>OY740784.1:87069210-87669210 GCA_963514005.1 Raja brachyura
TAGGGATGGAGGGGGATGGAGAGAGGTGGGGAGGAAGAGGTGTGGGGGAAGGGGGGAGGGATATGGAAGAGTGGGGAGGGAGGGGGAGAGGGGTAAGGGGAGTGGTGGAAGTGGGAAAGAGGGAGGGGAGGGGGTTAGGGGGGGGTGGTGGAAGAGGGAGAGAGGGGTAGGGAAAAAGGGGTGGGGAGAGATGGAAGGGGGTGGGGAGAGAGGGAAGGGGGTGGGGGAGAGGGATGGGGTGGGGGAGAGGGGGGAGGGAGAGGGGTGAGGAGAGGAGATGGAGAGGGGAGGAGAGAGGTGTGGGGGAGGGGCGAGTGAGGGGGAGGGGAGAGAGGGGGAAGGGTGTGGACGGAGGTGGAAGAGTGGGGAGGGGGAAGGGGATGGGGAGAGAGGGAAGGGGGTGGTGGAGAGGGAAGGGGGTTGGGGAGAGAAGGATGGGGTGGGGAGAGGGATTTGGGTGGGGGAGAGGGAAGGGGTGGGAGGAGGAGGGGGAGGAGAGGGAGGGGGGTGAGGAGAGGGAGATGGAGGGGAGGAGAGAGGGGCGGGGAGGAGAGAAGAATGGGGAAAGGGGGAGAGAGGTGTTGGGGAGGGGGAGAGGTAGATGGGGTAGGGGAGGGAGGGGGAAGAGTGCAGAGGGAGGGGGAAAGGGTGGGGGGAGAGAGGAGAAAGAGTGGGGAGGTAGAGAGGGAGGGGGAGGGGTAGTCTGTGAGGGATGGCATTGTGACATCACACAATGGAAGGTGCAGGAACATCAGGTGGGGGAGGGGGGTGCTGGGGCTGGAGCAAGGGCATATGCAAATTGTGTACATAAAAATGTCTAAATGTAATGAGGAGTGCACTAGTGAATGTAAAAGCGTAATGTCTAGCAAAATGGAAAAAATGGGGGGAGAGGGGGAGAGGGGGAGAGGGGGAGAGGGGGAGAGGGGGAGAGGGGGAGAGGGGGAGAGGGGGAGAGGGGGAGAGGGGGAGAGGGGGAGAGGGATCCTCAATTCCCCTACTCTGGGCAAAGACTCTGTGCATCTACCCAATCTATTCCTCTCAGGGTTTTGTATACCTCTGTAAGATCACCCCTCATACTCCTGCACACCACGGACTCTGCCTACTCAATCTCTTCCTATAGCTCACACCCTCCAGTCCTGGCAACATCCTCGTAAACCCTTTTCTGTACCCTTTCAAGCTTGGCAATATCTTTCCTATAACATGATGCCCAGAACTGAACACAATATTCTAAATGCGGTCTCACCAACGTCTTATACATCTCAACCTCCCAATCAATACTTTGACTGATGAAGGCCAAAGTGCCAAAAGCCTTTATAACCACCTTATCTACGTGCGACATGACCTTCAAGAAAACATGGACTTAGAAACATAGAAAATAGGTACAGGAGTAGGCCATTCGGCCCTTCGAGCCAGCACCACCATTTTATATGATCATGGCTGACCATCCAAAATCAGTACCCCGTTCTGGCTATTTCCCCATATTGCTTGATTCCCTAAGCCCTATGAGCTAAATCTAACTCGAAAACATCCATTGTATTGGCCTCCACTGCCTTCTGTGGGAGAGAATTTCACAGATTCACAACTGGGTGAAATTTTTTTTCCTCATCTCAGCCCTAAATGGCCTACCCCTTATTCTTAAAGCTTTAAAACAAGAGTAAAACAGATTCTTGATAAACAAAGGGTGAAAGATACTCTTGACACATATGAATGGGGAGATGAGGTTACAATATGAGCCATTAAATGAAAGAGTAGGCATGAGGAGCCATAGCCTACTCCTGTTCATATGTAGAAAAAGACACAAAGTGCTGGAGTAGCACAGCGGGTCAGGCAGCATACCTGATGAACATGAATAGGTGATGTTGCAGGTTAGGACCCTCCTTCAAACTGTTTGTGGGGTGGGTGGGGGGGGCGGGAACGAAAGCTGCAAAGACGGGCAGGACAAACCCATGCAGGTAATAGGTTGGGTAGTAATAGGTGGCCACAGGCTAGGGCGGGGGGTGGAGGGGAGGTTTAAAAGGCAGATGGTTGGACAGAGGCCAGAGATGAGAAAACTGATTATGTGACACAAAAGAATCACGTATTGTGAAGCCAGAGGAAGAAATGTGGGTGGAGGGGGAGGGGAGAAATAGCTGTGAGTTCTGGTGGAAAGGGGATGCGAGGGAGAAAGGAGAGTGAGAGGAGTTGGGTTGCGAGAGGTTACTTAAAATTGGAGTATTAAATGTTCATACCATTAGGTGGTAAGCTACCTAAATGGAACAAAACGTGCTGTTCCTCCAGTTTGCATATGGCCTTACTCAGGCAATAGAGGAGGCCCAGGACAGAAAGCTCAACATAGGAATGAGAAGGGGAGTTAAAATGGTTAACAACCAGATCCGGTAGGCCTTGGCAGATTGAGCGTGTGTTCAGCGAAAACAGTCGCCGAATCTGCGCTCTTCTCGCTGATTTATAGAAGGAACATTAGGAACACTAGATGCAGTTCATGAGGCTAGAGAAGGTGCACATGAACCTCTGTTTAACTGGGAACAACTGTTGGAGTCCCTGGGTGGAGATGATAGAGGAGGTATTGGGACAGGTGTTAAATCTCCTACGTTTGCAGTGGGAAATAACTGGGATGGGGTGGGTTTGGGTGCGAAGGGTTGAGTGGACCATGGAGTTGCAGAGGGAGCAGTTTCTGCAGAAGGCGGAAATGGGTGAAGATGGGAAGGTGTTACTAGTGGTGGGATCACGTTGGAGGTGACAAAAATGTTAGAGGACGATGTGTTGGATGCAGGGGCTGGTGGGGTGCAAGGTGCGGACCAAGGGAACTCTATCCTTGGTCATCTGGGGGTAGGGGGAATGAGAGCAGAACTATGTGATACAGAGGAGATGCAGGTGAGGGATCCATGTATGACAGCAGGAGGGAAAATCACATTTACTAAAGAAAGAGGACATCTTGGTTGTCCTTGAATGGAAAGCCTCATCTTAGGAGCAGATGCAGCGGAGACTGAGGAATCAATTTCCGTCTACTAACACCCTTCTCTGCCTGATGAAACTTGTCCTCACCCTCAACAATTTCTCTTTTGACTCCTCTTACTTTCGCCAAGTTAAAGGTGTAGCCATACACACTCGCATGAGCCCCAGCTATGCCTGCCTTTTTGTCAATTTTACTTCGAAGTCACGTGAGTATGGCGCAGTGACCGGCTGGGAGGAGCATCGCTCCTCCAGCGGTAAGTTTTAAAAACCCTCAGGTAAGTGTAAAACTTAATTGGAGGTTGTTTTCTGCACTTGATAATTCTTGTTTTCAGGAGCAAGTTCAAGTATGGAGAAAGCGTCGAGGGTGAAGTCAAGGTGAGCCGCCGGGAGAGTACTTATGGAAAACCGCGGAAGTGCGGGTAGCAGGTGACCACCTAGCTCACCTACCAAGTCGCTAGCGGTACGACCAGCGACTGCAGGCTTGGTGTCTGAATGCACCGTGGCTGCTCCATTGGGGCAGAAAGCCACCAAAAAGTCTGCACGGCCCGTAGACTCGGACGAGTTGGGCCAGGAGGGTTCCCCTCCGGTGATGGATAACGTCTTAGGACGGTTGTCCAGAATGGAGCTCCTAATGGAGAGGATGCTCCATATAGATACACTCCAACAGGAGGAGTTGTGTCAGCACCAGCCTCTTGGAGAGCCCGCGCCAGCAGCACCTGGGACAGGGCTGCTTAATGTCTCCCTCTTCAAGGAGGTGAGCGTGCGTCAGAATTATTCTGACGCTGAGTCCGAGGGTATAGGCTTGGAGCATACCCCAAGGGATGAAGGGCACGAGTCAGAGGTACCATACCTGTCAGCAAGATTTGCCATCCCAACAGACTCAGGAAAAACGCTGGGTGAAGAGTTGGCTGCAAGTAGTAACTATCTGGCTTCACACCAGCTTCAAGAGCTGACTATCGATGAAACAGCCACAAAGTACGAGACACCGGCTAATTGTGACTGCTGTGAACCATGCCATATGGGGTCATTTCGGCGAAGGCATAAGAGCTCAGGAACTGAGGCTTCAGAGGATGCTGAAGCTCCTCACTTCGGGCATTACAGCGTTCGCCAGGTCGGTGGATGGAGGGCACCTGTTTGATGTACAGCAGGATGTACAGCCCTCATGTGTAATGTACACTTCGAGATAAACTGCCTGAGGAAGAGTGCCATCTGCCCCACCATCAACCATTAGTTCGCCGCTCTGTGCTAATCTAGTAATATTCAGCCACCAAATCTGCTGTTTGATGAAGACTTCGCAAAAAGAGTCAAGGAACTGGACGACGAGGCAAGAACGGTCAGGCTTATTAAAGCACCGTTGACCGGCAGAGCGCTTCGGCGGCAGTATCCCTATAAACGGTTTCCTGAAACCGGGCCAGGTCAAGGACCAAGCTGGCCATTCACCAATATGCGCAGCTGGCGCACGCCGACAGGGGCACGGGCGAACATGCCCTTTCCCAGAAACAGGGGGCAGAAAAATCCACCGATAACCATGGAGGTAGGTGGGTCTGGTTCTTGTTGGAACATATTAAGTGGAAATCACCTACAAGCTGGAAGGAGATTACACTTGTTTCTGAAGGAATGGTATGGGATAACATCAGATTTGTTTATACTGCACAGTATACAAGGGTTTTTAATTGAATTCCTTCCCAATTTGTGTCCCCCCACACAGCATACCCCAAGTCAGACACTCATTTTCTCATAAAAAGAGAATTTGGAGGTAAAAGCTGAAGTTAAAAATTATATAGAAAAGGGGTAATTGAGAAGACACATTGTCAACCTCACCAATTCGTGTCTAATATTTTTCCTAGGTCAAAGAAGGATGGGGGGGGGGGGGGGGGTGTCGAATCATCCTTGACTTGAGGAGCCTTAACCCTTTTGTGCAGTATAAACATTTCAAAATGGAAACATTTGTTACTGCCAAACAACTGATTTCCAGAGGATGTTACATGGCATGTATAGACCTTAAAGATGCATATTACTCAGTGCCTGTTCATAGGGATCATCGGAGATATTTGAAATGTAACTGGATGAGGCAATTATGGCAATTTAAAGCACTGCCTAATGGGTTAACGTCGCACCTAGATTATTTACAAAACTGTTAAAACCAGTTTTGGAGCTACTCCGGGCTCAGGGCCATATTGTAATGGCTTATTTGGATGATATCTTAATAATAGGAAAGACCCGGGAACAGCTGAATTATCTGTTTCAGTTGTTAAACTCATGTTTGAGAGATTGGGGTTCCTCATTCATCCAGTTAAATCCAAATTGATACCAATTGGAGTGATTGATTGTTTGGGATTCACTATTAACTCTACTCAAATGTTAGTGACCTTGCTCAGGAGCAAGAGATTCAATTTAATTGAAGGCTGTAACAAGCTCATGGTGGAGCAACAACCTTCAATTAGACATGTGGCCAACTTGATTTGCAAATTAGTGGCTGCCTTTTCAGCTGCACAATTTGGACCTTTGCATTACCAAAATTTACAACATGCAAAGGAACAGGCACTCAGGATACATGCAGGTCATTTTGACAGGCCCATGCAATTACCAGCTGAAGCCATTGCTGAATTGCAGTGGTGGATAATGAATGTCTCCACTTGCTCAAGCCTGGTTGAGGAACCCTCAGTTGTCTTACAGGCTGATGTTAGTGCCTTAGGTTGGGGTGCTACGGATACCATCTCTAGCTGTGGAGGCAGATGGAATATGCACGAGACATTTACTCTTCAATCACATGGAATTAATTATTTAAAGCTATTGGGAGCGCTTTATGGGCTTAAGGCTTATTGTACTACTATGAGTCACTTACATGCTCAACTTCAGATTGACAACACTACGGCAGTGGCGTATGTTAATCACATGGGTGGAATCAAGTCAGAATCTTGTGATAGATTGGCTAATCTAATTTGGCACTGTATTACAAGAAATATTTGGGTTTCAGCTATCTACCTACCAAGTAGACTCAACGTGGTGGCAGACACCAGGTCATGCAAATTCAATGACAACACAGAATGGATGTTGAATCATGAGGTATTTAATGATATTGTTGTTCGGTATGGGATGCCAGATATCGATTTGTTTGCATCCAGACTCTATCACCAGTTACCCAAATATGTTTCATGGGAACCAGGCCCTGGAGCAGTCACGGTAGATGCATTCTCGCTACACTGGGGTGGAATGTTTTTATATGCACATCCTCCATTTTGCCTCATCAGTCGGTGCTTGCTCAAGGTCAAGCAGGACTCCGCTTCAGGAGTGTTGGTGGTACCCGACTGGCCTACTCAGCCATGGTTCCCTCGCGTTTTGGAGATAACGACACAGCCTATTATGGCTGTCCCAAAACGCAGTGACCTACTGGTGCACCCTCTAACTGGGGATTTACATCCATTACATGATCATATTGATCTGTTAATTTGCAGATTCTGAGGAGGCCATACCTGAGGCTTGGACTATCCGATCGTACCGTGGATGTGATCGCTGCGGCCTGGAGGGATAGTACCAAAAAACAGTATATCTCTCATGTCAGGAAATGGGAGGTGTACTGTTTATGGGGGAACATTACATATCACACGGCATGCATCTCAGATGTGCTAGAATTTCTATCAACGCTATATTTTGTTGAAGGGTTGAGCTATAGTACCATCAATAGTGCCAGGAGTGCCCCGTCATCATACTTATGGCTGGGGTCGGAACAACATTCTGTTGGATCTCACCCTTTAATATCCTGGTTTATGAGGGGTATTTTTAATTCCAATCCCCCCAGGCCCAGGTACTCAGAAATCTGGGATGTGAGTGTGGTGCTCGCGCTGCTTCGCCAGTGGGCTCCAGCCACATCCCTATCTTTGCCCAAAATCACCCTTAAGGTGGTCATGCTCATGGCACTGGTTTCAGCGCAATGGGTCCAGACGTTGCAGAAGCTGCGACTGGACAGGATGGTATCATCTGGTAATAACATTACGTTTTACATTTATGATTTAATTAAGCAGAGCAGTGGTGTCTGGGTTCAAGATTACTTTTTCGGCATACCCCACGGGTTTACGACTGTGTGTAGTCGCACATGCAATATTATATTAAGGTCACCAAGAGCCTCAGAGGTTCGGAATCAGCATTACTTATTAGCCACAAAAAGCCGCATATGAAAGTGTCGGTTCAGACCATTTCAAGGTGGCTGAAACAGGTTCTCGTGTGTGCAGGAGTGGACACTGACAATTTTAAATCTCACTCCACCAGGGCGGCATCAACGTCAGAAGCGAGGGCAATGGATGTCCCTCTCGACCATATCCTCATGGCCGCAGGATGGTCAAATGAACTGACTTTTCAAAGGTTCTATAACAAGCCGCTTACCGAACCGGAGGTATTCGCCCAATCCATTTTAAGTTCCGCTTTATAGTTTCCCCCTGGGAGAGAGGGGTCGATATTGTTTTATTTTGTTAAATAAACCATTAATATTTTCAAATCAATGTCATGGTTCAATGAATTGTTTTTTATTCACTCATCCTGAGCAGTGATGCAGTGAGACGCCTGGATTCGTATCTACGGCATAAAATCACAGAGCTTTGAAATCTTCACGGAATCACTCACGTGACTCCGAAGTAAAATAGTAAGATTAAATGAGAATTTACCAGTTTGATCTTTATTTTATGAGGAGTTACGATGAGCGATTACGTGCCCACCGCTCCCAACCCTCACAAAGGTCATCTGGTAGTTCTAGGTTTATAATCTTACTATGTTACTTCAATTACTGTTATCTGTGATTTCGCACCGCTGCTTTGAAGATTGACATGCATGCGGACTGGCGGGGTTCTTCACGTAATCGCTCATCGTAACTCCTCATAAAATAAAGATCATTCAGACTGGTAAGTTCTCATTTAATCTTACTATTACATTGAACAGTTCTTGTTCCAGGCGTACACTACCACCATCCCTCAACTCTTTCTCTGCTAAATCGATGATTGCACTGGGTCTGCCTCCTGCACGTGCAGAACTCATTGATTTCATTAACTTCACCACTAACTTACACCTGCCCTCAAATTTACCTTGTCTATTTCTGGCACCTCTCTCTTGATCTTTCGGTCTGCACCAAAGGGAACAATATATATACTGATGTCTACTACAAACCTACCGAATCCCAGTTATCTATACCACACTTCCTCCCACCCTGCATTTTCCAAAGACGGTGTTCCCTATTCTCAATTTCTCTGTCTCTGCCGCATCTGTTCAAAAGATGAGGCTTTCCATTCTAGTTCATCTACTGTTCCTTGTTTCTACCTGTCCATATGTACGTAGTATATATAATTCTATGGCCTAGAGCTGAGGCTCTCTAAGGTACTGTTCGGGCCGCATTTGGAGTACTGTGAGCAAATCTAGGCCCCATGTCCGAGGAAGGATATGCTGGCTCTGGAGATGGTCCAGAGGAGGTTTACAAGAATGATTCCAGGAATAAATGGGTTCGCATATGATGAGCATTTGACATCACTGGGCTTCTACTCGCTGGAGTTTAGAATGTTGAGGGGGGAACACATTGAAACTTACAGAATAATGGAAAGCATAGCATGGATGTGGAAAGGATGTTTCCACTGGTGGGAGAGTCTAGGACTTCTTTAGTCAGAGGGTAGTTAATATGTGGAACTCATTGCCACAGAGGGCTGTGGAGGCCAAGTCTGTGGATATTTTTAAGGCAGAGATAGACACATTCTTGATTAGAACACGTGTCAAAGGTTATGGGGAGAAAGCAGAAAAATTGGATTAGGAAGCAGAGATCAACCACGATTGATTGGCGGAGTAGACTCGATGGGCCAAATTAATTCTACTTCTATAACTTGTGATAATTATTGTTTCATTCAAAATAAACCAAATAATGCGGTTACTTTCTCTTCATCAGAAGCATTCATGTCCAACATATACAGCATTCTTCCTTTGAGATGCTTTATACTGTAGGTATCCTGAAATAAAATTTGACAAGCCTAAATTTGGCAATGAGGTCTATTTTTTCTTGTGGTCAGGGAAAAATAATTGGACGGTGCTGGAAAATATACAGTCCACAATTAACCAGTACCCGGCTGACCTAATGCAGACTTGCACATCAACTTCATGCTCCTACCTCATTATCATGATTGAAATATTCAGCCACGTGCACCTAAACTTTGAGATTTTGTCCAGGTAAAGTTGAAGACCTTCTTATACATTGCCGATATGCATCTGTCATAGATGTATTACTTGATTTCACAAAGCAATGCAACATCTGGATCATCACCTGGACTTGTGCAAATTACAGTGGAACCTGCAATAACAGGAAGAAATAGGCATCCCCGACATCTGCAAAGATGTGCAGCTGTGCTATCAAGGACCTTTAGAAAGCCTATCACACGTTGATTTATAGCAGAAAATTGGTGTAAAAACCTGCAAACAACTTGGACGCTATTTCATGAAATAATCACTTAAAAGTTATATTTGAATCAGAAATAATTAGACATAATCACATTATATATTTACCATCATTTTGTAATAACAGCTCAATCATTGCAGCATAGTTCAAGGATGCAGCAACATGTAGTGGAGTTCGGCCATAGTTATCAGGCTGGTTTACATTGGCTCCTTTCTCTATTAAAAAGACAGCTACATCAATATGCCAAGAGCGTGCAACCTTAAATAAAAACAAAAAATATATATAGTGATTGAGCTGCATGGTTAACACATTGAAACTTACAGAATAATGGAAAGCATAGAATGGATGTGAAAAGGATGTTTCCACTGGTGGGAGAGTCTAGGACTTCTTTAGTCAGAGGGTAGTTAATATGTGGAACTCATTACCACAGAGGGCTGCGGAGGCCAAGTCTGTGGATATTTTTAAGGCAGAGATAGAGATTATGGATGTTAACTTTTCCTCTTTGGTATGGGAGGAGTGGGTTTGAATTTGTGGGATATTGCCATCAGTATTGGGGAAGGAGGGAGCTATTCCAAAGGGACGGACTTGACTTGAACCCTGCTGGGACAAGGGTCGTGGCGAACTACATAACTAGGGCTATAGAATAGCTGGGGGATGAGGTCAATAAATTGGAAATGAATGGATGACGTTAAAGGGAAGGAGAGTGCAGGAGAGGTTACTGCAGTCTACAGAAGAAGGAGCACCACAGAAAGTTTAAGTAGGTCTAAGGTCAGGCAAAATGGGGACCAATTTGAGAAGAAGGGTAGGGAGACTCTGCTGGTAGGGAATGAAATTCAGTCCTTGCAAGTGATGACATAGGATCAGAAGACGTAGAATCCTTGTGGGTACAGCCAAGAAATTGTAAGGGTAAGCCCATGGTATTAGAGGGAAGATAATAGCATGGGTAGAAGGTTGGCTGAATGACAGAAGGCAAAGAGTGGGAATAAAGGGGGCTTTTTCTGGTTGGCTGCCGGTGACTACTGGTGTTCTGCAGGGGTCAGGAGTCCAATACTCTTCACTTTGTACATTAATTATTTAGATGACAGAATTGATGGCTTTGTGGCCAGATTTGTTACAATATGAAGATAGGTGGAGGGACAGGTCATGTAGTAAAAGCAGGGTCTGCAGAAGGACTTGGTCAGGTTGGGAGAGTGGGCAGAGTGGCAGATGGAATACAGAGTAACAAAGTGTGAGGTCATGCACTTTGGTAGTAAGAATAAAGGCGAAGACTATTTTCTAAATGGGAAGAGGACTCATAAATTGGAGGTGCAAAGGGAGTGCAGGATTGCCAAAAGGTTAATTTGCTGGTTGAATTAGTAGTAAGGAAGGCAAATGCAATGTTAGCATTCATTTTGATAGAACTAGAATATAAAAGCAGGGATGTAATGCTGAAGCTTTATAAGGTGCTGTTCAGACCACATTTGGAGTATTGTGAACAGTTTTGGGTCCCATATCATAGGAGGGATGTGTTGACATTAGAGGAGGTTTACGAGAATGATCGCAGGGATGACTGGGTTAATGTATGATGATGCTAAACAGCCCTGGGCCATCACTTGCTGGAGTTTAGAAGGATGAGAGAAGATCTCATTGAAACTTACCGAATAGTGAAAGGCTTGGATAGAGTGGATGAGGAGATGATGTTCCCACTAATGGAGAGTCTAGGACCGGAAGACACAGCCTCAGAATAAAAGGACATACCTTTGGAAAGGAGATGAGGAGGAATTTCTTTAGCCAGTGGGTGGTGAATCAGTGGAATTCATTTCCACAGCCGGCTGTGGATCAAGTCATTGGGTAATTTTAAAGCAAATATTGGCAGGGTTATTGAGGGCATCAAAGGTTATGGAGGGAAGGCAGGAGAATGGGGTTGAGAGCGAAAGACAGCTCAGCCATGATTGAATGGCAGAGTAGATTTGATGGGCCGAATAGCCTAATAATGCTTCTATAACTTATGAACTCTTGGTAATATTAACTCTCAAAGTCCTACATTTGCTGGATGAATCAATTAAGGACAAAGTACATTATGAGCATTAACAAAAATATGAAAACTATCTAAATAGGAATTTAATCTATGTTTATCGAATTATTTTTTCTATTAAATTATTTCATTCTGGTCACCATGGGTGAAGTGTGAATACTAGCAGAATACCATTTATTCTGAATTATTCACAATTTTATTTAGTCAATAATCAGATTTTGCATCACCGTTAGGGTAAAATAATGTCCACATATGTCTATTGCCTTGGAAATCATAAAGGTATTTGTTACAGTACAAGAATAGGCCCATCACTCCACGATGCCCAATTCAAACACAATATCAAATTAAACAAATTCCTCTGCCAACAAATGATCCATAAATCTCCATTCCCAGAATATCATTAGCCTATCTAAAAACCTCTTAAACAGCACTATAATTTTTTCTTCCACCACCACTCCTGGCTGAATGTCCCACATACCCACCCCAACTGGTGTGAAAAAAAAACTTGCCTCACTCATCTCTTTTACACTTTCTCCCTTAACCTGAAAGCTTTATTATTTGACATTTCCACCTTAGGAAAAAGGTTCAAACTGTCTACCCTACCTATGCCTCTCATAACTTGATAAACATTTGTCAATCTTTTGAGAGTCCAGAGAAAACAATCCAAGTTTGTCCAACCTTCATTCCATCGTCAAACAATTTAACAAGTTGCCAGAGGAAATAATTGAAGCAGATACAATAACAACATTTAAAATACATTTGGACAGGTACATGGATATGAATGGTTTAGAGGGATATACAGTAGGTTATACGCAGTCAAAAGAGCCTAGCATAGATGGAGCATTTTGGTCGGCATGGATGAGTTGGGGCAAATGATCTATTTCCATTCCGTATGGTTCTGTGATTCTCCTTAGAGCGAGCACCATCTGATCCAGTTAGCATCCTGATTGCCCCAATCACGTACTAGAATAAATACTCAGTGACCAGGATTAACCACTGTAGCAATATATCATGAAGTCGTTTTAATTCAATGAAACCAATTAAGCATACTGTACAACAGATCAACAGTGGATGCGATCTCGCTGGCTCTCCACTGCGCTCTGGACAACAAAAACTCATATGTCAGACTGTTATTCATTGATTACAGCTCGGCATTTAATACAATCATCCCCTCCAAGCTGGTTACCAAACTCGCAGAACTGGATCTCTGTGCATCCCTCTGCAATTGGATCCTCGACTTCCTCATTCACAGACCACGGACTGTTCGAATTGGTGGAAAGGTGTCAGTCTCGATAACAATCAGCACGGGAGCACCTCAAGGCTGCGTGCTCAGCCCCCTGCTGTACTCACTCTATACTCATGACTGCGTAGCCGGTCATAGTGCGGACACCATCATCAAGTTCGCTGACGACACCACAGTTGTGGGACGTATCACTGATGGGGACGGGTCAGAGTACATAAGAGAGATCGACCGACTGACCAAATGGTGCCAGCACAATAACTTGGCCCTCAACACCAGTAAAACCAAGGAACTGATTGTGGACTTTGGAAGGGGTAGGCTGGGGACCCACAGACCCAGTTTATATTAACGGGTCAATGGTGGAAAGGGTTAAGAGCTTCAATTTCCTGGGCTTCCACATCTCTGAAGATCTCTCCTGGTCCGAGAACACTGGTGCAATTATAAAGGAAGCACATCAGCGCCTCTACTTCGTGAGAAGATTACGGAGAGTCGGTCTCAAGGAGGACTCTTTCTAACCTCTACAGGTGCACAGTAGAGAGCATGCTGACCGGTTGCATCGTGGCTTAGTTCGGCAACTTGAGTGCCCAGGAGCGAAAAAGACTACATAAAGTAGTAAACACTGCCCAGTCCATCATCGGCTCTGACCTCCCAACCATTGAGGGGACCTATCGCAGTCGCTGCCTCAAAAAGGCTGGCAGTATCATCAAGGACCCACACCATCCTGGCCACACACTCATCTCCCCGCTACCTTCAGGTAGAAGGTACAGGAACTTGAAAACTGCAACGTCCAGGTTCAGGAATAGCTCTTCCCCACAGCCATCTGGCTATTAAACTCAACTCAAACAAAACTCTGAACATTAATAGCCCATTATCTGTTTATGTTCACTTTATCTGTTTATTTATTCACGTGTGTATATATATTTATATAATGGTATATGGACAAACTGATCTGGGTTTCGGCCTGAAACGTTGCCTATCTCCTTCATTCCTTAGATGCTGCTGCACCTGCTGAGTTTCTCCAGCCTTTTGTGTACCCTGTTCTGTATTCATGCCCACCATATTCTGTTGTGCTGAAGCAAAGCAAGAATTTCATTGTCCTACCTGGAACACATGACAATAAACTCTCTTGAATCTTGATGATGAAGCACTAACATTTTCAAGCACAAAGAGTTTCATAAAATCTAACCCCAAGAACCAGGCCATTTGGGCCCACAAAACTATATTGTTATAAAAAAGGAACTGCAGATTCTGATTTACAAAAAAATACAAATGCTGGAGTGGCTCAGTGGGTTAGGCAGCATCTCTGAAGAACATAGATTGGTGATATTTGTGGCTGGGACCCTTCTTCAGACTGATAACGGTGTGGTAGTGTAGGATGGGAGAAAGCAAGCCCCTCCTCTCTTCCAGGTTTTTCTCCCCGCCCCACCCCACCCCACCATCAGTCTGAAGAAGGTTCTCAACCCGAAACTTCACCTATCCATGTTCTCCAGAGATGCTGACTGACATGCTGAATTACTCCAGGACTGTGTGTCTTTTTGAAATCGATATAATTGTTTATATGATTCATGATCCTCCTGCTCTACTAATTGTTTTGCACCTTGCTAATGTATACAGTGCATTTAGAAAGTATTCAGACCCCTTCACTTTTCCACATTTTGTAACGAGACAGCCTTACTCTAAAATGGATTTAGTTCATTTTTTTAATCATCAATCTACACACAATACCCCATAATAAAAAAAGTGAAAACAGGTGTTTAGAAATTTTTGCAAAGTAATTAAAAAGAAATAACTGAAATGTCACACTTACATAAGTATTCAGACCCTTTACTCAGTACTTTGTTGAGGCACCTTTGGCAGCAATTACAACCTCACGTCTTCCTGGGTTTGACACAACAAGCTTGGCACCCCTGTATTTGGGCAATTTCTCCCATTCTTCTCTGCAGATCCTCTCAAGCTCCATCAGGTTGAATGGGGAGTGTCAATGCACAGTCCCTCCAGAGATATTCGATCAGGTTCAAGTCCAGGCTCTGGCTGGGCCACTCAAGGACATTCACAGACTTGTCACGAAGCCACTCCTGCGTTGTCTTGGCTGTGTGCTTAGGGTCGTTGTTCTGTTGGAAGGTGAACCTCCACCCCAGTCTAGTCTGAGGTGCAGAATGCTCTGTAGCAGGTTTTCATCAAGTATCTCTCTGTAATTTGCTCCATTCATCTTTCCCTCAATCCTGACTAGTCTCCCACTTCATGCTGCTGAAAAACATCCCCACAGAATAATGCTACCACCACCATGCTTCACCATAGGTATGGTATTGGCCAGGTGATGAGCGGTGCCTGCTTTCCTCCAGACGTGACACTTGGCATTCAGGCCAATGTGTTCAATCTTGGTTTCATCAGACCGGAGAATTTTGTTTCTTATGCCTTTTGGCAAACTTCAAGCGGGCTGTCCTGTGCCTTTTACTAAGGAGTGGCTTCCGTCTGGCCACTCTACAATAAAGGCCTGATTGATAGAGTGCTGCAGATATAGTTGTTCTGGAAGTTTCTCCCATCTCCACAGAGGAACTCTGGAGCTATGTCGAGTGACCATCGGGTTCTTGGTGACCTCCCTGACCAAGGCCCTTCTCCCCCTATTACTCAATTTGGCCAGGCGGCCAGCTCTATGAAGAATCCTGGTGGTTCCAAAGTTCTTCCATTTAAAAATGATGGAGGCCACTGTGCTCTTTTGATTGATTTGATTTGATTTTATTATTTGTCATTCGAACCTCAGAGAGGCTCAAACGAAACTCCGTTTCTACATGCCATACATAAATCAGAAAAAAAAAAAAAAATACACAGACAATTCAATTCACACAAACATCCATCACAGTGAATCTCATCCTCACTGTGATGGAAGGCAAAGTCTTCTCTCTCCCCCGCACCATCTCACTCCCGAGGTCGAGCTGCAGGCGGGCGGTGTTTAGTCCCACGGCCTTTGAGGTAGCGCCGGGCGATGTACGGCCCCGCTCTAGGCCCAAAGGTCACAGTTGGAGCCCCCGGCGGGCACTGGAATGTCCCGCGGCCATGAAAGCCGCGCCGGGCGATGTACGGCCCCGCTCCAGGTCGCTCCAACCCCGCGACACGAGCTGGAGATGTTGTGTTGCGGGAGCTCCGGAGAGCGGTCTCCCACCCAGACCCGCGAGCTCCCGATAGTCCACCGGTCTGCAGCTGGAGCCGAAGCTCCAGAGTCGGGCCGCAGCGGCGAGCCACCACCGCTCCCCACGCTCCGAGGCCAGCCAGCCCCATGACGGTGAGTCCGCAGCTCCGTGAATGGAGCACCCAGGTCGTCTCGGTCGGAGGCCGCTCCACGGTGCTAGGCCCCAACAACAACGGAGACCCGACAGGGAAAAGGTCGGGTCTCCCGTGCAGGGAAGAGATTTAAAAGTTTCCCCCTCTTCCCCCCCCCCACCCCCACCCCCCACATATACACAGTTACAAACAATACAAAAAAAAAACACGAACAACTACATTTAACTAGACAAAAAATAAAAGACAGGCTGTAGGGGCCGCTGCAACGTGAGTCGCGCCCGCAATGCTGCAGAAATTGTTTTATACCCTTCCCCAGATCTGTGTCTCGACACAATCCTATCTCGGAGGTCTACAGACAATTCCTTTGTCTTCATGGCTTGGTTTTTGCTCTGACATGCACTGTCAACTGTGGGACCTTATATAGACAGGTGTGTGCCTTTCCAAATTATGTCCAATCAATTTGATTTACCACTGGTGGACATCAATCAAGTTGTAGAAACATCTCAAAGATAATCAATGGAAACAAGATGAACCTAAGCTCAATTTTGAGTGTCATAGCAAAGGGTCTGAATACTTATGTAAATGTGATATTTCAGTTATTTATTTTTAATTACTTAGCAAAATTTTCTAAACACCTGTTTTCACTTCTTCATTCTGGAGTATTGTGTGTAGATTGATGATGAAAAAATGAATTTAATCAATTTTAAAATAAGGCTGTAACGTAACAAAATGTGGAAAAAGTGAAAGGGTCTGAATACTTTCTGAATGCACTGCATCTCTGCGCCTCACTTTAAATGCATCAAATAAATCTGATTCAACACTTAAGAGACCAGAGAAATCCACATTCCCATTGACCTATACAAAGAGTTTTTTTCCTGTTTGAGGATATCAGATAGTAATTTGCCCAGTTGTGGATTAATCCACCGATAGAGGATTTCTGATAGAAATGTTGCACTCTTTCCACGCTTGTGAACACATTGTGAACAGCTGCACAGATTCAACATTGTAATGTGATTTCACAAAAATCCAACCAAATATAGCATTGCCTGTCTATTTCTATATTTCTTAATAGCTTGCAAAAATTCTTATAATTAGTAATGATGGATGATACAGGCTTTCATCATGCGTACTTTGTTAAACGGAAGACAATGGGTAGATGCAGGAGCAGCATGCAACAAGGGAAATCTGCAACTTTCGAAGTACTTGCAATGCTTCTGACTTCATGTCCTGCAACAACATTCCAGTTACACTAGCATTGCCTCTTCCAGAAGAATCCACTGGAAATATGTTTGACTTCAGCTACTCAGTTGTCAAAAATTATGTGCCAGTTTATCCTGATAAAGAGCGTGAGAGCAGTACATTCATAACTGTCACACAATATGTTTGGCTGATGTATTCAGCAGAGTTGAAAAAGTTGCATGTAGCAATTTAAAGAAGCTGTGTGAGATATGCAAGATATGTGCATGTATGAGGTATGAAGAAAAAGTGTGTTAATGTGCAGTACAACATTAAAATATGGTGATATCCTGTCTTGATGCACTGGAACCAATCATGAATTTCATCATCAATATTTGCCTTCAATGAAATATGGCTCCCAATACCTCATACACAGGTGTCTCAACTGCTGCAGAGAAATGGAGAATTCATTCACTGCTGGTCTCAGCTATCAAATTCTGCAATGTGTCTCATCAATGGAATGATTTCCACCACTATTTGCAACCACAAACCTACTCATATTATGTCCACTGCAGTTCACTCCATCTCCTGATGTAACTTAAGGGCCTGTCCCACCAGCATGCAACTCTATGCGATTAGCGCGACCTAACGTGGTCGCTTGAGCCGTCCGGCGTCGCGGGGCCGGTCCCACTTCGATCGCTGGAGCCGTGCGGAATTGTGCGGAGTTTGTCCCGACACCGCGCGGGGCTCCGAAAAACCGACTATGTCCAAAAATTCCGCACGGCAACGCGTGTGACATTTACACACCGCCCCGACATCGTGCCTCCGTGAACCTATTTGTAAGTGCCTCCGTGACCCTCTATGTGTGTGGCTCCGTGGCCCTGTGTGTGTGTGTGCCTCGGTGCCACACACATTACCTTGGACTTCGCTCCAAGTTCGCCTCACTTTGCACCGCGTTGCGCCACTCACCCAACCTCCGCGCGGCCCCTACTGCCGGTTTGGTTGCGCTTGCCGCATGCAGGCGCATGCTGGTGGGAACGGCCCTGTACAGGGGATCACCCGACCTCCGCGCGGCCCCCGCTTCTAGTTTGATCGCGCTCATCGCATAAACTTGCATGCTGGTGGGACAGGCCCTTAAGGATGTAATGCTGAGGCTTTATCAGGTGCTAGTGTAGCTTCATTTGTATATTGTGAGCAGATTTGGGTCCATATCTGAGAAAATATGTGCTGGCTTTGGGGAAGGTCCAAAAGGGGTTTACAAGAATGATCCCAGGGATGAGTGGGATAATATATTTGGAACCTGTACTCATTGTAGTTTAGAAGAATGAGGGGGAGGATCTAATTGAAACATACAGGATAATGAAAGGCCTAGAGTGGACATGGGAAGGATGGTTCCAGTAATGGGAAAGAGCCAGAGGGCACAGCCTCAGAATAAAAGGACATTGCTTCAAAATGAAGACGAAATTACCTCCGCCATAAGGTGGTGAATCTGTGGAATTCACTGCCGCAGATGGCAGTGGAGGCCAAGATATTGGACATTATTATGGCAGAGATTGATAGGTTTTTTATTAATAAGGGCACCAAAAGTTATGGGGAGGTAGGAGAATGGGGTTGAGAGGGAAAATAGATCAGCCATAAATGAATTGGCAGTGGGGATTCAATGGACTAAATGGCCGAATTCTGCTCCTATGTCTTAGTCATGATAGCTTGCCTGTAATCCAATGTCAGCATGGTCATAATTATCATTGTGATGAGAAGAGAGAATAACTTTACCACAACCTCTGCCAGGTCTAGCTAGGTGCAGTTAATTGTATATAGTATGCCCCATATCAGATTTCCCATACTAACACATAGAAACATAGAAACATAGAAATTAGGTGCAGGAATAGGCCATTCGGCCCTTCGAGCCTGCACCGCCATTCAATATGATCATTGCTGATCATCCAACTCAGTATCCCGTACCTGCCTTCTCTCCATACCCTCTGATCCCCTTAGCCACAAGGGCCACATCTAACTCCCTCTTAAATATATCCTATGAACTGGCCTCAACTACCCTCTGTGGCAGAGAATTCCAGAGACCCACCACTCTCTGTGTGAAAAAATTTCTTCTCATCTCGGTCCTAAAGGATTTCCCCCTTATCCTTAAGCTGTGACCCCTTGTCCTGGACGTCCCCAACATCGGGAACAATCTTCCTGCATCTAGCCTGTCCAACCCCTTAAGAATCTTGTAAGTTTCTATAAGATCCCCTCTCAATCTCCTAAATTCTAGAGAGTATAAACCGAGACTATGCAGTCTTTGTTCATAAGACAGTCCTGACATCCCAGGAATCAGTCTGGTGAACCTTCGCTGCACTCCCTCTATGGCAATAATGTCCTTCCTCAGATTTGGAGACCAGAACTGTACGCAATACTCCAGGTGTGGCCTCACCAAGACCCTATACAACTGAAGTAGAACCTCCCTGCTCCTATACTCAAATCCTTTTGCTATGAAAGCTAACATACCATTGGCTTTCTTCACTGCCTGTTGTACCTGCATGCCTACTTTCAATGACTGGTGTACCATGACACCCAGGTCACGCTGCATCTCCCCTTTTCCTAATCGGCCATCATTTAGATAGTAGTCGGTTTTCCTATTTTTGCCACCAAAGTGGATAACCTCACATTTATCCACATTATACTGCATCTGCCAAACATTTGCCCACTCACCCAGCCTATCCAAGTCACCCTGCATTCTCCTAGCATCCTCCTCACAGCTAACACTGCCCCCCAGCTTAGTGTCATCCGCAAACTTGGAGATATTGCCTTCAATTCCCTCATCCAGATCATTTATGTATATTGTAAATAGCTGGGGTCCCAGCACTGAGCCTTGCGGTACCCCACTAGTCACTGCCTGCCATTGTGAAAACGACCCGTTAACTCCTACTCTTTGCTTCCTGTTTGCCAGCCAGTTCTCTATCCACATCAATACTGAACCCCCAATGCCATATGCTTTAAGTTTATATACTAATCGCTTATGTGGGACCTTGTCGAAAGCCTTCTGGAAGTCCAGATACACCACATCCACTGGTTCTCCCCCATCCACGCTACTAGTTACATCCTCAAAAAATTCCACAAGATTCGTCAGACATGATTTACCTTTCGTAAATCCATGCTGACTTTGTCCAATGATTTCACCACTTTCCAAATGTGCTGCTATCCCATCTTTAATAACTGACTCTAGCAGTTTCCCCACTACCGATGTTAGACTAACTGGTCTGTAATTCCCCGTTTTCTCTCTCCCCCCCTTCTTAAAAAGAGGGGTTACGTTTGCTACCCGCCAATCCTCAGGAACTACTCCAGAATCTAAAGAGTTTTGAAAGATTATCACTAATGCATCCACTATTTCCGGAGCTACTTCCTTAAGTACTCTGGGATGCAGCCTATCTGGCCCTGGGGATTTATCGGCCTTTAATCCATTCAATTTACCCAACACCACTTCCCGACTAACCTGGATTTCACTCAAGTACTCCTTTGACCTGCGGTCCCCTGCTATTTCCGGCAGATTATTTATGTCTTCCTTAGTGAAGACGGAACCAAAGTACTTATTCAATTGGTCCGCCATATCCTTGTTCCCCATGATCAACTCACCTGTTTCTGACTGCAAGGGACCTACATTTGTTTTAACTAATCTCTTTCTCTTCACATATCTATAAAAACTTTTGCAGTCAGTTTTTATGTTCCCTGCCAGTTTTCTTTCATAATCTATTTTTCCTTTCCTAATCAAGCCCTTTGTCCTTCTCTGCTGGTATCTGAATTTCTCCCAGTCCTCTGGTATGCTG
Organism: Raja brachyura; assembly: GCA_963514005.1. The sequence continues at coordinate 87,090,111 of OY740784.1, forward strand.
CTTTTTCTGGCTACTTTGTACGCATCATCCTTTGCTTTGATACTATCCCTGATTTCCCTTGTTATCCACGGATGCACTACCTTCCCTGATCTATTCTTTTGCCAAATTGGGATGAACAATTTTTGTAGTTCATCCATGCAGTCTTTAAATGTCTTCCATTGCGTATCCACCGTCAACCCTTTTAGAATTGATTGCCAGTCAATCTTGGCCAATTCACGTCTCATACCCTCAAAGTTACCTTTCCTTAAGTTCAGAACCATTGTTTCTGAATTAACAATGTCACTCTCCATCCTAATGAAGAACTCGACCATATTATGGTCACTCTTGCCCAAGGGGGCACGCACAATAAGACTGCTAACTAACCCTTCCTCATTACTCAATACCCAGTCTAAAATAGCCTGCTCTCTCGTTGGTTCCTCTACATGTTGATTTAGATAACTATCCCTCATACTTTCCAAAAAATCCTCTTCCTCAGCGCCCCTGCCAATTTGATTCACCCAATCTATATGTAGATTGAAGTCACCCATTATAACTGTTTTGCCTTTGTCGCACACATTTCTAATTTCCTGTTTTATACCATCCCCAACTTCACTACTACTGTTAGGTGGCCTGTACACAACTCCCACTAGCGTTTTCTGCCCCTTAGTGTTTCGCAGCTCTACCCATACCGATTCCACATGCTCCAAGCTAATGTCCTTCCTTTCCATTGCGTTAATCTCCTCTCTAACCAGCAACGCTACCCCACCTCCTTTTCCTTTCTCTCTATCCCTCCTGAATATTGAATACCCCTGGATGTTCAGCTCCCAGCCTTTTCATTTCATTATCACATCTCATTATCAACATCTCTCTCAAACAGAATCTTAAACCTGGTGAGCATTGTTTTATTTGTTTGCACTTTGCTAAAATTAATTTTATTTCCCATTACTATATTTAACATAATTGCCTCTGTACTTGATTGGCTTTAATATTGAGCTGATATTAACTCATCCATGATAGTCGGGGTGAAGTATTAAACCCCCAAAATCCTTGGGTCTGCTAAAACATTGAATTTGCAAAATAAAATGTAAGCAAAAATACAAAACAAATGGATTAAATTTTTGCAATAGTTAGAGGAATCCTACATTGCCCTATAAACTTCACATTCTGTGAAATATTGACATGCCACTACTTATTTTCTATCTTGTAAAGAACTAAACAAGAGCCATGCATAATTTTCAGTCAATTAAAAATGTTTCTAAATTATATTACTGCTAAAAATATATACTCTACGGAGTGGAGTTACAGCTCATTAAAACAAATAGTGCAATCTATTAGGTAAACCTATCACATCTTATGGAAAAAAATCAATACATACCTCATGAAGCAACGTTTGTCCATGTTTGTCCATGGTGTTAACTTTAGCTCCTTTATGTATTAACTTGGTCAACAACTTGAGATTTATCTAAAATATAATTCCACATATCATTGTAATCTTTAAAAAGATAGACATTGTTTTAAGAAGCATTTGTTACATAAAATCAATGTTGAGATCTATAATAAATAAATATAGTTAAGGAGCCATTTTACATATATATAGCCAAAATGCTATTTAGATTCCCTAATGGGTCAGTAACTCATCCTTTAAGTAGCATTAACCTTGGACCTTGTCTGAAAGGTGAAAGGATAAAACTACATTGTATTTTTTTCTCCAGTCTCAGTCCTCATTCAGAATAAAACAAAAACATGTGAAGGAAAGAACTGCAGATTCTGGTTTAAATAGAAGGTAGACACAAAATGCTGGAATAACTCAGAGGACAGGCAGCATCTCTGGAGAGAAGGAATGGGTGACGTTTTTTTGGTCGAGACCCTTCCTCAGGTCTTGACCCGAAACGTCACCCATTCTTTCTCTCCAGATAGGCTGTGGGCCGAGGAGCTTTTTTGTGCAGTTTCGTGACCCAACTCACGGAACTACATGAAAATTTCACATATTGTGTAAAAATATTATATAAATCATTCCTGAAACTCGTCAAGAACAAAACTTGCTCATTTTAATTAAATTAGATAAAAAAATGAAAGTTTTCGAGTATTTTTAATCCAATCAAAGCACGTTTGACATTGAGTCAGACACCAGTTGGCCAATCACGCGCTTTGTTTCAGGCTAGTTAGGCAGGGAGCACACAACATGGCTGAGAGTACTTCTACTGTTTTACTGGAGAATCCGATGAAGGTACTTTGTTGTTCTGTGGAATATATGTCGTGGAAACTTGCAGCATGGTAATTGAATTTAGTGAGAAAAGCATTAAGAAGTCTGACGAATGTGCAGCTAAGTGGATAGAATTGGAACAAAGTCTTGAAAGCAAAGTCCCTGCTGAGGTGCTGCAACACAAAGAGGACAGCCAAGAGGACAGTCAAACTTTGTGAATCAACTGGAACTGAAAAGTAAGATCTAAAGTCTGAATTTATGAAAATTAATCTGCAAAGACTTTAATTAATTTAATTGCACCCTTTTATAATGTGAAAAAATGGGATTTGGAGGCTGTACATTCACTCATTCATTCATTCATTCATTCACTCATTCAATCATTCACTCACTCATTCACTCATTCATTCATTCATGAAGTTGAGGGCCTAAACTATGTGTATCCATCACAAAGTAAATTAAACATTTTCACTAATGCCAGCTTGTTGCAGTCTAATAAGTTTTCTGCAACATCTATTCTCGGAACTGCCTGCGATCACTTACCGGGAAAAAGTGCTCCGACCGTGGAGCCTATGTACTTAACATAGTGAAGCCGCGCTCTCAATTAAGAAGCTGCTGATTCGCGAACGCGGAGCCGCAGAGTGTGTTTGGATCATCTCCGCGGGTGGGGGAGGGGGGAAGGCTGTACATAGTGCCGTCCGTAGCGGCCATTTCCAGGCCCCGACCACGGGAGAAAAATGGAGGAATATTGATTACACTTTATATGCTTCCATTGGAGTGAGAAATGGTCAGAAATGGCTGATGATTATGTAGAAATGAATTGGTGTATGTGAACTTGAACTAATTTATCTATGGTAGTAACAGTGTTATTCTCATTAACATTAAACAGAGGTTGAAATGTTATGAATTGAAGTCCATGCAGGCTTAATGACTATGAGTTTTTTTTGTAACCTCTGCCTGACCCTCCACTTGAACTTGAACTAACTTATCAGTGGACTTATCAAAACTTATCAAAAGACTTGGAACCCGATGAAGAATATTCAGATGAAGATCAGATGTAATGTAAACAAATAAATTGGGGAAATAAATTATTATATAAAGTTTTATTTTAATGTGGATCATTTCACTGTTTATTTGGTCAAATTATTTAAACAATGAGTGAATTACTTATGATACTGGTGTGCTGGTGAATGACAGTGCGACAGTCCACCCACCAATCCACACACATCCATCTGTACGCACACTTCCACGCATGCACACACACACATACATGCACACATACATCCGCACACACACACATCTATCCGCACGCAGACATACATGTACACATCCATGCACACACATACATCCACACACACATCCACACATACATCCACACATCCATCCATTCACACATATATCCACACATTCACAGATACACGTTTGACAGGTATACACAGACACACACACAAACTACAGATACTCAAACAATGCAACACTTTTAGGGTTATTTTAGGTTAAAGGTAATAGCCCTCATTTGCAAAGGCACCATCGGGGGGTCTCTAACATAAATATAGGCCCATTGGAGCTTAAAATGAATACTCATCGAGTAAACGTCAGAGCATTCGATTCTTGGTCAGGATGTGACATTTACATCAGAAATAAGACAGGTCTCTTACAGGTCTGTCATCTAGCCTGGCACTGCCCCAGTCCCACTGTGGCCATTACCCCCATTCTCCCCACTATCGCAGTCAGTGGGGCTCAGTAAATGTGGGAACCCAGATGATTTGTCCTGGCCCTTTAATTAGGCAGGTTCATGAGCCCTTTATACCTGGGACCTCTGCGGCAGTCTCATTAAAAAACACTCACAATTATATTCATCATATTATTTTTATAATATAATTATACTTAATTATATATGATTACAGTCATATTTACAAGTCATATATATATAGGTATAATAATACATAGTTTAAATGGACTGCAACACGGAAATGGGCTGCCCATGTTGTAATATGGGCATTGGCCACTAGATTGTGCTTACTTTCCCGATCTAAGTTTCTAATTGGTTTAATTAATTAATGTGCAACATTTGGCACTGACGAGTTATGACATCTTTCTCAATTATATTTCATCTAAATCAGTGGAAAATTTCATGTAGTTCCGTGATGTGGATCACGAAAATCGATTTTTGAAGCTCAGCCCACAGCCTAAGAGATGTTGCCTGTCCTGCTGAGTTACACCAAAATTTGTGTCTAAAACAAAAACATAATTGGTATTTGCACCTCTGAATCGACATATGAAAAGTGAGCCTGTATTCACATATTGTTCAAATTTAAGAGGGAACTTTAATACTTTTAAAGGTTTTCACAGAACAAAATCAGTCACACTGACAAAGAAGGGGAATGGAATAGTCACACCTGGAATCAGGGTGGTGTCCAGTGATGAACGGGAGTGGGGAAGTCAAATTTGAGATTGAGGCTAATTAGGTGGAGGTGGAGGTACTCAAAAGATCGAGGAATAATGAAAAGAGGTGGTGGTGCCATGTAGGCATTCTAGCGGGAGTTTTAAGGTATCGGCAGAAAAGCTGGGAAGAGGGCTCGTTAGAGAGAGTGAAAAGGGAAGAGAACAATAAGGAACATACTTTAAGCAAGTGGTACCTGCTACACGATCAATAACTCCACAACAGGTAAAATGTTTACCTCAATTTTCTGAATTATACCTGCTTCAGAATGAATGAAAGATACTGTTTGTAGGCTTTTAACTATCATTATACTCTATACCAGAGTTTATGCAGCCTATTTTTTTATTGGATGATAGGCAAATAGATGTAGCTGGCCGATTAGCTGTTTCTTGATTGACCTCCCATGAATCTAACAGGAGTCTCAGCAGTTATTTTTTGCTTTCTATAAAGCACAGCTTTCCTGTCTTGTTGACAAAGGGGCTTGGCTACTGAAGCTCTGCACCTGCAAGATATCTGTGATTTTTGAAGACTCACATGGGTGAATACATCTTCTGAAATTAATTGAATAATGTTTGAATTCTGTGTATTGTTTTACAGTTTGGGCTGCAGATATATAAGGATCTGGAAATTACTACAATAATCATATCATATCTATCATATATTAAAAGTCTGATTTTGTACGTGCGTATATGTGTGTGTATATGTGTGGTTGTCTTACATCTTCGCAAAAACACTATGCGGTAACAATTACTTTTTGAGATATTCTGATTGACATTTTTCCCCTCGAGGCAGAGACCATCTTCCCTGAACATTTTATGTTTTATTTTTTCGACTTATTACTGAATAAAGTAAGAAAGAATGGTTCAGCTAGCAGTGGTCAGCTTCACTAAATATTTCATCATATATTTCAAGTTATTCGCGATTAAAGGTGGAAAAATGCCACCTGTCACAAGATTTTTACTGTTAAAATCATTCCTGCCACCTCCCAACACACTCCGATCCAATGTTGCGACACAGGAACACTCTGAATTTTTCATCTCATAGGAGAGGGAGGGCAAATTGCTATTGCAACACGCAGGGCAAGTGCAGTTAGGGGCTACGGGTAGGTAACAGGTGTGGTGGGGGAGCAGACCCAACGGGTCTGCACTTTGTCTTGTATACATTAAAACTCTGATCTTGCACATGTATATATGTGGTTGTCTTTACATCTTCGCAACAACACTACGCAGTCATGATTACATTTTTACATATTCCGATTGACATTTTTGCCCTCGAGGCCGAGAGCACCTTCACCAAACATTTTATGCTTTATTTCTCGACATATTACTGATTAAAGTTTAAAAAAGTCAAAAGCCTTTGAATTTAAAATGACCAACATCAACTGATGACATCACAATGGCTCAGCTACCCAGTTCCTGGCCCCGGCTCCGACTCCGTCTGCACTCACTGGCTCCAGGACCCAGCTCCGGACTCTCTTCAGCTTCACTGAAGATTTCATTCTATATTTCACGTTATTCGTGATTAAAGATTTAAAAATGCCAACTTTCACAATATTTTTACATATTCTGATTCACATTTTTCCCCTCTAGGCAGAGAACACATTCACTGAACATTTTATGCTTTATTTCTCAAAATATTACTGATTAAACTGAAAAAAAGTCAAAAGACTTTGGATTTAAAAAGACCAGCATCAACTGATGACATCACAATGGCTCAGCTACCAGTGATCAGCTTCACTGAAGATTTCATCCTATATTTCACGTTATTCGTGATTAAAGCTTTAAAAATGTCAACTTTCACAAAATGTTTACATATTCTGATTCACATTTTTCCCCTCTAGGCAGAGAACACATTCACTGAACATTTTATGCTTTATTTCTCAAAATATTACTGATAAAACCTTTTTAAAAATCAAAAGGTTTGAATTTAAAAAGACCAGCTTCAACTGACGATGTCACAATCGCTCGGCTAGCAGGGGGAGGGCGAATTGCTATTGCAACATGCAACGCAAATGCAATTGGAATTTTTTTTAAAGAGTGGTGGAATCTTACGTTTGGGAACGGCTTCAGTTGGAGGACCACGCCTCCTGTGGGGGCTATGGGTAGGGAACGGGTGCTTTGGCGGAGCAGACCCAACGGGGCTGCACTTGGTCTAGTATATACTAAAACTCTGATCTTGTACATATGTATATGTGTATATGTGTGTGTATATGTGGTTGTCTTTACATCTTCACAAAAACACTACGCAGTAAGGATAACATTTTTACATATTCTGAATTACATATTTCCTTTCTAGGCGGAGACCACCTTTACTGAACATTTTATGCTTTATTTCCCGACTTATTACTGATTAAAAGTAAGTAAGAAGTTTAAAAACATCAAAATACTTTGAATTTAAAACGACCAGCTTTCACTGATGACATCACAATGGCTCGGCTCGGAGCCGTCTCACACACACAATCTTCCACGCACTTCGAGTAACGTCACATTTAATTCCCACTCATCCCAGGTTAATCACACTCCCCCCCCCCCCCTGAATTAATCATAACCCCCGCGCCGCCAAAAAAGACGGCGCCGATGGAACAAAGGACAAGCCCGGAGATGAAGTCTGACCCTGGACTGAAGACTGGGGCAGCCGAACTTGCAGTCCTCGAGTCGACGCCCGCCCACTGCCTCACTCGGGGTCCACGAGTCAACGGAGTATGGGCTGTGTTTTGTGGATGGGGACTGGCTATGTTCGCGGGTTGGATGTGTTCGCGGGCTGGCTGTGTTCACGGGCGGGGGCTGGCTGTGTCCGCGGGTGCGGACTGTGAGCGCGACAGGCGCTGGTGACGGGAGTCTCTGAGAGAGTCCGGAGCTGGGTCCTGGAGCCAGTGAGTGCAGACGGAGTCGGAGCCGGGGCCAGGAACTGGTGAGCCCACGCACCCCCCCTTGCCCACAACCTCCATCCCCTACACCCACTCCCCTACACCCCGCCTCCCCTAAACCCTCCTCCCCCACATCCACGAGCTTCCAGTCAGGTCAGGGGGAGGGCAGCATTTCCAGAACATTCTTCAAATGCTTCACCACCTCCCCAAGGGTCATTCTCACTTTGATGAGCTTGATTCTTCATGCTCACTTCCCCATCTTTAAAGATAAATTCGCAATTTTTGTCTGATTGATCTTAAGACATTTATTCAAAAAAAAGTTGACATTGGTTTTTTTCATTCTTAAAAGACTTCCAGCTTTATGTAACATTGCTTTACTTTTATTCTTCAGACTTCGCGATCTTTACAATTAAAAAAATTTAACCTAGTGGTTTTTTCCTTTGCAATTTTCGCAGTTTTTTACTTTTAAAATACCTCGCTATTTTCTTACGTTGGTTTTATTGGTGTTACAAGAATTCCCTGTTTTTCATTTCAAGATTACATTTATTAAAAGACTTCCCGGTTTTTCACTTCATTGTACTCATTTCCTTTCAATTTGAAAAGTTTAACTTTGCAGTTTTTTACTTCGCGATATTTGACAGATTTTTGACAGATTTCAAAATACTTCGCTGTTGATTTATTTTTGTACTTACTCTTTCAATAAAACGTTGAAAATGTTAATATATTAACGTTGCTTTTATTCTTCTTACAAGACTTCCTGGTTCTTCATTTAATTGTACTAATCCTTAAAGATAACATTTATTTTTAAAAATGTAGCTGCTTTTTACTTCGCGATTTTCATAGTTTTTTACTTTTAAAATACCTCGCTATTTTCTTATGTTGGGAGGAGCGAATGCCACCTGGACACAAGTCGTGGTCTGATTAACCACGGCTGGGTTGCCTGGGTGAGGACATCTAATGTTGAAAGACCCGAAATACTCAATGACCCCAGGTTATATCACTGATGATTAATTCAGGGACATCAATAGATGTATTTTTTATCAATTCCTGTGCTGGTGAAATCAGTGGCGACCAGGAATAGACTGGTTGGCAACCAAGAATAGGGTTGTGACGACTGGAGAGACAGTGGACAGCTCGGAAAGACGGCAACCGGGGCGGGGCGGGTTGGCAGCCCAAACCGCATCCTCTGAGAGGAGGAGACCCAAATCACGCTACAGAAAACACATGGAAAAATATCCCCAGGGGTGCCCGAGAGGGGAGGAGGATGAGCACCCCAATTTGACGGATCAAAGGCTAACGACTAATGGCAATGGGCAACCGACTATGTATCAAATGCAGATGTGGAAAGGTCTGCAAGAACAGCCAAGGCCTGAAGATTCACCAGACCCGGATGAAGCGTTTGGAGGGAGAGGGAGTGTCACATCGCACAGGTATTTTACCTGGTGAGATGCAGGAGGAGCCAGGCCCGGAAGCACCCCATAGAGCCCAAAGCCTCCAAGTGGCGCAACTAGTCCCTCAGAACAGACCTCCGGAGAAGGTTCGAGTCTAATGGCCACAGGCCTGCCAGACAGCAATCTGGCATCAGTTCGACGAGGACGTCGACAAGGTGCTAGAAGCAACTGCAAAGGGAGGCGTGGATCGAAGGCTGCGGATGATGATGACAATCATCGTCAGCCTAGCTGTGGAAAGGTTTGGAGCAGCGGAGAAGAAGCCTGCCAGAACACCTTTCACAATGAACCAAAGAGCAACAAAGATTCACAAGATCCGGCAGGAGCTGAAGTCCCTCAAGAAGCAGTATAAAGAGGCCAGCGAAGAGCAACGTCCCCCTTTGACTGAACTGCGAACCATCCTGAGGAAGAAGCTGCTGACCCTCCGTAGAGATAATTGGCACCGAAGATGCCAGAAGGAAAGAGCCAGGAAGCGAGCATCCTTCATAGCCAACCCCTTCGGCTTCACCAAACAACTGCTAGGGCATAGGCGCAGTGGGAGTTTGGCTTGCTCTAATGAGGAGATCGACCGGCACTTCCAGATGACCTACAGTAACCCCGTCAGGCTGCAGGACCCGTCTGGGCCAGTGCAACATCCTGATAAAACCACCTCCCGCCATCAAGGAGTTTGATAGTAGACAGCCACTCCTGAAAGAGGTCCAGGATGTTGTGAAGAGAACAAGATCTGGTTCAGCTCCCTGGCCCGAGCAGAGTCCCCCACAGGGTCTACAAGAACTGCCCCTTGTTACTGAAACGGCTGTGGAAGATCATGAAAGTCATCTGGAGGAGATTCGCTGAAGTCTTGAGTCTGGATCCCGAAGGAAGAAAATTCCAAGAAGATCGATAAGTTCAGGATCATCTGCTTGTTAAACATTGAAGGCAAGATCATCTTCAGCATAGTGGCGAGGTGGCTGACCAACTTCTTCTCCAGCAATGGCTACATCGGCAGCTCAGTGCAAAAGGGAGGCTTATCTGGAGTGCCGGGGTGTCTAGAGCACACGGGAGTGGTGCCCCAGCTCATCAGAGCAGCCAGGGAAAACAAGGGAGACCTGACAGTGCTCTGGCTTGACCTAGCCAATGAGTACGGCTCTATCCCGCACAAGCTGATCCAGACAGTCATGGCCAAGCATCATGTGCTTGGCCAAGTGGCAGATCTCATCCTGGACTATTACAACCAGTTCAGTATGAGAGTCTGATCAAGGTCAGTAACATCAGAGTGGCACAGACTGGAAGTTGGGATCTTCAAAAGCTGTACCATCTTTGTGATTCTTTTTGCCTTGGCGATGAACATGATTGTCAAGTCAGAGCCAGAGTGCCGGGGCCATCGGACCAAGTCAGGAATGCGCCAACCACCAATCAGAGCCTTCATGGACAACCTGACTGTCACCACTGAGTCAGTGTCAGGAGGCAGGTGGATCCTGCAGTGGTTGGAGAAATTGATTGGATGGACAAGGATGAGGTTTAATTGATTGGATGGGCAAGGATGAGGAAAATCAAGGTCACTGGTACTGAAGAAGGGCAAAGTCACGGAAGGATCCGCTTCAGCATTGAAGGGACACCAATCCCAACTGACTCCTGAAGGCCAGTGAAGAGTCTTGGCAAGGCATCAGTCCAGACAACCTGTCAAGACCTGGAGAGCTGGTTGAGAGCAGTGGACTGATTGGGGCTTCAAGTTCAAGGCATGGATTTACCAGCATGGTATCCTGCCAAGGATACTCTGGCCACTGCTGGTCTACAAAGTCCTAATATCCATTGCAGAGAAATTGGAGAGTAAAGTCAGCAGCTCTCTCAGGAGGTGGCTGGGACTGCCCATGAGTCTTAGCAGCATCGCCCTTTATGGAAATAACACCAAGCTCCAGCTGCCCCTGAAGTCACTGGAGGAGGAGTTTAAGGTGACTCGGGCCAGAGAGGTGATGCTGTACAGGGACTCCAGCGACCCCAAGGTGGCTCAGGCAGGGGTGGAGGTGAAAACTGGGAGGAGGTGGAGAGCCGGCGAAGCCGTGCTGCAAGTGGAGTCTCAGAGAGTCCTGGTGGGAGCAGTGATTCGGGGAAGAACTGGTCTGGGAATCTTCCCAACTCCCCAGTTTGACAAGGCCAAGGGGATGGAGAGGTGCAGGCTGGTCCAGGAGGAAGTGAGGGCAGCGGTGGAGGAGGAGAGGTCTACCAGACCAGTTGGCTTGAGGCAGCAGGGGACCTAGACAAGGTGGGAGCAGGCCATGGACCGAAAAGTCACATGGACTGAGTTCTGGCAGGCTGAACCACAGCGCATCAAGTTTCTGATCCAGTCAGTGTACGATGTCCTACCCAGCCTATTAAACCTCTTCATCTGGGGCAAAGCGGAATCTCTGGATTGCCCGCAATGTTCAAGCAAGGGGACATTGGAATACATGCTGAGCTGCTGCCCAAAGGCTCTTGGTCAGGGACGATACACCTGGCGTCATGACCAGGTTCTTAAACCCATTGCAGAAGCCATCAGCATGGGTATCAGCAGCTGCAGACAAGCACGGCCCACCACCCAAATGATTACCTTCGTGAAGGCGGGAGTGCAGCTGCCAAGAACCACAGCAGCCAGGAATCAGTAAGCTTTCTGTAGACCTGGTGAAACAGCTGAAGTTCCCACAGTACATTGCCATGACCACCCTGAGGCCAGACATCCTCCTGGTCGAAGAGGCGACCAAACACATCGTCTTGTTGGAACTGACAGTGCCATGGGAGACCGTCTAGAGGAGGCCCACGAGTGCAAGATGAGCAAATACAAAGAGCTGGTCATAGCATAGAGAATGCCTACCGCTCTATACCTCGCCCTCACTTTGGTAAATCCGACCATACCGTAGTGCTGCTTCTTCCTGCCTACAGGCAGCAATTAAAGAGCACACCCCCAGAGGTGAGGACAGTACAGAGCTGGTCGGGGGGGGGGGGGGGGGGGGGGGGGGGGGGGGGGGAGGGGGGGGTTAGTGGAACAACTATAGGACTGTTTGGAGCCTGTTGAACTGGGCAATGTTCAAGGGCTCGGCAACGGACTTGAATGAATACGCCACAGTCGTTACAGACTTCATTAAGAAATGTGTGGAGGACTCCATCCCCACCAAAACCTTCTGAGTGTTTCACAATCAGAAACCTTGGATCCACACTCTCCTGAAGACTAGACACCGGGCATTCATGTCTGATGATACAGTGGTCTACACAAAGTCCAGATATGACCTTGGTAAGGCCATCAAAAAGGCCAAAAGGGAGCTCTGCTCCAAGCTGGAGGAAAAGACAGATGTTCGGCAGCTGTGGCGGGGACTGCCACAGTTTTGGTCTCCAAATCTGGTACAGAGACGATTCACCAGACTGATTCCTGGGATGTCAGGACTTTCATATGAGGAAAGATTGGATAGACTCGGCTTGTACTCGCTGGAATTTAGAAGATTGAGGGGGGATCTTATAGAAACTTACAAAATTCTTAAGGGGTTGGACAAGCTAGATGCTGGAAGATTGTTCCCGATGTTAGTGGAGTCCAGAACAAGGGGTCACAGTCTAAGGATAAGGGGGAATTCCTTTAGGACCGGGATGAGGAAAACATTCTTTACACAGAGAGTGGTGAGTCTCTGGAATTCTCTGCCACAGAAGGTAGTTGAGGCCAGTTCATTGGCTATATTTAAGAGGGCGTTAGATGTGGCACTTGTGGCTAAAGGGATCAGGGGGTATGGAGAGAAGGCAGGTACGGGATACTGAGTTGGATGATCAGCCATGATCACATTGAATGGCGGTGCGGGCTCGAAGGGCCAAATGGCCTACTCCTGCACCTATTTTTCTATGTTTCTATGTTTCTATGTTTCTATGACTGAATGCAATCAGCTCCTATAAGGCGAAACCAGGAGGCAGCTTGGATGTCGGCGATACATCTCTCCCTGATGAGCTCAATGCATTTTACGCACGCTTTGATAGGGAGCCCCCATTCGCTGTGATGGTATTTCAGTCTCAGTCACAGAGGCCGATTTCAGGAAATCCTTCAGAGGGGTGAACCCTCGAAAAGCGTCTGCATCTGATGGTATACCTGGTCATGTTCTAAAAACCCGTGCAGACCAACTGGCTGGAGTTCTTCCGGACATTTTCAACCTGTCACTTCTGAGGTCTGAGGTTCCCACCTGCTTCAAAAGGGCATCAATAATATTGGTGCCCAAGAAGAGCAAGGTGACATGCCTCAATGACTATCGACCAGTGGCACTAACGCCTGTGGCGATGAAGTGCTTTGAGAGGTTGATCATGGCAAAAATCAACTCCTACCTCGAGAAAAACCTGGACCCACTGCAGTTCACTTACCGCCACAACAGATCAACGGTGGATGCGATCTAGCTGGCTCTCCACTCCGTTCTGGACCACTTGGACAACAAAAACTCATATGTCAGGCTGTTATTCATTGACTACAGCTCAGCATTTAACACAATCATCCCCTCTGAGCTGGTTACCAAACTCGCAGAACTGGGTCTCTGCGCATCCCTCTGCAATTGGATCCTCGACTTCCTCATTCACAGACCACAGTCTGTTCGTATTGGTGGAAATGTGTCAGACTCGATAACAATCAGCACGGGAGCACCTCAAGGCTGCGTGCTCAGCCCCCTGCTGTACTCACTCTATACTCATGACTGCGTAGCCAGTCATAGTGCGAACTCCATCATCAAGTTGCGGGTCGTATCACTGATGGGGATGAGTCAGAGTATAGAAGAGAGATCGAGCGATTGTCCATATGGTGCCAGCACAACGACCTGGCCCTCAATACCAGCAAAACCAAGGAACTGATTGTAGACTTTGGAAGGAGTAGGATGGGGACCCACAGTCCTGTTTATATCAACGGGTCGATGGTTGAAAGGGTCAAGAGCTTCAAATTCCTGGGCATGCACATCTGCGAAGATCTGTCCTGGTCCGAGAACACAGATGCAATTATTAAGAAAGCTCATCAGCACCTCTACTTCGTGAGAAGATTACAGAGAGTCGCTCTTTCAAGGAGGAATCTCTCTAACTTCTACAGGTGCTCAGTAGAGGGCTTGCTGACCGGTTTTATCGTGTTTTGGTTCGGCAACTTGAGCACCCTGGAGAGGAAAAGACTACAAAAGATAGTAAGCACTGCCCAGTCCATCTTCGGCTCTGACCTCCCTTCCATCGAGGGGATCTACCATAGTCGCTGCCTCAAAAAGGCTAGCAGCATCACCAGGGACCCACACCACCCTGGCCGCACACTCATCTCCCTGCTACCTTCGGGTAGAAGGTACAGGAGTCTGAGGACTGCAACAACCCGGTTCAGGAATAGCTACTTCCCCACAGCCATCAGGCTATTAAACTTGACTCGGACAAAACTCTGAACATTAATACCCCTCCATCTGTTATTTGCACTTTATCAGTTTATTCATTCATGTGTGTATTTATGTATATAATTGTAGTCAATGCCTACTATGTTTTGTTGTGCTATGCTATGCAAAGAAAGAATTTCATTGCCCTTTCAGGGACACATGACAATAAACTATTTTGATTTTGACTAGACTGCCGTAAGCAGGGCTGGAAGATAAGGTGTATGCCCATCGAGGTTGGCCGCAGAGGTTTTGCTGGGCAATGGGCCGTGGTCTGATCACCGGCTGGGTCACCTGGGTGTGGGTGTCTGATGTTGAAAGACCCGAAACACCCAATGACCCCAGGTTACATCACTGATGATGTGTTCAGGAGCATCAATAGATGTATTTTTTAATCAATATTGTTGTTACAAGAATTCCCCGTTTTTCAATTCAAGATTACATTTATTAAAAGACTTCCCGGTTTTTCACTTCATTGTACTAATTCTTTGAATAATACCACAAATAAGATTAACGTTGATTTACTTTTATTCTTCAGATTTTTGACTGATTTCAAAAGACTTCGCTGCTAATTTATTTTTGTTCTTACACTTTTAATAATACTTCGAAAATGTTAATACATTAACGTTGCTTTTATTGTTCTTAAAAGACTTCCTGGTTTTTTACTTAATAGTACTAATTCTTAAAGATAACATTTATTTTCCAGGCTGCTGATTGATTGATGTCCGATTGCTATGGGTCCCCATGTGGGGGGAGCACAACTCGATGCCCGATTGGTCGCTGTTCCAAGCTGCTGATTGATTGAGGGGATCAACTGCCAAATCATTATAAAATAAAATGTCTTCACCTTTATTTAATTCCACAGAAAAGACTAAACAAAAGACACATATTTTAAACGAAATATTATTTTTTCATTTACAGTTGCAATTAAAAATATATTTCATTGTGATTGATTTCATTCCGCAGGAAAGACTCCATTTTGAACAAATTAATCTGTGTACATTGACAACTGAGATTGTGTTTAGGCTATCTTTTTAAAATCATGCCAAGAAGAGGGAGGAAAAGAGGTGTAGGATGGTCAAGGGATGACACAAAGAGGCAGCGAGAAGCAGTAAGGAGCAGAACAGAACAAGAGATGCAGTAAGAAAGAACTCAACGTCTCCGAGATAATCGAGAGACAGGAGAGAAGGGCAAAAGTGACGCAGCAAGAACCATATAACCAGATAATAATTACAGCACGGAAACAGGCCTTCTCGGCCCTTCCAGTCCGTGCCGACCATTTATTTTCCCCTAGTCCCATCTACCTGCACTCAGACCATACCCCTCCATTCCCTTCCCGTCCATATACCTATCCACTTTACTTTTAAATGTTAAAATCGATCCTGCCTCCACCACTTCTGCAGGAAGATCATTCCACACAGCCACCACTCTCTGAGTAAAGAAGTTCCCCCTCATGTTACCCCTAAACTTCTGTCCCTTAATTCTCATGTTATGCCCTCTTGTTTGAATCTTTCCTACCCTCAATGGGAAAAGCTTATCCACGTAAACAACACGACATCTCAGAGATAACCGGGGGAGAGAGCGGGAGAGAAGGGCACAAGAGACACAGCAAGACACAACTTAACGTCTTGAGGAACAACGAGAAAGAAAGTAAGCATGCAGGTACAGCAGGCAGTGTAGAAAGCGAATGGCATGTTGGCCTTTATAACAAGAGGAATCAAATATAGGAACAAAGAGGTCCTTCTGCAGTTGTACAGAGCCCTAGTGAGACCACACCTGGAGTATTGTGTGCAGTTTTGGTCCCCTAATTTGAGGAAGGACATTCTTGCTATTGAGGGAGTGCAGCGTTTAGTTTACAAGGTTAATTCCTGGGATGGCGGGAATGTCATATGCTGAGAGAATGGAGCGGCTGGGCTTGTACACTCTGGAGTTTAGAAGGATGATACTTGACAAGTATCTCATTGAAACATGTGATTGTTAAGGGCTTGGACACACTACAGGCAGGAAACATGTTCCTGATGTTGGGGGAGTCCAGAACCAGGGGCTACAGTTTATGAATAAGGATTAAGCCATTTAGAACAGAGACGAGGAAACACTTTTTCTCACAGAGAGTGGTGTGTCTGTGGAATTCTCCGCCTCAGAGTGCGGTGGAAGCAGGTTCTCTGGATGCTTTCAAGAAAGAGCTGGATAGGGCTCTTAAAAATAGTGGAGTCAGTGGATATGGGGAGAAGGCAGGAATGGGGTACTGATTGGGGATGATCAGCCATGATCCCATTGTATGGCGGTGCTGGCTTGAAGGACCAAATGGCCTACTCCTGCACCTAGAATACAAAGGGGAAGGGATGAAGAGACGGGAGATGAAAGAACTAGAAGGCTGGATGAACAGCGAAAAAGAGATACAAGACGACAAAATGCACGACTCACAAGGAGAAATCTTTCTGCTGATGTTGGTGAAATGACCAGTGTTTGCCTTCAGTGTCGAGCGTACCGCTTCTCAAGAGAAACAACCAAATTTTGCTGCTTGAAGGGTAAGGTCAACATTGCTCCTCTGGAGAAACTCCCTAATGCACTCATTAATTTGTATGCAGGTGATACACCACAAACACACAAGTTCAGAAAGAATATTAGACAATACAATTGTCTCTTTCAACTGGCGTTATTCGGTGCCAAGGCAGTGGTGGCACATGGATGGAATCCTTCAGTGATCATTCAAGGCCTGATTCATCATTTCATTGGTCCGTTGATGCCTGACCTAGAGCAACAAAGTAAATTCTAGCAAATCTACTTCATGGACCCCCAAAATAGCATTGAGTTGCGAATGAATATACTGGTATTCAAAGGGACATTGTTGAAATGCTTGAAAACATGTTAAGACTAAACAACCCTTACATTGATTCACTTGTGATGGTAATGGAGAGAATTTGAGATTTACCAGAGGCATCAATCGTTATTGGTCCAAATTATTGGCCACCTTTGAAACATGAACGGAGGTTTAACACGCAAACTGCCAATGATGTTGCCATCCTAATACCAAACAATAATGAGCCTGCGGCAACATCACGCCACAGTCTTGAGAATAAGAGGAAGAGGAGGAGCAGATGGAGGTCTGCAAATAATTTCAGAGTCTCATAGGTCATTTGACAGTTTTCAATACATCCTTTTCTTTCCACTTGGAGATGATCGATGGCATCAGCAACTCCAAATGAGTAACAGCAGAAAACTCCTAGAGGATCATGAATCATGAGAATGAATTAAACCAGCTTTTGAGAGGAGGATGATTCTTTCAACAATATGTGGTTGATATGGCGGCTAAAATTGAAAGTGATAGGCTCAATTATATTCACATGAATCAGGTATCGTTGAGATCAACAACTTACAAAAGCCTGATGAATGCATTAAATGATAATGATGATTTGGAAAATATCATAAGGCGCATCATCCTCTCCTTAACATTTATCAGTGGACCGAGATACATGATGGAACAATGCCAGGATGCCATGATGTACGTTCGGAAGTATGGCTATGCTTCTTTCCTCAGTACGATAACTTGCAATACGATTTGGAGAGGGATCCGACAGTGCCTCGTCGGAATCAGCAGCCGCGTGATAGACCAGATTTGATTGCAAGAGTATTCGATCCAAAAAGAAAAACATTCATCAAGAACCTCACTGTACCAGATGGCTTCTTTGGAAACTATATAGCTTTTGTCGTGACTGTGGAATATCAGAAGAGAGGCCTGCCTGATTTCCACTGTCTGCTTTGGCTTGACAAAGCGAGTCAGCCAAGACCACAAAATTTTGACTGATTTGTGCAAGCTGAAATACCAGACCCACAAATGGATCCTGAGCTGCATGAATTGGTACTGAAGCACATGACCATACTGCAACCACACCTCTCCATGTTGGAAGAAAGAGATTCCCAAAGCCATTTATCAAGAGTACAAGGTGTGGTGAGAATTCATATCTTCTGTACAGGAGAATATCTCCAGACATGGGAGGATTTCAAGGACATCAAGAAGGATGCCAGTTTCCAACTATGACTTCCAATTGGGTGGTGCCCTATAATGCTGAACTATTGAAGGCTTTCAAATGTCACATCAACGTCGAAATATTCTGCTCTGTACATTCAATCAAATACATCATCAAGTACACCTTGAAGGGGTGTGATCAGGCAGCTTTTGGAATTAACGTAAATGACGAGAGTACACAGTACCTGACTGGCAGATACATTGGTCCTTCAGAGGCAGTGGCATCAATGCTTGGATTTCCAACTCATGAGAGAGACCCCGCTGTCATTTGATTCCAGGTACATCTACCACAAGAACAACAAGTCGTTATCAGAGGCAATGCTGCTCAGCGAGTGAGGAATGATGATATGGCGAGAACGACTGACTGAATTTATGGCATTGTGTTCTGAAGATCCGTTTGCAAGAACACTATACTACACTGATGTACCCCAATTTTATACATGGGATAACAGGAGATGGCAAAGGAGGAAGGTTCGGAAGAGAGTGGAAGATTTCCCAGGTATTTTTGAAGCTTACATTCTGGGATGAGTGTATACAGTTTCTCCAAGATGTGGTGACCTCTACTACTTGAGACTGCTTCTCCATCGCGTCAAAGGGCCAGTGTTCTTCGAGTCATTGAAGACACATGATGGACGTATTCTTCCTTCCTTCAAAGATGTCTGCAGAAAGTGGTATGTTGGAAGCTGACGACCATTGGCAACAAATAATGGAAGATGCTGAGACGACAAGACTCCCCAGTGCAATGAGGGATTTGTTTGTTGTTTTGCTGACAAATACTGATATCAACGGTCCTCGGCAATTACAGAATCGCTTCAAGAATGCAATGTCTGAGGATTACCTTGAAAGCGAACAAAGAACAAACAGTGATCCAAATATCATGATTGATGAGAGGCTTCATGATCAGGCTCTGTTGTATATTCAGTACAAGCTTGAGAATTGCAACATTACACTGGAAAACTTTTCCCTGCCTCGACCAAGAAATGAAAGTATAGACATTGATGGTGAAAATTTTGATTTACTTAATGAGTTGAATTACAATAGATCAGAACAACAGCGGTTTGTTGAGAAGGCGCCTCTGCTGAATGCTCAGTCGATACATGTGTATGACCATGTCTGCAACTGCTTGCAAAGGAATCTACCTTCAATGATTTTTATTGATTCACCAGGAGGAACAGGAAAGACATTCCTCACAAATTTGATCCACTCCAAAGTTAGACGCCAAGGTGAAGTTGCTATTCCTGGAGCATCCTCTGGTATGGCAGCTACATTAATGCCTGGTGGAAGAGCTGCACATTCTCAATTCAAGATACCCATCCACGTGATGGAGAATACATTGTGCAACATTTACAGCAACTCTAAAACAGGAGATTTCATCAGGAGAGCGAAACTCATTGTTTGGGATGAGTGCCAAATGATTAGGAGGGAGAGCTTTGAAATTGTGGACACAACTCTTCAAGATGTATGCCGCAAAGAGGATCATTTTGGCAGGATTCTTGTTGCGCTAATTTTCGACAACTCCTTCCTGTAGTGAAAATGGGAAATGATGTTGATGTTGAAAATTCCTGCATCAAGAGATCCTACTTGTGGAGAACTTTCACCAAGTTTGAATTGAAGAGGAATATGTGACTGACAAGGAGCTGCGGAACAATTTTTAAAGTGGGGGGGACTGATCGATCATTGATCACTCGCCTTGGGGGGTACCCAGCGAAGGAGTGGAGTGACCAAGTGGGGCGAGGGTGTTGGTGGGGTGGCCATGGTAGGGACTTTTTGAAATTTGATGTATTAAAATCATGTTTTAATGCATTGTAGAAGTATGATTTCAATGTTTTTTGTTTGAAGTATTATTAAGATAACATAGGGCCTACATGAGAGATAGGAGCAGGAGATTATTATTTTTGTCATTGCTCGACCTCCAAAAACTGGGAGATAATAATACAAGCCATTCCCCACCTCAAAAAGTGGGGGGATATATCCCCCATCGCCCCCCCCTCCCCCCCGGATCGACGGCAGTGCCTTCCACGGTACAGAAAATTTGACAAAAAAACTTTTAAATGTGTTATAATTTCAAGAGCTATTTTTTTTGTTTGTAGTTGGAAAAAGGGACAAGAAATAATCATAACATTTCCTGCTTTTGCAAAGTCATACAAATTATGTTTTGCTCGGGGAAAAACATCAGAGTATTTTGAAAGAATGCGTTCTCCTTTTGACGTTTTCTTTCATTTTGATTTGAATTTAGAATCATCAAACCATGACATTAATAAAGGCGGTATATGTTTGTGGAAACGTTACTTTTTTTAAAGTAAGACTTTCGAGAAATCTAAAATGCATTAGAAATACACATTTCAATGCACAGAGTCTCTTGCCCAGAGTAGGTGAATTGAGTACCAGAGGACAGATTTAAGGTGAAGGGGAAAAGATTTCATAGGAATCTGAGGGGTAACTTTTTCCACACAAAGCTTGGTGAGTGTATTAAACAAGCTGCCAGTTGAGTAGTTGAGGCAGGGATTATCCCAACATTTAAGAAACAGTTAGACTGACACATGGATAGGACAGGTTTGGACGGATATGGACCAAAAGCAGGCAGTGCAGCTGGAACATGTTGGCGGGTGTGGGGAAGTTGGGCCAAAGGGCCTATTTTCACACTGCATCACTCTATGACTAAATTATACCTCCACCATGCATGAATGCTTCAAAATCAAGTGGTGGAGTTTTATTGTCATATACTCAAACATAGAAATATAGAAAATAGGTGCAAGAATAGGCCATTCGGTCTTTCGAGCCAGCACTGCCATTCAATATAATCATGGCTCATCTAAAATCAGTACCCCTTCCCTGTTTTTTCCTCATATCCCTTGATTTTGTTAGCCCCAAGAGCTAAATGCAACTCTCTCCTGAAAACATCCAGTGAATTGGCCTCCACTGCCTTCTGTGGCAGAGAATTCAACAGATTCACATGTCTCTGGGTGAAGAAAGTTTGTCCTCATCTCAGTCCTAAATGGCCTACCCCTTATTCTTAAACCGAGGCCCCTGGTTACGGACTCCCCCCAACATCGGGAACATTATTCCTGCATTTACAGTAAGTAAAAATCTAGCAAGTAAGCTAGATTGTGTTACAAGATGAATCTCATGAACAGAAGGAACAAATTGCTAATTTGTTAATCTTGGGTCAAGAAAGAGATGCGAAGATTGAAACACTGGAATGGAAAATGACCGAAAACTCACGGGCGCTGGAGCAATACAAGATTAAAAACATCGACCTGGAAAATAGAAGCCATCGGCAGAATCTGCAAATTGTTGGTTTGCCTGAAGGTCTGGAAGGTGACAATGTTATAAATTATGTCTCTAGAATGCTAAAGGAGACTTTTAACATTGAGCTGTTTGGAAATTTTCCAATTTTGGATAATGCACACAGTGTTGGGAAAAAAACCCGGTTTCAAAGACAAACCGAGACATCTAATTGTTCGGTTCCACATTTTTCAGATGAAGGAAAATGGCCTCCGTGCAGCAAAAAAGTCGGGCATGGTCAAATTTTAAGAATGCAAGTTTCGGATTCTTCCTGACTAGAGCCGTAAGCTTATGGGACTAAGATTGCCTTTCTATAAGTTAATGTCTGAGTTATTTAAGAAGCAGCTACACCCTGCTTTACTCTACCCAGCCAGACAGCAAACAAGACTCCCTGATGGTAAGCTTTCTGGAGGCTTATTACGATCCTGCCGGCATCACTTGAACGTATAATTTACTCAGTAGTTTATACACTGCTCCCGACATCGCTGGGACTGGGGTGGACAATGATTAATGTGTCGCCCCTCTCCCCCCAAAGCCGCGATGGGGAGTTGCTGATAGCTGGTTGAGTTATAATCTGAGATTTATTACTCTGTTTAGACTTGTAGTTAACATTCTTCCCCAAGACGTACAGAGTTTAATGGGAACATTGTGTCTTATTTATATAAATTGTGTGACCTCTATATCATATGTATCTCTTATATTTGAGAAGTGTGTTCTGAGAATTGAGACCACGTTTCTTTGATTTCACTCTGTTAAAGTGAATCAATTCTAAACGAAGATGTCAAAACCACATGACTGGTATGTGTCCACAAGGGGGAGTCATGTGACTATAACTGTTGCAAGCATGGAAAAAAACTGGGAAGGAGGAGATAGGTGGGAGCAAGTGATCGGCTAATGATAGGGGAATGTCGGCAAATGATTGGATATGGAAATGCAACAGGGGTGGGGCATGCAAAGTTGAACATACTATAAAAAGAGGTGATCCTTGGTTTGTGGGAAGAGAGCTCCCACGTGGGCTGATGACGTGGGATGTTCCAGCTGTTATTTGCAAATAAGGGTTTAAACTTCTTGAAGAATTCTCTGCATCGCCCGAGTTAATTTTGAGTATTGGTAACCACGTCATAATTGGCGCAGCGAGCAGGGTCAGTAATTAAACGACAAACAGCCCAGGGCGCTTCCCAGCCCCTCTGGCTCGAAGGGACATCAGGAAAAAGGTGGCCACCCGTAAAATTTAGGCGGCTTTCCGCTTCATTTGGACTAATAACCTGTTGTACATGGGAAGCCATTGGGGACACAGAAGCGCCTAGGTGGTCAGAAGGTCTCTCCAACACAAGAATCTGGCACTACATTGTCTAGGAGACACGGAGGATTGCTCGAGAAGAAAGCGCAGTAGGGTAAGTAGAAAATAATTAAGCTGAGTAATATATTGTATAGAATGTATATAAGACCTTGGAGTAAAACCCATTGAGAAGCGTGTGGGGTTAGTTTAGCAGAAGAAGTAAATTAGACCTTGTGGATACCTCCTTCTACGAGAGAGGGGACTGACACAGAAGCGCCTAGGTGGTCAGAAGGTCTCTCCGACACAAAAATCTGGCACTAAATTGTCTAGGAGATGCGGAAGATTGCTCGAGAAGACTGCGCAGTAGGGTAAGTAGAAAATAATTAAGCTGAGTAATATATTGTATAGAATGTATATAAGACCTTGGAGTAAAACCTGTTGAGAAGAGCGCGGGTTTAGTTTAGCAGAAGAAGTAAATTAGACCTTGTGGATACCGCCTTCTATGAGAGAGGGGACTGAATATGCAAGGCATCCTGTGGATACCGCTCTTAGAGAAGAATAAGAGGACTGAATAGGCAGGATAAGAATCTATGACCTTGCGGATAAGACCCGTTGAGAAGGGAGGCGGGGTCCGTGTAGGATTTGCAGATAAGACCGTTGAGAAGGGAGGCGTGGTCCATGTAGGCATTAGTGTGAAGGAGAAGAAAACTTTGTGAATAGACCCGTTGAGAAGCGGGCGGGGTTCGCGTAGGCAAGTTACTATCCTGTGGTGACCATCCTCAGAAGAGAAGGGAATCTGATCAGAGGATATAATGCAAATAATGTAAAGGGAATAGGGGCTAATTAGGTAGTGTAAATTTGTAAAATGTTACGGGCTAGGGCAGAGAAAGAAAGCACTGATATGAAGAGCTCAGAAAATAAGTATTTAGTAGGTAAAATTATAATATTAAGGTATAAACTAACCTAACGTTTGGAATGTAGAACTGGCTAGTAGGGGGCACATGTGACAAAGGAAAGGAACATGGAATGTAGTACTGTTAAAAAGGTAGAAAGATGAAAAGGGAAAGGGGGAGAAATGCAGGAGAATTCGGTGGCAAAATGAGGACTGGAAGGGTTCCCAGTTTTGGAGACTAAGAGAGCAGATGGAAAAAAATAAGGGGGCTTGAGGCAGAAAAGCAGAGAAACGATATTAAATCCAACAGGCAGAGTTAAATAGCGCAGAGCACCAGAGAGGTAATGCAGCAGATAAAGTAAAGGGGGAAATAGAGCATAACATTTGCGATTGCTAAAAGATAGTTAAACCGTTTGTGTAGAAAGAACTTGCCTGCGACCACTCTGCAGAGAGACAAAGAAGAAAATGTTAAAGAAGGAACTGCAGATGCTGGAGAATCGAGGGTTACACAAAAAGCTGGAGAAACTCAGAGGGTGCAGCAGCATCTGAGGAGCGAAGGAGATAGGCGACGTTTCGGGTCGAGACCCTTCTTCAGACTGGTCAGGGATCAGGGAAACGAGAGATATAAACAGTGAGGTGGAGAGATAAAGAACAATGGATGAAAGATATGCAAAAAAGTATTGATGATAAAGGAAACAGGCCATTGTAAGCTGTTTGTGGTGTGAAAATGAGAAGCTAGTGCGACTGGGGTGGGGGGGGGGGGGGGGAAAGATGGAGAAGGAATGTCAGGGCCTGAGGGCTGAGGGAGAGGTGGGGAGGGGAGGGGGCAGTCTGGGTTAACAGAATTGAGAAAATTCAATGTTTAAGCCCAGAGGATGCAGACTCCCCAAGCGGAATATGAGGTGCTGTTCCTCCAACTTGCGGTGTTGCTCTGGCCGTGGAGGAGGCCCAGGACCGAGAGGTCGGATACGGAATGGGAGGGGGAGTTGAAGTGCTGAGCCACCGGGAGGTCGGGTTGGTTATTGCGGACCGAGCGGAGGTGTTCGGCGAAACGATCGCCCAGCCTCCGCTTGGTCTCACCGATATAGATCAGCTGGCATCTGGAGCAACGGATGCAGTAGATGAGGTTGTAGGAGGTGCAGGTGAACCTCTGTCGGACTTGGAATGACTGCTTGGGTCCCTGAAAGGAGTGGATGGGGGAGGTGAAGGGACAAGTGTAGCATCTCTTGCGGTTGCAAGGGAAAGTGCCGGGGAAGGAGTGGAGCGGGAGGGAAGGGAAGAATTGACAAGGGAGTTGCGGAGGGAGCGGTCTTTGCGGAAGGCAGACAGGGGGGGAGATGGGAAGATGTGGCGAGTGGAGGGGTCACGTTGGAGGTGGCGAAACTGGCGGAGGACTATCTGTTGTATGCGCTGGCTGGTGGGGTGAAAGGTGAGGACCAGGGGGACTCGGCCCTTGTTGTGAGTGGGGGAATGGGGAGAGAGGGCAGTGTTGCGGGGTATGGAGGAGACCCTGGTGCGAGCCTCATCTATAGTGGGGGAGGGGAAACCCCGTTCTCTGAAGAACGAGGACATTTGTGATGACCTGGTGTGGAACACGTCATCCTGGGAGCAGATGCGGCGTAGACGGAGGAATTGGGAATAGGGGATGGAGTCCTTACAGGAAGAAAATGTGCTCTGCGTCTGGCGGTTGATGGGTGTAGGGTGTGGCCAGACTTTGAGTGACAGGGAGTCTGATTGGTCTCGACCTCAGTGGGGTGTGACTAGACTTTGAGTGACTAGGGAAGTCTGACTAATCACTATCTGAATCAATGTCCAATCACAGCACTCAGGAACCTGACTGACAGGAGATTGGACCATCCTACTTTAACTTTTAATAAAAAGATAAGAATGTTTAAATGTGTGTTTTGGATCTCGACTGTTCAGTGTGTGTAGAAAATAGCATAATTTATTTGAAGCAAGAATGGAAAGAATGTGATTAATGTGTCAAACTGGTTTTTGAATGAATGTTGAAGCTCATGTATGTGACAAGTCTTTGTTGTAAAGCCTCTGTTGACAGGGGAGGTGTGTGTGTCCCTTTAAGAAACTGCAATGCATTGGTAACTTGTTTCCTCTCAACCTTAAAGCGGGGAAGTTGGAAAATGTTGATTGCTTTGTTTTTCTGATGTTTCTTTTCTATTTCTTATCTTTTGAATTGAGTTTAAAAGGAGACCACACTGGCCATATGGCAGGAAATTGGAAAAGTTAAAATATATATATATATATTAAAAGTGTTAATTTGGAAAATTGTTACTAGTATGTATTTATACTAGGAATTGGAAATTGTGAATAGTGGGGAGAATGGATCGAAATAATTGGAAATAAGTTAATTGCTGGAACAGGACCGGCTTTTATGGTTTGTTTAGATAAACATTCTGGTTGGAAAAGGATAATAAATCAGAGGAGCCCAGAAAAATGGAACTAGCTGACAATGGGTTAGTCATGAGTACATCAATGACCACTCCTGTTTGATGGAAAAAGTGAAAGTTTGTATGGTTTACTTTAATATGTTGTATTTTGCCTCTTTTTAAGATCCAAACAGGATCATTTGGCAAGCCAGCTGAGATTTCACGGGGACACTGAGGTCTTTCGAAGTGGGTTGACTGAATATTTGCTGAAATTCTCAGAAATAGACAGTATATAGGATAGTATGGAGAACTACAGATGGGGGCAGAGTATGGACAACGACTGGATTGATTAATAAAGTGCACAACACAAGATAACACAATGAGTATGGTAACTGCAGTTGAATTGCTAAGTAAAAAGCTCCCTGTATCTAAAGAGGATATTATAAAGCACTCTGCGAAAAGGGGGAAAAGAAACAAATATTGTGATGAAGTAGCCCAAGGAAGGCACTTTCAAGATAAATATGTGTGACATGATGGAAGTATTAATCAAAAATTATAGGCCTACAGATAAGATAGAAAAGGAGGAGAGACAAGGAGTTAGATGTACTTAAGGTGTTTAGAGAGGAAGGAGAGTGAGGCAGTGAGGAGGCAACAGAAGCAGGAAACGACACGAGAGGTGTGAGGATAATGTCAGAAGGAGTCAATGAAAGATTTTAAAAGATGAAAGAATTGCAAAGAAGGGCAGAATATCTGAGAAGCAGGAAATTGAGTTTAGAATTAGAAAGACGGCACTCCAAAAAGGATTAAAGTGGGAAGACATAGCGGTAGAAGAAGAGGAACAGGAACAGAGGGATAAATTGATGCCACTGCTTTTAAAAAAGGAGCAGGACAGACACAGATTATTCCTTGGTGGACCCAGACCCTGAGAGAGGTAAAAAATACCTTAGCAGGGGCAGGAAATCGATTAGGGCTTTGGAGGAGGAGAACACGAGACACTTATTGGCTATGGGAGATTTGAAGGCACTGTTGGTGAAAGTGATAGGAACCAGTAAACTGACAGAACTCCTGAAGATGGCTGGTATAAAAATTGGGTGAATAATGTAATGATCAATGGCATGCCGTTTGACACAGTCAGGCAGAGGGTATGGCCCTCAGACACTGTTACCCACTTAAGGTGGACCCCAAGGCACTAAGGGGAGATCCACGGGGGGAGGCAAAGAATCCAGGAGCCTAATGGATAAGGTGTGTTGTGGATGTGAACATGTATGGAAATCAGGAAATAATAATTATAATGAGATAGTGGTGAATATAGCTATGATAGGAACATTAAGAAGAGGTATTTAATATACCTAGAATCCCTAGGATGCAGGGATTTAATTACACGCCCCATGTCAGATGTTAAAGGCAGATTTGGAAGGCGTACCCTTAGAAAATACTTGATACAGTATGTGGATGATTTGTTGGTTTGTTCCACAAGTTAGGAGCAATGTGAGCGAGACATTTTAATTCCCTTGGAAAAGCTGGCATAGGAGGTCATAAAGTATCCAGGAAGAACTTGCTGTTTTGTCAGCAGCAGGTAGAATATTCAGTACGAGTAATGTCCAAAGGAGTTATAAGAAAGGTAAAAAAGGATAGGTTTTGGTCACCTTATTTGCAGGCGTCGGTGGACCACGCTTTAGCACAGTGTGAGGAATGTGCTCAAAACAATGTCAGAAAGGGAATAACAACACTTATGAGTCACAATCCTGTGCCCGAAGATCCATTTAGGCACCTGGTGATCGACTATGTGGATATAAAAAAGAAGGTAAGAGGAAAAAGGTATATGCTAGTAGTGATTGATGGATTTAGCAGGTGGGTGGAAGCAGTACCGTCCAAAGATTTAGGCACAGCGACTTTAGTAAAGTTTCTGACAAATGAGGTAATTCCAAGGTTTAGTATACCTACAGAAATCAGCTTTGACAACGGATTGGTTTTCATTCAGAGAGTAGTCAAGCTGGTGCTACAGGCCCTTAGAGTGAGGTATGTGTTTGGGTGTGTGTACCATCCGCAGTCGCAGGGCATGGTGGAAATAATAAATGGGACATTGAAGGCTAAGATAAATAAGATGTGTGTACCTACAAAGTTGAATTGGATTGATGCCCTGCCATTGGCAATGATGAGTTGTCGCATGCAAACTAACCGAATAACCCACCAAACACCACACGAGGTGCTTACTGGCCAGCCCATGCCAGTGCCGCAATGGAGAGGACCTTGGAACTACTAGTGGTAGAACTTAAGCAGTATATGCAACAGTTAACTATGATACACAAGTCTATTTATGCACAGGCAAAGCAAAAGCAGTTGGGGATGGACCAGGAGGAAGGACCCTTTAAACCCGGAGACAAGATGTATGTCTAAGCTTTCCGAACCACCCACTGCTGTTCAGGTAGAAGGTCGATCTACCTGGTACCATCTCAATCATTACATGAGGGCTGTCCCACAGGTACAGCTCAACACCAACCCTGAGGTAAGTGAACAGGAGGACAAAGAAGTGAGGGAAGAGCAGAGATTTAGCCAGATAATTCGTGAGGTTTTGGGAAATATTAGTGAATCTGAGACTGGTGTAAATGAGGTCAGAATAAGGGGGTGTATGTGTCTTGTTTGGGGAACATTGCTGCACCTTCATACCTAACAATTCTAGCCCAGAGGGGTCTTTCACTAAAGCAATGCATAAGTTGAGAAATCTGAGGAAAGAAATCAAGCAGAATGCGGGTTTTGAACATGACATCTTTAGTTGGCTGGAAAATATGTTAGGCGGTTGGGGAGCATGGCTGACTAAAATGGGGTGACTATTGGAGTTGCACTGCTGGTGGTTATTGCAGTGCTATGTTGTGTCTTACCCTGTATTAAGTCTTTTCTAGTAGGAGCCACTGCCAAGGAGCTTTCGTTGCTCCAGGATAAAGGTGAATCTGGTTCCCCTCAGAAGCAAACCCTGCGGATAGAATACTACGATGATGTGCAAAACACACCAGAGAAATATTGAACTATAGATTGTGAGGGGAGCTGGGTCTTTTGAATAATTTTTTTTATTAGCAATAAACAATTCTCAATGTTTAAAACTGAGTTATAAACATCAACTTAAATCAATATTTGTACTCTAATGATTATTATCTTTTTTTTTTTTTGAAAATAAAAGTGGGTAAAGAGAAATACCATTATTAATCAATAAAATTATAATTCCTTAATAATTATTTGGTATAAAAGAAAAAGAAAAAATGAAGAAAAAGAAAAAAGACATATTATGTATATATATCAATTAAAAGCCACACAATATATTATAAATGAAACAACTACAAATAATAATATCAGTAAAGACATGCATATATCCTGGTATACCAATACATTATTTTCATCAAATCCCGCAGGGTGCCAGTCGAGCCGTGATGCCAAGAACAGCTACTTCTCTAAATACTGTATATATGGAGACCATATCTGTTGAAAAGAATTATACTCGTCCAAAAGGACAAATCTGATTCTTTCCAACTGCAACGTCTCCAACATCTCTGATGCCCACATTTTAATTGTTGGGGATAATGTTCCCTTCCAAAATTTCAATATTATTTTTTTCCCTAATATCAAACAATAATCAATGAAATTTCTTTGATCTAGTGTAAATATCAAATTAGCCTCTGGAATTCCCAGTATTATTAGCTTTGGGTCAGGTTCTAATTTAACCTTAAGAACTTCAGAAATAACTTTAAAAATTTCTGTCCAATAATAATTCAATTTAGGACATGTAACAAAACTGTGTGTTAAATTTGCTTCTAAATTCTTACATTTATCACAAATAGAGGAGAGATTAGGAAATATACTATTTAATTTGGTTTTCGAATAAATGTAATCTGTATAATACTTTAAATTGTATTAATATATGTCTAGCATTTAACGAGCACCGGTGTATTCGTTGTAGACTTTCTTCCCAATTTTCTTTGGTTATAGGTGATCCAATTTCATTTTCCCATGCTTGATGATATGTTTCAGTTATTGGCTTCTCCTTATCCATAATGATGTTATATATATAAGCTATTAATTTTTCTGTGGTTGGATGCCAGTTAAACGATTCATCTAATAATCCTGGTTCTTTATTTTTAAAATCCTGTGTATTAGATTTAATATAATCTCTAATTTGGAAATACCTAAACAAATGCTGTGAAGACAATCCGTAGATATCTTGTAACTCCTGAAATGAAAGAAATTTTCCATTTCTATAGAGGTGCTCTACCCTTGTAATTCCTAAATTATCCCAATGTCTGAACCCTCCATCCAATGTGGAGGGCTTAAATAATGGGTTATTCATAATTGGTAATCTAAATGAAAGATTGTCTAATTGTAAAGTCTTGACTATTTGTTTCCAAATACGTCTATTATTATAAATGATTGGATTGTCCCTATAAATTTTTTTTTGAACTTCCTTTGGGGCAAAAATAATTGAATCTACGTTGAAAGGCAAACAGTCTTCCTTTTCTATCTTTAGCCACGTTGGTTCCAGGTCCGTATTTACCCACCAAAAATTCATATTCTTAATCTGTACTGCCCAGAAGTAGTATAGAAAATTTGGAAGTGCTAATCCTCCATTTATCTTTGACTTACATAAATGTTTTTTACTTATTCTATGATTTTTATAATCCCAGATAAAACTATTAACAATATTATCAATTTTTTTAAAAAAGGTTTTCGGAAGGAAAAAAGGGATAGCTTGAAACAGATATAATAATTGTGGTAGAAAAACCATCTTTATAGCATTTATTCTACCAATCAAAGATATAGGCAGTGTTTTCCAATATAAAATATTTTTTTTAAGTTTATCTAATAATTGAGGATAATTCGATCTAATTAATGAATTGTGAGATTTAGATACATTAATTCCTAAATATTTAATTTTGTCAGTAACTATTGATAATGGATATTGTTGTAATATGTTTAAATTTATATTAGTTATTGGCATAATATCACTTTTATTCCAATTAATCCTATATCCAGAAAATGTACTAAATTTATTTATAACATCAAACAACATTGGAATACTAATTTCAGGTTTTGTGATGTAAATCAAAACATCATCTGCATATAAGGATATTTTATTAGTTGTTGTGTCAGTATTATAACCGTATATTTCAGGTTCTGATCTAATTCTTTCCGCCAAAGGCTCTATCGCCAAGGCAAATAATAAAGGCGATAACGGACATCCTTGTCTACATCCCCTAAAGAGTTTAAATTTAACTGATAGTATTTGATTAGTTAGAATTCTTGCAGTAGGATCTGAGTATAGGATTCTTACCCATTTACAAAATTGATCCCCCAATTGAAACTTTTCCATTATATTAAATAGATATAACCATTCCACCTGGTCAAATGCTTTTTCTGCGTCTAACGATATGACTGCTAATTCCGTATCTCGTATTCTTTTAGAATATATAATATTAAACAGGCGTCTTAGATTATGAGATGAATAGCGTTTTGGAATAAAACCTGTTTGATCATAATGTATTAATTTAGAGATCACCAAACTTAGTCTCCTAGATAAAACTTTAGCTAATATTTTTTGGTCTGTATTTAGAAGGGCAATCGCTCTATATGAACCAGGATCTTCCAGATCTTTATCTACCTTAGGTATGAGTGTAATTGTGGATTCATTTAAAGAGTCTGGTAATTTTCCTTGTTCATATGCATGTCTATACACTGTATGTAGTCTTGGAGAGATCAGATCTTGAAATTTTTTATAAAATTCTGCACTCAGGCCGTCAGGCCCCGCAGCTTTTCCATTCTTTAATGAACCAATTGATTCTGCGATATCTTTCACTGATATTTCAGCATTTAACAAGTGTCTCCCTTCCTGATCTAAACTCTTAATTTGACATTCTTGTAGAAATGTTTCCATTCCATCTGTTTGTCCTGTTAATTTTGATGAGTAAAGATTTTGGTAATATTGTAAAAATCTATCATTAATATCTTTTGGTATGGTCAATATATTTCCTTGCATTGATCTGATTCCATGTATCGTTTTTTCATCGTCTAATTTTCTTAATTGTCGTGCTAGCAATTTATGCGGTTTATCTCCAAATTCAAAATGCACTTGTTTGGTTTGTTGAAAAAGTTTGATGACTTGATTAGAGTATATTTTATTTAGTCTATACTTTGCTATTGCAATTTTATTACTTAACTCCTTAGAAGGGTGTTTTATATTCTCATTGTCTAGTTGTTTTATCTCCATTTCTAACTTCTGTTCCCTCTTTCGGTTTTCTTTATTAAAATATGCTTGTGCCGATATTATTGCTCCACGCATGAATGCCTTAAATGTATCCCAAAGTAACAATGGTGAAATTTCAGGTGTGTCGTTTGTCTCAAAGAATAATTTAATCTGTTCTGTCACATGATTACAACAATCCTTGTCCTTCAGTATCTGAGGATTAAATCTCCAAGTCATAGTTTTATTAGATATATCTTTTAGTTTTATCTTAAATGTTAATGGTGCATGATCTGAAATAATAATATTGTGATATTTTGCATTGTACGTAAAGGGAAGCAATTTTGAGTCTATTAAAAAGTAATCTATCCTCGAGTAGGTTCCGAATACGGGCGAGAAAAAAGAATATTCTCGTCCGGATGGGTTCTCTAATCTCCAAATATCCTTAACGTTAGTTGAATTAATGAAAGAATTTATAAGTTTACTTGAATTAGAAATAGCTTTCCTTTTTGTTGAGGATCTGTCTAAGTAGTTATCCAAAGTGCAATTTAAATCGCCCCCAATTATTAAATTATGTTGAGTGGATATAGGAATATTATTGAATATTTTCTTAAAAAATAATGGGTTATCGAAATTAGGAGCATATATATTCATAAGAATTACTTTTTTTGAGTATAATTCCCCTGTAATTATTACATATCTGCCCTCTTTATCTTCTATTATAGAACTTTGTTTAAAAGGTATACCTTTACGAATAATTATTGCAACTCCCCTAGATTTATGTATAAATGAAGAATGATATACCTTTGAAATCCATTTAGCTGTTAATCTATATTGATCATCTCTTTTGAGATGCGTCTCTTGGAGGAAAATAACGTCTGATTTCAATCTATTCAGCTGCGCTAACACCTTACCCCTTTTAATTGGTTCATTAATTCCCTTAACATTCCAACTACAGAAAGTGATTCCATCATCCCCAGTCTTCAAATTCATATCTTGCATTTTAGTATTAGGGTGGTTTTTTTTGGAGTAGCCCTCTCGGCCCCTCCAGCTCAACAAGGCACCCAAACGCCAATCCGACGAAAATTACCAATCTCAATAATCCATATCCATGTCTACCTAAAATAGTTATACGGTATTGTTCATAATTACATTCATATAATATATAACATAAATTCACATACTTAATATATTTAAAAAAATAGAAAATATAAGTGAAAAAAGAAAAAAGAGTGTTAAAAGGGTGCCCAAAGAAAAAAAAGACTACACTGATAGATTGTGTAGTGTGTGTTAGTGAACGCCACACTAACGTGGCGATTAATCTAATGACTTCCGTGTTTAAAAAAGATGTTAAATATTCCAGCTCCCAACTAGAATACTGTGTATATTGGGGTGGGGTACTAACTTTAAGGATTTAGTAATTATTTCTATTATTCATGAAACTATTTATTAATTACTATTCTATTGTAATTAGTATTATAATAAATAATACTATGTTAGGGGAATTATTGAAATTCTACAAATTGATACCAAACCACTACTACATTCCCATTATTTTCCCTCTTTCTCAATGAATAATTCATAACCGCAGGTTAATGATAAAAGTCCAAAATGTTCAGTCGTCGTCTTCTTCCTCCCGTGGTTCATCGTCTGCTTCCTCCTCTTCTGCCTTCTTCTGTATGCCTTGAGCGAACTTCAATGCATCAGTATGCTTAACGAAGCGGTGTTCCTCGTTGTCATAGGTCACTCTCAGTGTTGCTGGGTACATCAAGCCATATCTGAGATCCACTGTATTCTTTAAATTCCGTAGAATGCCTCTTGTTTCAGTGAATAAGGATCTTCTCTTAGCAACTTCCGCTGGGTAATCTCTGAAGATACTAATGTTATTTCCTTCATATTTCAAATTTCTCTTTCTCATTATTATCTTCATCATATCTTCAAAGACGTGATCATACACCACCTTTACAATCATTTGTCTGGGTGGTGCACCTCTCCCAGGGACCCGTCTTAAAGCCCTGTGGGCACGGCCCAACAGTGGTTCTTCATCCAGTTCCAGAATGTCCTTTAGGAGTTTTGCAACAAATTTTCGTGGATCTTGATTTCCTTCACAACCTTCGGTCAATCCTACAATTCGCAAATTCTTACGTCTTTGTCGGCCCTCCAAATCAATACATTTCTCATTTATTTTGCGAAGTAGTTCTGAGAGGCCTTTATTCTCGGCAAGTAACTTCTCAGTTTCCTTGGCACTTTTTACAGCAAAATCAGCCAAATCTTTAAGTGCATCATTGTGTTGGTCAATTGTAATGGCAATAGGATCTATCTTATCATTCAGCATTTGTTCCAACCCAGCAACCTTGTCGTTTATCTCAGAGAATCGGTTTTGAAATTCAGCCTCCGTCTTACTTTTCCATTCGCTCATCATAATCTTTACCGTCTCGGTAACTTCTTTTGTTAATTCCACTTTAATTCTCTCCTGAGACACCAGAATCTCCGCTTTTAGATTTTTTATTTCATCTTTATATTCTTTCTTCATGTCTTTAAATTCATCTTTATATTCCTTCTTCAGATCTTTTATTTCTTTCACCAGTTTCTTCATCTCACCTATCATGGAATTTTTGAACTCTTCCATTTCCACTTTTCTCTGTGAGATCTCTTCCTGGGAGGCAGTCAGACTCGAGCCCGAGGCTTTGGTGGTGCCAGCCTCTCTTCTTAGGCCCGTTTTCTTCAGGGGAGGGGAGGAGGGCTGCATTTTAAATTTCTTACCGAAGTCGCGCGCCTGATGACGTCACGCAGCCTTCAATCGCACCGGAGCCGTTTTTAATCGATCTCCTGCGGTAAGTAGCGTTAGCACCCTCCTTTAGCCCCGTTTTTTTTACAGATTTTTACGGAGCTGATCTGGCGCTGTTCTCCCCTAGAACATGGCGCCACCGGAAGTCGAGCTGGGTCTTTTTCCGCACCCTAGTAGAGCGGGGTGGGTTTTTGGCCCAGTTATCCAGTTATTCCAGAAAAAGAACGCAATAAGGATGAGCATTACAAATTTAAAGACCCTGAAATTGGGGCCAGTCATAGTTTAATTTGACGACTGATATGTGCAGCTTGTGGTTTTCTTTTTCTATGAGACCATTTTGAGACATAATATTGTATTGAAAAGTAGTCTGATTAGTCAGTGGGGCCTCTTTCTCGAGGTCACAGTCCATTTGCTCTTTCTCAATGTCACATTCCTGTGAATTGCTGCAACGACATGGCCTAAAACTGTTTATACTAGCTCAAGACAACAAGGTTGGAACATAATGGATTCTGTGATTCAGTCTTTTGCTACCTTTAAATATACTTATGTTGAGATAAGAGATAAGACATGTGTGCAAGGGAGTAGGGTCGCATGAAGGGAAAAGGTGTTCGGGTGATGGTTATGTGACGTTTGTATAATTTGGAATTCTTATGGTTATAGATAACCGAGAAGGTGACTTTTGCTCTGAGATAACAGTGATTGGGGTCTGCAGATGTAACATTCCATTTGCTCTGTGTACTGCTGTTAGTGAGGAAAACAGCCATAAAAAGGGGCCCTTATCAAGATTGAAACTCCTTTCCCCTAGAGATAACTGAAGGGGGAGGGTGTTTTCACCCTCAGATTGTAAGTAAGTCAGAATGAAGCTAAATATGAGCTTGGCTAGAAACATTTATCGTTAATCAAGTTTGACAGTTACACATCCTGGTGTGTTTGGAGTTAGGGGGTGTGTTCGGAGTTGGCGTTAGAAACATTTGTTTACATTTAATGTTTGTAATACATAAGACATTTAATGTTATTCTAACTATGTAATTTGTAATGAGACCATCTGTGAAGTATGTTGTGTTTTAATTAGGATTACAAAGGACAAGGACAAAGGACATTTATTGTCACATACACCAATTGGTGTAGTGAAATTTGTCTTGCCATAAAGATAAGACACAACATTAAAGAATTTAACAATAAACATAAAAACATCCCCCCACAATGGTTCCCATTATGAAGGAAGGCACAAAGTCCAGTCCCCATCCCCCTCTCCAACCATAGTTGGGCCTATTGAGGCCGCAGTCGCCGCTATGGGGGCCGTTCTTCTCAGGGTGATTGTCCAGCATGGGAGAACCCTCTCAGCGGCTCGGGGTGCCTGTTACGGCCGCTTCCTTGCTGGAGACTGCGGCTTCCGATGCCAACAGGAGCTCAATGGTGCTCCACAACTGGCGATCTCGGCGAGAGATCCCAGGCCCCCTACGTTAAAGTTGAAGTTCAGCGCCGCCGGCCACCCTACAGTCCCGCAGCTCCACGATGTTTACCTGCGGTCTTCAGCTCACTGGAGCTCCAGCGCAGCGACCCGGGCAAGGCATCACCTGCTCTGCACCGCAATAGCGCTCCAGTTCTGTGCCACCGCCGAAGCCGTAGTTCTGGGCGGTCCCCCCAGGAAACGCCACTCCAGGCACGCTGGTAGGCCACGAGGACGGGTCGACGGTGCAGCATGGAGAAAAGCCATCTCTCCAACCAGGTAGGGGCCCTAGAAAGCAGTTTCCCCCTCCCCCCCCCACCCCCACATAAAAAAGGCTAGGACTCCGAAAACAAAAAAAACCTCAACTAACTAAAAATTAAAAAGGAGAGAAAAAACGGACAGCTGCAGGCTGGGCAGCCATACCCGTACAGGACGGCGCCCTGTAATTATAAACATTAGACCCTGTTTAGACTTCTAGTTAACATTCTTCCCTAAGACGTACAGAGTTTAATGGAAACAATGTGTCTTGTTTATATAAATTTTGTGACCTCTATATCATATGTATCTCTTATATTTTGAGAAGTGTGTTCTTAGAATTGAGACCACGTTTCTTTGATTTCACTCTGTTAAAGTGAATCAATTCTAAACAAAGAAGTCAAAACCACATGACTGGTGAGGGTCCACAAGGGGGAGTCATGTGAGCATGGAAAAATATTGGGAAAGAGGAGATAGGTGGGAGCAAGTGGTCGGCTGATGATAGGGGAATGTCGGCAAATGATTGGATATGGAAATGCAACAGGGGTGCGACATACTATATAAAAAGAGGTGATCCTTTGTGGGAAGAGAGCTCCCACATGGGCTGATGACGTGGGGTGTTCCAGCTTTTAATTGCAAATAAAAGTTTAAACCTCTTGAAGAATTCTCTGTGTCGCCTGAGTTAATTTAGAGTATTGGTAACCACGTCACACTCTGCCTGAAATGCTATGAAATTGAGTTTGGTGGCCTGCACTCAGCCTGAAATGCTGTGAATTCGAGTTTGGTGGCCTGCACTCTGCCTGAAATGCTGTGAAAACGAGTTTGGTGGCCTGCACTCTGCCTGAAATGCTGTGAAATCACGTTTGGTGGCCTGTACTCTGCCTGAAATGCTATGAAATCGAGTTTGGTGGCCTGCACTCAGCCTGAAATGCTGTGAATTTGAGTTTGGTGGCCTGCACTCTGCCTGAAATGCTGTGAAATCGAGTTTGGTGGCCTGCACTCTGCCTGAAATGCTATGAAATCCAGTTTAGTGGCCTGCACTCTGCCTGAAATGCTATGATATCCAGTTAGTGGCCTGCACTGCCTGAAATGCTATGAAATCGAGTTTGGTCCCTGCACTCTGTCCGAAATGCTATGAAATCAAGTTTAGTGGCCTGCACTCTGCCTGAAATGCTATGAAATCGAGTTTAGTGGCCTACAATCTGCCTGAAATGCTAAGAAATCGAGTTTTGTGGCCTGCACTCTGCTTGAAATACTATGAAATCAAGCTTTGTGGCCTGCACTCTGCTGCAAATCCTATGAAATCATGTTTGGTGGCCTGCACTCTGCTTGAAATGCTATGAAATCGAGTTTGGTGGCCTACAATCTGCCTGAAATGCTATGAAATTGAGTTTAGTGGCCTGCACTCTGCCTGAAATGCTAAGAAATCGAGTTTTCTGGCCTGCACTCTGCTTGAAATACTATGAAATCAAGTTTCGTGGCCTGCACTCTGCTGAAAAATCCTATGAAATCATGTTTGGTGGCCTGCACTCTGCTTGAAATGCTATGAAATCGAGTTTGGTGGCCTGCACTCTGCTTGAAATACTATGTTTTTCATTAAAATAATTCCTGCCAGCTTCCAACACACTTTGATACAATGTTGCGACACTGGAACACTCTGAACTTTTCACCTCACAGGTAGGGGAGGGCGAATTGCTATTGCAACACGTAGGGGAAGTGCAATTTGATTTTTTTTTTAAAGCCCACTGCTGAGGGAGGCAAGTGAGAGCTGGAATCTTACTTTCGGGAATGGCTTGAGTCGGAAGACCATGCTTCCCATGGGGGTTACGGGTAGGGAACAGGTACGCTGGGGGAGCAGACCCAACGAGTCTGCACTTGATCTAGTTATCTTTAAAATTAATGTACAAGAATCTTTTAATACAGCATAATACAATGCGCATGCATTGTGCTGCAACTTTTTCAACCTTCTCAGTCTCCAGCAGTCCCGAATTCCCTCTTTCTCTAGTGTGTCCAAACTAACTATTTTGATATCAAGTCACTTCCTTGCCTTCTCTATATCTGATGAATCTATTCTCCCGGGACGTTCAGCACCACCTATGGGTCCAAAATGCCCTCTACTGTGTGGAACTTTGCTAATCACCTGTGGGATATTTCCAATGATAGAAGATGTAGAAACCCAGATGGCTCACCAGTTATCAATTCTGTTCCATGAATTGGAATTGATGCATGTGAATCACACACAATGTGTAATTCACATGCACAAAAAATCAAGCCAGCAATTTTCAAGAATATCTCAAGAGAACAGTCATACTTCAAATTTACCATAGAATATACAAATATTTGGCACTCTAGGAGATGTACAATTTTGTGAAAGTGCATTGTAAAACACGAGCTCTCAGTTTATGCATCTACATTAACATCTTAACAATATCTTAATGTATTGTCTATAATTAAACATCCTCTACTACAATAGCAGCATCTTTTTATCATACCGTTTCGTTTGGACGCTTTGATTTTGATAGATGAATAAAATATTTGATCAAGGTTTCATTTAGAAGATGTATTGAATCCTCTGTTTCAGAAATCTCCGTAAAGTCAGTCTCAAGGTCATTACCAGAATAGTTTAACCATTCTAATCCTAAAAAAGACATAGATGGAGTTCCGAGTTCTGTCACAAAAACAAATGAACAGGTTAAACACATACAAAATCTTGGATAGCAGGATTATTTGCATTCAATTGCAGTAGCCAAGATGGCCAAATCCATTTTTTTTCCCCCATTATTCATTTTTCAAAAAGAATTTTACTCTGTATTAATAGCTTAGATGATGAAAACATGAGTTTTGTAACCAATTGTGCCAAGTATACAAAATTAAGTGAAAAGCAAGTTGAGAGGAAGACACTAAGAGTCTGCAAAGTATCCAGATAGACTAAATGACTAAACCAAAAATTGGCAAATGCATTCCAATGGGGAGAAATCTGAGTTAGAAACAATAGAAAAACTAAATACTGTTTAAATGGAAATTGTCTGCACAATACAGTTGTATAGAGGGATGCAGTTTAGAATACAAGAGCTTCAAAAGTGTACAGTAGGTACTTAAAAGAGTAAATGGAATACAATCAGTTTCTGCTTCAAAGAGTGTATCCACAATGCAAATTGGATATAACACCATTGAGGAAATAGGGAACACTATTTATATTACATAGGCCTAATTGTTATAACCAGAGACTCACTTAAAAGTTGCTTTGGAAATTGACAAGCGGGGTGGAGGTACCCAAAGTGCTGAGTAATAAGAAGGAGAGAGGTGGTGGGGCCATTAGACATTCCAATAGAAGTTCAAAGAAAATCGGCAGCAGAGAAGAGAGCTGGTTAGAGGGAGTGAAAGAAGTAAGGAACGGAACAATAAAAAACCTGCTGTAAGATCGATGACTCCATAACAGTTACGTTTGATTTGTTTTTACCTCAATTTTCTGGTTTTGGCCTGCTCAGAATGACCAGCCCATTCTGTTTGCAGGCTTATAACATGCACAGGATTCTGTGAAAATGATGATGAAATATACATTGATTGCCATTTGATGTCACTGAGTAGTGAAAAATAACTGTCTTGGGGGCGAAAAAAAAAGGTTGTTATAGTGACCCTGTTGCTCGTACCCCCCCACCCTCCCTTTTTCCCCATTTACACAGTTTTTTTATTGCCAAGTTTCCGAGGAGCACGACTATCATGCTATAACAGAACTACTTGTATAGGCGTTTATTGCAAAAAGTATAGGGTATAAAAGTATGGATGCCTTGCCACAATGTTCTGATGAGCCTGGAGTGTTTACATGAAATTTTGGTCTCATTTAAAGAAATAATGTACTTGAACTAGGGGCAATTCAAAGAAGGTTTACCAAGTTGATTCCAGGAATGAAGGTTGACATGAGAAAAGGTTGAACAGCTTCAGCCTATATTCATTGAATTCAGAAAAATGAGAAGTTATCTACCGTATTTCCTGGCAATGATGACGCTATTTTTATCGGTAAAATAAGGCCCGAAAATACACCTGCGTCTTGGAGGCTGAAGGTTAGATTGCAGCCAGGAAAGATAGACTTGGCTATCCCTCAGTACAGTGGGTGTAAAAGGACAACTCCGCTGGAGGGGGAGAGTTACTTTCACAGTGTGTGGGGAGTCTGGCCCGGGTCAGCGCAGCTGGGCTGCCAGGGGTAAAGTTGTGGGGAGGGCAGGAGCGTTGAGAAGGAGGGGGTCGGGGATTATGCCAGCAACTCACTCAGTAGCTGCGAGCGGCCGCCGGGACCAGACAGCGGAACTGCAGCTAGACCGGGGGCTCGCAGGTGACCTGGGAACTGCAGTTAGACCCAGGGCTCACAAGCGACCTGGGAACTGCAGCCATCCGCTCACAAACATGGGTCCTGGCCCTTATGCAAATAAGGTTGCCGACCCCTGGACTAAACCAAACCCTTGATCCTGTCCCGCCAGCCTTTTTTCAAAATTTAACAACTCAAAATGGGGGCGCGTCTTCGACACGGGTGCGTTTTCATTGCCGGGAAATAGGGTAATTGCAACATGAGATTTTAACGGAAAGGTTATTTCACTTTGTAAAGGAATCTGGAACTACAGGGCCAAGTTTCAGTAAAAGGTGTTGCCCATTTAAAGTGGAAATGAGGTCAGATATCTTCTCTCAGAGGATCTGGAATTGTTAGAAATCTCTGGGTTAGGTAGCTACAGAGGCTCCCTAAATAAATATATTCAATCACTTATATTTAAGGCCGAGATTAAAAAAAATGTTTGGACTAAAATGGAATAAAAACTCCAAATTAACCGTTACTCACATAAGTGACTTACCCATTCCTCAATTTAAATGAATTGGGAAATACTCACTGAAACAAGTTTGAGTGTAGAAATAACCATGCCTTGATTTATGGCATTTATAATTTAAAAACAGATTCTGTGATCTGCTTATGTAAATATATGAAAGCAACAGACTTATACCTCAGAAAGGACCTACTTTTTCCATATGCTTAGGAACAAAAAGCCATGTATTTTGGTGACTTCTTTGCCCCAGTTATTTTGCCATTTCCTTTGTTAACTGGAAACTATTGAGTGGACACCCCGTTGTCAACCACAGAACAAAGATCAATGCCAGGATTCTTCTGATCTGTCTAGTCCCAGTGGTTGAAGAGTGTTTAGAAACATAGAAACATAGAAAAATAGGTGCAGGAGTAGGCCATTCAGCCCTTCGAGCCAGCATGATCATGGCTGATCATCTAAAATCAGTACCCCATTTCTGCTTTTTCCTCCTATCCCTTGATTCCTTTAGCCCTAAGAGTTAAATCTTATTCACAGTATGAATTCAATTTTTCTGATAGTATATATGATTTTCAATAAAACAACTTTAAGAAAATTGTAGGAACCTACACCCTATGTGGCCTTCTTTGACCTCACTGTAGCCTTTGGCTCTATTAATTTAGCTACACAAAGAAAGAGTTTATCGTGGGTTTGCGCACTGATACTAACCAAAGGGTATTAGTGAATTCTACTTCCAAATAAAACAATGTCAATGATTTAAAAAATCTCAAACACTGAAAATATCCCACTCATTCTGTCTGCAAAATCCATCAATTTTCAGGAGAAGTACAAGTGATCCAAGTTAGACACAAATAGCTGGAGTAACTTAGCGGGTCAGACAGCATCTCTGGAGAAAAAGAATAGGTCACGTTTCAGGTCAAGACAATTCTTCAGTCTGAAGAAGTGTCTCAACACAAAACTTCACCTATTCTTTTTCTCCAGAGATGATGTCTATTACCTATGTTGTTTTAAAGCAGCAACTGCAGTTCCTTTCGACACACATACGTGACCCAACATCAGCACCTCTCCCATCGAAAAAAACATAGTCAGCAATATTGGCTTCGCAAGTCGATCTCATGTCTGACACCAACCCCTGAACCAGGCATATACTGAGCACTATTAAATGAAATTGCCTGGCAAACAGAGGAAAAGATTCAATGTGCTCAAAGATTCCATGAAGAAATGCAACATACCAACTGATTCTAAGGAACCTCTGTTCCATGACCATTCAAAGTGGAGATGGAGCATTCAGGCTAGTTGACAACAATTAGCAGTCAATTGAAGCCTGCAGAAGTGGCAGTGAATGGAGCACTCACTAATTACTCACGTGCCAACCCCTTTACCTACCAGCCTGTCAGCCACCTTCTGCCCCATCTATGGCAAAGTCTGCAGTTTACATGTTGCCTTCATTAGCCACCGCAGAACACACAAAACTGGAAAGGAAGCAAGTCATCCTTGATCCCCAGGGACTGATTAAGAAGTAGCATGGGCATTCATTCAGGTCTCCAATAATAAGTGGTCCACAATAATTAAACAGACTGAAGCCATTCAATTCAGGTATAGTAACATCAACAGGCATGTTGAAGGATTTTGTAGAAGCTAAAATATTATCAGAATCTCACCTACCATTGTCAATTCGCATCCTTTGGCGGGTTTCATATTGACCTTGTTCAGTTTTTTTTCCAGATTTTGGTTTTGATTTACCAGATTCAGAATCTTTCTATAATCAATATAGAAAATCATATCAACCTTTTCCAGTGGACTTTGTGACTTAATTTGATGGTATCCCAATATAAAACATCAGAATTTACATGAGTAAATTGTCTGTTTTACTGTTTTATACTTAAACTAATATAGACTATCATAGCTACAACTAAACAGATTGCCGGAACAAAAAGAGGCCCAATCACACTCATTCAGTTGATTGAACTTTTTATCACAATAATGGCAATTTCAAACTTTTCCAATATCCAACTTTCCATTACCATTACTACAAAGGCAGGTAGGAATGAACTTACAAAGACAATAATATCAGATCCTCCAGTCATTCGTTCCAGTTTAATTGATTATTTATTGAAGTAGTTGTAAAAACAAAGAGATTCCTTATTCTCACACAAGCTGTAATTCTGTTCCCTCTCTCTCATCTGTTCAGAACTGTATTCTCTCTCCCATGCATGCTCATCTGATCTGGTCACTTCCTCTCCTGGTATGATATATGTAACATTCATCTACGTATCAAAAGCCCACACCAAACGTACAAAATAATACTGCTAGAAATATCTAAACAAAATAATTTAATATGCTAACAGTAACTAGCCTGAGCATGAATGGCTCCTGCACTGGCTCTTAATTGTTCTACATATATAACAAAGCAATTACCAATAAACGTTAAAAGGAGCTATGAAAGCTTTACATGTTATCAAAAACAAAAGGTATGCACTATGTGTTTGCATTTCATCTTCTTTAGTGATCCGTCAATCTTCTTCTTTGGCTTCTTGGAGCAGATATATCTTAGTTATCGGTCTTACTAGGATGGTG
The DNA here is from genome assembly GCA_963514005.1 of Raja brachyura. The sequence continues at coordinate 87,134,378 of OY740784.1, forward strand.
CACTTAGTTTGAAGGTGTACTGTACGCATAAGACAATAGACAATAGACAATAGGTGCAGGAGTAGGCCATTCGGCCCTTCAAGCCAGCACCGCCATTCAATGTGATCATGGCTGATCATCCCTAATCAGTACCCCGTTCCTGCCTTATCCCCATATCCCCTGACTCCACTATTTTTAAGAGCCCTATCTAGCTCTCTCTTGAAAGCATCCAGAGAACCGGCCTCCACCACCCTCCGAGGCAGTGAATTCCACAGACTCACCACTCTCTGTGAGAAAAAGTGTTTCCTCGTCTCCGTTCTAAATGGTTTACTCCTTATTCTTAAATTGTGGCCCCTGGTTCTGGACTCCCCCAACATCGGGAACGTTTCCTGCCTCTAGCATGTCCAAACCTTTCATATGCCATGCATCTGCCCACTCCCCCAACCTGTCCAAGTCACCCTGCATCTCATAGCATCCTCCTCACAGTTCACACTGCCACCCAGCTTTGTGTCATCTGCAAATTTGCTAATGTTACTTTGAATCCCTTCATCCAAATCATTGATGTATATTGTAAATAGCTGCGGTCCCAGCACCGAACCTTGCGGTACCCCACTAGTTACTGCCTGCCATTCTGAAAGGGACCCGTTAATCCCTACTCTTTGTTTCCTGTCTGCCAACCACTTCTCTATCCATGTCACCCCCAATACCATGTGCCCAAGACCTTGTGCATCTGGTATGATCTCCGATTCTGCCCATTAGCCAGGAGCCTCGTGCTGCAGTGGAATCAACCACCAAAATGATGTCACCTGGAATAAAGCTTCTCCTTACCTTTGACCATCTTTGTCGTTCAGGATTGGAGACAAATATTCTTGTGTCCACCATTTCCAAAAACTATCTGCCCTATATTGTACCTGTCTCCATCTGCGTTTAATGTACAAGTCCAGGTAGTAGTATTGGTTTGGTCTTCAACAGAAGAAGATAGTTTGGTGTAAGTGCTTCCAGGTCCCTTGGATCATCAGAATTCTTGGTAATGGGTCGATCATTCAAAATTGCTTCAACTTCACAAAATAAAGTTTGCAATCCTTCATCGTCCAGAACTTGTTGTTTAAGAACAGAGCGCATCACATTTCGAACCATGCGGATCAAACGTTCCCAAACACCGCCGTGATGGGATCCTGCAGGGGGGTTAAAGCTCCACATTATCCCTCGCTGAAGCATAGCATTCTGGATCTTATTCTGATTTAAGCCGTTGGATGGTTAGGATTCTCTTAATTCTCTTAATTCTCTTTCCGCTCTGATAAAATTAGTGCCATTGTCTGATCTTAAAGATGGAACTTGACTTCATCGACAGATGAATCTGTGTCAAGTGCAGGAGTCTGTGTCAAGTGCAGATGCAAGTTCAAGATGTACTGCCGTGCTCGCCTTACAGGTGAAGATTACACCATACGTTTTAACTAAACTTTGTCCTCTCTTGATCTCTATAGGACTGAAGTAGTCTACTCCTGCATCTGTAAATGTGGCTTGTCCGGTAGAATCAGGGGCAAGTCTGCCATTTTTTGTTCTCCAACTGCTCCCCTCTGTCGCCAACACACAACACAGTCTGTTACGACCATACAGCAGAGTTAGCTTTGATAATCCATAATATTTTACGAAGACGAGACAGCATATGATTTCTTCCTCCATGTCCGAGCTGTTCATGGATATGTCGTAATAATAGTGTTGATATGTGAAGGTCCTTCAAGAAAATAATAGGATATTTAGCCTCTTCAGGCATCGCTAGTCTATTCAGGCGATCACCTACTCTCAGAAGTCCATTCTCCAGCAATGGAACTAGCCTATACTAATGACTGCTTCTTTTGACTCCATGTTTACCAGCTTCTAATGTTGATAGTTCTTCTTAGAATCTTTGTCTTTGACAGAAAGAGATGACTGCACTTTCTGCTTGGAGAAGTTCTTCAAGACATAACCACTGTCCCCAAATGTTGCTTTAAAGGCTTGCATCTCTTTATCAACGTTTTCCTTTGGTTTGCCAAGATCTTTTTCAAAGCTTCTCACGGCAATCTCCCTTCTTTTCCGAGTCAACAGCAAGAGCATTGTCCTTACTTTAAGAAGCCAAGCTACCGCAGTCTTTAACTTCCTCCATGATGAGAAATAGGTAATTAGAGAGTTTAGTGAGTCCAATGGATCCTTGACAATGACGTTCACTGTGATGTCTTGCTTAATTTCGGGATCATTAGCAGAAATTGCTGATGGAATGTTAAGCTTTGGCCATTCTCTGGCTTATAGAGAAACTCTGGGCCCTTGATCCATCTCTTACTACTTCAGAAGCGGTCTGCCATTAGTCCTCTTGAGGCTTCATCTGCATAATTTTCATTTGTACCAACATATCTCCATTGTGATACATCAGGTTGCAGGTTGAGTACCGGCTCCCCGCAGGGCTGTGTGCTAAGCCCCCTCCTATACTATCTCTACACCCACGACTGTAGTCCGGCCCACAACAACAACCGAATCGTCAAGTTTGCTGACGACACTACAGTAGTCGGACTCATCTCAAGGGGAGATGAGGCAACCTACAGAGAGGAAGTCCTGAAGTTGACAGCCTGGTGCTCAGAAAACAACCTGGCTCTGAACACCAAGAAAACCAAAGAGCTCATTGTCGATTTCAGGAAGCACAGCACCGACTTAGCCCCCTTATACATCAACGGCGAGTGTGTGCAGAGGGTCCACACCTTCCGGTTTCTCGGCGTCCTCATCTCCGCTGACATCTCCTGGACAGACAACATCACAGCGGTCATCAAGAAGGCTCAGCAGCAGCTGCACTTCCTGAGGGTCCTCAGGAAGCACAACCTGGACTCCAACCTGCTGCTGACCTTCTACCGCTCGTCCATTGAGAGAGCCTGTTGACATACTGCATTACAGCATGGTACGGCAGCTGCACCATGGCAGACAGGGAGAGGCTTCAGAGGGTAGTCAGGGCAGCACAGAAGATAATCGGCTGCCCTCTCCCCTCTCTGATGGACATTTACACCTCCCGCTGCCTCAGCAGGGCGAAGAACATTATCAAGGACAGCTCCCATCCTGCATTTGGCCTGTTCAACCTGCTACCCTCAGGGAGGCGCTATAGGTGCATCAGCACAAGGACAAATAGACTCAAGAACAGTTTCTTTCCAAAATCCATTATCTCCCTGAACTCACACATGCATTGACTTCACAGCCTAACCCCCGGACTTTCATCTATCCACCTACTGTAATTTGTACTGTAACTGTAATTTCCAATATGTGCAATAACCCATACTGGATATAGGAATCCTATTATCCATTCTATTTATCCATTGTCTTTTTATCGATATGTATATAGCGCTGCAGAAACTCTGCACCTTATCCCCCCCCCCCCTTTTTGTTTTGTTTTTGCACGGAGTAGGAGCAGCTTTTAATCTAATTGTACATGTGTATAGTTTCAATAAAAGGCATTCTGATTCTTATTCTGATTCAGTAGAATCCCTTACAAAGGAGATCCTGTCACAAAATTTTAAAGCATTTTGTTTTGTTGTTGATGTACTTAAGCACTGTTGTGCTATTGGTCCAGAAGATGGATTTGTCCAGCTGAAGCTGTAATTACTTTTGCAGCATTATGTCCACTCTGACAGCTAGGACTACAGCTGTGAGCTCCATTCTGGGAATCGGCATTTGTTTCACTCTCACTTTTCCCTGTATGAATGCAACATGCACTGCTTTGTTATCATCTTCCAGTCTTAGATATGAAGCTGTAGCATAGCCACTTTTGCTTGCGTCTGAAAAGTGGTGCAGCTGTGCAAATCTAATTTAATCAAAGTTAGCAGGCTTCATGCACCGGTCCACTTTAAATTCCGACATCTTGTTGAGATCTGCTAACCATCCTGTCCATCGCTGAGAGAAGGTTTGCGTTATGCTCTCAACCCATCCGAGTCTTTCCTTACAGAGCTCCTGCATAATCAGCTTAGCTGGCAGAGTAAATGGTGCAAGAAATCCTAAAGGATCGTATATAGAGCCAACCACGGATGAGATGCCTGGTCTTGTGTATGGTCGTTCCTGTGCCGCAATTCTGAACTTGAACACATCTGCTTTAACGCACCAGTGCAATTCCAGTGCCCTTTCCATAGGCAGATTATCTTTGTCCAAGTCAAACTCCCTGGTCTCCTTGGCTCTTTTTTCTTGTGGAATGGATGCCAATACAGCACTGCTGTTGCTGATTCACTTTGACAGCATGAATCGTCCCATTTGGCAGAGGAAAGTCAGGTGTGCTGCCATTCAAATTGCTTCCTGTACCGATGGCATGGACTTTAAACAAGCATCTACATAGAAGTTGTTCTTTATTGTGTTTGTCACCTCTGCTGGAAAGTGAGCTTCGTTGTCTTCAGCAGTCTTCCTTAATGCAAAGTTTGCACAACTTGGTGATGACACAGCTCCAAAAAGATGTACCTTCATCCGGTATTCAACAAGATATTGCTGTGCATCACCCTCAGGCCACCACAGGAACAACAAATAGTCAATATGCTTTTCTTACATACCTTGACTTGATGAAACATTGCTTTGATATCAGCCATCGATATCAGCCATTTGATATAAGCAACAGGTTCTTGTCTGAATCTGGTGAGAACTCCAATGATTGAGTTGGTAAAGTCTGGACCCTGCAGCAGTTGGCAGTTAAGTGTTGTTCCTTTGAAGACTGCACCACAGTCCAAGACCACCCTCAAGATCCCTTTCCTTGAGTGATACACCACATGGTATGAGATGTACCAGAGCTCTCGATCACTTCGATTCAGCTGGTCCACTGGTACCATTTCAGCATAACCATTATCAATCATTTCTTTGAGGAAAGATGTATATTCATCATGAAATTACTTATTCTTGCCAAACCTGCATTTCAGGCTCTGGATGCGCGGCTCTGCAATGCAACGGCTATTCAGCAAACTGACGCTTTCAATTGTTTGAAAGGTAAGTCTAGACAATAGTGTCCATCTATCATCTTTACTGAGTGATTCATAATATCCAAGAACTTTACCTCTTCTCTGGACATTTCTTCTGCTGCCTTACTGGCTCTTTCACTGAAGTTGTGATTGTATTGCTTGACCAGTAGCTGCTCTAAGTTTACAGTAGATATTCGATTGACAGCAGCAGCAGGGCAGCCACTTTCATCCCTGCTTTTGTTGTCTCTTATCAGGGGACCATAGACAACCTATCCGAGTAGGGTCCTCACGGCGAATGGTCCATCCCCTTGGCTGTTGACCAGCTCACACAGTTCCAATACCTTTGAAGCATTTGTTCCAATGAGTAGGTCGATGCCAGAGCCTATTTTAGGAATCTTGGTATCCTTCAAGTAACCCCATTGTTTCAGGTCTTCCTGCCTGGGAATGTTTAGATGAGAAACAGGCATGGTCTTATGTGTGAACACATCAGATAGTTGTATAAAATCGTCTTTGTCCAGACTAGATATTTCCAAACCTGAGATATGATGACTGATCACAGGCTGCCCTTCATTCATGGTATGCCAGCTAATCTTTTGTCCTATAATCTTTAGCCTGCTCATCAAGCTTTCTGTGCAAAAGGTAGTGCAAAAGATCCAAAAAAGCGTATGTGTGCAACACCGTGTCCCCCTTGCGGCTCCTTACCGGACCTGGTGCTATGGAGAAGATACAGATATCTTCACCGGCCCCAATATGCGCACACATCTGAGGTGAGGAAACAGCATCATTCACAGTTGGCTTCTCATTCTGTTCTGCATGCTCCATCTTCTTCTCCTTGTTCTTCTATTCCAGATGAAGTATTTCAGGATGATCTTGCTTGCACACATCACAAGTCATATGACTCTTGCAGTCTTTCCTCATGTGTCCTTTCTTGTTGATCAGTGGACACCACTCCAATGTGTGACCACTTCTAGCAGTAACAGGATCGGTCCAAGTCAGCATGGATTTACGAAGAGGAAATCATGCTTGACTAATCTTCTGGAATTTTTTGAGCATGTAACTCAGAAAATGGACAAGGGGGAGCCAGTGGATGTAGTGTGCCTGGACTTTCAGAAAGCATTTGATAAGGTCCCACATAGGAGATTAGTGGGCAAAATTAAAGCACATGGTTTTGGGGTAGGGTACTGACATGGATAGAAAATTGGTTGGCAGGCAGGAAACAAAGAGTAGGGATTAACGGGTCCCTTTCAGAATGACAGGCAGTGACTAGTGGGGTACCGCAAGGCTCGGAGTTGGGACCGCAGCTATTTAAAATATACATCAATGATTTAGATGAAGGGATTCAAAGTAACATCAGCAAATTTGCAGATGACACAAAGCTGGGTGGCAGTGTGACCTGTGAGGAGGATGCTATGAGGATGCAGGGTGACTTGAACAGGTTTGGTGAGTAGGCGGATGCATGGCAGATGCAGTTTAATGTGGATAAATGTGAGGTTATTCACTTTGGTTGCAAAAACAGGAAACAGATTATTATCTGTGTGGTGCCAAGTTGGGAAAAGGGGAAGTACAAATAGATCTGGGGGTCCTTGTTCATCACTCACTGAAAGTAAGCATGCAGGTACAGCAAGCAGTGAAGAAAGTGAATGGCATGTTGGCCTTCATAACAAGAGTTCAGCATAGGAGCAAAGAGGTCCTTCTGCAGGTCCTTCAGGTGAGACCACACCTGAAGTATTGTGTGGAATTTTGGTCTCCAAATTTGAGGAAGGACATTCTTGCTAATGAATGGAGTGCAGCGTAGGTTCACGAGGTTAATTGGAAAGTGGTGAAATCATTGGACAAAGTCAGCATGGATTTACAAAAGGTAAATCATGTCTGACGAATCTTATAGAATTTTTCGAGGATGTAACTAGTAGAGTGGATAAGGGAGATGTGTTATATCTGGACTTTCAGAAGGCTTTCGACAAGGTCCCACATAAGAGATTAGTATACAAACTTAAAGCACACAGTATTGGTGGTTCAATATTGATGTGGATAGAGAACTGGCTGGCAGACAGGAAGCAAAGGGTAGGAGTAAACGGGTCCTTTTCAGAATGGCAGGCAGTGAGTAGAGTGGTACCGCAAGGCTCAGTGCTGGGACCCCAGCTATTTACAATATATTAATGATTTGGATGAGGGAATTGAATGCAACATCTCCAAATTTGCAGATGACACCAAGCTGGGGGGTATAGTTAGGTGTGAGGAGGATGCTAGGAAGTTGCAGGGTGATTTGGATAGGTTGAGTGAATGGGCAGATGCATGGCAGATGCAGTATAATGTGGATAAATGTGAGGTTATCCACTTTGGTGGCAAAAACATGAGGGTAGACTATTATCTGAATGGTGGCAGATTCGGAAAAGGGGAGATGCAACGAGACCTGGGTGTCATGGTACACCAGTCATTGAAAGTAGGCATGCAGGTGCAGCAGGCAGTGAAGAAAGCAAATGGTATGTTAGCATTCATAGCGAAAGGATTTGAGTATAGGACCAGGGAGGGTCTACTGCAGTTGTACAGGGTTTTGGTGAGACCACACCTGGAGTATTGCGTAGTTTTGGTCTCCAAATCTGAGGAAAGACATTCTTGCCATAGAGGGGGTTCAGAGAAGGTTCACCAGACTGATTCCTGGAATGTCGGGACTTTCATATGAAGAAAAACTGGATAGACTCGGCTTGTACTCACTGGAATTTAGAAGAATGAGGGGGGATCTTATAGAAACTTACAAAATTCTTAAGGGGTTGGACAAGCTAGATGCAGGAAGATTGTTCCCGATGTTGGGGGAGTCCAGAACAAGGGGTCACAGTCTAAGGATAAGGGGGAATTCCTTTAGGACTGAGATGAGGAAAACATTCTTTACACAGAGAGTGGTGAGTCTCTGGAATTCTCTGCCACAGAAGGTCGTTGAGGCCAGTTCATTGGCTATATTCAAGAGGGAGTTGGATGTGGCTCTTGTGGCTAAAGGGATCAGGGGGTATGGAGAGAAGGCAGGTACTGGATACTGAGTTGGATGATCAGCCATGATCATATTGAATGGCGGTGCAGGCTCGAAGGGCTGAATGGCCTACTCCTGCACCTATTTTTCTATGTTTCTATGTTTTCTATGTTTCTAATTCCCGGGATGGCGGGACTATAATATGTTCATAGAATGGATCGGCTGGGCTTGTATACTCTGGAATTTAGAATGATGAGAGGGATCTTATTGAAACAAATAAGATTATTAAGGGATTGGGCCAGAGTTTACGAATAAGGGGTAAGCCATTTAGAATGGAGATGAGGAAAAACCTTTTCATCCAGAGAGTAGTGAATCTGTGGAATTCTCTGCCTCAGAAGGCAGTGGAGGCCAATTCTCTGGATGCTTTCAAGAGAGAGTTAGATAGAGCTCCTAAAGATAGCGGAGTCAGGGGATATGGTGAGAAGGCAGGAACGGGGTATTGAATGTGGGTGATCAGCCATGATCACAGTGAATGGTGGTGCTGGTTCGAAGGGCCGAATGGCCTACTCCTGCACCTATTGTCTTTTTTTTTTTAATATTTCAAAATAGACTTTATTCAAGTAATAAATATTTACAATCCATCAACCGTGCGAAAAATCCATCCGACATTTTCGGAGGCTATACAAATTCTTCCAGAAAATCATTCTATATACATTTTTCAAATTTTACTAATCGATCCCCCACCCGTGCCACTCATGTGGCCCCCCGGCATTGGATACCTTCCCTTATTTTGAGAGGCGTCTCCACCATACTGTGCCCCCCATGTCCAGCAGCGGAAGGACCTTAGACTGTGGCCCTCCCCCACCGAGCCTTGGCGTTGGCTGCACCGAGCTTCATTGTCTATTCTTGATCTCTTGGCCTCAAGTTTATTGATCTTTGCATTGATTGCTGCCAGCTCCATCTCTAGTTCCAATTCATGCTTTTTGTTCAGGGCGGCAACCCGTACCTGGTGAGCAGCCTCTTCTGCCTGAGCTTTTGTGTAAGCAGTCCTTTGAGGATGCTCATGATGAAGAACTAGATTTGTGGCTTGATCTTCTTTTTGAGTCATTCGAAACACCCTCTATTGTATTACACTTTCAGGAATATGTAGTTTGCTGTCCAACATTGCCCTCTTGTGGGTTACACAAAAAGCTGGAGAAACTCAGCGGGTGCAGCAGCATCTAAGGAGCGAAGGAGATAGGCGACGTTTCGGGTCGAGACCCTTCTTCAGACTGGTCAGGGATCAGGGAAACGAGAGATATAAACAGTGATATGGAGAGATAAAGCAAGAACAATGAGTGAAAGATATGCAAAAAAGTATTGGTGATAAGGGAAGCAAGCCATTGTAAGCTGTTTCTGGTGTGAAAATGAGAAGCTAGTGCGACTTGGGGGGGGGGGGGGGGGAGATGGAGAAGGAATGTCAGGGCCCGAGGGCTGAGGGAGAGGTGGGGGGGGGGGGGGGAGGAAAGGGAGCAGTCTGGGTTAACAGAATTGAGAAAATTCAATGTTTAAGCCCAGAGGATGCAGACTCCCCAAGCGGAATATGAGATGTTGTTCCTCAAACTTGCGGTGTTGTTCACTCTGGCCATGGAGGAGGCCCAGGACCGAGAGGTCGGATACGGAGTGGGAGGGGGAGTTGAAGTGCTGAGCCACCGGGAGGTCGGGTTGGTTATTGCGGACCGAGCGGAGGTGTTCGGCGAAACGATCGCCTAGCCTCCGCTTGGTCTCACCGATGTAGATTAGCTGGCATCTGGAGCAACGGATGCAGTAGACGACGTTGGAGGAGGTGCAGGTGAACCTCTGTCGGACTTGGAATGACTGCTTGGGTCCCTGAAAGGAGTGGATGGGGGAGGTGAAAGGGACAAGTGTAGCATCTCTTGCGGTTGCAAGGGAAAGTGCCCGGGGAAGGAGTGGAGCGGGGAGGGAAGGGAAGAATTGACGAGGGAGTTGCGGAGGGAGCGGTCTTTGCGGAAGGCAGACAGGGGGGGAGATGGGAAGATGTGGCGAGTGGAGGGGTCACGTTGGAGGTGGCGAAACTGGCGGAGGACTATCTGTTGTATGCGCTGGCTGGTGGGGTGAAAGGTGAGGACCAGGGGGGACTCGGCCCTTGTTGTGAGTGGGGGAATGGGGGAGAGAGGGCAGTGTTGCGGGGTATGGAGGAGACCCTGGTGCGAGCCTCATCGATAGTGGGGGAGGGGAAACCCCGTTCTCTGAAGAACGAGGACATTTGCGATGACCTGGTGTGGAACACGTCATCCTGGGAGCAGATGCGGCGTAGTCGGAGGAATTGGGAATAGGGGATGGAGTCCTTACATGAAGCAGGGTGGGAGGAAGAGTAGTCCAGGTAGCTGTGGGAGTCAGTTGGTTTGTAGTGGATGTCAGTCAGGAGTGTGTCACCTGCAATAGAGATGGTGAGGTCAAGGAATGGTAGGGAAATGTCGGAAATGGTCCAAGTATATTTGAGTGCCGGATGGAAGTTGGTGGTGAAATGGATAAAGTCAGTCAGTTCTGCGTGGTGCAGGAGGTGACACCAAAGCAGTCGTCAATGTAACGGAGGTAAAGGTCGGGGGTGGGGCCCTGGTACGCCGAGAACAAAGATTGTTCGACGTGCCCGACAAAGAGGCAGGCGTAGCTAGGGCCCATGCGTGTGCCCATAGCTACGCCTTGTGTTTGGAGGAAATGGGAGGAGTCAAAAGAGAAGTTGTTTAGGGTAAGGACCAACTCCGCTAGGCGGAGGAGGGTGTCAGTGGATGGGTATGGGTTGCTCCTCTGGTCGAGGAAGTACCGGAGGGCTTTGAGACCATCCTGGTGGGGGATGCAGGTGTATAGTGACTGGACGTCCATGGTGAAGATGAGAGGATGGGGGCCTGGACAACGGAATGTGCGGAGCCGACGGAGAGTGTCTGAGGTGTCTTGAACATAGGTGGGGAGGGATTTAACAAAGGGGGATATTGCCCCTCTTGTGGCTGAGCTTTCGACATACTGGTTCACTATCCCTTTAGGACGTATTGACGTAAGCCATATTCTTACGGGCTGGAATTCAAAATAAATGAGCGGGAATTCAAAACATCCGATAGCGTTGTGATTCTCAAGGTCACGTCATGAATCTCCATAATAACAGCCGTTTTCCATTACATCTTAATGCAGCCATTCCAATACAGCTTCTTAGCTTTTCCAATAAAGCTTTTAGCGTTACGCTCAGCTGCAGGTACTCACACTGTCCCTATGCGTTGGGTTCCGAAGTTTCCAATCGTCGTTCTTCAGATGGTGCTGGAGTCGACCTTGCCCAGTTGATGGTGTCATGCATATTCTTTGTTCCAGGTTTCAAGCTCCAATTTCACTCATAGAGATAAATTCTTACTTTAATATAATGGCAATTTCAAACTTTTCCAATATCCAACTTTCTGTTGCAATGACTACACAGGCAGGTAGGAGTGAACTTACGCAGACGCTAAAAAACGGATCCTCCAGACCTCCAGTCGTTCTTTCCAGTTTAATTGATTCTTTATTGTAGTAGTTGTACAAAGAGATGATTCATACCAGGTATTCTTTATTCTCATACAAGCTGTAACTTTCGTTTTCTCTCTCTCTCTCATCTGTTCAGACTGTGTTCTCTCTTCCATGCATGCTCGTCTGATTCTCTCTTCCATGCATGCTCGTCCCTCTCCTGGTATGATATATGTTACATTCATCTACGTGTCAAAAGCCCACCCCCAAGCATTCAAAATAATACTGCTAGAAATTTCTAGACAAAATAATATAATATGCTAACAGTAACTAGCCTAAGCATGAATGGCTCCTACAATCACATTGATCAGCTTCTCCTTTAACCCCACTCAAACTCCACAGATTAAAGGTTAGTTATGTGAACTCTCATGAGCCCAAGCTACGCCTTTCATTTTGTGAGATACGTGGAGCAGACTGTGTTCCAATCTTACTGAGGCCCCATCCCTAAACTAATTTTCAGGTACATTGACAACTGCTGCGCCAAATTCAAACGGAGCTCAAAAATTACATTTCCGCATTTTCCACTCTGTTTACCCAAACTCACTTAGTAAATTTGGAAGATAATAAACAAAGCAACCACTGCCCTCCAAACACCCTCGTTCCTCAAATTCTTAGGACTCTACTGTTTTCAGGCCCCTTAACATCTCTGGCACTATCTCTTTACTAATACTTTTTTTACTTTATCAATTCAACACACAGTTGTCAAACATAGCGCTCTTCCCATGCACTCATGGATGTCATATTGCTGTTATATTAACTTATAAGTTATGCTGAGCAGCAGTAATTGTTTCATCCATTGATGCTCTATTAGATGAATGCTTATGCAGGAATGTGGTTAGGCATATTTGCATGTGTTTGGATTAAGGTCGGAGATAGGAAACGGGCTGCGTGAACATGTGATTATGATTGGTTGTTTCCTGGAGCACCTTAAATTTTGAATATTGTTTAAAAATGACTTTGGTAAATTCGAATGGGGGGGCAGCCTTCAGGAATGGGGGGGGAGGCAGCCTTCAGGAATGGGGGGGGAGGCAGCCTCCAGGAAAGGCGGCGAGGCACCCTTCAGGAATGGGGGGGTGGCAGCCTTCAGGAATGGGGGGGAGGCAACCTCCAGGAATGGGGGGGGGGAGGCAACCTCCAGGAATGGGGGGGAGGCAGCCTCCAGGAATGGTGGGGGGGGAGGCAGCCTCCAGGACTAGGGGGGGGGAGGCAGCCTCGAGGAATGGGGGGGGGAGGCAGCCTCCAGGAATGGGGGGGGGGGGCAGCCTCCAGGAATGGGGGGGGAGGCAGCATTCAGGAATGGGGGAGTGGCAGCCTCCAGGAATGGGGGGGCAGCCTCCAGGAATGGGGGGGCAGTCTTCAGGAATGGGGGGAGGCTGCCTTCAGGAATTGGGGGGAGGCAGCATTCAGGAATGGGGGGAGTGGCAGCCTCCAGGAATGGGGGGCAGCCTCCAGGAATGGGGGGGGGGCAGTCTTCAGGAATGGGGGGAGGCAGCCTTCAGGAATGGGGGGAGGCAGCCTTCAGGAATGGGGGGCAGCCTCCAGGAATGGGGGGGGCAGTCTCCAGGAATGGGGGGGGGGGAGGCAGCCTCCAGGAATGGGGGGGAGGCAGCCTCCAGGAATGGGGGGGGGGTGGGGGGGGGAGGCAGCCTCCAGGAATGGGGGGGAGGCAGCCTCCAGGAATGGGGGGGGAGGCAGCCTCCAGGAATGGGGGGGAGGCAGCCTCCAGGAATGGGGGGAGGCAGCCTCCAGGAATGGGGGGAGGCAGCCTCCAGGAATGGGGGGGGGAGGCAGCCTCCAGGAATGGGGGGGGCAGTCTCCAGGAATGGGGGGGGGAGGCAGCCTCCAGGAATGGGGGGGAGGCAGCCTCCAGGAATGGGGGGGGGGCAGTTTTCAGGAATGGGGGGCAGTCTCCAGGAATAGGGGGGCAGTCTTCAGGAATGGGGGGAGGCAGCCTTCGGGAATGGGGGGAGGCAGCCTCCAGGAATGGGGGGAGGCAGCCTCCAGGAATGGGGGGACAGTCTCCAGGAATGGGGGGGGGCAGCCTCCAGGAATGGGGGGGCAGTCTCCAGGAATGGGGGGGGGGGCAGCCTCCAGGAATGTGGGGTACTACTAGACCCTCAAGGATCACAGGAAGAGGTGGACGCATTTATTTGTGTCCAGGATATCCATGCAAATTGCCGCTTTCGAGATTGTGTTGTCTCCCGCGGTTCTGGCCCGCGGGGCACGACAGGATCGCGCCTTACTTCAGCCATTTGTGTGAGCCGGGTGGTGTGGGCGAGGCCTCCCTTGCTGTGCTGGTCCCGCTGCCTGGCCGGACCGGGCCTCCCTAACGGTCGGATTCAAACCGGCCGCCAACGTTCCACAATGGAACGCCGCCCGGATGGCCACGAGCAGCCTGGGGCCAGGATCGACGCGCCGAGTCCAGGGTCTGCAAAACGAAATAGCAACGGGATTCGTGTCGTCATGGGTTGCGGCAGCTCTTTCAAAACAAAAATGCGAAAAACAGATGCATGGGCGTAGTGAAGTAGAACACTAGAAATTAAATAATCCGGCCTGGTCCTGATTTAGTGCCATACAAACAGACTTTCTTTGAATATTATTCCTGTTTTATCCCAACACTACCCCAGGTGAGTTTAAAGAGAGCATGAAAAATTGACACCTGGCACGTTTATTGAGCTTTGGAAAATGGCGTTCGTGTGTGAGCATGAGAGTACGGACTGGTGAACGACTAAAGTGTGGGAATCGATCATAGAGCGGAGCTCTGTGATCTTTGGTGGGAATAACGCCCAGTGAGAATCCAATTGGTGTGGGTAGCAATGTTACAAAATTTTGAGATTTTAAAAATCAAGTCTGCAATTTATCCCATCAGATAAAGCATAAAGAGAAGTTTAATTTGACACCTAATTTACTTTCATATCTTCAGTATTAAGAAAGTTATGGCCATTTTCATACTCGGAAATTAGCATCTTGCTTCCCATTGCCTTTCAATTGACTTAACTCAAAAGCTGTGATCTGGAAAAGTTAAAAGCCCATAACATTCTTAAAAATTAAGAGAACTCAATGAAATTTTCAGTTATTATAGATTGAAGCATTCTGAAACAAATATTAAACAATCTTTTGTTTGGATGACCTGAAATTAAAGCATATAATTAGTTAGTTATCTAATTGTAGCTAATTACAAAATTCAATGAGTAGATCTAAACATCTATCAATTTCTTAAGAAAAGATAAACTTTTTTTAAGTTGCCTAAGTGTCCAAATAACATTCACACAATAATCCACAATATAACATAATTTTTAAATCTCATTTTCATGAATTTCTGGGCCAAATGGAAGGAATTTAGTGTTTAATGCCTGTAAATTAATGGCCATTTAAATCAACTAGTGAGTGGGTTTTAGTGGAATGCGGTGGATTAGAACGTTGCGGTTAGCGGTGAAGTCGGGAGGAAAAATACTGTTTGTTCATACATTTTTTGGGAACCCATTTCGCAACATAAAAATATTATTAAAGCCTCCCGAAAAACCAACTGTTAATATAAACATAAACTATTTACCTTTTTTTCTCCCCTACGGAAAATCCTTCCGGTTGTCAGTGCTCACGGCTTTTGAAGGTGATTTTTAAATTACTCTAGATAATAAATAATTTAGAGTAATTTAAAAATACCTTCATTGATGAAATGTCGGAGCGATTTTTCTTCCGCAACGAAATCGCCCGACATTCATCAATTATCCAGGTCTGTGGAAAAACGGCACTTTAAGCCCGCCCCCCTCTGAAAGGCGCTAAAGTCGCGCACACGGGGAGCGGCAGAAGTGCAGCGCTGCTCAAGGTAAGTTTTGCAACATACCTAGTGTGGGATCCGAGGTCTGAAGAAGGGTCTCGACCCGAATCAGAACAAATATGCCAGGAGATTGCAGACAACTGCAGGTCAAATAAGGTTGTTGTAGTAGGGGATTTTAACTTTCTCAATATCGACTGTGAAAATCAATGAAGAGTTTAAATGGGGTGCAATTCGTCAACAGTGTTCAGGAGAGTTTTCCCAAGCAGTATGTAGAGGCCCCCACACGTGAGAGGGCAACACTGGATCTAGTATTTAGCAATGTTACAAAATTTTGACATTTTAAAAATCAAGCCTGTAATTTATCCCCTCAGTAAAGCTTAAAAAGAGCTTTAATTTGAACCTAATTCACTTTCATATCATCAGTATTTAAAAAAGTTATGGTAATTTTCGCACTCGGAAATTAACATCTTGTTCCCTATTGCTTTTCCATTGTTAACACAAAAGCTGTGATCGAGGACAGTCAATTGACATAAAAGCCCATAACTTTCTTAAAAATTAAGAGAACTGAATGAAAATTTCAGTTATTATACATTGAAACATTCTGATACATCTTAGTTGGATGGCCTGAAATTAAAGTATATAATTAGTTAATTACCTAATTAAGTAGCTAAATACAAAATTAACCATTGGGACGGAAATAGTAATAAACACCCAGACCGCCATGAAAATTCAAAAATGTGATATTCTGAAGATCAGAACTTTATTGTAATGTTAAAACAAATAGTAAATACCCAACAAAAAATCATATTCATCCGTGTCACCAAATCAATTAAATTAATCTAAATTCAATTACTAGATCTAAACGTCTATCCCATTCTTATGAAAAGGCTAAAAAAAAAATTTAAATAGCCAAAATATCCAAATAACAACCTGATCATATTCACACAAGAATTCACAATATAACATGATTTTTAAATCTCACTTTGTCATAAATTTCTATGCCAAATGTAAGGAATTTAATGTTTAATTCTGATACATTTTCCTCTGTAGGATATGACAGTGCTGGCAGGGACCGTTTTACACAGACATTTGTTAAAAATCCAGAAACATCCACTCTCAAGATGATCAAAATCATTATTTTTTGCACAATCATGTCATAACATCTGCATTATCTATATTTTATGTTATTGTCTATCCAGGATCAATATTTTCATACTAAACATCTCACTAAATCATTGCTGTTGAAGTTTTCAGATATTTAGTATGAAAATATTGATCATGAATAGACAATAATACAAAATATAGATGATGTAGATGTTCTTATGACATGATTGTGCAACTTTTTTTCAAAAAACGGGAGCGGGATCGGAGATTGATTTTTCTTCATCAGCTTGAAGTCCGAGCAAATTCCTCTCCGACAACCAATACAAACCTGCATTTTAATCCTGCCCCCCCCCCCCCTCCCACAACAGCCTTCGGAATCGCACGCACTGGCAGTGAGCAGATCTGGAGCGCCACTGATGGTAGGGTTTTGTAACATTGCTATAGTATTGGGAAGGGCAATTAAGTCTTTGTGGAGGAACCTTTTGGGACCAGTGACCACAGTTTGATTAGGTTTAAGATAGTTATGGACTTCCGGTGGAGCCATGCTGGGTTAAAGAGGAACGCCAGCCAGCTCCGTGAGAAAAAACGGGAAAAAAACCGGGAGAAGAAGTCCTACCTGCTGCCTGCCGTTTCTGCACTGACCGTTGTGAGTGACGTCATCAGGCGCGCGACCATAATGGCAACACAGCGCAGCCCACCCGCGGATAAACCTAAACTTCGATATACAAGACAAAAAACGGCAGAAGAACAAGGCCTGACTGAAGAACCTGGCTCAGGTAGGACATCATCCCAGGAAGATGTGTCTAAAAAGTTAAAGAAAAAATCGGAAATGGAAGAACTTAAAACTTTTTTTACACAAGAAATAACAGAGTTAAAATCGGAATTAAAGTCTGATTTGGCAAAAATGAATTTCAAGGAAGAAATAGAAAAAATCAAGGAGGAGATGAAAGATTTAAAGTTTGAAAATAATACCTCGGCTCGGGAATTATCTGATAAATTGCAAAAGGAAATTGCAGAAATATTAACGGATCAGGCTGCAATTACAGCAGAAGAGATGAATGCTAAAATACAAAGTAAGGTGGAAGAGGAGCTGGAACCTATGGAAACAGTACTTAATGAGCAGTCGTCAGCCATAAAGAACCTTGAAGATTTAGCCGAAACAAGTGCTCAGTCTATGAAAGCACTCCTCAAAGAAAATCAACGCTTATCTGATCTACTGGGCAAAATAACTGAAAAATGTACCGAGCTGGAAGGGCGCCAGCGAAGGCGGAACCTAAGGATTGTGGGTATCCGAGAAGGGAGAGAAACAAATCAAGATACCCGAGAGTTTACTGCAAACTTACTGCAAAAGGTCTTACCTCTGGACCAGAAACCTTTACTAGCCCGAGCACATAGAGTAATGAGGCGTTATACAAGACAAGATGCCCCTCCAAGACAAATGATAGTGAAAGTCCAGTATGATCATGTTTTGGAGGAGATGATGAACAAAATAGTAAGAAGCAGAAATCTTACATACGAAGGAGACTCAATTAGCATTACCCAGCAGAGGTTTCTAAGAAGCGGAATGCGTTTAAGAAGACCAAAAGAATTTTGAGAGAAGTGAAGAACCTGAAGTACACTCTGAGATACCCAGCCACTCTAAGGGTCACCCACAACCAGGAATAACACTATTTCAAAAACCCAGCAGATGCACTGGACTTTGCCAAGAGGATCAAGAGTCAAGAGGAAGACTGAATGAAAGCTTCAAAGATGAACCTCATCAACAAATAAATCGTATGCTCACGACTGGAATGGATTATGGACTTGTGGTACTTAAAGAAGATGGAGAAGGATGCGGACTGGAGACTCGGATGGGAGATACGGATTGGACATTCTTTTATGGACATTAACAATTAGAATAATAACACTACTAATATTAACTAACAAATACTAAAATCCTTGGCGTAGTATTATTACTAATCTATAGCGCGGTACTAATACTAATTAAAGTTGATAATTTTCAATTAAGGATTAATAATTACTTATAGCTGATTTAAATAGAATTAGATAATTAGTAAGTATAATCATATAGAATATAAAGCTTGATTTTATTTACCCCCCTTGGTAATTTTTTAACATTCCCGGTTAAATACTTTTATGAATTAACAATATTAAGGAGCCACAGAGCTGGTAAGATAATAACAACGTCTACGGAAGTCTTTAGATTACTAGCCATGTTAGAATGGCTAACACTTACTGCACTAATATTAGATGTCGTTTTTTCTTTCTTTGTGCACCCTTTTAACCTCTTAATCTATCCCTTTTTTTTATATTACTTCCTGTTATTATTACTTTATATTTGAATGGAGTTATAAATTAATGCAAAGGAGATATATATGTGAGTGTCATTTAAAGGTCTTGAAATTCATCTATTCGGAGTTCGGGTGTAAGGTCGGGTATGTCGAGCTGAACCATTTGCTCTATTACAGACCCCCTTAGACAAAAGATGCAAGACCTAAAAACGAATATGGGGAATGGAGGAATAACGTTTTGTAGCTGGAATGTAAAAGGTATTAACGAACCAATTAAGAGAGGTAAAGTATTAGCACACCTAAAAGCACTCAAAGTAGATGTGGCATTCATCCAAGAAACACATTTAAAAAAAGATGCAGAGCATAGATTAAAAGCTAAATGGATTGACAAAGTGTATCACTCTTCTTTTACACATAAATCAAGAGGGGTAGCAATATTAATCCGTAAAGGTACTTCATTTAAACACACCTCAACTATAACCGATAAGGAGGGTAGATATATCATTATAACAGGAGAATTATATACACGAAAAATGTATAATTTGTTAATATTTACGGCTCAAATTTTGACAGTCCATCGTTTTTCAGGAAAATACTAAATACTATCCCAGAATTACCACAACACAATTTAATAATTGGAGGAGATTTAAATTGCACACTAGATCCTTACTTAGACAGATCATCAAGACAACGGAAAACTAAATCGCATTCCAGTGATCTAATAAATGCATATATAGATACTAGTAACATTATGGATGTTTGGAGAATGGAAAACCCAACTGGACGAGAATACTCGTTTTACTCATCGGTACATAAAACCTATTCAAGAATAGACTACTTTCTGGTAGACTCAAAACTTATCCCACTCACCTATAATTCAAAATATCACAATATTATAATTTCAGATCATGCACCGTTATCTTTCATGATTAAAATAACTGGAAAAATGGAAAAGCAGGGACAATGGAGACTCAACCCACACATTTTAAAGGACAAAACAACTCAAGAATATATTACAAAACAGATTGAGATCTTCTTTGAAACAAATGACAAACCAGAAATACCTTCTTCACTACTATGGGAAACTTTTAAAGCATATACACGTGGAATCATGATATCCTCTCAAGCATGTTATAACAAAGAGAATCGGAGGGAACAGCAGGCATTGGAAAAGGAGATTAAACAATTAGATATAGAAAACGCTGCTAACCCAAACATGATTAAACATAATAACATTTCTGCATTGAAATATAAATTAAATAAAATACAGTCAGACCAAATTGTAAAACTTTATCAATATACCAAACAAATACAATTTGAATTTGGAGATAAGCCACAAAAACTTATTGGCCCGTCAATTAAGAAAATTGGAGGGAGAAAAAATAATCCATAGGGTTAAATCAGATAAAGGGGAATTACTAACACAAACCAAAGATATTAATGAGAGATTTTTGCAATATTATAAAAATTTATATTCAGCCAAAACGACAGAAAATCATATAGGAATAGAAACATTTTAAAAAAATTGTAATTTAAAGGGATTAGATTTAGAAGACAGAGAATCACTAAACGCTGAAATAACCATTAAAGAAATCGAAGAATCTATTAGGTCATTAAAAAATGGTAAAGCACCAGGACCGGATGGTATTGGTTCGGAATTTTATAAAACATTTGATGATCTGATGCTATCACGGTTGAAGACACTTTATGAACATATTTATACACAACAGAAATTACTGGAAACATTAAATGAATCTATTATAACACCTATACCTAAATTAGATAAAGATCTGGAGGACCCAGGATCGTATAGAGCTATAGCTCTTTTAAACACCGATCAAAAAATATTAACTAAAATATTAGCACAAAGACTTAATATGGTGATTAACAAAGTAATACATCCAGACCAAACAGGATTTATACCAAAACGATACTCTTCATATAACCTGAGACGATTATTCAATATTATATACTCGAAAAGAAATACTAGCAAAGACCTAGCAATTATCTCATTAGATGCAGAGAAAGCTTTTGACCAGGTTGAATGGTCTTATTTATGTTCGGTTATGGAATCCTTCCAGCTAGGAGAGAAGTTTATAACGTGGGTTAAATTACTATATACCAATCAGACAGCTAGAATACTAACAAACCAAATGTTATCAACTAAATTTAATTGATTCAGAGGCTGTAGATAAGGTTGTCCACTATCACCACTACTCTTTGCGTTAGCAATAGAACCATTAGCACAGCGTGTGAGATTACACCCTGAAATATATGGGTATGAAACCAAAGAAACTGAAAATAAAATTTCTCTATACGCAGATGATGTATTACTTTATATTACAAAGCCTGAAACTAGTATTCCTAACCTGCTATATTTAATAACTCAATATGGTTTGCTCTCAGGATATAGAATTAATTGGAATAAAAGTAAACTTATGTCAATAACGGGAAATAACTATATACATATTACAACAATTCCCTTTTACGATAGCAAATGAAAAAATTAAATATCTTGGAATTTATGTAACAAAAAGACATGACTCTTTATTTAAATCTAATTTCCCACCCCTACTGAATAAATTACTTAAGAATATCCTATATTGGAAAACACTACCTATCTCAATGTTAGGTAAAATAAACGCGATAAAAATGATTTTTCTTCCGCAATTATTATATTTATTTCAAATGATCCCGATATATCTTCCCAAAAAATTCTTTAAGAAGGTGGATTCTATAATCACAAATTTCATTTTGGGATTATAAGAGCCATAGAATAAATAAAAAACATCTATGCAAAGCAAAAATATGTGGAGGTTTAGCGCTGCCTAATTTTATGTTTTACTACTGGGCAGTTAATATTAAAAATATGAATTTTTGGTTGGAAGAATTAGATAAACAACCGAATTGGTTAAAAATGGAAAAGGAAGATTGCTTACCTTTTGAAATTAGCTCGATTCTATTTGCTAATAGCAAACTACATAAAAGAACTTATAGAGGAAACTCAATAATAGAAAGTGGGATACGTATTTGGAAACAATTAAAGAAATTATTAAAATTGGAATGTATACCACTGGCTCTTCCTATTGCAAACAATATTACTTTTAAATCCTCAAGGATGGATAAAGGTTTCTCACAATGGAAAAATTATGGAATTAATAAGATACGGGATCTCTACAGGGAAAATCTTTTTCTTTCATTTCAAGAACTACAACAAAAGTATGGACTACACTCAAAAGAATATTTTAGATATTTACAAATTAGAGACCATGTTAAATCAAATACATAAGAACTTAGAAATAGAAAGACAGAAATTCTAGATGAATGTTTAAATAAACACCCGAACACAGAAAAATTAATATCATATATTTATAATATTTTATTGGAAAATGATGCACCAATGTCGGAAATATATGGGCAAGCATGGGAAAGCGAATTAGGACAAACAATCAGTTTAGAAGTATGGGAGGAAAGTTTACAACTTATACACTACTGTTCATTAAATGCCAGACACTCTTTGATACAATTTAAAGTTTTACATAGATTACATCTCTCAAAATCCAAATTAAACAGAATTTTCTCAAATGTTTCTGCTATATGTGATAAATATCAACACCTAGAAGCTAATCTAAGGCACTCATTTACTAAATGTATAAAAATTACTAATTTATGGTCAGACATTTTTAAGATAATTTTGAAGGTATTTAATACAAATTTGACTCCAGATCCAAAATTAATCATATTAGGTGTATTAGAAACTGATCATCACTAACAATAAAACAATGAATTTTTATCGATTATAGTTTAATAATTGGTAAAAAATTAATATTAAGATTTTGGAAAGGTCCTACCACCCCCACTATCAAAATGTGGATTACAGAAATGTCGGAGACACTTCATTTGGAAAGATTAAGACATGTCCTCTCGGACAGGCTAGACCAGTTTAGAGGAACATGGTCTCCATTTATTGATTATCTAAAGGGACAAATTGGCTCGGTTCGAGGGCCTGACTGAAACCTGAACGAAGGAATGGATGAAGAATTGTATACAATAGATCACTGATATATCTCCAATGAAGTATATATTGATTAATACTCCACTCACATTATTGATTTTCTATTTTTACTCTTATTTTATTTTTCTCTATTATTTCTTTCTATCAATTTCTTTCTGTATCAAAAATAATAAAAAATATAGAAGTACAAACAAGAATGATTGTAAACTTTAAAAATATTAAGAATGTATGTGATGAATAATATATTCTTTTTCTTTCTTTTCACATTTTAATTTGTCTTAACATGTATTTACTTCTAATAAAAAATATTTTACAAAAAAAGATAGTTATGGACAGAAACAAAGAGGGGTTATGTGTTAAAATGCTCAGGATGTGTAAGAAAGAACTGCTGATGCTGGTTTAAATCGAAGGTAGACACAAAATGCTAGAGTAACTCAACGGGGCAGGCAGCATCTCTGGAGAGAAGGAATGGGTGACGTTTCGGGTACGAGTCTGAAGAAGGGTCTCGACCCGAAATGTCACTCATTCCTTCTCTCCAGAGATGCTGTTTGTCTCCAGTGTTAAAATGGGGTAAGGCCAACTTTGAGGGTATGAGATAAGGTCTCACTCAAGTTGACTGGAGCAGGTTATTTGAGGGATAAGGAACATTGGCCAAGGGGGTTATGTTTGTAAAAGTGTGCTGACAAAAACTCGGGATATGTTTGTCCTCGTTAGAGTGAAGGTCAAAGCAGGCAAAAGTAAGGAAGCTTGGCTGATGAGGGAAATTGAGGCATTGGTCAAAAACAAGAAGGATGCATGGGACATGTATAGGCAGCTAGGATCAAGTGCATCCCTGCAAAACTTTTGGGAACTAAGGCATAAACTGATAAAGGAGATCAGAAGGGCAAAAAGGTGTCAGGAGATACTCTGGTGGGTAGCATTAAGGACAGTCCCAAAAGATTTTATAAATACATAAGGGGGGAAAGGGTAACTAGAGAGAGAGTGGGACCTCTCAGGAATCAAAGCGGTCACCTCAATGTGGAGCTACAGGAGATGGGAAGGTCCTCAATGAGTATTTCTCCTCTGTATTTACAAAGACAGTAGGATGGAGGAACTAGGGGCAGAATGGAAGTGTCCTGAGAGCAGTCAGTGTTCCTATCAAAGAAGCACTGAAAGTACTATCATGTATGAAGGTAGACAAATCTCCAGGACCTGATCAGGACATTGTGGGAATCCCAGGACATTGTGGGAAACTAGAGAAGAAATTGCGGGAGCCCTGGTTGAAATTTACGAGTCGTCCTTAAATGCAGGAGAGGTGTCGGAAGACTGAATGTCGTGCATCTTTTCAACAAGGGCTGCAGGGGAATTGCTGGGAACTATAGGCCGGTGATCTTAACATCTGTAGTTGGAAAGTTACTAGAGAGTATTTTGACGGATAGGTTATACACATATCTGATTAGTTCTCACAAATCTGATTGAGTTTTTTGAAGACGTGACCAAAAAGGTCGATATAAGCAGAGCTGTAGATGTTGTATACATGGATTTCAGTAAGGCATTTGACCAGGTTCCGTATGGTAGGCTGCTCTGGAAGGTTAGATTGCATGGGGTCCAAGGAGACATAGCTGAATAGATAGCAAATTGGCTCCATGGAAGGAAGCCAATTGGTTGAAGGTTGCTTCTCGGACTGGACGCCTGTGACTAGTGGTGTGCCTCAGCATTTGGTGCTGGGTCCATTACTGTTTGTCATCTACATCAATGATTTGGATGAGAACATGCAGGGCAAGATTAGCAAGTTTGCTGATGATGCAAAAGTGGGTGGTTTAGCAGATAGTAAAGATGGTTGTGAAAGATTGCAGCAGAATCTGGATTGATTTGGCCAGGTGGGTTGAGGAATGTTTGATTGAATTTAATACAGAGAAGTGTGAGGTGTTGTATTTTGGGCTGCCTAACAAAGGCAGGACCTACACCCCCCCCTGGGGTGTGTATAGAGCAGAGGGATCTAGGAGTGCAGGTGCATGGTTCTTTGAAGGTCAAGTTGCAGGTAGATAAGGTGGTCAAAAAGGCTTTTGGCACATCAGCTCCCCCACGTTGGATGCTCGAATCTCACGTCGGGGCTGGTCGAACCGTCCGTGACGTTGGAGCTCCCAGCTCGGCCTCTCCCGAGACTGCGAGCTCTTGATTGTAAGTCCGCAGGCCGCAGTTGGAGCGATCCCAGACAAGGGCATCTTTATTTAAGCCAACCCACCTCGAAAGTTTAACTAGCCTGTTCAAATCCAATCTGAACTTTCCAACCTATCCCCCACACAGCACATTTTCCTCGTTTCCTTCAATTCAGGAAGGTTGTTTAGAAAGGAATGTAAGGAATGTCTCAAATTGGATGACATCACAATTTGTAATTCGTGTAAATCAATATCGAATTTGAATCACTGTGACTCACATTAATGCCAGGGATTTGATAATTGACAGGTTCGTTCCAGGCATTCATGCCTTTTCAAGGCTGGTACTGTATTGAGTCAATAATTTGAATAGATACAATAGTAGATTTGTGCAGCCTGCAGGACGCTGTGGCCAACTGCTGACATATTTGACAAAATCTATTTATAAATTTCATTGAAATGAATACGCAGGTCCATACATGCACAGAAGCTTAGCTGGCGAGAATGTTTATCCCGAATGACCCATGACCTGGGCATGGGCAGTTGTAATACCGAACTCACTATAGATCGGGTAGATGCACAGAACCTCTTGCCCAGGGAGGGGAATCGAGGACCAGAGAACATAGTTTCAAGGTGAAGAGGAAAAAATTTAATTGAATCTGAGAGCTTAACTTTTTCACACAAAAGGTGGTGGGAGTATGGAACAAGCTGAAGAGGTGGTTGAGGCTGGGACTATCCCACCGTTTAAGAAACAGTTGGACAGGTATATAGATAGGACAGGTTGGAGGGATATGGACCAAGTGCAGGTAGGTGGGACTAGTGTAGCTGGGACATGTTGGCTGGTGTGGACAAGTTGGGCCGAAAGGCCTGTTTCCAAACTGTATCACTGAGTTACTCCAGTTTTTTGTGTCTTATCTTCAGTTTCTAAGAAATATGGGAGCTGGCCTCATAAAGCTCCATTGGCATTTCAAAGAAAGACCAGAATAGAAAATGCTGAATTTAAATTGAAGTAGGATCATGCGTTTTTAAAACTTAGTATAGGTGTATCAAATACACTGTTATGTGCAATGGTTCTCGTTATTTCCTGTAATGTATGTTTGAACTACATAATTCTGCAACAGGATAACTATGATCATGCAATAGTATTCGCCAAGCTTATGGTATCACATATGGGTAATTGTTCAGCTGAACGCGCTCTTCTTCCCTCATTTCTCTTCGTTACTTCTGAATTTATGTTTCCAGTGTCTTTCTTTGAGGCCATTGCATTAAACTTCATTCCCTAACCAGGGGTGGCACAGCAATAGAGTTGTTGCCTGAGAGTGCCAGAGACCAGGGTTCTATCCTGACCATGAGTTGTCTGAACAAAGTCTGTGCGTTTTCCCTGTGGCCAATGTAGATTTTCTCTAGGTGCTCCGGTTTCCTCCTACACTCCAAAGAGTACAGATTTGTAGATTAATTGGCTTTGGTTACATTGTCTAGCCTATAGTTTAATGATAATGATCGCTGGTCAGCGTGGATTCGATGGGTCGAATGGCTTGATTCCACGCTGTATCTCTAACGTCTAAACCAATCTTATTCCCATCTATGGTCATTACCTAGGGATTAACCAAACCATACATAATCCAAATGATAGATTTAACCTCAGACTGAAATTTCACCTTTATATTTTGGTTTTTTTAAATCTACCTCTAATTATTTGTTTTTAACTCTGTTCATGGCTTTCCTTGCCAGATCCCATCCCAAGTTTTTTTGAACCAGGAAGGTTGATAATTGCACGGCCCTAGAAGTAGTCTGCAAGGACCAAGGGCTAATAGGTTTCTCCAATACAAAACCGGGGAATGTATGGGGGATAAAAATCAAAGTCGATGTTCTGCTGCTTCTATGTAATGCTGCCACAGGAAGCTCCAAAACCAAGATCTTACGTTCCAACGGTTCACTTTAACAAAACAAAATGTGGCAGAGTAACCGGTTGACTCTCCATCCAATTACTATGGTCTAAAGAATGGTCCCGACCCGAAACGTCACCAGAGATACTGCCTCACCAGCTGAGTATTTTGTGTATTTTATGAACCAATATCTGGTGTTCCTTGTTTTTCCATTTGGGCCCATTGTAATTCTGCTACCCCGTTCACTGGGATGCTGACAACCAAATATAGCTCCGCCCCTCTATGATCTTGGCTGACAACCGTTGGTCTTCCACTATCCCGTGAATCATCGGGGCCGATGGTCCTCCGCCATCCCGGGGTTCCCGGAAGGGAAGGTGAAGGAGAAGGACGGTCGGTGCGATGGCTGCTTACTTGACGCACCAGCAGAAAGTGCTTCGACTTTACAAAAGGGCTCTGCGGCATTTAGAGTCCTGGTGCATTTTCAGGTTCGCCCTTTCTCTCTTCAATCAGCGACGGGAGTTAAATTCATAAAAGCTCCCGGTGTTAACGCACAGTGCAGCTGTTGGTGCTTGTTTGTCTCCCACAAAATGAGCCTCATCGTCGCGGTGTTTCCATTTAAAATTATATTTACCATTTAGTTGAACTCGTGCAACATCCAGACATTTCATACTGCTTCATTCAGTAAGATCAGGGCAGATCTTGAATTCCTAATGACAAAGTTCAGAGGGGTGCAGAGGTCAAGGCTGATCTTGCCCTCAACTTCACTTTGTTGCCACTACATCTTAACTGCAATTCCCACATAACTCTTCTCCAGGCTTCTTTGAATCCCACCAGGTTGTTGTGATTTTGTAATCATCCTTTCAAGAGAGGGGAGTGTGTGATTGTGTAATGAGTCTAGTTTATGTGCTTCTTGGGCGTGTGTACAAGTTGTGAGATGTGGAGTCGCGTCTGTAAAACAGTGGACCTGCTGTTCTGTTGGCGTTTGCCGCCATCTGCAATGTTCTCCCATTCTCAGTAAGAATTGTTTGCAGTCACAAAGTGCCTGCTTATTGGTTTTACCATTGCCTCCAATTACTATGAACTACTTCAGTCATCGAAGAATGTGCATCTTTGCTGTACAATAGCAGGTATAGCACTGGCTGGTAATTTTCGCTATGAGGTCTGTTTTCTAGCTCCTGTCTAATCTCCACTGGGCGAAATGGGCCATAGGCCAATTCTACATTTGAGCCATGTGCCCACTTTGCAGTGCTAAGCAATCCCCCCCCCCCCCCCCCCCATGTACTGTGAATAAAGTTGATATTGGGACAAGGATCATCAAACTGTTATGATGTGTAATATATATATTGTATGATGGTTAAGTGATATTGAAACTATTGTTTTTAATCTTTTTCTCTGCCTGGTAATCTCCCACAACAGAGGTGGGAAAGGTGTAGTCAGGGAATCTTTTGATAATTGACAAGCAGGAGAGCAATAATACTTGATTTATCTTCCATCATTTTATGATGATTATGATACTGCATGTTTTGTTGAATACATTTTGGGAAAAAAAACACCTTCTGGGTTTGTGTTTATGTTTCCTATTTACCTAATCAGAGACAAATACCGTTTTTATGCCTGCATGCTGCGAGCAAGATTTGATGAACATCGAGATGAAACAGACATGGTCAAGGCTACTAAGTTGCTGAAGGCTGGTGAGGAAGAATTCTGGTCCAGGCAGCATCCTCAACCTTACATCTTCCCTGATTCTCCAGGAGGCACATCCTATGAAAGATATGAATGCTACAAGGTGTGAGATGACATTTATTTTGTATAATATTTATTTTATAAAAAACATGCAATACCATTCCAGTGTTTTAACTAAGAAAATACTCTTGCTCATTATTTTTATTGCTGAGAGTGATTCTAATTTCACATGCTTGTGAAACTAGGGTCAATAATGGGAAAGACCAATGGGGAGAAAGACAGGCAGTGCAACACTGCATTCTCATTTAGTTTATTTTTGCATAAACCCATTGATCTTTGAAACCAATTATGCACAGTGGAGGGTGGATGGACTTGGTAGGAAGGAAACTGGTTAAAAGGCAAAGATATCTATCACTGCCTTTTGGGCAGATCTTCAGTGAAATGAATAAGTTATGGTGATGGGGGTGTTCAAAGGTACAGGGATGAGAATGAGAGAGTCCAAGGGTATTTGCAATTGTGTGATGGGGAAGCAGGTGCATTATGTTTATTTTACTTGCACTAATTGAGCTACTGTATGTGTGTTGAAGTACTCCAATTCGACAAGGAGTTCCAGATATTAGGTTCAACATCAATATCTCAGACAAGATGGCATGTGACATAGTAGGAAATGTGCGGGTAAAGGCATTTTCTTGATGCTGTAAACACTGCTACTCCACTCCACCGATTCAAGGGTGGGAGGTGCTCATCAATCAGTCAGTCCTGTCCTGAATGATGTTGAGGTTCTTGAATGTTAGTGCTGCGCTTATCCAGGCAAGTAGCGAGTATTTCATAACTCCTAACTTCTGTCTTTTCCATGCTAGTGGCTTTGGGTGTCAAAAGGTGAGGTGTCACTCATCACTGGTTAACCAGCTTCTGACTTTGTCTTGCAGTTACACTAATTATCTGGTCAGTGCATTTAAACCTCTGATTAATGAAGATCCCTATTATTAGGGAGCTTGATGCACTTAATACAGTCGATGGTCAAAAGGCAGTAGCTGGACTTCCTCTTGTAGAGTTGCACATTGTTTGATATATTCAGGCTGAAATGTTACTTATCAGAGCTTGATTGTTGTTCAGATCTTGCTGCGTATGAATGGACAGCTTCATCAACTGAAGAGTCATCCATGGAATTGACAGCTCTACTGTTATCAATGGACATCCCAACTTACGACCTTAGGATGGAGAGAATGTCATTGAAGCAGATGGACTTAGTTGGGATTATGACACAGTCCTGAGGAACTCATGGAGCAGTGTCCTGGGACTGACCAAAAAAAAACATAAATATCTTCCTACATGCTAAGTATGTCTACAGGCTGTGGGTTGTTTTCCACTTGCTTCCCATTAACTTCCATTAATCTAGGCTCCCTTTTTCCACATTTAGCTGAACGCTCCTTTGATGTTAAGTCTCTCTCATTTCAGCTTTGCTGTTGGCTCTGTCCATGCAAAGCCAAGATTGTAATGAGATCAATATCTAATGCTGCTACACACAGCATTAGTGAGCGGGTTAGTGGTAACAATGTACCAGTTTATCAGCACATTCAAGTCTCCTCCTGTCACTTTAAGCATAGCCTAGTGGGTTGATAATTGGACAGATAGATTATTTTATGCTTGTGACAATACTGATCAATTGTCTACATTGCGAAGAATCCAGTATTGTAGCTATACTAGAACAATTGACCAGAGGTTTAGTTGGTTTGGGAAAACATGTTGCTTTCAGCTGAGTATCATCGAATCAGGTTGGAAATGAGTGAATCTGCAGCCTTCTCGTTGACACGCTTGCCCGACTCCACCAATATGGAATATCTATGGAGTCTCCCTGCCTACTAGCTGCTTAATTGTCCAGCATTCACAAATGGATGTGTCAGAACTGAAGATTGTACCAGTTCATTAGGGGATTGTTTACCTCTTTCCATAGGATACTACTTCCACTTTTTACATCCATCTAGTTTGGCCAGTGGTTAATAAACACAATGGGTCACCACAAAGGTACAAAGCTGATAGGGGGGGAAAATCATCTGCTTTTTCAGTCTGTTCCATTTTTTAAATAATTGATACCTAATGAGTGCAATAAAATGTATTTAAAAATTGCAAGAAAACTGAATGTCTTGAGTGGCTGAGGCAAATAACAGTGCCTTGAAAGAGACACTAAACAAGTGCTGTAGATAATGTTATGAAGAGAAAAATAAGCTGATGGGGTTAGTTAGAATGGATTGGAGGAGGTTTATAATATTCTGTGCCAGTCACAGCGGATCAAGATCTGCCGGCTGGAGTCGAGCATCCTCTCTCCAGTCTGAAATCTTTCTTGTGGAGGTCTCTCATGAAGTACCTTATTAATTTTCTATTAGTCTCCGTAGACATTGTAAGCTAGCTTTTCCTCTTGCCACCTTCTTGAGATCTTTGAAAAGGATGATCACATTGCTAACCTGCAATCTTTATAAGAAGCTGTACCAGGTGTCCCTGGTTCTTCTGCTTCAATCGTATACGTGAATGGATATTGGAAATTTTCTTCCTTCTCAGGGATTGGATTTGCATTCACCTACTATCATTAAACAGCTGAGAATCCATTCGGGTACTAAAAACAGGCAAGAGGCTGCTTTATTCCTATATCTAGATGGTGTTGGGTGGAAGTCATGTAGGCAAGAATTGTTATCCATATTCTAAATAATATACTCGTCTATTTTAATGTTATTGCTAACATTACACAATTCTCCATTGATTTGAATTTATTTAATATTTTACTTTTTTTTAATAGGTACCTGAATTCTATTTAGATTACTGGCATCCATCTGAGAAGGCGATGTACCCAGATTACTTTGCCAAACGAGAACAATGGAAGCAGATTCGCCTTCAGAGTTGGGATAAAGAGGTGAGTGTAATGTTTTGTTGGCTATGCTTTTCACAGGTTACAATATGAAAATAAGTCATTCAGCCCATAATATCTGCCCTGGATCTAAGTAAGGGCAGTTAAGGTAATCCCACTCTTTCTCTCCTCAGCCCTTTCAAGTATTCAGTTCTCTTTGCGTAACAATTCCAAATATATTGGTTACCTGATTTTCATTTGCCTGCCAAGTAATTTATTTAAAATGTTCTATCACCAGCAATTTAAGAATCTTAACATAGTGTGTAATTGGTATTGAATTATTACAATTAATAGGCATTGCAGTAGTATTATAGAATTTTAGGAAGAATGGGATAGTTATGCTTTAACATTTAATCATTCCTGATTTTAGTTTGGTGAGGTGCTTTCCTTTTGATCCAAAGTGAAATTTGTAGTCACTTTGATCATTGATCAGAAAATGTTAATTTGATTGCTTTTCATAAAACTATTTCTGCCGAACTAGAATTCTGCTCTTGTAAACTGCTGGGCAGATTTCTTTCCAAATACAGGACTTACTAGTTCACATATGTTTTGGTAAAACAAAACATTTTATTTAATGTCACTTAACAGTTTTGCTTGCTGCAATGAAGGTGGGGAACACATTTGTTTGAAAATGTTTGAGAAAAATATTAACCTTTGGCATTTTTTTTTCATTGGTTGGAAGCAAAAGAATATTATTAATATGCTACTTAAAAGATAGAAACTCTTGAGCACTTGCAATATGGCAATAATGCCATTGAATGACTAACTTACAAGTTTCAACTTGTTAAAACAAGTGCAGTTTACTTTGGATTTTCTGCATAATTACTGGGAGGAGAATGATTAACTTCTGATTTATTTTACCATCTGCAACAACTGGTCCCCCCCCCCCCCCCATCTCACATGATAAGGTATACTGTACCTCCCATGATGTGAAGTTTCATGTAACAGTGGGTCCTTTGTTAACTGGGAGAGACCTGTGAGAATAGATTATTGCATTTGTGCGTGTTTGCATTAGAATAAAATATGGAGCAATATGATATAGGAAACAAAGATAGATTAAAATACAATTTTTAGTGATTAAGAACTTGGCTGTAAGATTAATAACATTTAGGACAGGAAGTGGGAGAAACTTGTTTTTGAAAACAGTGCCCTGTGAGCCTATGAAATGCCTTTGTGGAGATAATGACTAGACCATGTCAATATTCAAGATTGTAGGTTTAGTGGTTGAAAAAGGTGTGCAAAAGGATATTGAGCAAAACAAGTGAAATAAATGACAGTATGGCCCATATGAACTAAAACCCTTTCCTGTGTAATAATTTCTATGAAAGCAAAAATATTTAGCCTGGCGGCATGACAGTACTCTGGAACATTGACTTTAGTGTAATATGATGCGGGCATTGCATGTAGCTGTGTAATGAAATGGTGTTGCACACTGTTGTTTGAGCATCTATTGACCACTTCTAATTGACCATTTGGGATCGTGTGTGTCTGTGTGTGTGTGTCTGTGTGTGTCTGTGTGTGTCTGTGTGTGTCTGTGTGTGTCTGTGTGTGTCTGTGTGTGTCTGTGTGTGTGTCTGTGTGTGTGTCTGTGTGTCTGTGTGTCTGTCTGTGTCTGTGTCTGTCTCTGTCTCTCTGTCTCTGTCTCTCTGTCTCTGTCTCTGTGTCTCTCTCTCTGTGTCTCTCTCTCTGTCTCTCTCTCTCTCTGTCTCTCTCTCTCTCTGTCTCTCTCTCTCTCTCTGTCTCTCTCTCTCTCTCTCTGTCTCTCTCTGTCTCTCTCTGTCTCTCTCTCTCTCTCTCTCTCTCTCTGTCTCTCTCTGTCTCTCTCTGTCTCTCTCTGTCTCTCTCTGTCTCTCTCTGTCTCTCTCTGTCTCTCTCTGTCTCTCTCTGTCTCTCTCTGTCTCTCTCTGTCTCTCTCTGTCTCTCTCTGTCTCTCTCTGTCTCTCTCTGTCTCTCTCTGTCTCTCTCTGTGTCTGTCTCTCTGTCTCTCTGTCTGTGTCTGTCTCTCTGTCTGTGTCTGTGTCTGTCTCTCTGTCTCTCTGTCTGTGTCTGTGTCTGTGTCTGTCTCTCTGTCTCTGTCTGTCTCTCTGTCTCTCTGTCTCTGTCTCTGTCTCTGTCTCTGTCTCTGTCTGTGTCTCTCTGTCTCTCTGTCTCTCTGTGTCTCTCTGTGTCTCTCTGTGTCTCTCTGTGTCTCTCTGTGTCTCTCTGTGTCTCTCTGTGTCTCTCTGTGTCTCTCTGTGTCTCTGTGTCTCTGTCGTGAGGAGATAGATAAAACAGGGCAAAGGCAATGCACACCAAGGAAAACGTACAATCATTGTTAGCTGGGAGAAGCTAACAACAAAGCAAACAGATAAAATGTTGTCGCAAACAGTAAGACTGGTGGAATCGAATGGAGACAGAGGGAAAGCAGGGGTTACTTGAACTTACAGAACTCAATGTTCATACCGCTGGGGTGTAAGCTGCCCAAGATAAATATGAGGTTCTGTTCCTCCAATTTGTGCTGGGCCTCACTCTGACAATGGAGGCGGCCCAAGACAAAAAGATCAAAATTGGAGTGGGAGTTAAAGCATCCAGAAACCGGGAGATCTGGTAGGTTCAGGCGGACTGGGCGAAGGTTTTCAGCAAAACCTCCAGGAGGGGCGAGTTGACCAGGGAGTTTCGGGGGGAACAGTCTCTGCAGAACGTGCTGGAGATGGGAAGGTGTGGCTAGTGGTGGGATCCCGTTGGATGTGGTGAAAATGTCAGAGGATTATGTGCTGTATGCGACGGCCGACGGGGTGGAAGGTGAAGACTAGGGGGACTCTGTCACTATAACGACGGGAGAGGGGGAGCAAGAGCGGAGCTGCGGAATATCGAGGAGACCCGAATGAGGACCTTGGCTATGATGGAAGAGGGGAACCCTCGTTCCCTAAAGAATGAGTACATGGTATCATAGTATGAAACACTTCATCTTGGGTGTAGATGTGGCAGTAGGGGATAGAGCTATACAAGAAGCAGGGTGGGAAGAAATGGTGTCTCGTTAGCTGTGGGATTCAGTGGGTTTATAATAGTTCCGTTGATAGTCTGTCTCCTGTGATGGAGATGGTGAGATCAAGAAATGGTAGGGAGATGTCGGAGATGGTCCAAATTAATTTGAGTGCAGGATGGAAATTCGTCGTAAAGTTAATGAAGTGAGTGAGTTCTCCATGGGTGCAGGAGGTACCAAACGATGCTGTCGTCAATGTAGCAGAGTCGACTTTTGGCATAGGGCCAGTGTTCGTCTGCAACAGTGATTTTCCGACGTCCTCTACAAAGAGGCACACTTAGCTGGGGCACATGCCTGCGCTTTGGATTTGGAGGAAGTGGGAGGAGTCGAAGGATAAGTTATTATGGGTAAGCACCAGCTCTGTTAGGCGGAAGAGAGTGTTGTTGGAGGGAAATTGGTTGGTTCTGCAGTCAAAGAAAAAACAGTGCTTTAAGACCTTCCTGGTGTGGGATGGAGGCGTAGAGTGACTGATCCATAGTAAAGACTAGACTAAGTGAAACCCGTTGGGTCCCAGTCACACGGGAGGCTTGGTCCCCCAATGCAACCCATTCCCCAATGCAATATTCCACCATGATGTGGGGGAGCGGGGGTGGCCTGGGGGTTGGGGGGGGGGGTGTATGGGGGGTGGTGTGGTTGGGGGATGGGGTGGAGGGGTTAAGGTGGGTTGGGGTGAGGTGGTGGGGGGGTGGAATGGGGTGGCGTTGGGGGCGGTGGGGAGGGGGGGTGTCGTTTGGGGCTGGGGTGGCGTTGGGGGGGGTGGGGTGGCGTGGAGGGGGGAGGAACGGGGAGGGGTAAAGGGGGTATGTGGGGAGAGGGTGCATGGGGAGGAGGGGGGTGAAGGGGGGGGGGGAGCGACTCCACCTAGCAGCTTACCCGACACCAAACTGCGATTTTCCCGACTCCCCTCTTGCGGACTCAATCAGCACTTGTGGACTCGGCCCTGCCTCTGGGGCTTTATTCTCCAGCTGGTGCCAGAAGGGGCTTTACCTTCATAGTGACAGGCGAGAAAACCAATCTGCTGATCTCACGCTTTTTTAAACCTTCATAACTTTTGTATAATTTCATCGATTGGAACAAAACTTGATGGGTTGGGGTTGAGGAGAACGGTGAGTAAGGTGGTGAAAAAAATCCTATCGATAAACGGTACCGTTTTCGCGCAAATATTTTTTTTAAACGGAAGTGGTCAAGGTGAGAGTTTTAGTAATAGTGTAGATCAGGGAGCCGGGGCATGAAAAATTGAAGTAATTGAAGAGATGAAGGGCGTGTGAGGTCTTCGACATAGGTAAGGAGGGATTGGACCAGGAGGGAAAGGATGGAGTCGAGGTATGTGGAAATTAATTCAGTGGGATAAAAATAAGCGGAAACAACGGGTCTGCCTAGGGCAGTTCTGTTTGTGGATTTTAGGGAGAAGATAAAACTTGGCCTTGCAGGGCTAGGGAACAATCAGGTTGGAGGCTTTGGATGGCAGACAGCTGGAAGTGATGACATCTGAAATGGTCTAAAAGATTATGTCAAACGTGGTTGTTGTGGGTGTGTGTTAAAACATGGTTGGAGAGCAGGAGGGATCACAGAGGGGGAGCACCGAGAGAGGATGTTGCTGAATTCTCGTCGGAGAGAGAAAAGTTCTCTCTCCAGTGTGTGTGTGTGTGTGTGTGTATATGTTATAATTCTTATATATTTATAATTCTTGGATGCACTTTGGATCCCCAAATAAATGTATGCCTCTAAAAATGAAATGACTGTTAGTGCACCACAGAGGAACTGAATGACATGCCTCATGCAACACTGTTTTCTTCCATGCTGTAGATGAAGCAACTGCAGGAAGAAGTGACTGAAAATCCGAAGAGTGAGGCTCTGCCTCCAGCTCGTAAAGGAGGAGAGTTTCCTCCATTGTGGTGGAACATCGTCACAAGACCCCGTGAGCGCCCAACATAAAGCAGAAGTGGATAGTTAATGTCAGTGTTGTCAAGAGCAGAGCATGAAACTGTTGACATCAGTTTCAAAACAAACTCAATGAAGTCTAATAAATATCTGAAATTAAGTGTTTGTATTCATTTTTGCTACAGAGAAGCAAAACTTTAACAAAAACTTTGCAGTGTCTTTCATTCTTTCCATCCAAAATCATGTCTGTTTTATGTTAAATAAGTAAATCATCGACTCCCATTATTTTAAAATAGATTTATCAAGAATTTGGTCCTATCAAATAATCGTTGTTAATTTAATAGACCTTGTACTTATTTGCAGCTTGCTTACAGAATGAAGTGCATTCAGTTAAGGTTGTGACGGTTGCTTAAGCAGTATTTTTAAATCTAATAGGTTACTTTGAAGAGGGTGTTAAATAATGAAGGGAATGCCTCATTAATCTTAGTGGCTGGTGAACTTGCAACTGGCAAATTAAATATATAAAAAGAACTCTGTTATTGTAAGTTACTCTCCGTGTTGATAAGTGACAAAACCATCAAAAGTGAATTAATTGCAAATGAGAGAACATCCTGTGGGGAAAAAGACTGATGTGATTACACAGTCTGGATTGATAAGAAATTTAGAACCAAAACAAGAGTTGAACAAGATCTAACTACTAGATGGACTATTCCTGTGATAGACATAAAATGCTGGAGTAACTCAGAGGGTGTGGCAGCATCTCTGGAGAGAAGAAATAGGTGACGTTTTGGGTCGAGACCCTTCTTCAAGTTAAAGTTTACATTTGGTACAGTGAGATTTCAAAAAGTCAAAGTCAAAAGAGTTTATTGTCATGTGTCCTTGAGAGGGCAATGAAATTCTTTCTTTGCTTCAGCACAACCGAACATAGTAGGCATTGACTACAAAACAGATCAGTGTGTCCATATACCATTATATACGTAAATACACACATGAATAAATACATTGATAAAGTGCAAATAACAGATAAAGGGGTATTAATGTTCGGAGTTTTGTCCGAGCCAAGTTTAATAGCCTGATGGCTGTGAGGGAGTAGATATTCCTGAACCTGGTCGTTGCAGTCCTCTGGCTCCTGTACATTCTGCCTGAAGGTAGCAGGGAGATGAGTGTGTGGCCAGGATGATGCTGTCAGCCTTTTTGGGGCAGCGAGTGCGATAGATCCCCTCGATGGAAGGGAGGTTAGAGCTGATGACGGACAGGGCAGTGTTTACCACTTTTTGTAGTCTTTTCCTCTCCAGGGCGCTCAAGTTGCCGAACCAAGCCACGATGCAACCGGTCAGCATGCTCTCTACTGTGCACCTGTAGAAGTTAGAGAGAGTCCTCCTTGACAGACCGACTCTTCATAATCTTCTCAGGAAGTAGAGGCGCTGATGAGCTTTCTTAATAATTGCATCTGTGTTCTCGGACCAGGAAAGATCTTCAGAGATGTGCACGCCCAGGAATTTGAAGCTCTTGACCCTTTCAACCATCGACCCGTTGATATAAACAGGACTGGGTCCCCATCCTACTCCTTCCAAAGTCCACAATCAGTTCCTTGGTTTTGCTGGTGTTGAGGCCAAGGTTATTGTGCTGGCACCATATGGACAGTCGCTCGATCTCTCTTCTATACTCTGACTCATCCCCATCAGTGATATGTCCCACAAAAGTGGTGTCGTCAGCAAACTTGATGATGGAGTTCGCACTATGACCGGCTACGCAGTCATGAGTATAAAGTGAGTACAGCAGGGGGCTGAGCACGCAGCCTTGAGATGCTCCCATGCTCATTGTTATCGAGTGGTCCAGAGCAAAGATTATAGAGGAGCAAGATAGGCCACTCCTCTGAAATTCAATGGACTGATGTGTAGTACGTAACGGAACGTCACGGCCGCCATTTTACTATTATGCCTGCCGCTGTGTAATCCGCTCCAAAGCTACAGAGCAGTTGCAAGCAAAGATTATAGAGGAGCAAGATGCATTAGAAAGTTATTATATTTATTTGTAATAAATCTTTACTTACCTCTCGATCTCTCTCCCCTCCCCTCTCTTCTCTCTATCTCTCTCTTTCCCCTCTCTTCTCTCGATCTCTTTCTATCCCTCTCTTCTCCCAGTCTCTTTCTATCCCCTCTCTTCTCTCGATCTCTCTCCCTCCCCTCTCTTCTCTCGATCTCTCTCTATCCCCTCTCTTCTCTCGATCTCTCTCTTCTCTCGATCTCTCTCCTGTCTCTCCCTCTCTCCCCCCTCTCTCCCTCTCTCCCTCCCTCCCATCTCTCTCTCCCTCCCTTCCCTCCTCTCTCTCTCTCTCCCTCCTCTCTCTCTTTCCCTTCCCTCTCTCTCTCTTTCCCTTCCCTCTCTCTCTCTTTCCCTTCCCTCTCTCTCTCTTTCCCTTCCCTCTCTCTCTTTCCCTTCCCTCTCTTTCCCTTCCCTCTCTCTCTTTCCCTTCCCTCTCTCTCTTTCCCTTCCCTCTCTCTCTTTCCCTTCCCACTCTCTCTTTCCCTTCCCTCTCTCTCTTTCCCTTCCCTCTCCCTCTCTCTCCCTCCTTCCCTCTCTTTCTCCCTCCTTCCCTCTCTTTCTCCCTCCTTCCCTCTCTCACTCCCTCCTTCCCTCTCTCCCTCCCTCCTAACCTCTCTCTCCCTCCCTTCCCTCTCTCCCTCCATTTTCCCCCTGTTCCCCCATTTCCCTCCCATCTTTCCTCCCCAGCCCCACCTTTGCGTAGTTTCCCTTGCATTGTATTGTGCAGCTTCCCTTGTATTGCTTTAACACACACTGTGCACAAAATTATAGGCACACAAAAACACACATTCATATAAATATATGGTGGGACAGAGATAAATACATTTCCTTCTCATGGATCAGAAGCAACTTTGATTTAAAGCATCACTATTACTCTCTATCTTATTTGTCAGATGATGTACATAACCACATATGCATACATACATATGCATATACATATACGTATACATACATATGCATACACATACATACATACATATGCATACATACATAGGCATACATATATATACACACATATATATACACATACATATATATACATATATATAAACACATATATATACACATACATATATACATATGATCATTTTACAATGTTCAATAGATTTTGGATCAGTTCTTGTGGATTGGACGATAGCTAATCTTATCCCACTTTTCAAGAAAGGAGCGAGGGAGAAAACAGGAAATTACAGACCAGTAAGCCTGGCTTCAGTGGTGGGAAAGATGCTGGAGTCAATTATTAAAGATGTAATAATGGGGCATTTAGATAGCAGTAAAAGGATTAGTCTAAGTCAGCATGGATTTATGAAAGGAAAATCATGTTTGAACAATCCTCT
Organism: Raja brachyura; assembly: GCA_963514005.1. Next base: position 87,173,888 of record OY740784.1, read on the forward strand.
GGAATTTTTTGCCACAATGCTCGGTTTTGGGGCCACAACTGTTTACCATATATATTAAGGATTTGGAAGAGGGAATTAGGAGAAACACTAGCAAGTTTGTGGATGACACAAAGCTGGGTGGCAGTGTGAACTGTGAAGAGGATGTTAGGAGGTTGCAGGGTGAACTGGACAGGCTGAGTGAGTGGCCAGATGTGTGGCAGATGCAGTGTAATATAGATAAATGTGAGGTTATCCACTTTGGCAGCAAAAACAAGGGGGCAGATTATTATCCCAATGGGGTTAGGTTAGGTAAGGGGGAGGTGTAGCGAGACCTGGGCGTCCTTGTAAAGGTTGGCATGCAGGTGCAGCAGACAGTGAGGAATCGTGTTGCATGGGGAGCCAAATGCAACGGAGTTTTGTTTGGAATTGCATATATCGATGTATTTCTAAATGACAATAAAGTTTGTTGATGATTTGATTGAAAACTAATGGAATGCTGACCTTCATAACAGGAGGATTTCCGTATTGGAGGTTCTTCTGCAGTTGTATAGGGCACTGGTGAGACAACATCTGGAGTATTGTGTACAGTTTTGGTCTCTTAATTGGAGGAAGGACATCTTTGTGATTGAGGCAGTGCAGTGTACGAGATTGACCAGACTGATTCCTGGGATGACAGGACTGTCTTATGAAGAAGAACTGGATAGACTCGGTTTATACTCTCTAGAATTTAGGAGATTGAGAGGGGATCTTATAGAAACTTACAAAATTCTTAAGGGGTTGGACAGGCTAGATGCAGGAAGATTGTTCCCGATGTTGGGGAGGTTCAGGACAAGGGGTCACAGCTTAAGGATAAGGGGGAAATCCTTTAGGACCGAGATGAGAAGAACTTTTTTTCACACAGAGAGTGGTGGGTCTTTGGAACTCTGTCACAGAGGGTAGTTGAGGCCAGTTCATTGGCTATATTTAAGAGGGAGTTAATGTGGCCCTTGTGGCTAAGGGGGTCAGAGGGTATGGAGAGAAGGCAGGTACAAGGGATACTGAGTTGGATGATCAGCCATGATCATATTGAATGGCGGTGCAGGCTCGAAGGGCCGAATGGCCTACTCCTGCACCTAATTTCTATGTTTCTATGATCCCTGGGATAGCGGGACTGTCATATGAGGAAAGAATGAAAAGACTAGGCTATTCACTGGAGTTTAGAAGGACGAGGGGGGATCTTATAGAAACATAAAATTATAAAAGGACTGGACAAGCTAGATGCAGGAAAAATGTTCCCAATGTTGGCTGAGTCCAGAACCAGGGGGCCACAGTGTTAGAATAAGAGGGAGGTCATTTAGTACTGAGGTGAGAAAAAACCGTACTACGTGTTTTTGCAGGAGTGGTCCATCTTGCTCCGCTATAGGATCTTTGCTCTTAGTGGCTCTCCCAAAGAGTATCCATTCCTGTCCATTAAGTTCCCATTGTGATGAAGAACACACAGGCATGAAAAGTGGAAAAAGGATTTATTACAGTTTAAAATGTGAATAACTCTTAAAATATAAGAACAATTTAAATGTCAAGGATGAGAATTTTTAAGTTATTTCTCGTTGTGTCTCTTGTTGCTGCCCACAGCATCTTTATGTAGCTTTGTCGCGGTCAAATTTTAACCTAGATATGCTGATAATATATCTCAGAAGTCATCATTCAATGAAGCACGCTTTTATATAAGCACGTATATACACACACACACACACACACACACACACACACACACACACACACACACACACACACACACACACACACACACAGACTGACACAAAGAGACTCGCATCCACACATATTCGCACACACTGACTCTCAAGCACACACAGACTCACTTAAACGTTCAAAAGCCTCCTGTAGAGGCTGCTGCTGCTGAAGCAAAAGTCTTGTTTATATCAACGGGTCGATGGTTGAAAGGGTCAAGAGCTTCAAATTCGTGGGCGTGCACATTTTTGAAGATCTTTCCTGGTCTGAGATACAAATATTAAGAAAGCACATCAGCGCCTCTACTTCCTGATAAGATTACGGAGAGTCGGTTTGTCAAGGAGGACTCTAGTTTCTACAGGTGCACAGTAGAGAGCATGCTGACCGGTTGCATCGTGGCTTGGTTTGGTAATTTGAGCGCCCAGGGGAGGAAAAGACTACAAAAAGTAGTAAACGCTGCCCAGTCCATCATCGGCTCTGACCTTCCTTCCATCGAGGGGATCTATCGCAGGAGCTGCCTCAAAAAGGCTGGCAGTATCATCAAGGACCCACACCATCCTGGCCACACACTCATCTCCCTGCAACCTTCAGGTAGAAGGTACAGGAGCCGAAGACTGCAACAACCAGGTACAGGAATAGCAGCTTCCCAACAGCCATCAGGCTATTAAACTTGGCTCGGACAAAACTCTGAACATTAATAGCCCATTTTACATCGGAGTCACGTGAGTGACTACGTAAAGAAGCCCCGCCTGGCATTTGATCGGCATTACGTCGATGCTGTCAGTAGGGAAAGAGCTGCAGAGCACAGCTCCACCAGCGGTAAGGAACAGACAGCAGGTAAGTAAACTATTTTTACTTCCAGGGCATTTCAAACTCCGTAGGCTCGTGGGTAAAGACCAGGAGGAGTTTAAAAATAAAAATGGAGAAAGCTCCTAAAAAATCACGGGTAAAACGTGTGTCCCGGGGAGGAGAAGAAAAACAGGCGGGACAACAGATTATTACAGAGCCGGTTCCGATACCGGTGGCCGTTGAAATACCCGTTAGTGAGCCTTTGGTTGCTCCACTAGCAGAAGCCACGGAGGAAAATCCAGTGCCTAAAAAATGTTAAAGAGAATCTGAGAGGTCCGTGGTTTCTGATGAATCTGATAATGAAAGTCCTACAGATAAAAAAGCCTTATGGCTTAGAATGGATCAAATAGAAAATGATCCAGACGAAAATCAACCAAGGGTCGATTGTAAGAAGCAGAAATCTTACGTACAAAGGATACTCAATTAGCATTTATCGAGATTACCCAGCAGAGGTTTCTAAGAAGCGGAATGCATTTAAGGAGACCAAAAGAGTTTTGAGAGAAGTGAAGAATCTGAAGTACACTCTGAGATACCCAGCCACTCTAAGAGTCACCCACAACCAGGAAGAACACTATTTCAAAAACCCAGCAGATGCACTGGACTTTGCCAAGAGGATTAAGAGTCAAAAGGAAGACTGAATGAAAGTTTCAAAGATGAACCTCATCAACAAATAAATCGTATGCTCACGACTGGAATGGACTATGGACTTGTGGTACTTAAAGAAGATGGAGAAGGATGCGGACTGGAGACTCGGATGGGAGATACGGATTGGACATTCTTTTATGGACATTAACAATTAGAATAATAACACTACTAATATTAACTAACAAATACTAAAATCCTTGGCGTAGTATTATTACTAATCTATAGCGCGGTACTAATACTAATTAAAGTTGATAATTTTCAATTAAGGGTTAATAAATACTTATAGCTGATTTAAATAGAATTAGATAATTAGTAAATATAATCATATAGAATATAAAGCTTGATTTTATTTACCCCCCTTGGTATTTTCTTTTTTATTTTCCTCCCTTCTTTTTATTATATTTTATGATATTTTTTAATTTGTATCAAGTATAGATATTATTATATACTTGACTGATAGATCCCGTACACATCATACTTCAACATTCCCGGTTAAATATTTTTATGAATTAACAATATCAAGGAAACACAGAGCTGGTAAGATAACAACAACGTCTACGGAAGTCTTTAGATTGCTAGCCATGTTAGAATGGCTAACACTTACTGCACTAACATTAGATGTCGTTTTTTCTTTCTTTGTGCACCCTTTTAATCTCTTAATCTATCCTTTTTTTAATATTACTTTCTGTTATTATTACTTTATATTTGAATGGAGTTATAAATCAATGCAAAGGAGATGTATACGTGAATGTCAATTAAGGGTCTTGAAATTCATCTATTCGGAGTTCGGGTGTAAGGTCGGGTATGTCGAGCTGAACCATTTGCTCTATTACAGACCCCCTTAGACAAAAGATGCAAGACTTAAAAACGAGTATGGGGAATGGAGGAATAACGTTTTGTAGCTGGAATGTTAAAGGTATTAACGAGCCAATTAAGAGAGGTAAAGTATTAGCACACCTAAAAGCACTTAAAGTAGATGTAGCATTCATCCAAGAAACACATTTAAAAAAAGATGCAGAGCATAGATTAAAAGCTAAATGGATTGACAAAGCGTATCACTCTTCTTTTACACATAAATCAAGAGGGGTAGCAATATTAATCCGTAAAGGTACTTCATTTAAACACACCTCAACTATAACCGATAAGGAGGGTAGATATATCATTATAACAGGAGAATTATATACACAAAAAATGATTTTTGTTAATATTTACGGCCCAAATTTTGACAGCCCATCGTTTCTTAGGAAAATACTAAATACTATCCCAGAATTACCACAACACAATCTAATAATTGGAGGAGATTTAAATTGCACACTAGACCCTACTTAGACAGATCATCAAGACAACGGAAAACTAAATCGCATTCCAGCGATCTAATAAATGCATATATAGATACTAGTAACATTATGGATGTTTGGAGAATGGAAAACCCAACTGGACGAGAATACTCATTTTGCTCACCGGTACATAAAACCTATTCAAGAATAGACTACTTTCTGGTAGACTCAAAACGTATCCCACTCACCTATAATTCAAAATATCACAATATTATAATTTCAGATCATGCACCGTTATCTTTCATGATTAAAATAACTGGAAAAATGTAAAAACAGGGACAATGGAGACTCAACCCACAAATTTTAAAGGACAAAACAACTCAAGAATATATTACAAAACAGATTAAGATCTTCTTTGAAACAAATGACACACCAGAAATACCTTTGTCACTACTATGGGAAACTTTTAAAGCATATACACGTGGAATGATGATATCCTCTCAAGCATTTTATAACAAAGAGAATCGGAGGGAACAACAGGCATTGGAAAAGGAGATTAAACAACTAGACATAGAAAACGCTGCTAACCCAACCATGATTAAACATAATAAAATTTCTGCATTGAAATATAAATTAAATAAAATACAGTCAGACCAAGTTGTAAAACTTTATCAATATACCAAACAAATACAATTTGAATTTGGAGATAAACCACAAAAATTATTTGCTCGGCAATTAAGAAAATTGGAAGGAGAAAAAATAATCCATAGGGTTTAATCAGATAAAGGCGAATTACTAATACAAACCAAAGATATTAATGAGAGATTTTTGCAATATTATAAAAATTTATATTCAGCCAAAATGACAGAAAATCATATAGGAATAGAAACATTTTTTAAAAATTGTAATTTAAAGGGATTAGATTTAGAAGACAGAGAATCACTAAACGCTGAAATAACCATTAAAGAAATCGAAGAATCTATTAGGTCATTAAAAAATGGTAAAGCACCAGGACCGGATGATATTGGTTCGGAATTTTATAAAACATTTTATGATCTGATGGTACCACGGTTGAAGACACTTTATGAACATGTTTATACACGACAGAAATTACCGGAAACATTAAATGAATCTATTATAACACTCATACCTAAATTAGATAAAGATCTGGAGGACCCAGGATCGTATAGAGCTATAGCTCTTTTAAACACTGATCAAAACATATTAACTAAAATATTAGCACAAAGACTAAATATGGTGATTAATAAAGTAATACATCCAGACAAAACAGGATTTATACCAAAACGATACTCTTCATATAACCTGAGATGATTATTCAATATTATATACTCGAAAAGAAATACTAGCAAAGACCTAGCAATTATCTCATTAGATGCTGAGAAAGCTTTTGACCAGGTTGAATGGTGTTATTTATTTTCGGTTATGGAAATCTTCCAGCTGGGAGAGAAGTTTATAACGTGGGTTAAATTACTATATACCAATCAGACGGCTAGAATACTAACAAACCAAATGTTATCAACCAAATTTAATTTATTCAGAGACTGTAGACAAGGTTGTCCACTATCACCACTAATCTTTGCGTTAGCAATAGAACCATTAGCACAGCGTGTGAGATTACACCCTGAAATATACGGGTATGAAACCAAAGAAACTGAAAATAAAATTTCTCTATACGCAGATGATGTATTACGTTATATTACAAAGCCTGAAACTAGTATTCCTAACCTGCTAGATTTAATAACTCAATTTGGTTTGCACTCAGGATATAGAATTAATTGGAATAAAAGTAAACTTATGTCAATAACGGGAAATAACTATATACATATTACAACAATTCCCTTTTACGATAGCAAATGAAAAAATTAAATATCTTGGAATTTATGTAACAAAAAGACATGACTCTTTATTTAAATCTAATTTCCCACCCCTACTGAATAAACTACTTAAGCATATCCTATATTGGAAAACACTACCTATCTCAATGTTAGGTAAAATAAACGCGATAAAAATGATTTTTCTTCCGCAATTATTATATCTATTTCAAATGATCCCGATATATCTTCCCAAAAAATTCTTTAAGAAGGTGGATTCTATAATCACAAATTTCATTTGGGATTATAAGAGCCATAGAATAAATAAAATACATCTATGCAAAGCAAAAATATGTGGAGGTTTAGCGCTTGCTAATTTTATGTTTTACTACTGGGCAGTTATTATTAAAAATATGAATTTTTGGTTGGAAGAATTAGATAAACAACTGAATTGGTTAAAAATGGAAAAGGAAGATTGTTTAAATTTTGAAATTAGTTCGATTCTATTTGCTAATACCAAGCTACATAAAAAAACTTATAGAGGAAACTCAATAATAAAAAGTGGGATACGTATTTGGAAACAATTAAAGAAATTACTAAAATTGGAATGTATACCACTGGCTCTTCCCATTGCAAACAATATTACTTTTAAACCCTCAAGGATGGATAAAGGTTTTTCACAATAGAAAAATTATGGAATTAATAAGATACGGGATCTCTACAGGGAAAATCTTTTTCTTTCATTTCAAGAACTAGAACAAAAGTATGGACTACACTCAAAAGAATATTTTAGATATTTACAAATTCGAGACTATGTTAAATCAAATACACAAGAACTTAGAAATAGAAAGACAGAAATTCTAGATGAATGTTTGCATAAACACCCGAACACAGAAACATTAATATCATATATTTATAACATTTTATTGGAAAATGATGCACCAACGTCGGAAATATATAGGCAAGCATGGGAAAGCGAATTAGGACAAACAATCAGTTTAGAAGTATGGGAGGAAAGTTTACAACATATACACTACTGTTCATTAAATGCCAGACACTCGTTGATACAATTTAAAGTTTTACATAGATTACATCTCTCAAAATCCAAATTAAACAGAATTTTTTCAAATGTTTCTGCTATATATGATAAATGTCAACACCTAGAAGCTAATCTAACACACTCATTTACTAAATGTTTAAAAATGACTAATTTTTGGTCAGAAATTTTTAAAATAATTTCGAAGGTAGTTAATACAAATTTGACTCCAGATCCAAAATTAATCATATTAGGTATATTAGAAACTGATCAATCACTAACAATAAAACAATGAATTTTTATTGATTGTAGTTTAATAATTGGTAAAAAATTAATATTAAGATTTTGGAAAGGTCCTACCTCCCCCACTATCAAAATGTGGATCACAGAAATGTCGGAGACACTTCATTTGGAAAGATTAAGACTTGTCCTCTCGGACAGGCTAGACCAGTTTAGAGGAACATGGTCTCCATTTATTGATTATCTAAAGGGACAAATTGGCTCGGTTCGAGGGCCTGACTGAAACCTGAACGAAGAAATAGATGAAGAATTGTATACAATAGATCACTGATATATCTCCAATGAAGTATAGATTGTTTAATACTCCACTCACATTATTGATTTTCTATTTTTACTCTTATTTTATTTTTTTCTATTATTTCTCCCTATCAAATTCTTTCTGTATTAAAAATAATAAAAAAATATAGAAGTACAAACAAGAATGATTGTAAACTTTAAAAATATTAAGAATGTATGTGATGAATAATATATTCTTTTTCTTTTTTTTCACATTTTAATTTGTCTTAATATGTATTTACTTCTAATAAAAAATATTTTACAAAACAAAAATCAACCAAGGGTCTAAAAAACCCAGAATATTCCCAGGCAGCCCCTGAGGGGCTTCCATATCATGAATATGGTGCCAGTTTGAATTGGGAATTTGAAACTCCAGAGCCCGGGATAGGGCTGGAGGAAGTCTCCTTGAGCAAAGTATCAGGAGTACCAGGGCTGCATGAGACTGATCCTGAAGGTGGTGATTCCGGTCATGAGTACCCACCACAATACAAAAATATTGCTCCAGGTGTGTCTGATGTGGCACAAAGTTTTCTACACCTGGAGGAGGCGGTGAGGCCATGGAAGAAAACCTGGCGGCCAACATAAATTATTTGGTCTCTCACCAGCTTTAAGAAGCTGTTATGGTTGATACAGCAGAATTATTATACCTCACTGAAGGTACCTACAGTAAATTAGGCTTTTTGGGCGCCAATGTCATCAATGATGCAGGCGCAGGAAATATGATTTCGGCTGGGATCACTGATTTTGGAAGGCAAGTGGAAGATTGTGGAATGACCAAAGTTCAGAAGGATATGTTGCCATTGTTCTGCAACTCAATATTTGAGATTAATTGTATGAGGAAGATTGCCATTCGGCCTATTTTACATCCAAGATTTGCAGGTTTGTGCAGATCAAACAATGTTCAAGCTCCTGGTTATTTGTTCGGAGAAAATCTGTTAAATGAATAAATAGATTGATAAAGAGGCAAAGACTATTGACTTCATGAAACCCTTCTGTAGATGGTTTTGCATGCAACCAATAACATAGTTACCTCAGTACCATTAACCCCGCCTAGTTAACATCAATCATAACGCCTTCCCCTTCCTGGATACGGTTCACTAGAAGAATGTAGCCAGTATTTGAGGATGTATGTAATACCTTGTGCTATCATTAAAATGTGTTGAACACTTTTAGAGTTTGTAAATTGCTTATTTACATGGTGTCGGACTGGAAGATACTTGCGCCTACCTGTCCATCGGGTTTTATTTCTTTTATTTGATTTGTGCCTTTTGTGCTTTATCTCTCTGACCATGGCATCCTCGTGCAGAAAGCCCGCGCAGCTTGTCTTTGATGCTGATATTTCTGAGCGCTGGGCTACGTTTGAAATTGATTTCACCCACTTTGTCAACGTCGCTCACCGCAATGATCCTGACTCCCTCAAAGCCTCCCTCCTACTCAACCTTGTCGGACCTGATGCCATGAAGAGAGCCAGAACTTTCGTCTATGCTCCAGCGGTCCTGGACGACAACAACGTGGTGGTTACCCCTGCAGAATCTGCCAGTGACCCTGCTTGCCTGCTACGTAAGTTCAGGGAGATTTGTGACCTGCCCTCGAACCGCATTCTAGAGAGGGCACGGTTCTTTACAAGGAGACAGCTGCCGGAGGAACCTGTTGAATGTTTTATTGCCGATTTGCGTTATCTCGCCCAGCGGTGCCGTTTCGGTGACATGACAGACCAGCTCACAAGAGACATTTTAGTAACTGGCATGCGTGACCAGAAGCTGCGATGTGAGCTTCTTAGGGATCCGGATCTAACGTTAGAAAAAGCCATGCATGCCTGCAGATTGCCTGAGGTCGTTGTATTACCAGATGATCACCGGGACTTGGGAGATAAGTCTGTTCACCAGGCTGGATTTAGTAGAGCCCTGCCTCAGAGGGGAAACAATGCTTTTCTGCCGCGTGCCAACCCTGGTCCTGCTGATGTGCCCCCAAAAAGGTGCCCTAACTGTAACTACATGCACCACAGACGGTCGACGTGCCCTGCCTATGGCAAGGCTTGTAATTTTTGTAACAAACTGAATCATTTCGTTTCTGCCTGCCGCTTATTCCGTTCTCGTGGGAGACAGGTACAGATTTCCAGACCCAGTCTAAACATGCTTAAACAATCTGATAGCTGTTCCAACCCACAGCCCGATGTTGTTGAATCCTATGATGCAGATCCAATTAATTCTCCCGAGGATTCGAATGTGTTTACCCTCCTCCAGGCACCTGGCCAACGTCTTGATCCCTCCGTGTCTGTGACTGTCAACAATGTAACCTTCCTTGCGAAGTTAGATACTGGGGCAAAGGTCAATGTTTTGTCAATAAATCTTTTCAACAAGATAAGGACTAATGAGGCCTTGGTCGCTGACAATGCTACTCTACACGCCTATGGTGGAGAAATTCTCAGGCCTGTGGGGAGGGCCACTTTAACTTGCAGGCTACAGAAGGCCACGAGAAACTTGATTTTTTATGTTTTGAACTCTGACTGTGTTACCCTGCTGGGAAACCGTGCGTGCCAAGATCTTGGCCTGGTGGCCTTCGACCACACGGTCCACAAAGTGCAACTGTCATTTAACCCGATTGCAGAATACCAGGACCTGTTCAACGATGACCTGGGAAAGTTACCACTGACATACCATATTTCCATTGACCCAAATGTACAACCCGTGGTCCGCGCACCTCACAGGGTGTCCCACGCCATGAAAGACAGGGTCGAGGCGATGCTTAACAACATGGTCGACAAGGGGGTGCTAGAAGCGGTCAGCGAGCCCACCGATTGGGTCTCCACCATGGTTGCCACGATAAAGAAAGACAAGAATGAAATACGTGTGTGTATCAACCCCAAGGACTTAAACCTTGCCATCAGGCGACCACACTACCCCATGCGGTCTGTTGAGGACGTGGCGGCTCAGGTCGGGCAAGCCACCGTCTTTTCGGTCCTAGACGCTAAGAACTCGTTCTGGCAGATCCCGTTGGACAAAGCATCTTCCGACCTGACAACCTTCGCCACACCATTCGGCAGATTCAAATTCCTGCGAATGCCATTCGGCATCAATTCCGCTAGTGAGGTGTTCCAGCGAACGATGGAGCAGATATTCTCGGGCCTGCCATGTGCCATCATCGTGGATGACATCTTAGTCTATGGGAAGGACATTGCCGAACATGACCAGAACCTCCGCCGCGTCCTGGATCGGGCGCGAAAGGCCAACCTGAAGCTGAATCCAAAGAAGTGCCGGTTTCGTGTCTCAGAAGTCACGTATGTTGGACACGTTTTCACCTCTAACGGACTGAAACCCGACCCTTTGAAGGCAGCGGCCATCTCTGAGATGGCAGCCCCCACCGACATGCCAGGTCTACAATGTTTCTTGGGCATGGTGAACTACCTTGGGAAGTTTGTACCACATCTCAGTGAGCTGAGTGCTCCCCTGCGGCAGCTGACAAAAAAGGATATCGCCTGGGTCTGGCTCCCACAGCACCAGCAGGCGTTTGACTGTCTCAAGTCGAAACTGATTAACACTCCGACGTTGTGATTTTTTGATGCGAGTCGCCCCATCACCGTCACATGTGACGCTTCTAAGTTCGGCCTGGGCGCGGCATGCCTCCAATCTGTCGATGGATCGTTACATCCTGTCTCCTATGCCTCCCGCACCATGACGGACACCGAGCAGCGGTACGCTCAGATCGAGAAGGAGCTGCTTGCGGTGGTGTTTGCCTGCTCCAAGTTCAGAGACTTCCTGTTTGGCAGCAGATTTACAGTCGAAACCGACCACCAGCTACTGGTGACAATCCTGAACAAGCCGATTCATGCTGCCCCTGCCAGGCTGCAGCGTATGATGCTGCAGCTCCAGCGCTTTGATTTCGACATCGTCTACAAGAAAGGCACCGAGATGCACATCGCGGACACGTTATCGCGCGCCCCGCGGGCCTCCTGTGCTCGCCACCCCTACGAAACAGAGGACTTGCTCGTACTGGGCGTCAATTTTATTCCCACCAAGCAGCTGCAGCTTTTGGCCGAGCACACCGCTGCCGATCCAGTTTTGCAACGGCTTGCGTCTGTGATTAAATCAGGGTGGCCAACAAAGCGCTCCGCTGCACCGCCTGAAACACAGCCCTTCTTCCTGGTCCGTGACGAACTGGTGCTCCAGAATGGCGTTATCGTTAAGGGACATAAAGTGGTGGTCCCGTCCTCCCTGTTCGATTCTTACTACTGCGCAGCCCACAGCGGACGCCCCGGGGTTGATGCAACACTCGCCCACGCTCAGTGCCAATTCTACTGGCCTGAATGGCCAAATATATTCGAGACCGTGTTTCTGCCTGCTCCACGTGCAACAGTCTTGCTCCACATCAGCAGCGACAGCCCCTGCTGCAACAGCCCGCTCCTGCCTTGGCCTGGTCCTCGCTGGCTGCCGACATCTTCGAGTGGCGTGGTAACCACTACCTTGTCCTGGTCGACTCGTACTCAAAATGGTTCGAGGTGGATTTGCTGACATCCCTCACGTCGGAGATGGTGATCCGGAAGCTGCGGAAACACTTCTCCACGTTTGGGTCCCCTGTCAGGCTGCAGACTGACAATGGCAGGCAGTTTACCAGCCGTGAGTTCAAAAGTTTTGCTGACAAATGGAATTTTGTGCATTTCACCAGCAGCCCGGAGTACCCACAGAGCAACGGCCTTGCTGAACGGGCCGTCCGCAGCGCCAAGCTTCTGATGGAACAAGCGAGACTGTCTAACTCTGATTTGTATTTGGATCTCCTGAACCTCAGGAATGTTTCCAGAGATCCGGCCATGGGGTCCCCTGCTCAGCGTCTGATGTCCAGAACAACCAGATCTACCATCCCGATTGCCCAGCGCCAGCTGAAACCTCGGGTGCTGGAGCCTGCCTCTGTGCAGAGGCGCATTCAAGAGAAACATGACAGCCAGCGGCGTTCCCACGATCGGTCGTGCAGACCACTCGATCCTCTGTTGCCTGGACAGGTTGTTCGATTGCAAACCGCCAGTGGTCACTCCCGTCTGGCTACTGTGGTTGGGGTGGCCGACTCACCTCGTTCGTATCTGGTCGACTATGAGGGAACCATCTACCGTAGAAGCCGACAACACCTGCTTGCGGTTAATGAGCCGAAGCCGCAGGCCCCGGGCCCCTATGCCCCGCCGCTCTCATACCAGCAGCCGGCTCCTGTCCCAGCCAGCGTTCCCTGCATGCCTCGGTCCCCATATGGAGCGGCCGGTTCCCCTCTGCGCGGGTCACCTGTTGGCGGTCGCGGTTCTCCCTCTCCTGTTCCTCCAACCCCATCGCCCTTCCCTGGTTCCCCTGCTGTCTCGGGTCCCCCTGTTTTTTCTGCTCCTCCGGGGGAAGGGGGAGGCATCCGTACGCGCTCGGGCCGGATCAGCAAGCCACCTGTTCGTTATGGCGAGTCTGTTTAATTCTGTTTAATTCTGTTGTAGTGACAACGGTCTGTTTCTTTTAAATTTTCTAAGGGGAAGGATGTAGATGGTTTTGCATGCAACCAATAACATAGTTACCTCAGTACCATTAACCCCGCCTAGTTAACATCAATCATAACGCCTTCCCCTTCCTGGATACGGTTCACTAGAAGAATGTAGCCAGTATTTGAGGATGTATGTAATACCTTGTGCTATCATTAAAATGTGTTGAACACTTTTAGAGTTTGTAAATTGCTTATTTACACCTTCATTTTGGCCAAAGAAGGGCCGGTCAAACGAGAAGGGGATTTTGATTTGGAGCTGGACAAGCCGAGGCAGGAGTATGGTAAGGAAATATTACCAACCAGCACAGCCGAATGTTCACCCATATGTTGGGAGAAGGAGACCACCACGTCCGGTTGGAGAGGTACAAAAACTTTATCCTATTACAGAAGAATCTTTGGATGAACCTCAGATTGGTGGTAGTCTACAATTGTTTTATGATAAATGGGACCGTATAACATCTGACCGTGTTATATTGGATACTGTCTTAGGATCTACCATTGATTTTGTAGAAGGTATTGATCCACCAGGACAGAATAAGCCAAAGAAGTTAAGAATTGGTGTAAAAAAGGAGTTATCGAGAAATCGTGAGGATCCACAACAATTTGTATCAAATATTTTCCCCAGACCAAAGAAAGATGGGGGTTGTAGAATCATTTTAGACCTCACACATTTTAATACATTTGCCCAGTGTAAACATTTTAAAATGGATACCTTCAACACTGCAATGCAGCTGGTATCAACAGATTGTTACATGGCTACAATAAAATTTGAAGGACGCATATTATTCAGTACCAATTCATCGTCACTTTCGCAGATATTGAAATTTAATTGGATGGGACAGCTGTGGTAATACAAAGCATTACCTAATGGATTAAGCTCAGCTCCTAGGTTGTTCACTAATTGTTGAAACGAGCACTTGCATTGCTAAGGGCACAAAAACACATCATTATGGCTTATCTAGATGACATTTTAATTGTCAATGCTAATCATGAGTCAGCTGAAAAATCAGTCTCAGCGACTACAAGCCTGCTTGAAAGGTTAGGTTTCCTGATTCATCCAACAATATCTAAGTTACAGCCATCACAAACTATTGAATATTTGGGGTTTGTGATTAATTCAGTTACCATGTTAGTAACTTTACCAATAGACAAGATTGTTGATATTACAAATGTATGTCGGTGCCTTATTGACAAACCGTATCCTTCCATCCGAGAAGTTGCTAAGGTTATTGGCACGTTAGTAGCAGCATTCCCTGCAGTAGAATTTTGTCCACTGCATTACCAAAATCTCCAAAGGGCAAAAACACAAGTGCTTATACAGCGAGCAGGCCATTTTGATAGGCCCATGCAATTGCCAAAGGAAACTTTATCAGAATTGCATTGGTGGATTGAGAATGTTCCACAAGCTGTTAAGAACATTTTAGTTCAGCAGCCAGTAGTGTTTTTGCAAACTGATGCAAGTTCTCTCGGATGGGGTGCTATGGATAATGATACCAGCTGTGGGGGCAGATGGACTGTCCAAGAAGATTTATTTCTCCAAACATATGGTATAAATGATTTGAACTTACTGTGAGCATTTTATGGATTAAAAGCTTATTGTCCTACTATGAAGGATTTGCATGTCCAATTACTAGTAGACAATACCATAGCTGTGGCATAGATCAATCACATGGGTGGAGTAAGATTATTATCATGCGATTATCTGGTTAACCAGATGTGGCATTGGTGTATTGGTAAGAATATTCAGTTTTCAGCTATTTATCTCCCAGGGAGAGAGAATATTGTGGCAGACAAAAGATCACGAAAATTTAAAGACAGTACAGATGGATGTTAAATCCACAAATTTTCAAAAATATTGTCAGTCGGTTAGAGTTCCGGACATTGATCTGTTTGCATCTAGATTAAATCACCAATTGCCCAAATACGTGTCTTGGGAACACGATCCAGGGGCAGTAGCAGTGGATGCTTTCTTGCTACACTGGGGGAATATGTTCTTTTATGCCTTTCCCCCATTCTGTCTGATTGGGCAATGTCTCAAGAAAATTGCACAAGACGCTGCCAAGGGCATTTTGGTGGGGCCAAATTGGCCTACACAGTCATGGTTCCCGTTGATGCTTAAAATGAATGTTGAACCATGTATGACGATTCCTAGTTGCAACGATTGTTGATACAATCAGTAACACAAGAAATTAATCCATTGCATGATCATATGAATTTGTTAATCTGCAGCTTCTGACCAGACCATTGAAAGAGCTTGGACTGTTGGATAGGACCATGGATGTTATAGCTGCAGCTTGGAGAAATAGCACTAAAAAACAATATATGTGGCATATAAAGAAATGGGAAGTCTTCTGTAGACAGTCAAAGATATCTTATACTGTGAACATATCAAATGTATTGGAGTTCCTTGCTGGGTTGCATTTTGATGAGCACTTAAGTTATAGTGCCATTAATAGTGCTCGTAGTGCTTTGTCATCCTATTTAGGACAAATTTGTGATCAAGATTCAATTGTGTCTCACCCATTAATATCCCGTTCATGAAAGGAATTTTTAATAAAAATCCTCCCAAGCCCAGAGATACAGAAATTTGGGATGTTAGCATTGTTCTCACTTTGCTAAGGCAATGGACTCCAATTACTTCAATGTCTTTGCAAAGGTTAACATTCAAGGTAGTAATGTAATGACATTAGTGTCAGCTCAAAGAATACAAACTTTGCAATTGTTACAGTTAGATTGCATGCATGTGGCTTCAGATAACATTGTGTTTTATGTTTATGATCTGATCAAACAAAGCAGACCAGGAAAAACTGGAACCAAGGTAATGTTTAAAGCATATCCTGTCGATGAAACATTGTGTGTAGTTAAGCATTTAACTAAATATATTGAAGTAACCAAAAATTTCCGAGGTGCTGAGACAGCGTTACTGATAACGCACAAAAAACCACATACAAAAGTTACAGTTCAAACCATTTCTAGACGGTTAGAACAGGTTTTGGATTTAGCAGGAGTGGACACTGATGTGTTTAAGTTTCACTCCACTAGGGCTGCAGCTGCATCCGCAGCGAAGGTACAGGATGTACCACTCGATCAAATTTTAGAAGCCGCAGGGTGGTGTAAAGAAGAAACTTTTTCAAAGTTCTACGATAAACCTGTTGTCACGGTGCCAGGATTTGGACACGCAGTGTTTTAGGTTCGCTTTAAATGCTTGCTTTGTTTTATATTATCTAGGTATGTTACAAAACATACCTTGAGCAGCACTGCAGTTCTGCCGCTCCCCGTGTGCGCGACTTTGGCGCCTTTCAGAGGGGGGCGGGCTTAAAGGTCCGTTTTTCCACAGGCAGGAAAAATCGATGAATGTCGGGCGATTTCGTTGCGGAAGAAAAATCGCTCCGACATTTCATGAATGAAGGTATTTTTAAATTACTCTAAATTATTTATTAACTAGAGTAATTTTGAAAATCACCTTCAAAAGCCGTGAGAACTGACAACCGGAAGGATTTTGCGTAGGGGAGAAAAAAAGGTAAATAGTTTATTTTTATATTAAAAGTTGGTTTTTCAGGAGGCTTTAATAATATTTTCATGTTGCGAAATGGGGTCCAAAAAAATGTATGAACAAACAGTATTTTTCCTCACGACTTCACCGCTAACCGCAACGTTCCAATCCACCGCATTCCACTAAAACCCACTCGCTAGTTGATTTAAATGGCCATTAATTTACAGGAATCAAACACTAAATTCCTTCCATTTGGCCCAGAAATTCAAGAAAATGAGATTTAATAATTATGTTATATTGTGGATTATTGTGTGAATGTTATTTGGACACTTAGGCAATTTAAAAAAAGTTTATCTTTTCTTAAGAAATGGATAGATGTTTAGATCTACTCATTGAATTTTGTAATTAGCTACAATTAGATAACTAACTAATTATATGCTTTAATTTCAGGTCATCCAAGTAAGATTGTTTCATATTTGTTTCAGAATGCTTCAATCTATAATAAGTGAAAATTTCATTGAGTTCTATTAATTTTTAAGAAAGTTATGGGCTTTTAACTGATCCAGATCACAGCTTTTGAGTTAAGTCAATTGAAAGGCAATGGGGAACAAGATGCTAATTTCCCAGTATGAAAATGGCCATAACTTTCTTAATACTGAAGATATGAAAGTGAATTAGGTGTCAAATTAAACTTCTTTTTATGCTTTATCTGATGGGATAAATTGCAGACTTGATTTTTTAAATCGCAAAATTTTGTAACATTGCTATATTATTGATTTATATTATCGATTTATGTTATCATTTGATATCATTATCACTTTTGTTGTAAAATCTTTCCCCTGGGATAGAGGGGTTATTATTAAAAAAATGTTCTTTTTATGATTAAAAGACTTATTACATAAATTGAAACTGTTTTTAAAAATATTATTTACTCACTACTGTATTGACTAAACAGAGTGTCGTATGGAATGAATCTACGACATAAAAAACACAGAGCTTTAAAATATTCACGTAGTCACTCACGTGACTCCGAAGTAAAATAGTAAGATTAAATGAGAACTTACCTGTTCGAAGTTTGATCTTTATTTTATGAAGAGTTACGATGATGGATTACGTGCCCTCCGCTCCCAGCCCTCATAATATAAATGATCATCTGGTAGTTCTAGTCTATGTTGAGCCTTACTATCTTACTCCGGCTATTGGTTCTGTGGTTTTCATGCCGCTGCTTTGAAGTATGCCAATCAAGCGCCAGGCGGGGCTTCTTCACGTAATCCCTCATCGTAACTCCTCATAAAATAAAGATCAAACTTTGAACAGGTAAGTTCTCGTTTAATCATACTATTATATGTTATTAGTACTTTATCAGTTTATTTATTCATGTGTGTATATATTTATATAATGGTATCTGGACACACTGATCTGTTCTGTAGTCAATGCCTACCATGTTCTGTTGTGCTGAAACAAAGTCAAGAATGTCATTGTACCATCAGGGCCACATGACAATAAACTCACTTGGATTTGAATTTGAATAGTATTACTTCAAATAAATAAATTTTGAAAATTATGCACTTTACTTATGTTCCACGTTTTGAAGTTTTTTACATTTCCTTTTAACAGTCATGTTATGCATTTTTCTATTCTTGAATTTGAGCCCATAGTGCATGTGGATACTCACAAAGATTGCTACAATTCTAACCTTGAATGTTGCAGCACAAGTTCATGTCTTTGTATTGCTGTGTATTATGTATTGCTGTGTTTATTAGATGGGAAATATAGAAGAGCTTATTAAAATCTTCGTACAAAGACCATTAAGTAATTTATTTCTATCCTCTTTTGGACCTAAGGCATAGCAGGGCTGCCAACTCTCACACAGAGGGAAGGGAGGGAGAGAGAGAAGGAAAGGAGAGAAGGAAGGGAGGGAGGGAGGGGAGGGAGGGAGAGAGGGGAGGGAGGGAGAGAGGGATGGAATGGAAGGGAGGGAGGGAGGGGGATCGAGAGAAGAGAGGGGAGAGAGAGAGATCGAGAGAAGAGGGGATAGAGAGAGACCGAGAGGGGAGAGAAAGAGATCGAGAGGGGAAAGAGAGAGATCGAGAGGGGAGAGAAAGAGATCGAGAGGGGAGAGGGGATCGAGAGAGAAGAGAGGGGAGATAGAGGGAGGAGAGAGAGAGATCGAGATCAGGAGGTAAGTAAAGATCTATTACAAATAAATCTAATAAGTTTCTAATGTAACGACAAAGATTATAGAGGAACCTATTTTCCCAATTATGTAGACGCCATAGTCGACGCCATCTTTGGTTGAGGCACATCGGTAAAATGGCGTCGACAATCACACATGTGATACTGCGCTTTTTTTGCTGAGTGGCGCATCTTGCTCCTCTATAATCTTTGGTCCAGAGTGGAGTGGAGGGCTAGTGAGATCGCATCCACTGTTGATCTGTTGTGATGGTAAGCGAACTGCAGTGGGTCCAGTTTTTGTCGAGGTAGGAGTTGATTTGCGTCATGATTTGGGTTGCCATACAGCCATACAAATAAAAAGAACACAACACACGATAGAATTTAACATGAACATCCCAACACAGTGGAATCAATGTTTCCCACCATGGAGGAAGGCAATAAAAGTTCAGTCATCTGCTTCTATGTTCACCCGTGGTCGGGGCCTATTGAGGCCTCCGCAGTCGCCACTACGGCGGCCCGAAGTTGCAGGCCCTCTTGCAACTCCTCGATGTTAGGCCACAGGGGAGGCGACATGGAAAAAGTCTCCTCTCCATGGAGGAGGCGACTAAAACGGTTTCCCCTTTACCCCCCGACACCACCCCCCACACAAGACACACAGAGAGACATCAAAAACACACAATAGGCCACACTAAAACAATTAAAAAAGTTGAAAAAACTGACACTCTGCTGGCAGGGGTGCCGACCCATTCCTTCTTTCCAGGGATACTGCCTCACCTGCTGAGACTTCAGAATTTTGTGTCTACCTTCGATTTAAACCAGCATCTGCAGTTCTTTCTTACACATAGAGTTTTGCTATGTTGCCAGGTAACCAACTTAATGCGGGATGCTGTTGGTCAATCTTGTCGTGCTCCGGACATCCATGGTTTCATGAATTTCCACACTTGCAACATGAGCATAAGTGAAGATGCACGTCCGCATCACCAGTTATCTGTGAAGCTCAATGGAGTCTATTAAGCATAAACTACATATACTGCCTCCAGATTGGTGTTATTTGGTCTGTCTTACTTTGGTGGCTTTTCAGTCTTTTGGGTAAAATGATTTCTCAAAGTAAAGTTGTGAACCCATTAACGTGAAGTTATTTTTAAGCAAAGTATCTAGATACTACTTTCCCATGACATACATTTAATTGCCTGCTGTTACTCCAGCAGGAAAAAATGCAAATACATTTTTGTACTGTTTATGCAACTTGAAAGGTAGTTAAACCTTAATGCCTAACAGGTGCCTGAGCATGTTTGCGCTTTGGGCTAAGTGTCCATTTGGTATAATTTTGTTCTTGGTTTCTTTACATAAGATAACATGTAGGTCATTAGGGGGTAGAATACAAAGCATTTGAGTAACTCAGTTTAATTAAGAAGGAACTGCAGATGCTGGAAAAATCTAAGGTAGATAAAATTGCTGGAGAAACTCAGCGGGTGAGGCAGCATCTATGGAGTGAAGGAATAGATGATGTTTCGGGTCGAGACCCTTCTTCAGACTGATGTGGGGGTGGTGGGAAAAAGAAAGGAAGAGGCGGAGAATAGGGGGAGAGGAGTGGGAAGGCGATGGAGAGGGGGAGGGGGGAGAGGAGGAGGGGGAGGGGGAGAGAGAGAGGGCGGACTTGAACTCGGCGAGCGGGCGGCACGGATGGAGCCGACTGCGAGCGGGTGGCGGGCCTCTATGGACTTCTTTGGTTCTCGCGGGACCTCAGCAGCCCAACCAAATTACTGCGTGTTCAGTGGCTTCAATCCAGAGCCCTGGGGAGGGGGGCGAGGCGCTGCGAACGGCCGTCTGAGTGCGAGTTATGTGGGGGGGGGGGGGGGTACGTAACTCGCACCTGTCGAGACGCTGCGTACGTACACCCTCAATGCGCTTGCGGGCCAGCAGGCCGTTGACGCACGGGATTTTCGGACAGTGCAAGCGTGCGGGCCGGCAGTGAGGACGGCGAAAAGCAGCGGGGGAACAGCCGATCTTTGGCTTGAGCCAGCGTGACAGAGCCGGGCTGGGGTGTATCGTGTGCTAGGTTTTGCCCGCCCCCTCCGCTCTTTATACTGACTGCTTGCTCTCCACTCTTTCAATCCAAAGGGGGTTCCACCCAAAATGTCGACTGTCCATTTCCTGCACAGATACTAGTTATGTTACAAAACTTACCTTGAGCAGCGCTGCAGTTCTGCCGCTCCCCGTTCGCGTGACTTTGGCGCCTTTCAGAGGGGGGCGGGCTTAAAGTGCCGTTTTTCTTCAGACTGGGCAAATCGATCCATATCGGGCGATTTCGTTGCGGAAGAAAAATCGCTCTGACATTTCATTCATGAAGGTATTTTTAAATTACGCTATATTATTTATTAACTAGAGTAATTTAAAAATCACCTTCAAAAGCCATGAGAGCCGACAACGGGAAGGATTTTGCGTAGGGGAGAAAAAAAGGTACACCGTTTATTTTTATATTAAAAGTTGGTTTTTACGGAGGCTTTAATCATATTTTCATGTTGCGAAAAGGGGTCCAAAAAAATGTATGAACCAATAGTATTTTTCCTCCCGACTTCACAGCAAACGTTCCAATCCACCGCATTCCACTAAAACCCACTCGCTAGTTGATTTAAATGGCCATTAATTTACAGGCATTAAACACTAAATTCCTTCCATTTGGCCCAGAAATTCATGAAAATGAGATTTAAAAATTATGTTATATTGTGGATTATTGTATGAATGTTATTTGGACACTTAGGCAATTTAAAAAAAGTTTATCTTTTCTTAAGAAATGGATAGATGTTTAGATCTACTTATTGAATTTTGTAATTAGCTACAATTGGATAACTAGCTAATTATATGCTTTAATTTCAGGTCATCCAAGTAAGATTGTTTCATATTTGTTTCAGAATGCTTCAATCTATAATAACTGAAAATTTCATTGAGTTCTCTTAATTTTTAAGAAAGATATGGGCTTTTAACTGTTCTAGATCACAGCTTTTGAGTTAAGTCAATTGAAAGGCAATGGGGAACAAGATGCTAATTTCCGAGTATGACAATGATCATAACTTTTTTAATACTGAAGATATGAAAATGAATTAGGTGTCAAATTAAACTTATTTTTATGCTTTATCTGATGGGATAAATTGCAGACTTGATTTTTAAAATCTCAAAATTTTGTAACATTGCTACAGATACTGCCTCTCTCACCGAGTTGCTATAGCAATTTGCTTCAGATTTTGCATCTGTCTTTTGTGTCTGCTTTCTTAATTCTCATTATTATTATTACTATAGAGCTAGTGTATTATTTTGTGGTTTGTCTATCAGCATGTCAACATGGCAGCAACAGAAAATAACCTAAAGCATGGGATTTGAAATATGCAACCAGCCATCACAGTTAGAAATGGAAATACTAGAATTAATTGGATTAAATCACTGTAGTTCATGGGCTGTACCAACACATCATGGACCCAGTCTAGTTGAAGGGACTCAATCCAAAATGTCGACTGTCCACTTCTCTCCAGAGATGCTTCCTGACTCCCCCCTTCACCCACGTTCCTGCAACTTCTCCTTTTTTTATTGCCAAAGATCCCAATATCATTCACCTACCTAATTTACTGTGTAATGGTTAACAGTGGTTATTTAAAATATTGCTTGTCAGACAGCATCCATGTCCTCCAGATTTGCTGTCTGACCTACTAAGTTACTCTGGAGTAAAGGAATAGGTGACGTTTTGGGTCGAGACCCTTCTTCAGACTGATGTGGGGGTGGTGGGGGCAGGAAGAAGAAAGGAAGAGGCAGAGACAGTGGAATGTGGGAGAGCTGGGAAGGGGAGGGGAAAGAGGGAGAAAGCAAGGACTACCTGAAATTGGAGAAGTCACTGTTCATACAACTGTGGTGTAAACTACCCAAGCGAAATAAGAGGTGCTGCTCCTCCAATTTACGGTGGGTCACTCTGGCCATGGAGGATGCCCAGCACAGAAAGATTCAGAATGGGAGGGGGAGTTGAAGTGCTGAGCCACCGGGAGATCAGGTTGATTATTGCAAACTGAGCGAAGGTGTTGTGCGAAGCGATCGCCAAGCCTCCACTTGGTCTCACCGATGTAGAGCAGCTGACATCTAGAGCAGCGGATGCATTAGATGAGGTTGTAGGAGGTTCAGGTGAAGCTCTGCCGCACCTGGAAAGACTACTTGGGTCCTTGGATGGAGTTGTCGCTTTACCTCCCCCCTTGACTCCATCCAAGGACCTAAGCAGTCTTTCCAGGTGCGGCAGAGGTTCATCTGTACCTCCTCCAACCTCTGGGAGGGGGCGGCGCGGCGTTGGCACTCACTCCGGGAACAGGCTCCCCACGGAACCAATCACCCCCATCACCCCCTGCAAGGAAAATTATGGAATTTATGGAGGCAATCTCTCGCTCCTCTCTCTCCCCTCTCCCCTCTCTCATAGATGAACCCCAGGCCAATTCCAATTTTAGAGGCCGCCAAACCAAGATTAAGCAGAGCCCCCTCAATTTTAGAGGCCCCCATATCAAGATCCCTTTGAGGCTCTTGCCAAATAGCACTTGTTAAACCCCCCCCCCCCCCCCTCCCCCCTGACAGGGCCTGCCTTTGGCAACCTCTCCTTCGGCTGCGGTTACTGTTGGCAACATCCCATTGTGGTGTCATTGTGGCACTCGGCAGCTTGAGACCAAATTGTGATTGGTGCACTGTGAGTGGCATTGTGAGATCATCATTTGAAGCTGCTGGAGAAAGGCTTTTTGGCTTTTAAAAAAAACTTTAGTCGCAAATAACTTGAAATAGAGTATGAAATCTGAAGTGAACCTGAAGTGAAAAATGTGAGTAAGAATATGTCAACATTTAAGCGTTAGCATGTAGGATTTTGAGGAAGATACAATGAATACAGACAGACACACGCGCACGCACACACCAAGATCAGACTTTTATAGGTATAGAGATTAAAGAGATCTCTAGTCCAAATTCTTCCTCACAAGAGGAAAGATTTTTTCCACATCCACCATGCCAAAACCCTACAGTATCCTAAAAGTAGATTCCTGGAAGCATACGTAACCCACAGGTTATGGTGGGGTGGGGGTGTTCCCAACAAATGGTGCATATCATTATTTTCTGCAATGCAAGGCCCTGTGAGCTGTGTACATTGTACTTGTGTTGAAAAAATGTATTTACTTTCTCCTCATGGAATTCTGTTATAGCGTGTTTATTCCATATCTCAAATTTTGAATTCTGTAGGAACGAATTTCTGTTCCCCAATTCAGGGTTGCCTGCACTCGGCCAATCAGACAGCATCAAAAGGGACAGAAACAAAGGAAACATGAGAAGATGAACATCTTTTTATTGCTGGAGAGGAGTATTAAAGATCATACAAAACCTTGCAGATCAGTGTTGTCAAAGTACCAATTACTTTAAAAACCTGCAGTTGAAGAGAAATATTACACAAATCAAAACAAACGTACAGCCATGTTCTTGGAAATAAAGGAAATTGGATGTCTGTGATGCTCAGGATTATTCAGGATTTATGGAATTCCACCAAGAACCAGTCTTCAAAACTAAAAAAACAATTTAACCTCCACTGATACTTTAAGGCCATTTAAACCAATCAATGGGGGTGGGACATTTTAATTTTATACCATTGTAACTGCAGAGAAAGACAATGGATGAATGTTCATGTTAATTAGCCTTCATTGAAACCCTCAAGAATAGATCCGATCTGGATAGGTATTAAGTCGCCATCTGCTGTATTAGCATATAATTACAGACACTTAATATGTGGTTCTGAACATAATTGTCACATAATAGGCTGCTGCTGTATACCCGGGGAATCATCCCTCAACACCGTGACAAAAGTCCGTTTATTTTAGGTGCCTGGGGTTTTGTTCTCAAAACCCTTGCATCTGCCATCAGTTTTCAAATATTCAAAAGAAAAGGGTTCTGCCAGTTGAGCCACGCTCCCATTGTACATGTGTAATTTTTCAAAGAACAGTCTTAAACTTAAGTAATTATAGCACTTGAAACTATTTCATAGTTTTTTTTGTTTTAAAACATTACTGTTGAGTGAAGGCAGAGGCGAAATAAATTCTGTACAAGGTCTGCCTGTAATCAAACTGTCCTCTCTCATGATGATCTTGGATAGGAAGCAGGAGAGTCGGAATCAGCGGTAGACAAAAATGCTGGAGAAACACAGCGGGTGAGGCAGCATCTATGGAGCGAAGGAAATAGGCAACGTTTCGGGCCGAAACCCTTCTTCAGAGCCACTGATCCTGGAGAAGTTGACTTCAATCAATCAATCAGATTTATTAATCACATACACAATAAAGTGCAATGAAATGAACTTGCCAGCACCTGTACAATAAAAAAGAACACACAATACACAATAAAATTTAACACAAACATCCACCACATCATTCTTCACTGTGGTGGAAGGCAGAAAGTACAGTCAGGCCTCCTCCATTGTTCCCCCATGGTTGGGGCCATAAACCTCCGCAGTCGCTGCCGCGGAGGGCCAGATGTACAGGCCCTCTCTTCTGGAAGGTAAGTCCCGAATCGATGCTTCCCGACCGGAGACCGCAGCTTCAAGATGATATGGCGGCAGGCCAGCGGTCGGAGCTCTTCTCCAGGGATCCCTGGTGAGGTATCCCGCTCCGGATGGTAAGTCCACACTGCGCCCGCGGCTAGAAGCTCCGCAGTCCACAGCTTCAAGATGCTGCATCTTTAACACAAATAAAACTCATAGAAGTGATGGCTTACTGCCCAAGTTGTACCGTATTGTGGAATTGGGTGGGGCAGGACCTGCGGGAAGTGTACAACCCTTTGCTTCTGGCTGGCAGTATGTCAGATTCCATGAGGAAAGGCATCATTACAAGCAGAAGGGAGAGAAAGGCGACACCAGGAATCTGAGTCCCCTCTCAATGCTATATGTGGACTATAAGATTCTGCCCATCGCCAACCAGGTCAAGTCTGCTCTCGGATAGGTGGTCGTGGACACCACATACTCCCTCTCCAGGGACACCCGGACAGAGGAGCAGGCAATCCCGATAACCCTGAAAGAGGGGCAGGCAATCGGCCTGCGTGGATTCCTTGGCTACCTGCAGCCATGACCCACAAATGCCACAACAGGCCCAGTAGTAAATTAACCAAGAGCTCCCCAGACCATTCCACCCCCCCCCCCCCCACCCCCCTACACAGCAATCAAGGGAGTGGGGCCAGTGAAACCAGAATTTGTGCAGCTGCCCCTTCAAATATTCATAAAGGGACTGCAACCACACACATTCCATGTACATGTGGTACATGGATACCTCCTGGCTGCAGAAATGGCATGGTGAGCCACACAGAGTATTGTGTGCAGTTCTGTTGACCCAGCTACAGGAAGGATGTCATTAAGTTGGAAAGGGTGCAGTAGAGATTCTCAGGGCCGTACCTGGGCTTGCAGTACAGGGAGAGGCTGGGACTTTTTTCTTTGGGAGTGTAGCAGGCTGAAGGGTGACACTATCGAGGGTCATCGATTAGGTGAACTCTCAGTTTTCCCCCCTAGGTAGAGGGTTAAAAAAAACGAGAGGACATACCTGTAAGCTTACGGTGAAAGGAGATAATTTAAGAGGGGCTTTGGGGGTAACCTTTTCCATTCAGAATGTAGTCCATATTTGAAATGGGCTGCCAATAGAAATCATAGAAGCATAGGATATGGGCCATGGGAATAGCCAAATAGGTGGGTCAATGGGCCTGTTTCCATGCTGTACAGCGCTTTGACTATCATATGTGTAGTCGAGAGATTCAGTGAGCTTAGGAAGATATTTGATAGCTATCCCCTGAAATAGGGTTAGAGATATCAAGAAAGAAGGGTCAGGTTGTGGACCAGATTACTAGGAGAGTAGGGCCTTCTATGTTGCTCCAACATCCAATGAAGCTGATGGACAGCACCTCATCTTTCATTTGAGTACATTACAGCTATTGGAATATGATATTGAGTTTATCAATTTCAAGCAATCCTCTATTTCCTCTTCACAGATGTGGTTGTACCTTTGTTTCAATTTATTTTGTGTTTTGTCAAACTACCTGTACTTCAAGTAATTGGTACACATTATCCCCCATTTGGTAGATCTTTGTCCACTCATTCACGCAGATTTGACACAAATGTTCCTCAATTAACTGCATCATTAATAAAAAGTCAATTCTCAAATAACTGTCGCAAATGTCCCCAATGAAGATGCTATTATCCTACTTCATACAAAAGTAAATCTATTAAGGATGGTTCCGTGCCAAGACAGGAGATAAAAATAGTGCACCGCACCAGCTATCTCCAACAACCAATGTTTAAAGGGAGTGGGAGATTGCAACCTGCACGTGGTCTGCCGTGTTTCGACAAATGCAATCAACCCGGCGTGCACAATCAAATAAGATCAAATAGAACAAGTTGTCCTACAAATTTAGGCTGTGCACGCCACACGCAAGAAGAATGTTTAAAGGACACAAAGTGCTGTAGTAATTCAGTGGGTCAGGTAGCATCTCTGGAGAACATGAACAGGTGACCTCTCCCAGCTTTCTCCACCTACCCCCCCCCCCCCCCCCCCCCCCCGCACAATCAATCAGTCTGAAGAAGAGTCCCGACCGAACCACAGCATATCCGTGTTCTATTGAGTTTTTATGGAGTTACCATAAACTGTACAATGATTATTTTTTTGTCTGACAAGTCATTGTCATAGAGTGATAGTGTGGATACAGGCCCTTTGGCCTAACTTGACAAAACCAGGGCAAGTTCCAGCTACACTGTTCCCATCTGCCAGTGTTTGGTACAGATCTCTCCAAAACTGTCCTATTCATGTACCTGTCTAACTGTTTCTTAAACGTTGGGATATTCCCAGCCTCAACTACCTCCTCTGGCAGCTTGTTCCATACACCCACCAACCACCCTTGTGTGAAAAGGTTCCCCTCAGAATCCTACGAAATATTTTCCCCTTCACCTTGAAACCTATGTCCTCTGGTCCTCGATTCACCGACTCTGGGCAAGAGATTGTGCATCTACCCGATCTGTTCCTCGCA
Source organism: Raja brachyura (assembly GCA_963514005.1). The sequence continues at coordinate 87,202,037 of OY740784.1, forward strand.
TGATTTTATACACCTCATCCTCCTCCGCTCCAAGGAATATAGTCCAGCCTACTCAACCTCCCCCGACAGCTCAGAACCTCTAGTCCTGACAACATCCCTGTAAATCTTCTCTGCACCCTTTCCTGCTCGGCAACATCTTTCCTATAACATGGTGCCCAGAACTGAACACAACACTCTAAATGCAGTCTCACCAACAATTTATACAACCGCAACATGACCTCCCAACTTCTATTCTTAATATTCTGACTGATGAGGGCCAATGTGCCATAAGCGTTTTTCACCACCTTACCTACCTACAACTACACCTTCAAGGAACAAAGCACCTGCACTCCTAGATCCTTCTGCTCTACAACACTCCCCAGAGCCCTGCCATTCACTTGGTAGGTCCTGCCCATGTAAGAGGTCCCAAAATGCAACACCACACATTTCTTTGTATTAAATTCCATCAACCATTCCTCAGTCCACCTGGCCAATCCATCAAGATCCTGCTGCAATTTTTCACAACCATCTTCACTATCTGCAAATCCACCCACTTTTGTATCATCGGTACACTTGCTAATCTTGCCATGTATGTTGTCATCCAAATCATTGATGAGAATGACAAACAGTAATGGACCCAACACTGAACAGTGAGGCACACCACTAGTCACAGGCCTCCTGTCCGAGAAGCAATCTTCCACCATCACCCACTGCTTTCTTCCATGAAGCCAATTTTCTATCCATTCAGCTATCTCTTCTTGGATCCCATGTGATCTAACATTCCAGAGCAGCCTACCATGCGGAACTGTCAAATGCCTTACTGAAATCCATGTTTATAACATCTACAGCTCTGCCCTCATCGACTTTTTTGGTCACGTCATTAAAAAAACTCAGATTTGTGAGATGGCCTCCCACATAAAAAAACATGCTGACTATCCCCAATCAGCCCTCGTCCATCCACATGCCTGTATATCCTACCCCTCAGAATACTCTCTAGTAACTTTCCGACTACAGGTGTTAAACTCACTGGCCTAGTGTTCCCAGCATTTTCCCTGCAGCCCTTCTTGAATAGAGGTACAACATTTGCTACCCTCCAGTCTTCCAGCACCTCTCTTGTATTTATTGACGACTCGTAAATTTCAACCAGGGTTCCTGCAATTTCTAGTTTCCCACAATGTCCTCGGACATATCTGATCAGGCCCTGGAGGTTTGTCTACCTTCATACACAATAGTACCTACAGCAGCACCTCTTCGACCATAACACTGACTGCTCTCGACATTTCCATTGACTGCCCCAGCTTTCTCTGTCCTCCTGTCTTTTCCCCCGGTAAATACTCATTGAGGACCTTGCCCATCTCCTGTGGCTTCACACAGAGGTGACCAGTTTGATTCCTCAGGGGCCCCACTCTCTAGTCACCCTTTCCCCCATTATGTATTTATAAAATATTTTGGGGTTGTCCCTAATGCTATCTGCCAGAGGTATCCTCTGACCCCTTTTTGCCCTTTGATTTCATTTATTCGTTTACTCCTCAGTTCCTGAAATATCTTCAGGAATGCACTTAATCCCAGCTGCCTATACCTGTGCCATGTGTCCTTCTTATTCTTGACTAATGCATCAATTTCCCACGTCAGCCAAGCTTCCTTACATTTGCCTGCCTTGCCCTTCACTCGAACAGGGACGTGCATATCCTGAGCATTTGTCAGCACACCTTTAAAAACATCGCGGGTACACAAAAGGCTGGAGAAACTCAGCGGGTGCAGCAGCATCTAAGGAGCGAAGGAGATAGGCGATGTTTTGGGTTGAGACCCTTCTGTTTAAAAACATCCCACTTGATTGATGTTCCTTTCCCCTCAAATAACCTGCTCCAATCTAATTGAGTGAGACCTCCTCGCATACCCTCAAAGTTCGCTGGTGCAGGGAGCAAGGATTTAGATTTATAGACCACTGGGATCTCTTCTGGGGTAGGGGTGACTTGTACAAAAGGGACAGGTTCCACCTTAACTGGAGGGGGACCGACGTTCTGGCAGGCAGGTCTGCTAGTTACACGTGTGGGTTTAAACTAAATAGTGGGGGGGGGGAGAGGGATCTTCAAATTGGGAGTATAAAGATGGAGTTGAAAGGGAAATGAATACAGGAAAAGTTACAAAAGACTCTCGAATTAATGGGAAACGAAGTTCGAGAAGGGTTAAGAGAGTAAGGTCAGGGCCAACTGCGAGCCGTGCAAGAGGGGAGGTGAATACCGAGGTCAAAGTGTTGTACATGAATGCACGAAGTATAAGAAATAAAGTGGACGAGCTTAAGGCTCAGTTAGAAATTGGCAAGTATGATGTTGTGGGAATTACAGAGACATGGCTGCAAGAGGGCCAGGGCTGGGAACTGAATATTCAAGGATATACCTCCTATCGAAAAGACTGACAGGTGGGCAGAGGGGGTCAGGTAGCACTGTTGGTGAAGAATGAAATTCAGTTCCTTGTTAGGGGTGACATTAAAACAGGAGATGTGGAGTCAGTATGGATAGAACTAAGGAATTGTAAGGGTAAAAAGACCCCAATGGGACTTATCTACTGGCTCCCAATCAATAGCCTGGATATAGGGTGCAAATTTAATCAGGAGTTAAAATTGGCATGTAGCAAAGGTAATGCTACTGCACCCCAAGAAAGGGAGTTTGTGGAGGTAGTGACCATAATATGATCAAGTTTAATCCACAATTGGAGAGGATGAAGGGTAAATCAAAGGTGTCGGTGTTACAGTTGAATAAAGGGGACTACGGAGTCATGAGGGAGGAGCTGGCCAAAGTTGACTGGAAAGATACCCAAGCAGGGATGACAGTGGAACAACAATGGCAGGTATTTCTGGGAATAATACAAAAGGTGCAGGATCAGTTCATTCCAAAGAGGAAGAAAGATTCCAAGGGGCGACCATGGCTGAGAAGGGATGTCAGGGACAGTATAAAAATAAAAAAGTACAGCGTAGCAAAGATGAGCAGGAAGCAAGATGATTGGGTAATGTTTAGAGAGCAACAGAAGATAACTTAAAAGGCAATACGGGGAGAAAAGATGAGGTATGAAGGTAAGCTGGCCAAGAATATAAAGGAGGATAGTAAAAGCTTCTTTAGGTATGTGAAGAGGAAAAAAATAGTTAAGACCAAAGTTGGACCCTTGGAAGACTGAAAAAGGTGAATTATTCGGGGGAACAAGGAAATGGCAGATGGGTTGAACAGGTATTTTGGATCCGTCTTCACTAAGGACACAAACAATCTTCCTGATGTACTAGTGGCCAGAGGATCTGGGGTGACAGAGGAACTGAAGGAAATCGACATTAGGCCAGAAATGGTGCTGGGTAGACTGATGGGACTGAATGCTGATAAATCCCCAGGGCCTGATGGTCTGCATGCCATGGTACTTAAGGAAGTGGCTCTAGAAATCGTGGACGCATTGGTGATAAGTTTCCAATGTTCTGTAGATTCAGGATCAGGTCCTGTGGATTGGAGGATAGCTAATGCTATCCCACTTTTTAAGAAAGGCAGGAGAGAGAAAACAGGGAATTATAGATCTATTAGCCTGACATCAGTGGTGGGGAAGATGCTGGAGTTAATCATAAAAGATGAAATAACGGCACATTTGGATAGCAGCAACAGGATCAGTCCAAAGTCAGCTTAGATTTACGAAGGGGAAATCATGCTTGACTAATCTTCTCGAATGTTTTCAGGATGTAACTAGGAAAATGGACAAGGGAGAGCCTGTGGATGTAGTGTACCTGGACTTTCAGAGAGCATTTGATAAGGTCCCACATAGGAGATTAGTGTGTAAAATTAAGGCACATGGTATTGGGGGTAGAGTGCTGACATGGATAGAAAATTGGTTGGCAGACAGGAAACAAAGAGTAGGGATTAACGGGTCCCTTTCAGAATGGCAGTGACTAATGGGGTATCGCAAGGCTTGGTGCTGGGACAGCAGCTATTTACGATATACATCAATGATTTAGATGAAGGGATTCAAAGTTACATTAGCAAATTTGCAGATGACACAAAGCTGGGTGGCAGTGTGAACTGTGAGGTGAATGCTATGAGGATGCAGGGTAACTTGGACAGGTTGGGTGTGGGCAGATGCAGTTTAATGTGGATAAATGTGAGGTTATCCATTTTGGTAACAAAAACATGCAGGCAGATTACTATCTAAATGGTGTCAAATTTGGAAAAGGGGAAGGACAATGGCATCTGGGGGTCCTTGTTCATCAGTCAATTAAAGTAAGCATGCTGATACAGCAGGCAGTGAATAAAGCGAATGGCATATTTATAACAAAAAGAGTTAAGTGTAGGAGCAAAGAGGTCCTTCTGCAGTTGTATAGGGTCCTAGTGAGACCACATCTGGAGTATTGTGTGCAGGTTTGGTGTCCTAATTTGAGGAAGGACATTGTTGCTATTGAGGGAGTGCAGCGCAGGTTCACAAGGTTAATTCCCGGGATGGCGGGACTGTCATATGCTGAAAGAAATCAGTAGCAGCTGGGCTTGTACAATCTGGAGTTTAGAAGGATGAGGAAAATTGTTAAGGGTTTGGACACGCTAGAGGCAGGAAACATGTTCCCGATGTTGGGGGAGTCCAGAACCAGGGGCCACAGTTTAAGAATAAGGAGTAAGTCAATTTGGAACGGAGACGAGGAAACACTTTTTCTCACAGAGAGTGGCGAGTCTGTGGAATTCTCTGCCTCAGAGGGCGGTGGACGCCAGTTCTGTGGATACTTTCAAGAGAGAGCTAGATAGGGCTCTTAAACATAGCGGAGTCAGGGGATATGGGGAGAAGGCAGAAACAGGGTACTGATTAGGGATGATCAGCAATGGTCACATTGAATGGCGGTGCTGGCTCGAAGGGCCGAATGGCCTACTCCTGCACCTATTGTCTATTGGCCTTACCCCAATTGAGTATGTTAACACGTGTGCCCTCTCAGTCCCTATCCATAACTATCTTAAACCTGATCGGACAGTGGTCACTGGGCTCAAAAGGCTTGTCGACAATCATTTCATTCACTTGCCTGTCCCAATTGCCCAATACTAGATTAAGTGTTGCCCTCTCAAGTGTGGGGCTTCCACATACTGCTGAAGAAAACTCTCCTGAACTGAGTTTTGGTCATCAAATTCGTTTTCATGCATCTGGATATATCATGGCTGCACTTACCACTACATATTGCACTTAGTGTCTGACATTAGAAAGTGAATAAATAACTTTAAGTTATGAACATACATTTCATTACAAAATGAAAACAAAATGGATTTTCTTTAAATTTCTTTAATATAGGCTGAAGCAATCATTACACAGAAGAGGCCGACACAAAAATTATATGTTGTTATATTTACACCTGTCAAACAAAATGAAACTCCACAAGGAGAGGTCAACTCTCAATACAAACCAGAAACAAAAACCACAATAATTTACCATTAGAAACAACTCTAGTTTCAGTGTGATAGCCTTTTTGTTTTACAATATGTAAAACACATCAAATGTTTACTATTCCAAAAACAATTCTGTTTACACATTATTAAAATTTTGGCAACATTCTTTAATATATAACCACGAAGGGATGCAAGGATGTGTGATGAATTTGAAAATCTACTTTGATCTACCATGTGCCTTGAAGTTTTCCTACATTTTTTTCTTTCACTGAACAATTACTGTTGTGGCTATTATTTTAGTATTAAGAACTAGTAAGTAACCATTGACTATTAGCATCATTTGCAAATTTGCATCAGCTGGACTTACTATAGTATATTAACTATTCCTGTCTCACTGTATACTTGTCCTTTCAGTTAAATTTTTGTATCAGAATCACCACAGGCACTACAAAGATATTACTATTTTCTAACCAGGGACTTGTTTATTAAACGTTGCAATCGTGTAATTTTAAATGCTGATTTGCTTAACCTTTTCTGCAAAGATCAAACATAACTCCATTTAAAATGAATAGCAGCTCTAATTTATGTGGCTCCAGAATGTTGAGAACATTCTCTAGTTGATGGAAATAATCATGTTTTCTGTGCCTTGTGAAATGTTAAAAGATTATGTAAAAACACCTGAAAGATTAAAAACAGCCATATATAATTGCGCTTAGTGGCTAATGCTTAAAAAAGCAAACCGCATTTGAAAACAATTTACATACCTGCTACCATCTTGTGCTGACATTTAAGGTCATTGAATGAAGACAATGCAAATTAATGGGATATACCAATTTACTGAAGATTGCATGACCTATACCAGCTATTACTGATGCAAACAAAATACAATATTGAAAATGCAGAGACTCTGCTTACCAAAAATGCTAAACATATATTAAAGTATTAATCATGCAGAGAGAAGATGGCAACTATACATAATGTTTGTACACTCCTCCATTTGCAGCTTTCCATTCATGAATTGAGAGCATAACAAACAAGCCCCTGAAAGTATTTTTAATAAACACATTGCTGCACAAGGGATAAGACCTGAGCTGTAATTCTATGGCTACTGCTCTGTCATAGCATGAAAATGTAGTTTTGTTTTCTTAATATTGTACTCTGTGGGTTTTACCTGCCCCAGCCTGCTGGGTGAAACTCTTGTTTAAAATGAAAATTTGAGAAAAAGGCAATGTTATTTAGAGAACTCCCTGCTACCTTTTGAGTTTTTAAAAAGATGTGATACTTTGCTTACTTTCTGCTGCTTTAGCCTAAAATCTGTATTTAAAATTAGAAAAATAGTGGAGAAAGGGAAGTGTGAAGAGAGCATATGAAATGTTATAGGTGTAAAGAAAATAACATTGGGCCACATGCATACAAACAAGTCAACTTCTGTGGACAGTTAAATTTAACAGAAAGCAATGTCTAAATATTTTATGAAATTACAAATTCTGTTACCGTGAATGGCTCATTTCAATAGGATCAACATTAAGCACTAGAAAATTACTGTGTTTAACTGTGTAAAAACATCAATTTTTTTTAGTCAGTTACTGTCATGGCACTAAACATTAATCCACACTGACTCATCATGCCTTTGTGTTGTATTGCTTATGTTAGCTGATAGTCTGCTATAATTCATCTCTATTTACTGCAAGGACAGTAAATATGCATAATACTGAGTGATGCTGCTTATCGCTCCATCCTATAGAAAAATCTTTGTACATGGATACAATCCAATAAATTAAATCTTTCATTTTACTCAATATGCTCCGAATTCAATGCACTATTTTTTACCTTTCAGTCACTGAATACCTTCCTTAACAGTCTTAAATAAAATTATCCATTCCTCAATAAAATAAATCTCAACGTGTTGTGCTCTCTGTCAGATTACAATGAAATTCATAGCATGTTATTATATATGATTTGGCACCTTCTGACAGAAGGGAAAAAATAAAGCAATCGGCAAACTAAAAAGCAGCTGCAACAGGAAACAGTCTGCATAATTATAGACTGTAAAATTCAAAAGGTAATGCAACTAGTAAAGCTTCCCCTATTCCCCAACTGCCTTTTCCCCTTTATTCCACCAGTCACCTCTCTCATGAGCTTCTCACATAATATACTTCTGGTATGTTATTGAGATAATATTTTTTCCAAATACACACACTGGAATGGATTTCTCCAGATCACAGAGACCCCCCCATCTTAATTTCCACACTGTAATTTTTACATTTACGAAAATCGTGGGGCCGAGCGGTCATTGGTGGTTGTTTTTCTCAGTTTTACTCCCCGTCGGATGGCACTGAGCATGTCTTCACCTTGCGGGGGTAAGGGGGCCGATGAACTTTCACCAGCCGCAACTGGCTCCTGCAGGCTTGAGGCTGCACCGGGGTGGTCCACCGCTGCAGTCACCATTTTGGTGGCCGGGACCACTGCTGACATCTGTTGGCTCATTGCAGACTGCCTCTCTTCTACTGTGCAGTTGGTGGACTGGGCCAACATAGGTGAGGTGGCTAGTGCTTGTGCGCACACAGCTGAAGATAAATTATTTTCTGAAGTCTCAGGACCCTGCTCCAAGCACTCCTCTGGCCCAAGCTGTAAGCCAGAATAGCCACCAGCTTCAGGCACAGTCGGAGTTAGGACAGGAATCACAGGTGTCTTGATCGGTATTGGGCCTGCGCCTATAGTTCCTCTTCGGACTGAAGGTTTGGTTGAGGGCGTTCGCCTAATTGTAGCGACGCCTGGAGTCATCATCGCTGGTGCAGAGTTTGTTGGCAAGCCTGCTGTCGATGCAGGGCGCTTTGCCTGGAACATTCGGCGATAGGACTGGCTTATATCACTATTTCGTGGGATTGTGGAGGACTTGTCGAACTCGGTCTGTTCAACATCTTGATCACCACTAACCGAGAAGTAATCATAATCTGAAACTAAACAAATCATTAAAAATCTATTTTTGAAACAAAAATCAACCCTGCATTGCAATAATAGATCTAAAGATTGGGAAATGTGTGCCTCGAATTCAATTTCACTTTTTATTGCTGTTACTTCTAATGAGGGGACAAGGAATCATTGTGTCCACTAATGCCAGATACACGTATCACTACATTCTAATTCTGACCTGCAATTGGATATGAATGACCAAAGACTATGTATTTGCAGGCATGGGCTCAATGAGGAAACAACTCCCCACAATTTCATTAGGCAACACCTACATTGAAGGCCAAGATCTGGAGTGCTGGCTTCAATTCTAATCACTGCCCTTTAGGAAGAATGTGAAGGCTCAGCAACTCAGCCCCACCACTTTACTAGAATGGGCCCAGAATGTCATCACAAACTTATTCTGTGGGGTTTGTGGACTGGGATGACATAGGCAAGATGACATGTGCCTGCATGCAAACAGGGCAATGCAGCTTGCCAGAAGAGCAACCTGCTTCAGGCACAGTCAGAGTTTTACCAGGATTACAGGACCCTTGATTGGTATTAAGTCTGCCCCTTCAGTTTTTCTTCAGACTGAAGGTTTGGTTGAGGAGCTGTGGATGTTCTCCTTGTAGCAGAGAAAGATTAAAGGAAATTTAATTGAGATGCACAGATTTAGATGAGATAAACATAGAAACTATTTATATTACCAGAATACATGACATTAAGATTACCGGCCAATGTAATGGATCATGGAAGGAAAAGTTATGACTTTTCCTCCTCAAACTTGGGGTATTGCCTGGGAGCCAGCAAGGACTTGATGGATCCACAGGCTGTCCCTGACATTGCAGGGATTTATCATCAGTTGAACATGGTAAGCTGCAACAAGAAATAATTTCATTGTTCCGTTGTCAGCACATATGATAAATACTTTTGACTCAACAAATGTTTTAAACAAATGCACATCTAACCATTGTTCCTACGAAAATTAATTGAAAAAATGCATAAAAATGAGCAATTGGCCAATTTCACATTTTTCAAAAATAGCAAAATGTAGGTACCAGATACATCAGTTTAGCAAACCATACAGCAACCGAAGATTATTGTTTTGCATTCTCTTGAATGGGGATGCACGAGGAAGGTACGAGGAAGTAAGAGGGGGACACAGAAATTGCTCCAAAGTTTTATTAGCATTGCTGAAATAAATGCAATTAATTGGGTTTCATCTAAACCTGAATTTGCAAAAGGTCTATTTGCCCATAATGCCACTGATCACTCCATGCAGGCGAATTATGCAGTACATCTGTTCTTTGTAGAAAAATCTGTGCACAAGAGCACAGGTTAATTAGGCAGTTGTCCATGCAAAACGTCCAAGGCCACATGGGAAAAATAGATGGAGGGTTCTGTGAGTTAGCTCATTGAGCAGAAGACCAATTCACAAAGCAGAATACTTCACAATTGTCAGACAAGCACTTAGTCTTGCTTGATTGATGATGTCAAGGGCCCTTTATTAGATCCACATGCAGTTGGAGTAACAACGCCCTGCATGCCGTGGCAGTGATGAGACTATCACCCATCTCAAGACTATCATCCATCTCCTTCTGGAACATGCAATTAGTAAGATCATGAAAAGGATCCATTGGTTTTTGTCACGGTTCATCCCATTCAGCTGTGCTATCACAAATCTATATGCTTTCCCCAGGGATACACAAAAACAGTAGGAAATGTCAAAAGACAGTATTGGAGAAATTAAGAGAGCTGAAAGGCAATAACTCCCCCAGGACTTGATAACCTGCATCAATGGGATTTGATGGAGGTGGATATAATGGTGGTTATCTTTCATAGGATCATAAATGTTGTGACGTACCCATAGACTGGGAGGCAAGAAATGTAACTCCTCTATTTAAGAAGCAGTATAGAACTAAAACCGTAAACTATAGACTAATTAAACAGGTTTCAATAATAGGAAAATTCTTGAAAGTTATTGAATAGGAAAGGTGCACTTTGAAAATAGTAAGAGTGTTGGCAGGATTAACATGCACTGGGAACTTGAGGTTGTAATTAGCAAAGCAGGTAATACTGAATCAATTGAGGAGTCATTTTATGAACATTAAGGCCTCTGATAAAGATACTACACAAGAGATTATACAAAAATTAGAATGCATGATGTTGAGGGTTAAGTGCTGATTGATCAATGAGCAGAGAAGAGAGAGTCAGAATAAAGAGATCATTTTCAAGTTGAAAAGTGTGATGAGTAGGGTGCCACAGAAATGGGTGCTTTGTCCCCAGCTGTTCACTATCTAGATCAATGATTTGAATGAGGGAATCAATATGTGGTCAGGCTGTGTTAAAACTCCAGTGAGACATGGGGAATTATGAATAGATTAAGTGACTGGCTAAGGACCTAGCTGACGGAATATAAAGTAGAAACATACAAGGACACCAGTTTGGTGGAGGAGAAAGAAAGGCAGAGTATTTTCTTAAAGGCAAGAGTTTAAAAGGGATTGGTGTCCAGGGGGACCTGGGTTTTCTTGTACATGAATCACAAAGTCAACAAGTACAGCAAACATTTAGCAAGGAAAACAGAGAGTTTGAGTACAAGTGTAGAGAGGCCATGTTCCAATTCCAATGGGCCCTGGTGAGACAGAGAATGTCAATGTACATGAAGGGAATTGGGGTTAAAGCTGAAAAGTTGCATGTCAGCCATCAGCGTGCTCCTATTTCATCAAGTTCATATGCTGCAGCAAGGTTTATCAACCGCATGTTCAAAGCTTGGATTTCAGAGGAAGGAGTACCCAATGATGAATGCAGCTGGCTGGAATTGTTGAAAGTTGCAGACTATAAAACACACTCTGAAACGTGGCAGAGCCATGGCTATGATCTAGGAAGGAAGCAAGGGTTTAGGCCTTCCCATCACTCCACAATGTGGGGCCAAAGGCTGCATAGAAACGTGAACATATTGCTCATGGAATGTCTGTGAAAGAAAAATTAACATCATGCTGATATAATGAAAATCTTGTAAATAAATGGAATGACGTGTCTTGTGCTGTGGTTGTGCTAAATGAATGTGCTATAGAGTTTTGCTGATATACTATGAAAAAAATGCAAATCCTTGGAAAACCAATGATCGGTTAATAGAATTATTGTAGTCAGCTGAAAGCTGTGCATTGATGATTGAGCTCAGTTACTTGGAGCCTCTGCAATATCTGAACACAGTTAGTTAGGGTCTATCTAGTTGTTCAACCGCCCTCTCAAGGCACAAAATGAAAAGTTCTGCTCAGGTGGTGTCCAGACATCAATGCACGTTGGGTTTCTGACTGAGAAATACTTGGAACATCAGATTCGGGTGCTGTAGAGTCATGGAAGGTGGCTGAGAGTGAGGCACCGACGAGAGGTTCTGTAAATATGAACATGATAACATTATTACTAATGTGAGTGTTCACTCTGGTGAAACAAAAGCGGCTATCAGCAGTCTAGACTGCTGTATGAAATTTTGGGATCTAGAAGGGAAGATTATGCTGAAATTCAATGTGCATCTCTTCCTGTTACATAAAGGCAGGAGACAGAAGCTCAAAACTAGTATTGTGAATTGACATTGGATTAATATGCTGATATTTGCCCACCTTTATATGGCATCCAACTGAAAATGGAATTGGTTTGAAAAACCTCAGCATCAGGTATCTGCATTTGCGGACTGCGTTTGGCGTTCAATACTCCTTGCTCAGCTTTCCTCTTTTGCTTTATAAAAGTATCTGGAAACTGTATCCTGTCTGTTGTTGGCACTAACTAGAAGTGTTTCAGAAGGAACAGAGCAAGAATTATATTTGATTGCACAGTGGTCACCTCAGAATTCTGATCGGTTCACGTGACAGGTTGGGACAGTCCAGATGTACACCATCAGCATTTATAAGGAGCCAATAGACAGTAGGTGCAGGAGTAAGCTATTCGCCCTCTCACCATATCCACTGGCTCCACTACCTTTAAGAGCTCTCTATCTCTCTCTCTTGAAAGCATCCAGTGAATTGGCCTCCACTGCCTTCTGAGGCAACAAATTCCACAGATTCACAACTCTCTGGGTGAAAACGTTTTCCTCATCTCTGTTCTAAATTGGTTCGGTATGGTCTAATAAGGAATCGATTCGGAGAAGGTGGGGGTGGCAATGCAGTATGTAGTTACTATTTTGTACCTCTACTAGAACCACGCCATATTTGTACTATAACTTGAGCAACCACACAGGCATGTTACTAGCAATCCTAGGCATCAAAGATGCGGTAGAGATATCAGGAGTGGGGAGTGGGTAGATGGAAGTCATTCATTACACTTCATATTTCTGCTCATGAAAGTTAACTAATCTCTGCTAAATTCCTCCAGCAAGTTCCAATAATGTGTGTGCATGTCCACTGAGATCTGTTTTGTGTGGTATAGTATGTAAACAATTCAAACGTTTTATTTTCTTTGGGAGAAAGAATGGTGATAAAAATGGGAATTTGTATTGTTTGATAGAAGTTTCCTTGATTAAATATTGATAGCCAGCTGGACAATTGATATGGACTAATATAATGGCTTAAGAAATGTATTGGGTGGCATAGAGTGACCTGAATAAATGGTATCTTCACATTGAAGTCAATCTTCAATTAAGTGTTTACGTTCAATAGTTACTTTGAGGCAACTTCATAATATATTTAATTTGATGACACAATGTAAATTATCATTGTGTTCAATATCAAAAACCTTAAAAATGACAAATTCTCCTGTGTTCTTTGAAAGATTTAATGGCTACCTGCAAGTTAAATGAGGTTGATATCCGTACTATTGTATACCAGTAAAGTTGGTTTGTTCCCAGAATATTGATGAAAGCTACATCTTTCTTTACTGAAAATTAGTTTTCAGTGGAGAGTCATAATTTGCCAATATCCAAACAGAATTACTGAAAAATAAACGACTTTGCCCAAATGTTAGTGGGAACCTATCAAATACAAGAATATTTTCAGCAGCAAATCCTTTTTAAGCAGTCCAAATCAATTCAAATTGTATTTGTAACTGAGAAAAAATAATCCTTTGTTTGTGTAACTAACTTTTCTATTTTCCTTGCAAGCCTAACCTGGAATTTCCCAGAACTTATAACTGTTGTACACACTAATCATTGACAAGAATATAGTCCAAAATTCAATCCTGCGCTACCTAACAGATGTATACAAAAACTGATGTTTTCACTGCTGGACACGTTAGTGAAATTCACAAGGAATTGGTTAGGTATGGTCTGATACAGCTCTACAAATCACTTGGCCTCCTTCTCATTAAATCTTGTTTTGACAATCAGGATGAGACAGGATTGCAATAACCCAGATGTAAAAATAAAATGATTGGCCTGCTCACTTTACCTTGTGAAGGGATTGTGTCTTCTGAGCAACATGGTGTGGTAGTCTGTGTGCTATACCCACTTGAGCATTGTAAGGAATCCCTACTGCTCCTCTGCGTATCCAGCTGAAGCCCTCGGCTCAATGCCAAAGCCAGTTCTTCATGAGTTTCCACCTCCTCCCCCTGCTGTCAAAGAAAGGAATGTTTATTACAATTACTGCACCAATATTCAAGTGAGGATTAATCCAATTATTTAACATGCAAATCAAGGTAGGTAAAACAATAAGAGCTTAGTTTCACATATTTTAAATATTGTATTTCTAAGATAAGTTCTAGGTTCAGCCTTTGAGTTCCTTGTTCGTGAATCATTCGTCAAGCTTTGTTAAAACTGTGATCGTATTTTTCCCCATCAAAATGTTGATTTTCCAAAAGGATAGCAATATATTTGTACTTTTAATGCGAAAATGTATTTGGGTATGAAGCAAGCAAAACGAACATTGTTGAGGGAATCTCAAAGTCAATTGTTAAAAACATGATGCATTCTTCTTTAATCAGAACTTGTAATAGGCATCCCCATATGTGGTTATCTGAAAAATGCAACATCTTCAATAACTAACACAGAATTTACCTTATGACTGTAGGTAGCAGTAGAGACAGTCATACTTCGAGTTCTCTGAGCCTCATCCATTTGTATGCTCTGGCCAATGGATGCTGTTGCTTTAATTTCAGTATCCCGTCGCTGCTCTGAGTCTTTACGCTTTAGTAGAGTGTTTACTCCTGGCTGGTCATAGGGACCTGGTCTTGCCCAGTCCTGATTAAAACACAACAAGAAAATTAAGTAGGCTGTTATTATTATTGTTTTGGTATATTGTATCAAAACCTCCAAGGTATTACATCCACGAGTGAAAGGGGTGTTAATGAGGGGAACATAAATTATGGATCCATTGGTTGTGAGTGCAGAGAGTCAGCAAAACCTTTTCCACTGGGATTTGTATATATAAATAAAACCAGGATGCCACCTCTGACTACTTGAACCACATTAGTTAAGTAGATTTCATGGACAAGAAATAATATTCCTTCAAAGATAAATATTTCTAGTCTACTTTAAAAGATTGTATAGGTATGAAAACATTGATTTTCATTTGTTCTGGATAGTTAGTAAATTACAATTTAAATCTTAATACCAATCTTACATCACAATATTATTTCTGAAAAGATGGTGACAGAATGAAGAGGAGGAAAAAAGCTAAAGGTAGGTGAGGAAGGGAATGAAAGGGCTTAAGGTAATTCACACAAAGTGTAATGCTTCTTATATCTTGAAGACCAGATTTGGTACCACTGAAATGCAAGTGTTTGCGGCATGTAAATCACAGCATCAGATCAAGTGGCTTTGCAAACTGAACAAGCTGTTGTGCTAACAATAAAAGGTATTTTGTACAGGTTGCCAATTAACTTGACTTAATTAAAGCATATTTTGGAAAAAACTGAGTACCATCACCTTTAAAATCTACATGGAAGTTGCTCAAAGAAAGAGTTTTACGAAGTAAAGGACTATTTTTTAAAAGCAATGCAAAAGAAAAATTGAAAATCACAAACCTTCCAGCTAGGCACCTTTGATGATGGAAACATGCCAGGCCCAATGGTATAATAATGAGAAACTGGGAGAGCTGCTGAATAAGGTCTGGAACAGGGTCGGGAACAGGACTGAAAATGTGGGAGAAAGCGTGTACCAACTGAGGCAAGGTATGGTTCACTAGATGAATTGAAGTGATCAAACCCATTTGTCAACTGCAAATAAAAAGAAAAGCACAACACAAAAAACATATACAAATGGAATAAAAATAATTATGAAGAACAGTATACAAAATCAGAGGGAGCAATTAGCATGAACTGAGAGCAATCACAAAGTAAAATAATACTCAGTTCAGAACCACCTCACTGCCAATATTTTTTTGTCGGAAGATAAATATTTCTAAAACGTTCAAGCAGGAAATTCAAATAATTCTGCAAATAGTTTTAGGAATTAGAGTAATTCTCATATCTCTATTGAAATCACATTAAGCACATATATTATTTTATGGGTACAGGATCTGAACATTCCTTTACTGGATTAAATGTCTCAACTTCCACTATGATGACGGGCACCCCACAATGCCATATTGCCTGGTCCTCACACACAGCTTGGTGCTTCACTAAGGATTCTACAAGTTGATGGTCTTCAAACCGTAACAGACGTCCCAGCACGACAAGTGTCGCTTTCATTCAGAGGATTACATCGACTTCGTGCAGAGTGTAAGCCCAACAACATGCAGTACTTTGCCAAGAGCCCCAACACCTTCAACGTGGGCGATGACCTGAGGGCCAATTAACCTACATGCCCATGCCAAGATATTTGAGGTACCACACCTGGCGAGGAATAGAACTGGTTAAACACACTTCTCGCACGAGGTCTAAAATATGCTTGGCTCACCCGTCATTCCTCCTTCCTGCTCCCGTCCGACAGGCTTGAAAGCCCGCACCACCAGACTCAGAAAATACTTCTTCCGCTCTGTTACCAGGCTTCTGAATGGTCCTTTCATACTGTTCGATTCACCTCTACCCCATTGCAGACATTGGACTTTGTCTCTAGAGCTGATGCTCTACAATACCGAGAACTATATTCTGCACTCTGTATCTTCCCCTTCGCTCTGCCTACTATGTATAATGCTATCTGATCTGTTTGGATAACAAAGCTTTTCACTATACCTCGGACAATAATAAACCTACTGGTCAAAGCTAATAGCCTAATAGTCAACTGGCATTGATTAATTCATAGAGAATTTGAACACCAAATGCTGACAGTTTGTTGGATTCCCATTTTCCAAGTACATCGAGCACACACACATATCAATCAGTAAACCAGGACCATCTCCATCCTTTTATAAACATGGATGAAGCTCATCCAGCAATATGTTCATCACAATCTCAGCTAGCCAATCATTTGGTTTAGTATAGCAATAGCTAGTAAATTACTCCATTTATTTTTTGGCAGTGTGGGGTTCTTTTAAACGGAGTAAACAATTTCAAAAGACAGATCTCGTCTACAATTGACTCTGCATTAATAATCCAAAAGTGTTTTTTTTTATGGGGATAAAAAGATTGAATACAAGATGAAAACAGGTAGAGTAACAGTAATCTGGACTTTTCCAACGTCTTGGGAAAAAGACTCGTCACCTTTTCTGTTGATGCCCAGGCTCCCATTGTAGAACCCGAGCTTACTGAAGTGGGTGAGCTGCACTCACTCACTGATTGGCACGTTTCAGAAGCTTCAGAGGAGGCAGAGCTTGATGAATTCTGCAGCACACCAATATAAACATGGAAGAGGTGGGGAGAAACAAAAATGGAGGTAAAAGAACCAAAGACAAAGCAGGGAAGAAGAAAAATATAAAATTAGGGGCAAGGTATTACAAATTACTTTGCAAGTTATCCATCCTCAAATAATTTCAAGGAAGAAAAGGCAGAAAAGCTCAATCATCCCATTCCACCTCGAAGAGCACATAAAGAGTCAAAGAACATTTATATATAAATGAGAAATGTAGTTATAATTATTAAATCATTTACTAGGAATAGCAGTTTTACATTAGTTAGCAATTATCATAATTTGTCATATTTCATTCTGGCTAAGAAATGTACTTGCAGATCTCAGAAGGTTAATTTGAGTTTACAATATTTTGTTAGCATAGACTGAGACTCTAAATTGCAGAGTTTAAAGATTTGACATTGCATATAACTTCACATACCTGGGTGGTTCCTTCTGGTGGCATTGGGGAAGGGGACTTGGATTGGAATGCATCCTGGGACATGAAGCCAGAGTCATGGGATGATACACTGGACAGCCTCATTGGAACTTGTTGGGGCTGGTTGGAGCTGCGGTAGCGATAGTGTGATGTGGGAGAGTGAGAGTGGGATCCACTGGATCTGGAGTCACTACTGTTAACGCTGTTCAGACTGCTAAAAAAGACAAAAAGGACAGGAAGGGGAAGATAGTTTGCAATTAAAGTGTCAAGCTCTGCAAATCAGAAGCAATAGCCATTCGCCTTCAAGCCACAAAATAGTCTGAGGAAGGACATTATTGCCACAGAGGGAGTGCAGAGAAGGTTCACCAGACTGATTCCTGGGATGACAGGACTGTCTTATGAAGAAAAACTGGATAGACTTGGTTTATACTCTCTAGAATTTAGGAGATTGAGAGGGGATCTTGTAGAAACTTACAACATTCTTAAGGGGTTGGACAGGCTAGACGCAGGAAAATTGTTCCCAATGTTGGGGAAGTCCAGGACAAGGAGTCACAGCTTAAGGATAAGGGGGAAATCCTTTAAGACCGAGATGAGAAAGACTTTTTTCACACAAGGAGTGGTGAGTCTCTGGAACTCTCTGCCACAGAGGGTAGTTAAGGCCAGTTCATTGGCTATATTTAAGAGGGAGTTAGATGTGGCCCTTGTGGCTAAGGGGACAAGAGGGTATGGAGAGAAGGCAGGTACGGGATACCGAGTTGGATGATCAGCCATGATCATATTGAATGGCGGTGCAGGCTCGAAGGGCCGAATGGCCTAGTCCTGCACCTAATTTCTATGTTTCTATGTTTCTAATATCAAAAATATAAAATGAACATGTGTGCACAGATGTGGACAGAAAAAAACAAATAATTCACTACTGCTGGCATGCAGTTGATTCCTTCAACCTTTAGCACTACTTCATTGATGTTACTGTTAGCAAAAAACTGTGCTAGTGAACAAAGATGCATGAATATTTATGACAAGAATGTAAATACTGTATGCTGACAACTATTATGGTAAGTAGAAACTTCAGAACAGTGATCAAGCAGAAGTGGTTGGAGGTAGAACAAGGTGGGAAAATATCGTGCTCGAAAATATCTACCCTTCAGCGTAAAATAAAAGATACTTCAACATTTGACCCTTTCAAAGTTTTTTGACTAAAATGTTCAATTTTTTTTATACCTATTACAAGTTTTGAATTTTAACATTTACGCACATTAAATATTAGGATAGAATCTTCCATATTTAAATTATTAAATAAACTGCAGAATTCAACCAGGGAAATATCTGCAGAAAAATATTTACTGAATTTAATGTTACTAGCTTTACTATATGCAGCTTAAATCAAGGATCCATCATAACCCATCATTTTGAAACTAGAATCTTTACTGCTTTGTGAAGTCTGTAAACTATCTATGAGGGCTCATTACTAAGAGAAAGGCTCCCAAGCAGATATGTTTGTGGATATCACAATACAACAAACTGAAAGAGCATGTTAGTGAGAAAATCAGCAGGTAACATTTCTATTGGAAGCTTTAAACATGCCATTATATTCATATGTCCTGCCTACACAGTGAGAAATATGTGGAATATTAGCCATAAGATTAGTCATCTGGACACAGGTTCATTGTTAGATAAAGGTACTATAACAAACACTGCACGTGCAACTTCACTGAATTGCACTTTTAGAAGTTAGACATTAATTTAAATCCACTCCAGAAGTGAATAAATACAGTAGGTCCAAAGGGATTGAAATTTATCAAAAATGTAACATTTAATGGTTTAATCTTATGGTTCATGCAATGGTTTAAGCTTTAGGTGATTGTCACATTCTTAATTAAATCCTTACAAGATTGTTCTAAATATAATAGTATAACATGCAAAATGATACAGCAAAGGAATTTCATCATGACTTCTAGACTAAAGGAGCATGACAGTTCAATGTTTTAATATATAAATATTATATATATAAACAGGATAAATAAATATTTAATGCAGAAAGGGAAATTGGACTGATTGGGTAGTTTTCCATTAGTTAGCAGAGATGAAATTGGCAGCAGAGTAGACTTCATCCATTTCACCACTAACTTCCATCCGGCACTCAAATACACCTGGACCATTTCCCTACCATTTCTTGACCTCACTATCTGCATCGCAGGTGATAGACTATTGACTGACATCCACTATAAACCCACTGACTCCCATGGCTATCTGGACTACACTTCTTCCCACCCTGCTTCCTGTAAGGACTCCATCCCCTACTCACAATTCCTCCATCTACGCCGCATCTGCACCCAGGATGTGGTGTTCCACACAAGGGCATCGGCGATGTCCTCATTCTTCAGGGAACGGGGGTTCCCTTCTTCCTCCATAAATGAGCCTCTCACCAGTGTCTCTTCTATAACCCGTGACTCTACTCTCACTCCCCATCCCCCGAACTCCCCATCCCCCCACTCCTTGTCCTCACCTTCCACCCTACCAGCCGTCACATACAACAAATAATCCTCCAACATTTTCGCCACCTCCAACGTGATCCCACCACTTGCCACATCTTCCCATCTCCTCCCCTGTCTGCTTTCCACAGAGACCGCTCCCTGGTCAATTTGTCCCTTCCCACCCGAACCACCCCCTCTCCGGGCACTTTCCCTTGCAACCGCAAGAAATGCTACATTTGTCGCTTTACCTCCCCCCTTGACTCCAAGGAGCCAAGCAGTCTTTCCAGGTGCGGCAGAGGTTCGCCTGCACCTCCTCCAACCTCATCTATTGCATCCGCTGCTCTAGATGTCAGCTGCTCTACATTGGTGAGTCCAAGCGTAGGCTTGGCGATTGCTTTGTCGAACACCTCCGCTCGGTTCGCAATAAGCAACCTGATCTCCTGGTGGCTCAGCATTTCAACTCCCCCTCCCAGTCCGAATCCGACCTTTCTGTCCTGGGCCTCCTCCATGGCCAGAGTGAGGACCACCGTAAATTGGAGGAGCAACTTCTCATATTCTGCTTGGGCAGTTTGCACACCAGCGGTATGAACATTGACTTCTCTAATTTCAGGTAGTCCTTACTTTCTCCTCCCCTTCTCAGCTCTCCCTCAGCCTTCTGGCTCCTTTCTTCCTCCCGCCCCCCTCAGCACCCTCACATCAGTCTGAAGAAGGGTTTCGACCCAAAACGTTGCCTATTTCCTTCGCTTCATAGATGTTGAGTTTCTCCAGCATTTTTGTCGACCATGAAATTGGCAGCAATAGCTTGCATAAAAGCTTTCAGGACACTATCAAATCAGTAGTTGAAATTATCCTCATATAAAGCAATTTCTTTAAAAATTACACAGTAAAAACATTTTGTAATTTATTTTAATAGATGCATCTAAGAATTGAAAAGTCAAAGGGACATACAAAATTGCTCTCAATAACTCTATATGCCATACAAATATCAGACCGGCCAATTTTAACAATATTGTCAAGTTACATTGCACGAGTAGGCCCAGTCATTCACTTACCTGCAGACACTAGACTTCCTAGACATGGTGGTGCTTGGAGAAGATGGAGGAGTTTGGTATGTCCAGTTATAATCAGAGCCCTTTAGATCAATAATTACCTGAAATAAAAAGACAATCAAAACATTTGATCAAAAACCATTTGTAAATTATCATTTAGTTTTAGTTGTTCGAGATACAACTTGAAAACAGGCCCTTTGACCCACCGACATCGGCACCGACCCACAATCACCTTTACACTAGTTCTATCCCGGGACAATTTTTACAGAAGCCAATTAACCTACAAACCCACGTAGCTTCAGGATGTGGGAGGAAACCAGTGCATCTGAAGAAAACCCACATGGTCACAGAGAGAACATATAAATGCCCAAATTTATAGATCTTTCTGACATGTGCGGGTTACTGACAAGCTTAAACTGTAATTTCAACAGTGCTTTACATGTAACGCTTACAACACAAAATTGCTTGGCAGAATTGGCTTCCAGAAATGAGTCCAAATTCTATGAAATGTAAGTTCATGTGATTTATGAAAAGAAAATCGCTATAAATTACATGGGTTGCTGACTCACTCACCTGCTCACTGGCTGTTGGTAGTTTGTGAGGATCCATTGTCAGATTAGTCAGATCGTCTGCAATAGTTTGCAGATGAGTTACCTCCCCCAGCATTGACATTTCTTCTTCCTATGAGTAAGTTGCAATTACATTTGAAAAAAAAAACATTTTTATTGCACAATTTCTAAAACTGTTGGCAATATGCTAATAATAACCCAAAATACTCACCACAATATAATCAATTTATACAAATAAGGACCTGCAGATGTTTGTTTACAAGAAAACACAAAGTGCTAGAGTACTTTTCGGGTCGGGACTTCTGAAAAATTTAATATATTTAAAACTCTCTCATTTAAATGCGCAGGCTCGGCGATCGTTTCGCTGAACACCTCCGCTCAGTCCATCTTAACTGACCTGAACTCTCGATTGCTCAGCACTTCAACTCCCCCTCCCATTCCCAATCTGACCTTTCTGTCCTGGGCCTCCTCCATTGTCAGAGTGAGGCCCAGCACAAATTGGAGGAACAGCTTATCATATTTCACTTGGGTAGTTTACAGCCCAGTACTATGAACATTGACTTTGCTAACTTCAAATAGCCCTTGCTTTCCCTCTCTATCCCCTCCCCAGTTCTCTCACCAGTCTTACTGTCTCCAACTACATTCTATCCTTATCCCGTCCACTCCTCTGACATCAGTCTGAAGGGTCTCGACCCGAAACGTCACCCATTCCTTCTCTCCAGACATGCTGCCTGTCCCGCTGACTTACTCCAGCATTTTGTGTCTTCCTTCGATTTAAACCAGCATCTGCAGTTCTTTCTTATACCCTCCATATGTTAACTGTGCTGACATCATTTCCATAAATAGGAGCAGCCACTGAAGATATATCTTCATGTCCAATGATCTCATCTGCAGTTCATCCTGCTCTGAAGTCAGCTGAAGATTAATCGAGTTAATCTTTTCAAATGCGCTTTCATTTGCATGACAGCACAAGCAAGGTCTGCACTATTTCTTTAGTCTTGCTCCTGCCAGTGCACTGCAGAGATAATTTCACATTACCTTTTAACACTCGCTTCAGTGGCTAAGATCTACAACCATTTCTGGCTCTTTCCAGGAACCTGCGGCAGGCTTTAGAGCTTTAACAATGGATAAGTGTACGGAGCAAAAACATAAGCAGATGAGGTGATTTGAAGAGAACCAACAGAGAAACTACTGGAAAGGTTAAAGTTTAGAGTGGCAGGTGATACTGCTGCTTAAATCATCCCTGGGGGTAAATAAAAACAGTCTTCCTTCTTTGCAACAAAGTTTATTTCAATTTTTAAATTGAGATACTTAGATTATTTGCAAAGTAACTGGGATTCGAAATACAACGAGTTAAAAAAAAGCATGAACTAGTGAAAAGTATTTGAAGGTTCTTACACAAATACTAGAATTAGATTATTAGAAAATGGTGTCAGCCATAATTTTGACGTCCTCCCGACTCATATTTCTACACATTCCACATTGCTGTCTTTGTGCATTATTGGGAAGTGCTGTATAAATGCAAAAGCATATTTAAAAAAAATACTTAACTGAGGCGTAACCACCTCTTAGGTGTCTAAGAAGGTTTGCAATATTTTCTTCTTAAGCTTTAAGCATGTATAAAGTAGATCTTCCCATCACATCTTATTTCAGATTTTAAGACTTTGCTTTGCACAATTTGGTGCATTTCCTTATATTATAATTAGTGGCAGTTTGTAAGCATTCCTTTGATTGGATTGCTTTGTGATGACCCGAAGACACTGAAGGTATAATGTCAGCCATTTTCTATTAAAGTATAAAGCTTGCACAAAAGTAATAATGGTGAAATTAAAGATGGAAGCTGCAGATGCTAGAAAAAAACAAGCACTGGAGGACAGCAACTGCGGACGTAATGGAAAAATTACATTTCAGGTTCGAATCCTTCTTCAGGGTGAAGGATTGGGGGAGACAGTTGGAAAATAGATAGAGTGGGGAAACAGATGGAACAAGGAAAGTGTTCCCCTGGTCCTTGGGTCATTTAGCCATTCCCATCAGAGGTGCTACTTGACCCACTGAGCTCCTGCAACAGTTTGTTGTTTGCACAATGGGGAAAATAATCTGAGCCTGAAAAGAGAGTACATTAAGGATCCCAGAAATGGGTCACTCTGTTTAGTTTAACCTCCAAAGTAGCAAGCTTGGAAATTAATCCCTAATAATATGCATACCTTATACAAGAGCAATGATAAAATAACATCTGATCCAATTAAACCAGACAAGGAAACTTACAACCACGGGTCGCAGCATTGAAACAAAAGCACAGAAGCGACTGCGTTCTTCAATGAGAGCTCTACGAACAGCTTGCTTTTCTGTTTCTTCGAGCAGAAGATATTTATCATTTACATCTTGCAAAGCACTGTCCAGCTGAGGTTGAATGTCTCCTTTTCCTAAAAATACAGAAATAATTATAATTTCAAGCAAAAATGTTACCTTCCTTTATTTTGCCAGTGTTTGGTTGCATTATTTCCAGTACTTTGCCTTTAACTGAATTGGCTGAACACAAGGATGAGATCTGCATAGCTCACTCATGCAGGTGAGCGTTTGTTAGAGGTAGCGTCAGTAATTAAATTAAAAGTAAGCATTTTGAACTTTACTCTTCTATCTGTATATTTGAGCTGATAAGATTCCTACTTTAGAAATACCGTATTTCCCAGAAAAGAAGACGCTATTTTTTACCCGAAAATAAGGCCTGAAACTTTACTTGCATCTTGCAGGCCGAAGGTTAGATTGTTAGCCAAGAAAGATAGACTTGGGTATCCCTCAGCACAGTGGCTGTAAAAGGACACCACCGCTGGGGGGGTGTGGGGAAGAGTTCCTTCCACAGCGTGCGGGGAGTCTGGCCCGGGTCAGCACGGCAAAATAGCAAATTGGCTGGTCCACCATGGGTAAAGTTGCGGGGAGGGCAGGAGCTTTGAGAAGGATGGGGTCGGGGATCATGCCAGCAACTCACTTAGTAGCTCGTGTGGACCGGATAACGGAACTGGCCGCCACCTCAGCGCCTTTTGCCCGCCCGCCAGCCAGCCACGGTGTCCTTCGGCACAGGCACAACTGGTTTGTGGTTGGTGGTGGTTGGCGGGTAGCTACTGGGCAAAAAGTTGGCTGCTCTGTCCGAGGCTCTCTCTCTCTCTCTCCCCCCACCCCCCCTCTACCCCCCCCCCGCCCCGCCCCGTTATGTGATGTCCCTGAGCCAGGAAGTCCCCGTCCCTCAGACCTGAACCGCACAGCGCATTGGGTGACAGGCGAAGTTGGAGGTTCCCAGGTCCACATTGCCTCCTTGACTGCGTTTCAATCTTCCTTTCTACTGACTAAACCAAACCCTTGATCCTGTCCCGCCAGCCTTTTTTGAAAAATTAGCAACTCAAAATGGGGATGCGTCTTTGACGCAGGTGTGTCATTATTGCCGGTAAATACGGTAGTTAGAAATGGTATGAAGGTATTTATAATTAAGAAAATAATATATGCTTGCTATCTTGTATGTCTTCCTTTGCAATGCTACTTTGAATATCCAACTTAAGTTGTGTTTATTCTAAGAATTCAAACATTTTAGTACAGTAATTGCATTGTGCCACAAATCAGCTCAATTAAGTTTTTGTTTGCCTTTAAAATGTACCCCAACAAAATGCAATTAGAAAAAATGTAGTATTTAGTGCGACCCTCACCTTCCCACCAAAACAATTAAAACATTCTAACACAAAAGTTATGACTATGTCTCTGTTGTAGTATTGATTCTCAAATAATGCACACTAATGTTTAGGTTTTAAACTGAATAGGATTGATCTGTTTAAGTCATCTACTTCATAACCATATAGATCAAGTTATTCTTTTGTTTCATTTGAAAACCAGTTGGCTTTGAGCAAGATTAATCAACAATATTTTGTTAATATTTTGCTTGAAGTTGAAACCAGCTTTTTGGTAGCTAACCCAACATTATGGGGAGTTTTGTATTCCTAGAATATGGTTAATATACCTATTTTCTATAATGAAACTGCGTCATCCGTACGTCTAAAAATGCTTGACATTTGCGCAGATAAAATTAGATATTATTTCTTTTTTTCCCTACAAATTCTGTAACAGTAAATGTTTTTGTTATCTAAAAGTTTGGAGTGGTGTTTTCTGAACTATGCAAGGGAAAATTTCTGGTGAGCGATCGTAAGGCAGGAGTTACCTGCAACTTATTTGGACCTTAACAGGAAGGTTAAACAATAATTTGCATTAAAATCTCAGCTATCCAAAAAAAATGAGTAAAGATAATAAAGACTATAAAACCTTTTATCAGAAGTTCCATTGACTTTAGCTACAATGCATGAAGCCTTTTTTATGTTAAAATTAAAACCACGTTTAAACTGACCACAAACCAAACTGGAACAAAAACTGCAACGTGCTCCAATCCCAACCTACTTATACATTACAAAACATCAAAAGCACATTTAATACATTTTTGAAGTAGAACCACAGTGAAATACTTGGACAAGACATCATTAACATGCTGAATGTTCTAATTTACAGTGCCTCTATAATTGTATCATCAGTGATACCCCAGGGTACAATCCATTCACAAAACATGAAGGTAGTGTGGAAAGAACAATATACCACGAACAAGGCTACTACAGACAATAACTTTAGGAGGGGACATGTAGGGGTGAAGGAAGAAACAACATCCACTGCAGGTATAGTTGTTTCAGCTCCCTTTGCCTCATAGATCCAATCCAAGTAACACGCATTTCCACGATCCTTTCAACCTTGGTCACAAAAGCAAAATGATTTGGATGAAATAAAAATGTACACCGAAATGTACTTTTGAACCTGAATTAAATAAAAATTGGTACCATTGCATGCTGTCCATTGGGGAAAAAACATTGTAGGACAAATGGTAAGATTTGTAAAGGATTATGATGTTTTAAGAATATTTTCTGCAATTATTTTGATCCCTCCAGCCAGCTTTCTGAAATGTTCCCCTCGTTATAATCTGATCATCTCAGTAAAAATGTAGATTTTCCGATACTTGTATTAATATTGCTTGGATTATCCTAGCTTTAGTAATTAAAACAATAGTTCCGAAATTGAACATTATTAAATTGGGAGATCATGTATAAAAGTTGCAATTCTTAAATGAACATAAATGTTTTAATTTGGAAAACAGTTATTGGATCATACAATGAAATATTATTTATAGATTTAATTGAATTTGTTACTGTTGAATTATCAATCCCATTTCACATTCACCAGAATATACTTCCTCATTTTCCATAACAACTTGGCAATATATAATTCTCCTCTACATATTGCTCCGCATAACCTTGGGTAAAACATTTGACTGGCAGCACAAAAGTCGATATGCTGAATTCATTGGTTATTTTTATAAATATAAAATGCAT
This sequence comes from Raja brachyura, assembly GCA_963514005.1. The sequence continues at coordinate 87,228,989 of OY740784.1, forward strand.
CCCTTATGTGTACAAATTAATTGACATTTACCTCTGTGCAAGACAAAAGTTCTTGTGATTTGCAATATCACATCCTAAATAACGAGCAATCTGGGTTAACCTATCTAAATCTGAAACAGTTTGATGAGTCCACATTCGATTTATCTAGGTTATAACAAATAAGATTTATAATAATTTGTCACAACATTTATTTTTGAGTGGTGGCAGAGGCACAATATGAATGTGCCATTTAACAAACCTTCAGATAGGCACATGAATATGCTGGGAATGAAGGGATATGGATCATGTGCAGGCAGATAAGAGATGGTCTTGACATCTTCTGCATAGACATTCTGAGACAAAGATGTTATTCCTGTATTGTACTATGTTCTATAGTTGAATTAAATCTTGCTATTTTATGTGGTATTCTATTGTCATGTGCTTTGGGAAAAAATATTTGACGAGTAATGTTCTTAAAAATAATTTCTGCCTCCACATTTAGGCTATTTACAAACTCCTAATTTCTTTCACCAAACTGAAATCATTGTAGAAAGTTTCAGATGGTGTTGATTTGCCATTTTTTGGAAATCGTCCTTTAAAGAAGTTCATTTTACCTGACAAATTTTTGTTTGAGGTGTGATGTACGGTGTGATATTTTTTCTATATTACATTGCTTTATAATAGAAGTTATTTCTGTGGTTGATGGATCAAGCTATTTTTCAAGACTTGAGCTCATAAATTGAGGGTGACAAAGGATTTACATCGTCCACAAGCTAACCTTCTACGCTCTAACTTCCAAACATCCCTTATTTTAACTCAGCTAAGACAACACCATAGCATGTTAACCAATTTAATTTTGAATGACGATTATAGGCAATCCAAAAAATTCTGTTGCATTTCATTTGCTCGGAAGTAATATTTGTTTTATCTAATATTAATCCCGCCCAGGAGATCATTACTGATATACAAACATCTCATTTAGTGTTCAGGGTGTGTTCCTAAACTGAAGAGAATCAAAACAAAAGGGGGTAATAATAGCATTACCAACAACCATGCTGTGTTGGGAATCTGGTGTGATATTTCTCTATGGTACCAAATTCAACAAAGCAGTGCTGCTTCAAAGAGAAAACAAGACCGTGACTTCCATAATCTCAAGTAAGAAGCGATAGGGAGATCATGACCAGGATCCCAATAAAGAATCAGCAGACTGCTGGATAAGGAAAGTCTAGCAGTTGCAATCTCTCCAAGGCAAGAAATCATGACCTCAAAGCTGAAGTACTTTCACCTTCGAATATCAGTGGCTTTCCAAAGGCAAGGATAGGAAGCATGTGGGTCCAATTTATTTTAAACCACAGCTTTATTTTAACCAGCAAAACGTGGAAATGTTTTTGAATAAAATACAGTTTTTCTGTTGGAGAGGTATGGGATGCAAGCAATGTAAATAATTATAATGTAAATGTAAGTCTTTTGAAGTTTTGTTTTCCAGGAGAGGGCACTGGAAAGCGAGATAAATTCAAATGCCAACAAAATCATTGTGTTCCTGAAATTCAGACATCTGCTTCTGGTAAATAAAGCTCTTCTGCTGGGTCTGTAAATCCAAAAGTGTAAGAATAGAAAAATGCAACTTCTTCCTTGCTAGTGATGGCTAGCATGTTATCTTTGTGGTCTAAGTTGCATTTAAGTACCTGTACTTAAATCTTGAAACACAGGACAGGATAGTATATTTACGCAAAAAGGTCCACTGCTTTAGGCTTTTGATACCTTATTTGGGACAAAGAATAGGTGTAGATGATTAATTACAATTAAGACTTTATATTAAAATGGTTGAATGGTGGTATAGATATAATGAATAATTTAAAAACCTAATACCAACAGTAAATTCAGATTCATTAAATTAACATTTACATCAAGGTGAATTCTTATGAGCTTGTGCACTTGAATGCACAAATTAAATTTGTCAGGAAACATTACATTGAAACAAAATACAATGTCTTTCAGTTTTACCATATTCTACTTTGAAGCATTTCTGTAACTTTGGTGAACATGAAATGCATAAGGCAGGTCTAACCTTTAACCATCATAATCCTTTACACTTTGTATTAATGATATTTTGACATATTAAACAGCATTAGAGAATTACAATATCATAAGTATTAACCCCAAAAGTTAAATTTTATTTAAGTCTGACTATAATACAGTTGTTTTACTCTAGTTTCCAATTATATTGGAGCTTCAAGAACCTATTTCATGAATCAGATTTACTTATATGTATGACACATCAGAATGCTCATTTGCATGTACTATGCTCAAATATATGCATGGTTCACATGGTTTTTCAAGATAGGAGGAGGAGGGAAAAGAGGCAAAGGGAAGAAACAGCCTAGCAGTTACTGTGAATATTATTTATACACATGTATCCCACAAAGGTTCAATTACCAGCCAACAGGGCAGAGCTCAACTTACCAAAAACATCAGCTAGCAGAAAGATAGAGAACAGCAACATTTGATACAAAAAAAAGGAAAAATATTAAGTTAAACTAACCTTAATGGTGTTTTGCACAATTTATATGCTTGGCTATATTTTCTACAAGGTATATTAATCAGCCCATGCTACCGACATGCCCATTCGTGGCATTTAGGTACTATATTATTTATTTCTAAATATCTTTACAAACAACAATACAAAACTTGTGTGACAAATTCATTTAAATAGGGCATGTCTTAATGAGGGGAAAATTATAAACCCATGTTTGCCAAAGTCAAAAAGTGAACACGAGACTAATTACAATATTAAGTATAATTTATTCCTAGATTTTGTAGCCTTTTCCTATTTCAAATCATTGCAAAAATAAAACATGCAGTCAGTATTGAGAATAGAAGTTGAGAGGTTATGTTACAATTGTACAAGACATTGGTGAGGCTACATTTAGAGTATTCTGTTCAGTTCTGGTCACCTATATAAGAAAGAAGGTTAGAAAGGGTGCAGAGAAGATTTACGAGAATGTTGCCAAGACTCGAAGGCCTGAGCTATAGGGAGAGGTTTAGCAGGCTACAACTTTATTCCTTGGAGTGCAGGAGGATGAGGGGTGATCGTATAGAGTTGTATAAGATCATGAGAGGAATAGATAGAGTAAATGTACAGAACCTTTTATCCAGAGTAGGAGAACCAAGAACCAGAGGACGTAGGTTTAAGGTGAGGGGATAAAGATTTAAAAGAAACCAGAGGGGCAACTTTTTTTTTTAACACTAATGGTGGTACGTATATGGCACGAGCTGTCAGAGGAGGTAGTTGAGGCAGGCATTATCACAATATTTAAAAGGCATTTGGACAGGTACGTGGATAGGATAGGTTTAGAGGGATATGGGCCAAACGCAGACAGATAGGACTGGTATAGTTGAGGTCTGTTGGTTGGTGTGAACAAGTTGGCGGAAGGGCCTGTTTCCATGCTGTATGACTCTGGGACAAGTCGACGGGAATTAATTTTAATCCCAGTGTCACTACAAATGACTCAGAGAGCCGTTGAAGAATGCTATTCAATGATGGTGACAATTATCTTTTACTTTAGCAAGTTATTTTGGAGTGTAATATCCTATTCTAAACACTGTTTTAGAAAAACCGATGAAAAGGTACAGAAGTGATTTACTAGAATGGTAATACGGATAAGAGACTTCAGTCATGTGGAAAATCCATAGATGCCAGCATTGATTTCCTCAATGCACAAGTATTTAATTGAGGTCCAAACTCAAAAACTGCAAACATTGGCAAACCTGAAAAAACTGGAAATACTCAACAGATCTGCAGTTTTCTGAGGAGAGGGAAATGTTAATGTTTCAGGTGATGCTTCATCAGAATTGAAAAAAACAAACATCTTAAGTTAGAATTAGTTCATATGATGGAGAGAATAAAGTGAATGTCCACCTTTTATACACATTCACTGTTACCATCTAGATATTATAGTCAAATGTACTAAAGATACAAAGCTAATTTGGAAAGTAAATTGTGAACAGTGTACAAGGATGCAGATAAGTGAATAGCAACACTTTGGCAGATGTAGTATTAAGGGGAAAAATGTTATTAACTTCATAGGAGGAAAAGTAAAACAGAACTTAATCATGAAATTAATTTGAACTCAATGAGGTTAAGGTTGTTTTGTTCACAAAGTTGGTAAGATCTAGTGGAGACACCATTCTCTCCTTTGGCAAGAAGGGCTGAGGAGAGGAATGTTGAGTTAGCAACCAAGTCAGTTTCAAGCCCGGAGATGGGGAAGCAGCAGCATGGAGTTTAAAAAAGGATTGGGGACTGTATAAATCAAGGGAATTCAAACAATTTTTGGTCACAAGGATCAAGAGTCCCGAAGATTGTGTTGCCTGCCTGATACCCTGGTTCAGGACATCTCATCTGACCTGCAGAGAAATTTGAGTGGGAGAGGAAAGAGCCAGTTGTCGTGGTCCATGCTGCTACCAACAACATAGGAAGAACAAGTAAAGAGGTGCTGCTGAGAAAATTTGAGCAGCTGGTAACTAAATTAAAAAGCAGAACCACAAAGCCAATAATCTCTGGATTGTTACGCAAGGCACAAGCAAATTGGCACAGGGTTGATGAGTTTAGAGAGTTAAATGCATGGTTCAATGATTAGAGTGGAAAAAGTGGGTTTGAATCAGTACTGGAGAAGGATGGAGCTGTTGTGATGGGATAGATTCACCCAAACCTTGCTGGGTCCACGCTCCTGCCAAATCATATTACTTGGGTTGTAGATAGGGCTTTAAAATAAATAGTGAGGGGGTGGGTTGAACAGACTGGAAAAGTATGCATCATGTTAAAGGGAAGGAGTGCACAGGAGAGTTAGCGAAGTGTCCAGAATAAGAAATAAGACAGGAAGTTTAATAATGGATAAGAGTCTAATGTTGGTCAACATGGGGACCAATTTGAAAAGATGAGTGATGCATAACAGGACTGAAGGTGTTTATATTTAATTGCACACAGTATACAAAACAAAGTGGATGAGCTTATAGCACAGTTAGAAATTGGTAGGTAAGACAATGCAGGCATTACAAAGTGGCTGAAAGAGGATCAGAGCTGAAAGCTGTCCCATATTCCCCCAAACCCTCCCTGTCCATGCACCTCTCCAAGTAACTTTTAAATGTTTTCAACAATACCCGTCTCAAATATATCCTCTGGCAGCTCGTTCCATTGACGCACCACTCTGAAAAAGTTGCCCCTCAGATTCTTATTAAATCTTGCCCCTCTCACTTAAAGCTATGTCCCCTGGTTTTCAATTCCCTTATCCTGGGTAAAAATGTGCATTCACCCAATTAATTTCCCACATGATTTTATAAATCTCTGTAAGATTACCGCTCAGCCTTCTGTGCTCTAAAGAATAAAGTCCAAGCCCAACCAAGTTCTTCCTATATCTCAGCCCCTCAAGTCCTGGCAACATATTTGTAAATCTTCTCTGTGCCCTTTCCAGTTTAGTGACGTTGTTCCGATAGCAGAATGACAAAAACTGTACATAAGGCTCCAATTGTGGCCTCACCCATGTCTTGTACAACTCTAACATAACTTACCAACTTTTATACTCAATATCCTGACTGAGTGAGGCCAATGTACCAAAAGTCTTTGTTACTACCCTATCTACCACATGTACCTTGATACCCCAGCACCAAAAGCAGAACCCAATCTTCTCCAAATGATCAATTTCCCACATTTGTGATGGCCCAGGATATATGGAAATCCAGGGTAATCCACTGCATGCAGCTTCCATAGATCTGAGGCAACCTGCTGTGCCTCTACTGGTTATCTTATTGAATTGATAGATTTACTCATTAATTTTATTCAATTTGGCTTTGAAGGGCCAAGGAAAAAAATCCTATTCTGTAACTTTATGCAAACAATAGTTTAATTGTAAAATGTGTTTTTACTTAATTCCACATAAGTGCACATTGAACTGTAGAAAAATAAACAATATCAAAAAAAGTTTTTAAAACAAATGCTGAAAACAGCATGATATTGCTATTTGGAGAAGTAAAACAAAAACTAAATGCATAGATTTCCAACGCTTTTTCCAGAGGAAAAGATGTGCTTAAAGCCTCCTTGCGGAAGTCCAATATCCCCGAGCCTTGGGAATATCTGCCTCATGACTGTTCAAAGTGAAAGAGCATTGGGGATGGTATTAAGAATCAAATAGCATGCACGGAAATATAGGAAATTTAAGGAGAGCACCACCTCTATCTTCCCTGGGCCATCACATAGAATTATGGAAGAGACTTGCAGTTCAATTTTTTAGGCTGTGGGCCGAGGAGCTATTTCGTTCAGGTTCGTGACCCAACTCACGGAACTACCCGAATTTTTAACATTGTGTAAAAATATATAAATTATAGCTGAAACTCGTCAAGACCAAAACATGCATATTTTTAAGAAATATGAGAAAAACCACAAATTTTCTGAGTAGTAATTGCCCAATCAATGCACGTTTGACATTGAGGTCGGATGCAAATTGACCAATCCAGCGCTTTATTTTATTGTCGCCCAGCAGCGAGAACCCTGGGATCATGGCTGCCTCCTCATTCCATCAAAACAATAACAAGGTTTCCAAGGAATAACGGTAATGCTAACCTTGCTGATCATTTTGTTTTTCAATTGATTTATCTTTGTAAAGTTATGATGTGAACTGTTAAATAAAAATGATAAATAACAAATGTAGAGCTATGGGTTAGGATTAGGGTCAGTCAGTCGGTCGGTCAATCGGTCTCATCGGTAGGCCGATGGGTGCTCTGGAGGATCGGTCGTGCTGTCGGGCCATCGGTGGGTGGTGAGAGTTGGGCCGGGCTCCAGTGGGTGGTGAGTGCGGTCGGTCAGGCAGGGTCTCCGGGCGGGTGGTGAGCATTGGGCCGGGCCTCCGGTGGGTGGTGAGAGCGATCGGTCGGGCCGGGCCTCCGGTGGGTGTTGAGCTTTGTGCTGGGCCCTCCAGTGGGTGCTGCAAGTGGTCGGTCGGGCTGTCGGTAGGCCAGTGTTGTAGCAAGCGTACGGGCAGTCTGACGGAGCCGGCACTATGGTGGTGGGGCGGTCGCGCTGCGGGGCCACACGTACGAAGCCCGTAGCCGGACCCAAAGTGGCTCCAGCTGTGGGCAGCTCTGGTAGGGGGGCGAGTTACGGTTTGGCATTTTCCTGTCAGTGGAAGATGACTTAGCCTTCCCCCAGTCCTGCTATGGCCGTGACCCCCACTCTGCACACTGACAGTCGGTGGGGTTCATTAAACGGGGTAACCCACAGGAAATGCCCTCACCCATTAATTAGGCTGGTTCAGGAGCCGAACCTCTGCGGCAGGCTCATTCAAAAAAAACCTCACAATTATATTCATTATATTATTTTTATAATATAATTATACATAATCAAATGATTAGTCATATTCACAAGTCATATATACACACACACACACACACACATATATGTATATACATATATACACACACACAAATATATATATATATACACACACACATATATATACACATATACATAGTATCATAATACATGGTTTAAAGAGACTGCAACACGGAAATAGGCTCGCCACGATGCAATATTGGCAATGGACACTAAATGGCGCTTACTTTTTCGATCTTATTTTCTAATTAGTTTAATTAATGTGCAACTTTTGGCATTGACGAGTTGTGACTTCCTTCTCAATTATATTTTATCTAAATCTGTGCAAAATTTCATGTAGTTCCAAGACATGGTTCACAAAAGTTGATTTCTAGACACATTTCTGATGCTCGGCCCAAAGTCCATTTCACAGAATCATAGAAAATAGGTGCAGGAGTAGGCCATTCGACCCTTCGAGCCTGCACCGCCATTCAATATGATCATGGCTGATCATCCAACTCAGTATCCTGTACCTGCCTTCTCTCCATACTCTCTGATCCCTTTAGACACAAGGGCCACTTCTAACTCCCTCTTAAATATATCCAATGAACTGGCCTCACCTACCTTCTGTGGGAGAAAATTCCAGAGACTCAGCACTCTCTGTGTGAAAAAAGATCTTCTCATCTCGGTCCTAAAAGACTTCCCCCTTATCCTTAAACTGTGACCCCTTGTTCTGGAGTTCCCCAACATCGGGAACAATCTTCCTGCATCTAGCTTGTCCAACCCCTTAAGAATTTTGTAAGTCTCTATAAGATCCGCCCTCAATCTCCTAAATTCCAGCGAGTACAAGCCGAGTCTATCCAGTCTTTCTTCATATGGAAGTCCTGCCTGGTGAATCAGTCTGGTGAACCTTCTCTGTACTCCCTCTATAGCAAGAATGTCTTTCCTCAGATTAGGAGACCAAAACTGTACGCAATACTCCAGGTGTGGCCTCACCAAAACCCTGTACAACTGCAGTAGAACATCCCTGCTCTTGTACTCAAATCCTTTTGCTATGAATGCCAACATACCATTCGCTTTCTTCACAGCCTGCTGAACCTGCATACCTACTTTCAATTACTGGTATACTATGACACCCGGGTCTCGTTGCATCTCCCCTTTTCCTAATCTGCCACCATTCAGATAATAGTCTACCCTCATGTTTTTGCCGCCAAAGTGGATAACCTCACATTTATCCACATTATACGGCATCTGCCATGCATTTGCCCACTCACCCAACCTATCCAAGTGACATTGCAGCCTTCTAGCATCCTCCTCACAGCTAACACTGCCCCCCAGCTTCGTGTCATCCGCAAACTTGGAGATGTTGCATTCAATTCCCTCATCCTGATCATTAATATATATTGTAAATAGCTGGGGTCCCAGCACTGAGCCTTGTGGTACCCCACTAGTCACTGCCTGCCATTCTGACAATGACATGTTTACTCCTACTCTTTGCTTCCTGTCTGCCAGCCAGTTCTCTATCCACATCAATACTGAACCCCCAATACCGTGTGCTTTAAGTTTGTATGCTAATCTCTTATGTGGGACCTTGTTGAAAGCCTTCTGAAAGTCCAGATATAACACATCCACAGGTTCTCCCTTATCCACTCTACTAGTTACATCCTCAAAAAATTCTATAAGATTCGTCAGACATGATTTACCTTTCATAAATCCATGCTGATTTTGTCCAATGATTTCACCGCTTTCCAAATGTGCTGCTATCCCATCTTTAATAACTGACTCTAGCATTTTCCCCACTACCGATGTTAGACTAACTGGTCTGTAATTCCACGTTTTCTCTCTCCCTCCCTTTTTAAAAAGTGGGGTTACATTAGCTACCCTCCAATCCTCAGGAACTACTCCAGAATCTAAAGAGTTTTGAAAAATTATCACTAATGCATCCACTATTTCTTGGGCTACTTCCTTAAGTACTTTGGGATGCTGCCTATCTGGCCCTGGGGATTTATCGGCCTTTAATCCATTCAATTTACCTAACACCACTTCCCGGCTAACCTGGATTTCACTCAGTTCCTCCATCTCATTTGACCCCCGGTCCCCTGCTATTTCCGGCAGATTATTTATGTCTTCCTATGTGAAGACAGAACCAAAGTAGTTATTCAATTGGTCTGCCATGTCCTTGTTCCCCATGATCAATTCACCAGTTTCTGACTACAAGGGACCTACATTTGTTTTAACTAACCTTTTTCTCTTCACATATCTATAAAACCTGTTGCAGTCCGTTTTTATGTGCCATGCCAGTTTTCTTTCATAATCTATTTTCCCTTTCCTAATTAAGCACTTTGTCCTCCTCTGCTGGACTCTGAACTTCTCCCAGTCCTCTGGTAGGCTTCTTTTTCTGACTAATTTGTATGCTTCATCTTTAGTTTTGATACTATCACTGATTTCCCTTGTTATCCACTGATGCACTACCTTCCCTGATTTATTATTTTGCCAAACTGGGATGAACAATTGTTGTAGTTCATCCATGCAGTCTTTAAATGCCTTCCATTGCATATCCACCGTCAACCCTTTGAGAATCATTTGTCAGTCTATCTTGGCCAATTCACGACTCATACCCTCAAAGTTACCTTTTGTTAAGTTCAGAATTGTTTCTGAATTAACAATGTCACTCTCCATCCAAATGAAGAACTCAACCATATTATGGTCACTCTTGCCCAAGGGGCCACGCACAACAAGACAGCTAACTAACCCTTCCTCATTACTCAGTACCCTGTCTAGAATAGTCTGCTCTCTCGTTGGTTCTTCTACATGTTGGTTTAGAAAACAATCCCGCATACATTCCAAGAAATCCTCTTCCTCAGCACCCCTGCCAATTTGATTCACCCAATCTATATGTAGATTGAAGTCACCCATTATAACTGTTTTACCTTTATTTCACGCATTTCTAATTTCATGTTTGATGCCATCCCCAACTCCACTACTACTGTGGCCTGTACACAACTCCCACTAGCATTTTCTGCCCCTTAGTGTTTCGCAGCTCTACCCATATCGATTCCACATCCTCCATGCTAATGTCCTTCCTTTCTATTGCGTTAATCTCCTCTCTAACCAGCAATTCTACTCCACTTCCTTTTCCTTTATGTCTATCCCTCCTGAATATTGAATATCCCTGGATGTTCAGCTCCCAGCTTTGGTCACCCTGGAGCCATGTCTCCATGATCCCAACTATATCATATTCATTAATAACTATCTGCACATTCAACTCATCCACCTTATTACAAATGCTCCTTGCATTGAGACACAAAGCCTTCAGGCTTGTTTTTACAACACTCTTACCCCTTATACAATTATGTTGAAAAGTGGCCCTTTTTGATTTTTGCCCTGGATTTGTCTGGCTGCCACTTTTACTTTTCACCTTGCTACCTATTGCTTCTACCCTCATTTTACATCCCTCTGTCTTGCTGCTCATGCTCCCATTTGTCGTTATTAACCTTGTAAGCCACACACACACACATATACACACGCAGAACTTTGTTTTGGTGTTTATTATGGCATTTACAGAGTACTATGTTTACATATCTGTCGTATTGCTGCAAGATAATTTCATCATTCCGTTTCGGGACAAATGACCAAACATTCTTGAATTGTTCCTGAGTGATGGTCACAAGGCCCTTGACCAGATGGCCTGCATGATGGAATGTTCAGTAAAGGGCCTGTCCTACCAGCATCCGACTCCATGCGGTGAGCACGATCAAACTAGAAGCGGGGCCGCGCGGACGTCGGGTGATCCCTGTACAGGGCCGTTCCCAACAGCATGCGCCTGTATGCGGCAAGCGCGACCAAACCGGCAACGAGGGCCGTGCGGAGGTCGGGTGAGTGGCGCAACGCGGTGCAAAGTGAGGCGAACTTGGAGCGAAGTCTTAAAGGTAAGTTCGCCAGGACAGAGGGGGGCACACGGAGAGGGGCACAGAGGCACACACAGAGAGGGCCACGGAGCCACACACACAGAGGGTCACGGAGGCACCTACATTGAGGGTCACAGAGGCACGACGTCGAGGCAACTGTGAGCCGACAGGCCATTGCCGCGCGGAATTTTTGAACGTGGTCAGTTTTTCGGAGGCCCGCGCGATGTCGGGACGAACTCCGCACGGCTCCGGCTATCGAAGTGGGACCGGCCCCGCGACACCGGACGGCTCAAGCGACCACGTTAGGTCGCGCTCATCGCATAGAGTTGCATGCTGGTGGGACAGGCCCTTAATTCACTGGAGGTAATGGATGCATTGGAGTAATCTACCAAAATCCTTTGATCCTGGGTATATCAAAGAATGAGGAAACTGCAAATACAACATTATCAAAGAAAGAAAGGAGACAAAAAAGCTGAAGGCAAGCTAGCCCAACATTTGCCACTGGGAACATTTTGGAATCCATTAGAAATTAATAACAAGATTTGTTTTATATCTCAAAACAATCGAGCAGAGCCAACACTTTTACAAAGGATAAACTGTATTTGACAAATTAAGTTGAGTTCTTTATGGATGCAATTCACGAGTTGGATAAAAGCAAACCAGTAGACATAGTGTCTTTGGACTTCCATCAGCCATGGAACAAGTAACCACAAAAAGGGTTACTGCACAAGTTGCTCCACATGGACTTGGGAGTAATACATTTAGGGCAGCTAACTGAAGGCAGGGATAGATGAGACATTTTCACACTGTTAATCAGTAACGAGATGGAAGCTCAAGGATCAGTGTTGAAACCTCAACTATTTATAAATTATTCATTTACTTGGATAAAGCAATCAAATTATACCGTAGCCAAGTTTGAAGATACAGAGATAGTAGGCTGGCAAATTAAGAACAAGCTGTAAAGTGAAATAGGTTGCTTAAAGAGTGGGCAAGAGATGGCAGATTGCAAAACGTGCAGTTATCCACTTTGAAAGGAACAATGAAAAAGCAAATTATTTAAAAGGAGTACACTTTAAAACTGTAGTACAAAGGGATCTGGGTCCTGATACATGAAAAAAGTCACCATACAGGTAGACCACAGGTTACAAAAGAATTCTGTACCTCACAACCATACGTCAGTTGGAAATGAAAGAAACAGTGTGCGGGAGAGGATCACAGAAATAGCTGTGAGAGGAAAGTTAAAATCAGAGGGAGGAGTGGCCGCCAGCTGGCCTCACTGACTCAGTGAGCAAGCAAATTAGTCTGCTCAGCACTTCCAGATCTATCTGGCTCATCCAGCCATCGCCTGTTGTGATTCATCAAGGGGATGAGGGGCGAGGGGGTGGTGCTGAGGGGGAGAAGATAAGGCAAGAGGAAATGCACCATTTCCATCCTTCAGAAAATGCTTTCTGCAGCTTTGCAGCAACTTGTGAAACTTCAAGTGGAGTTCAGCAGACAATTTTACTTTCCATGTTTATTCGAGGATATGCTCGCAAAGGAGCAACGTGGAGTAGTGATCAGCCTGAAGAAGGGTCTCAACCCGAAACGTTATTCATTCCTTCTCTCCAGAGGTGCTGCCTGTCCCGCTGAGTTACTCCAGCATTTTGTGTCTACCTTCGATTTAAAACAGCATTTTTTTCCTACACAGCAATGTGGAGTATAAATACATAAAACTAATCCCTGGGAGGAAGAGGTTAATATGTGACGGATAGAGGAGTCGATACTGATCGGAATGTAAAAGAATGTAAAAGAATAAGAGGTGTTCTTATCGATAATGAAGATTCTGAAAGATTGACATGATACTCAGAAGCCATATCCTTTAGATGGGGTAGTACAAATGAAGGGGCATGGTTTCAGAATTAGGAGTTGCCCATATCAGTAGGGGATTAGAATTCTTCTTTCAGTTGTAAATCTTTGGAATTTTCTACTTCGATGAGCTGTGGAGTCCAAGTGTTTGACTATATTTAAGGTGGGGATTTACATATACGGTATTAAAACTACAAGAGACCGAAGAGAAAGTGGTCGATAAACAGCAAGGTGTTTAGGCTATGATCAGTTAAGGCTTAGTGGGTCAACTGGTCTTTTCCCCCTTACATTCTTAAGAATGATACGATTTATTTGATACAATTTATTTGTTGTCATTTGAACCTCATTGAGGTTCAAACGAAATTTGGTTTCTGCAGTCATACAAACAAGAAAAAGAACCAAGACACAACACAATTTTCACAAACATCCATCACAGCAAATCTCCTCCTCACTGTGATGGAAGAAAAATGGCAGAGAAAAATAGAGCAGACAGCAGCGATTATTTTGCACTTGAAGGATTTTTAATGAGGTACACCATGTAAAAAGAATGCCTATGAAATACAAAAAAAATTACCATCCACGCAACAGATGTGAAATGCTTCTTAAGAAAGGTCACTATAGGAAAACAGGTTTAACAAGGAATATATATGTCATTGCATTTGAAACCAGTAAGAATAAATAAATGATTACTCCTGTATTGATCTAACCGATTTTTATTCTTCTGTAAAAAAAGTGCTTAGATTTGTCTCTCAACCTCTGGCTAGGTAAATATGAATTCAATGTTTATAACTTTATGAGTATATCACAGAGGTGCATAGAGAACTTGTTCCTAAAAATCAATGGAGTTTGTGTGGTAAATCCAATAGTAAAATATACCTGAAGAAACAAGGAACATCTATTTGTAAGAAAGAAATAGCCAAATCGTCATTTTGAAATCAAGTACCTTTCTTTGCTTTTTTCTGAAGTTTCAATGTATCAGATGATTTCTTCTTGATTTCTTGACGAGCTTTCTTATATTCTTTAAGAAAGGAAACTCATGTTAAGATATACATTTTACAATTTTTGGTTACCTATAGCAACTATTTGTTGCTATAGCAACTTCTTGCAAATTACCACGTCAGGTTGAGCATATATCAGTTTATTTAGAAAATATGAAATATTAGTTGAATTTATACCAATATAGTTTTACCACGATCAAAGAAAGTCGATTTCAAGGTAGGAAGTCTTACTTTAATTTTAAACAGGACAATTTATAAGTCGTGTACAAAATAAGATGAGTTCATCTTTATGTTCCTAACTGCCTCCCATCAACATTCCCCTTGAACAAGATGTTACACGACAGCATACATCATTTTGGCTAAACTGGAATAAATATTAACACAAAAAAAGGCAATTATTTACTTAAATTATTGGGAAAACAAGCGTAAATTGCAGGATTTTGTTTCATAAATTCTTAAATAAATGTTTGTTTAAATTATATTGTAAATCAAGGTATTTTTGGTTTAGTGTACCTTTTGCATGGTCTTTGTCCAGTTGATTGGCCACTTTCTTCCATTCTTCCATTTGATCCTGCAGTGGATTTATCAGGCAATCGACCAAAGATCTAGATTAACAAAATTGCATTAAACTCAGAAGAGGCAATTGCTTTGTTAGACAAAGAAGAACAAAATATTTATTTTGTGTACACTTAATTAAAAGGCATTAATTATAATGGCAATAAACACATCGCTTGTCAATATCAAATGTTTTACCTTTCAAAAGGACCACTAAATCGATGTCACATGAAACATCTCTAGAATTAACATAAAATTAGTGTTCCTTTCGATATCTTTTTCATCCATAATATTTTCAACAGTTTTTTTAAAAAGATAGAAAATGTAATAATTGGAATTAAAAGATTTGTCAACCAAATATTCCAACAGGTAGTTTGATGATACCTGGCAGTTTGGAATAAAATTGTGGAAAATGAATTGGGTCAGCTCATACATTTCACTCAAAACTTAATCTGAATAAACTCACAACTGGATCACCTACAAGATAATTAACTAGAGTAGCAAATAAGACAATTAAAAGAAGATCAAGTTACTCTAATTTGTGACATTATTCTACATTTATAAAGCCAAATAACTCACGCTGAGAATTGACGAAGTTTAGCTTCAATGCTTCTATGTCTCATACACATTCTGGTTAACGCTGAACCAATTTCTCTTGTTGCACCTGAATAGAAAGGAAATAATATAACTGTTTACAGACATACGATTTTAATGTCACACCAATATTTTGATATTTCAGCGTCGTCTTCAGACTTTTTGTGACAAAATTAGAGCCTTTCAATTGCAAGCTCTCCATTTTATTCGTTCAATTAAAATGTTAATTTTTATTTTAAAGCATACATTACCATTTATAAATATTGCCAAACTAAATGCTGGAATTTTTCTATCTATTTAACTTTACTTTCATGCAAAACAACAGATTCATGTGCAACCTGGGGCTACTCTACTTAGAATTATGTTCTCCCTGTTCCTAAATTTGAATGAAGAATTCTTCATCTGAGCTGACATTAATCCAAGTTCTTGCGTTTTGGCAAGTGTCTTAACCATGACAACAGCCTGCCATAACAAAATTATCCATGTAAAAAACAAAACATTGGTTATACCAAAACATTGAGAGAAACCAGTCACACTTCCAGGCTTTCATAAGATAGAACATGTATTGCATGCGACTCAAGAAGCTGTCCAAGATATGGCCCGATACATTGTCACTAGTCATTATTGTAGATATGCAGTTAAACATGAAATATTTTATTCTTCCACAATGCAAAACCTCAGAAGGGGCTCCTCCACAAAAAAAAGTACAAAAAGGCATTTTACTACAAAACGCACCAACCCATTGTTAATAATATTTACATGGGGCAGAATTGATAAGGTACATCCAAATTGTCTCTTGAAAAAGTATGTGGATAGTTCAGTTAGAGGGGGAACTACACTGGACCTTGTATTGGGTAAACGAGCCAGGTAAATAGCGTTTCAGTGGGAGAGCATTTGGGGAACAGTGATTGCAGAGGAAAGTACCTGGGGTGGTAGTGGTTTGGGTGGGTATGGATGGGTGAACTAATGAATTGCGGAGGGAGTGGTCGCTCTGCGGAAGATGTAATGGGGTGGTGGGTCATGTAAGTGGTGACGGAAATGTTGGAGGATGTGTTGGATTAACCAGGAGAACTATGTCCTTGTTGAAACCAGGGGAACCTTTTGGGTCGACCCTTCTTCAGACTGATGTGGGGGCGGGGGGGAAGGGGAGATGAAAGGAAGAGGCGGAGGCAGTAGGCCGTGGTAGAGCTGGGAAGGGGAGAGGAAGGAGGGAGCAAGCAAGGACTACCTGATATTGGGAGGTCAATGTTCATACCGTTGGGGTGTAAACTACCCAAGCGAAATATGAGGTGCTTCCTCCAATGTGCAGTGGGACTCACTCTGGCCATGGAGGAGGCCCAGGACAGAAAGGTCGGATTCAGAATGGGAGGGGGAGTTAAAGTCCTGAGCCACTGAGAGAACAGGTTGGTTAATGCGAACTGAGTGGAGCTGTTGGGCGAAGCCATCACCAAGCTTGCACTTCGTCTCACCGATGTAGAGCAGTTGACACCTAGAACAACAGATGCAATAGATGAGCTTGGAGGAGGTGCAGGTGAACCTCTGCCACACCTGGAAAGACAGCTTGGGACCTTGGATGGAGTCAAGGGGGGAGGTAAAGCGACAAGTGTAGCATTTCCTGCGGTTGCAAGGGTAAGTGCCAGGAGATGGGGTGGTTTAGGTGGGAAAGGACAAATTGACCAGAGGGTTACGGAGGGAGCGGTCTCTGCGGAAAGCCAAAAGGGAGTAGATGGGAAGTGGTGGGACCCCGTTGGAGGTGGCGAAAATGTCGGAGGATTATCTGTTGTATTTGACGGCTGGCAGGGTGGAAGGTGAGGACAAGAGGGGACTCTGCCCTTGTTAAGAGTGGGAGGATGGGGAGTGAGAGCGGAGCTATGGGATATAGAGGAGTCCCTGGTGAGAGCCTCATCTATACTCGAAGAGGGGAACCCCCGTTCCCTAAATAAGGACATCTCCGATACCCTGGTTTGGAATACCTCATCCTGGGTGCAGATGCAGCATAGACGGAGGAATTGGTAGTAGGGGATAGAGTCCTTACAGGAAGCAGGGTTGGAAGAAGTGTAGTCCAGATAGCCATGGGAGTCAGGTTTGTAGTAGATGTCGGTTAGTAGTCTGTTACCTGCGATGGAGATAGTGAGGTCTAGAAACGGTAGTGAGATGTCGGAAATGATCCAGGTGAATTTGAGTACCGGATGGAAGTTAGTGGTGAAATAGATGAAGTCAGTGAGTTCTGCATGGGTGCAGGAGGTAGCACCAATGCAGTCGTCAATGTAGCAGAGGTAGAGTTCGGGGATAGGATCACGGTACGCCTCAAATAACGATTGTTCGATGTACCCTACAGAGAGGCAGGCGTAGCTGGGGCCCATGCGCATGCCCATAGCTACGCCTTAGATTTGGAGGAAATGGGAGGTGTGGTCTCACTAGAGCCCTGTACAACTGCAGAAGGACCTCTTTGCTCCTGTACTCCTCTTGTTATGAAGGCCAACATGCCATTCGCTTTCGTCACTGCCTGCTGTACCTTCATGCTTATTTTCAGTGACTGATGAACAAGGATCCTCAGATCTCGTTGTACTTCCCATTTTTCCAATTTAATATCATTCAGATAATAATCTGCCTTCCTGTTTTGCCACCAAAGTGGATAACCTCACATTTATCCATATTAAATTGCATCTGCCATGTATCTGTCCACTCACCCAACCTGTCCAAGTCATCCTTCATCCTCTTAGCATCCTCCTCACAACTCACACTACCACCCAGCTTTGTGTCATCTGCAGTTTGCTAATGTTACTTTTAATAACTTCATCAGCCATGATCACATTGAATGGCGGTGCTGGCACGAAGGCACGTTGACTTAGAAATTTGGGTTAAAAACTATCTTACCCACAGAAGGGAAATGGTAGTGATGGAATGGTGATATTCTGGCTGGACAGGCAGCATCGCTGGAGAGAAGGAATGGGTGACATTTCGGGTCAAGACCCTTCTTCAGACTGAGGATGAAGGAGGATCTCGACCCGAAAAATCACCCAATATGCTGAGAGGACATGTTGCAGTTGTACAAGATGTTGGTGAGACCACATTTAGAATATTATGTTCAGTTCTGGGCACCATGTTATAGGAAAGATGTTGTCAAGCTAGAAAGGGTGCAGATAAGAATTACAAGGATGTTGCAAGGACTAGAGGGAGAGGTTGATAGGATGGGACACTATTCCCTGGAGTGCAGGAAGATAAGGGGTGATCTTATAGAGATGTATAAAATCATGAGAGGAATAGATCAGGTAGATACATAGAGTCTCTTGCCCTGAGTAGGTAAATTGAGGACCAGAGGACATAAGTTTAAGGTGAAGAGAAAAAAAATTAATAGGAATCTGATGGGTAAATTTTTCATACAAAGAGCGATGGGTGCATGGAACAAGCTGCCAGAAGAGGCTGGAACTATTCCAACATTTAAGAAACAGTTAGACAGGTACATGGATGGGACAGGTTTGGAGGGATATGGACCAAAAGCAGGCAGTTTGGACTAGTGTAGCTGGGATATGTTGGCTGGTGTGCGCAAGTTGGGGCAAAGGGCCTGCTTCCGCACTGTATCACTATGATGTCTCTCTAGAGATACTGCCTGTCCTGCTGAATTACTCTAACATTTTGTGTCTATCTCTATGTAAGTAATGTTTCGGGTTGGATCCTGTCCGAAGAAGGGTCCCTACCCTAAACATCACTTTTCCATGTCCTCCAGAGATTGTGCCTGACCCACTGAGCTATTCCAGCACTTTGTGTTTTACTGTACTGTTTGTTTTATGTTCTATTTTAACATTGCAGCTGTCAGGCAGATGAAAGTTGAATGCAAGTGTGCCAATCAAGACATTCGCATTTTATGATCTTATTGCAGATGGTGGGCGTACCATACCAACAACAATTCAGACGTTAAATTAAAAACTTCATATCTAACTGATGTTAATTAGCCATATTACATGATATGCAGCCAATTAATTGGAATTAAAATATAGATCAGCTATGATCTAAGTGAATGATTTGAGAAAGTGAATGGCCTGCACCAGGTTCAGGTTCACACAGGTTCACACAGAGAGTGGTGAGTCTGTGGAATTCTCTGCCACAGAAGGTAATTGAGGCCAGTTCATTGGCTATATTTAAGAGGGAGTTAGATGTGGCCCTTGTGGCTAAAGGGATCAGTGGGTATGGAGAGAAGTCAGGTACAGGATACTGATTTGGATGATCAGCCATGATCATATTGAATGGCGGTGCCGGCTCGAAGGGCCGAATGGCCTACTCCTGCACCTATTTTCTATGATTCTATGAAAACTTCAATTTCTAGATCAAACTGCCACTATACTTTAAGAAAATGCTCAGGACAAAACAGGCGTAACCAGTTTTGAACACAGTGTGACAATGCTCAGTCTCATGCGGTGATAAATTTAAGCACTACGGCTTTACTGTTTGGAGTATTCCTTACCATTCTCTGGACTTCATATTTAAATTTGCACTATAAACACAACATAACACATGCATCTCCATTCAAATGCTGTTAAGCAACAGAACATAAACATTCAAAGTCATAGCACTTTTGTTTCCCAAGTCATCAGCACATTGTATGTCTTAATATGATGAATATATCAGAGCACTTGCAAATCTGCATGATTGCTTATTCAATAAATAGAAAGCTTGTCGTTATGTTCATGCAAACAAAGTACTTTTCCAAAACAATTCAAGAGCCAATCAGGACGATTACCATCAACTTGTTTTCCTGAAAAACCCCTAAGGATAACGGAAGCCATGCTGAAACACGAGACAATACATGTGTGAATAACTTCCTCATCCGACCCAGGTAGCATACACAGCCAGGTGCTAAAGACCTGTGCAAAGATTGGGTGAAGATTACAAGGAGATCTTCAATTTCCTGTGTCTGCACCTTTCATCACCTGTTTCAAAAGGGGAACTATCGTACCGGTAGAAGAGCACATAGAAACAGAGAAAACATAGAAATTAGGTGCAGGAATAGGTCATTCGGCCCTTTGAGCCTGCACCGCCATTCAATATGATCATGGCTGATCATTGGATGGTGAACGTCCTCAATGACAACTGTCCGGGAGCTCTTATATCCATTGTATGAAGCGCTATGAGAAGTTGGTTATGGCTTGAAACAACTCTTGCCTCAGAAAGTTGGCCTGGATCTGCTTTATGCCTATAGCCAAAACAGATCAGCCTGTTGCAGCCCAGCCTACCATGCACTGTAGAAAGTATCCTGACTGGGTTGCATTATGACGGTTGCATTAAGCGTTGATAAAGTGGTGCCTCAGATAGCAGTGTGTGTTACCAAGGATCCCCATCATCGGGCAACATTTTCTTCTTGCTGGCATCATTGGACAGAAGCTCGACGTCCCATACCAACAGGTCAGGAACAGCTACGTTCCTCTAACCACCAGATTCTGAACCGACGTGCACAATCCTAATCCTACCTCAGCAAACTGAACCCTACGGGTCACATCTCACCACCATGGACATGTTTTCAAAATGTGTTCAACACTAATGCATTGTTTTTGTAGATTTTGGCCCTATTCTCTGTCTTGTACAATGTACATATTATTTATGTTTGTCCGAGTTAGTGTGCCTATAGTGTTGCTGCAAGATTTTCTTTGTACCCTTATCTCAAAGTACCAGTGCATATGACAAAATATTCAACTTGACTCTTCTAACATTGTGTTTTTGTTTCAAGTCAAAATATTATTTGGAAGGGCAATACACCCAGCAGATGGTGCTGCATTCAAAAAACACACCCATCTAACGTAGTTAACAGGCTATTTCACCTCCGTTATACATTTTCAGGAGTGATTGTCTTTAACCCGTCTCACGGTGCAAGTTGACCCACGAGTGACCCCGAGTTTTCACTCGCGGTAATCCCGTACAATCAACGTAGCGGGAACGTCGGAACTCGCGCGAGCAACTTAGCGACTCGTGGCGCCAACGGCAGGTACCCGTGAGACTTGTTAACTCGTGACAAAAATCAAACATGTTTGATATTTTCCACGAGTCAAATTTACTGTTCAAGTTAAAAATTGAAACATTTAAACTTGTTGTAATAACGTAGTGGCCCGTGCATTTACCTTAGTGATTTGTGAGTCTACTGTGGGAACTCTTTAAATTATTTCAGTGCCATTCACCCTCGAGTCTTAATCACATTTAATTCACCCTCGACTAAATTTTCTTTGTTTTTTTGGTAATCTTCATCTTATTTTCCCTTGTGTACAATTTTATATATAATGTATTTTTATCACATGAGCAAAATACATGAATGAACTCATTTCGTAAGTGTTTATTTTATTCAGCTTTTTTAACACCCTAAAAATATGTTGAAAAAACTAGGAGTGAAAAAAAAAGTTTAATTACCACTGGAGTTGGAAAATCATTCTATTAGAATGATAAAAAAAACCATTCCAATGTCTAAACACTGGGCTTCAGCCCTATCCTACCCTTTCGGGCTTTGATTACTGCAGTTATTTCTTGGAAAATTTGCTATAAAAACCATGGAGTGTGTGATTTAATTTATTTTTCTCCAACTAATATCTTTCTATATCCCTCCCCGAAAGCTCACAAAACCACCAAATATCAACTTTGGTAGCTACATTCCTACACAAAATAAAGTTTCAGTTCAACAGTTACATACGGCGATCCTCCCGTATTGCCATTTATAAATGTATGATCACACTAGCTCGTCTGGTCTTCCCTAAACGGTTATATTACAGTAAATTTGGGAAATATCCTGTTAGTTTAAAAATTAGAAAACCATAGGTATAGATAAAAAAACATATCAAAGTTCCAGCTCCACTGCCATTAAAACCAATGAGCTTACTAACCACTTTAATGGCAATGTCTTTTTTTAAGTATAGAAAACAAAATCTGGATAAATTATGTCATTCACCCTTCACCCACCCCTCTAGTTTCATTAACTTCATAAAATAATTTCATTTGCGCTTGGGTGAACCATTCACCAGTTTAAGAAGCACATTTAGCGCATTGCATCTGTAAAGTGAAATCAGACTTTAGGAAGAGTGTCCGAACTTCCGGACAGCAACAGGCCGTGCGACGCTGCTTTCTGAGATGAATCAATGAACGTTGGATTTTCCTGACGCGTAGATTTACAACCAATAGCGATTACAAGTTCACAAGTTTCATGATTTACAGCCTGTAAACGATCGCTCGGTCACAGCCCACGTTGATCAGTCCGAACTAACATCATCAGCGTGAATTGTGCTGTTTGATGGCCCCCTGTCAGCTCCATCTTTTTGTGTGTATCTTCAGTTTAAACCAGCATCTGCAGGCAGTTCCTATCCTACACTTTATTGCTTTCTTGGCGTCTTCTGGCCAAATCTTCCGTGTGTGTGTGTGTGTGTGTGTGTGTGTGTGTGTGTGTGTGTGTGTGTGTGTGTGTGTGTGTGTGTGTGTGTGTGTGTGTGTGTGTGTGTGTGTCTGTGTCTGTGTCTGTGTCTGTGTCTGTGTGTGTGTGGGTGGGTGTGTGTGTGTGGGTGGGTGGGTGTGGGTGGGTGGGTGGGTGCGTGCGTGCGTGCGTGTCGCATATTTTAGGAGATGCTGCGGTTTACATTCGCATTGCCCTCTTGAGATTCCTTTGTGGCGGAGAACACTGACCGGTAACCCTGGGTCTTGCGGTCCGGCCAAGAGGAGGTGATGTAGACATGGTTTCAGTTGTAGTTCTAGAGGAACATTGATTCCGATCGATGTCTCTTATGCACTCCTCAGAAGAACTGGGTGCGCACTTCACCATTATGGCTCCCAGCCTACAGGTTTCTGATCTGAACAACTAACTTCTTCCCTATTTCTCCTCCACCCCCCCCCTATTTCCCTCTCATCCTCGGCGCTCTTGTTCACTCACACCTTCACTCCCTCCCCCTCGCAGGGCTTGGTTCAAAGGGGGCAACGAGCCAAGCGGGCGCGGTCTGAACCCTTTCTGAAAACGAGCGCAAAGAGAAAAGAAAAGTATTGTCAAGCACTCCAAACTTTGTTTAAAATAAGTAAACGCGACCTTGGCTAATAATTTTAAAAGAAATCATTATACAAAACCAACACCCTACAAATTCTCTGTCTCTCATGCTGCCTGTTGCCTTGTGGGGGGTGTGTGTCGGAGAGAGGGGGTGTGGGTGTGGAGGGGACCCGATGTGAATGTTACCACTATTGGGCTCTGAGCTGCAGTGAGAGAGAGCAGAGAGAGAGAGAGGGGGAGAGAGAGTGCGTGTGCGCGTCAGCAGCAAAGTTATATACAACGGGCTTGTATGCAGTGGCAAGAGAGGTTTCCTTTGTTCTCGTCTGGGGCTTGAGAGAGATTGGAGAGAATTAAGCCTCCCTCGCACACCACTCCAAGCCCCCTCCCCAACCTCCCTCCACCTCAACTCACGCCTGGGCACCAAAGCAGCTCAGGAGGCGAACCCTGAGCTCCGTCTCCCAACAATCTGATGTATTAAAACATACCTTCATTCACGGTTGGCTCAAGAGTAACGGGAGAAGAACTTGCTAACTCGGGAGAGGAACTTGGAACATCGCATAAATGACATACCCGTGGGAACTCGGTTAAACACTTGATCATAAACTTGAAATCTTGTACACAATCACGAGTCTGTTTTTTTTCTTTCACTTGGGGTCACTCGTGGGTGGACTCGCACCGTGGGACAGGCCCTTTAGGTAACAAAACAATGAAACTCTACTTGCAACTCTACAAGACAGGCCTGTAGACACAATACACTTGGATAACATATATTCAATAAATTAATAATCAATAAAGGTCCTTATTGCAACCAAAGACAAAGTTAATTTTAATGAGTAATACTGCCATCAATATCAAACAAAGCAGATCTAGAGTTAAAGAACATAATTTCATCAAAGAAATACCAAAACCGTAATTTTGTTCACGTTCACTAATCTAAGATAACTAAAATGCATCAGAAGAGCAGAGAGATGACGGTGTTGCAGACAATGATTGGGACAATTCAAAATCCATTACTGATTTGCATGAGACCAAGATTTTATGATTTTTTTTCCTTTTGCTGAATCTGCAAACCACACCAATGTGTCAATGAGTTAGTCTGAGTGGAATTCTCACTTTACAGCAATAGTTGCCATTGGGTGTCACTGACAAAGAATCTGCAGCATTCAGTAATAATGACAGCATCATAAATCAGCAAATCAAACTGATTAGTTTTGATACAGCCAATGAAAAACCCAAACCACATTTTTTTAAAACATCTTAGGGCCAGAGGGGATGTTCAACAGTTATTATGACAAATAGATTAAAAGCATATTTGATAGCAAGAGTAGTGCATAAAAATCAGAAGTTAAAACAGGTTTCAAATTCTGACAACATTTGAAATGGCATGCCCTGCAGTTAATTCTGACAGCAACTTCTGAAGGTCTACATTTAACTGCGTACACCCATATGCTTGCAGTTAGTTTTTACACACTAAATACGTGCTGACATTTCCAGCGGCATTCCAAGCCTGCACCAATCAATTCCAATTCTTAGGAGGTAGACAAAAATGCTGGAGATACTCAGCGGGCGAGGCTGCATCTATGGAGCGAAGGAAATAGGCAACGTTTCGGGCCGAAACTCTTCTTCAGACTGATCATCCAATTCTTAGGATATGTGCATTCAAGAGTACGCCATTCATTGTGCATACTTAGCTGCCCTGATGTACCACACTAACCATTGGCCATCCATTCACACAAAGTCCTATATTATCCCACATTTACAGTGGCTTGCAAAAGTATTCATACCCCATGAACTTTTCCACATTTTGTCACGTTACAACCACAAACGTAAATGTATTTTATTGGGATTTTATGTGGTAGACCAACACAAAGTGGTGCATAATTGTGAAGTGGAAGGAAAATGATACATGTTTTCCAAATTTTATTACTAATAAAAAACTGAGAAGTGTGGCGTGCAAAAGTATTCTGCCCCCCTGAGTGAATACTTTGTAGAACCACCTTTCGCTGCAATTACAGCTGCAAGTCTTTTGAGGTATGTCTCTACCAGCTTTGCACATCTAGAGACTGAAATTTTTGCCCATTCTTCTTTGCAAAATAGCTCAAGCTCAGTCAGATTGGATGGAGAGCGTCTGTCAACAGCAATTTTCAAGTCTTGCCAGAGATTCTCAATTGGATTTAGGTCTGGACTTTGACTGGGCCATTCTAACACATGAATATGCTTTGATCTAAACCATTCCATTGTAGCTCTGGCTGTATGTTTAAGGTCATTGTCCTGCTGGAAGGTGAACCTCCGTCCCAGCCTCAAGTCTTTTGCAGATTCTAACAGGTTTTCTTCCAAGATTGCCCTGTATTTGGCTCCATCCATCTTCCCATTAACTCTGACCAGCTTCCCTGTCCCTGCTGAAGAAAAGCATCCCCACAGCATGATGCTGCCACCACCATGTTTCACAGTGGGGATGGTGTGTTCAGGGTGATGTGCAGTGTTAGTTTTCCGCCACACATAGCGTTTTGCATTTAGGCTAAAAACTTCAATTTTGGTCTCATCAGACCAGAGCACCTTTCTCCACATGTTTGCTGTGTCCCCCACATTGCTTGCAGCAAACTGCAAACGGGACTTCTTATGGCTTTGTTTCAACAATGGCTTTCTTCTTGCCACTCTGCCATAAAAGCCCGATTTGTGGAGTGCACGACTAATAGTTGTCCTGTGGACAGATTCTCCCACCTGAGCTGTGGATCTCTGCAGCTCCTCCAGAGTTACCATGGGCCTCTTGGCTGCTTCTCTGATCAATGCTCTCCTTGCCCGGCCTGTCAGTTTAGGTGGACGGCCATGTCTTGGTAGGTTTGCATTTGTGCCATACTCTTTCCATTTTCGGATGATGGATTGAACAGTGCTCCGTGAGATGTTCAAAGCTGGGGATATTTTTTTATAACCTAACCCTGCTTTAATTTTCTCCACAACTTTATCCCTGACCTGTCTGGTGTGTTCCTTGGGCTTCATGATGCTGTTTGTTCACTAATGTTCTCTAACAAACCTCTGAGGCCTTCACAGAACAGCTGTATTTATACTGAGATTAGATTACACACAAGTGGACTCTATTTACTAATTAGGTGACTTCTGACGGCAATTCGTTGCACTGGATTTATTTAGGGGTATCAGAGTAAAGGGGGCTGAATACTTTTGCACGCCACACTTTTCAGTTTTTTTTATTGGTAAAAAAATGTGAAAACCATGTATAATTTTCCTTCCACAGTACATCGACTTCCTATACAATAGGAGCAATTTACAGTGGCCAATTGACCTACAAACCCACATACCTTCGGGGATGGGAAGAAACGGGAGCACCAGAGAAAACTCACGCAGTCACAGGAAGAACCTGCAAACTCGCTACAGGCAGCACCCAAAATCAGGATTGAACTATGGTGTCTGCCACTGTGATTCAGAGACCTACTAGCTGTGTTACTGCACTGCCTTTTGTGTTAAATATTTCTCATATTTGCTTTTAATCTTGGACACAATGCAGAACCTAAACCTCATATTCACAGCCAATTTTGTTGAAAAAAAAGTATATTCAAATCTGATTTATTTGACGAAATTTGTTAAAATTGTATAAGGAGTAAGAGTGTTGTAAAAACAAGCCTGAAGGCTTTGTGTCTCAATGCGAGAAGCATTCGTAATAAGGTGGATGAGTTGAAGGTGCAGATAGCGATTAATGACTATGCTATAGTTGGGATCACGGAGACATGGCTCCAGGATGACCAAGGCTGGGAGCTGAACATCCAGGGATATTCAATATTCAGGAGGGATAGACGAAAAGGAAAAGGAGGTGGGGTAGCGTTGCTGGTGAGAAAGGAGATTAATGCAATAGAAAGGAAGGATATTAGCGTGGAGGATGTGGAATCGATATGGGTAGAGCTGCGAAACTCTAAGGGGCAGAAAACGCTAGTGGGAGCTGTGTACAGGCCACCTAACAGTAGTATTGGAGTTGGGGATGGCATCAAACAGGAAATTAGAAATGCGTGCAACAAGGGTAACACGGTTATAATGGGTGACTTCAATCTGCATGTAGATTGGGTGAATCAAATTGGCAGGGGTGCTGAGGAAGAGGATTTCCTGGAATGTATGCGGGATAGTTTTCTCAACCAACATGTGGAGGAACCAACGAGAGAGCAGGCTATTCTAGACTGGGTATTGAGTAATGAGGAAGGGTTAGTTAGCAGTCTTGTTGTGCGTGGCCCCTTGGGCAAGAGTGACCATAATATGGTTGAGTTCTTCATTAGGATGGAGAGTGACAAAATTAAGTCAGAAACAAGGGTTCTGAACTTGAACAAAGGTAACTTTGAAGGTATGAGATGTGAATTGGCCAAGATAGACTGGCAGGCGATTCTTAAAGGGTTGACAGTGGATGTGCAATGGAAGGTATTTAAAGACTGCATGGATGAAGTACAAAAGTTGTTCATACCAGTTTGGCAAAAGAATAAATCGGGGAAGGTGGTGCATCCATGGAACACAAGGGAAATCAGGGATAGTATAAAAACAAAAGATGAGGCATACAAATTTGCCAGAAAAAGCAGCCTACCGGAGGACTGGGAGAAATTCAGAATCCAGCAGAGGAGGACAAAGGGCTTAATTAGGAAAGGGAAAATAGATTATGAAAGGAAACTGGCAGGGAACATAAAAACTGACTGCAAAAGTTTTTATAGATATGTGAAGAGAAAGAGACTAGTTAAAACAAATGTTGGTCCCTTGCAGTCAGAAACAGGTGAATTGATCATGGGGAACAAGGACATGGCAGACCAATTGAATAACTACTTTGGTTCAGTCTTCACTAAGGAAGACATAAATAATCTGCCGGAAATAGCAGTGGAACGGGGGTCAAATAAGATGGAGGAACTGAGTGAAATCCAGGTTAGCCGGGAGGTGGTGTTGGGTAAATTGAACGGATTGAAGGCCGATAAATCCCCAGGGCCAGATAGTCTGCATCCCAGAGTACTCAAGGAGGTAGCCACAGAAATAGTGGATGCATTAGTGATAATTTTTCAAAATTCCTTAGATTCTGGAGTAGTTCCTGAGGATTGGAGGGTAGCTAATGTAATCCCACTTTTTAAAAAAGGAGGGAGAGAGAAAGCGGGCAATTACAGACCAGTTAGTCTAACATCGGTAGTGGGGAAACTGCTAGAGTCAGTTATTAAAGATGGGATAGCAGCGCATTTGGAAAGTGGTGAAATCATTGGACAAAGTCAGCATGGATTTACGAAAGGGAAATCATGTCTGACAAATCTGATAGAATTTTTTGAGGATGTAACTAGTAGAGTGGATAAGGGAGAACCAGTGGATGTGTTATATCTAGACTTTCAGAAGGCTCTTGACAAGGTCCCGCATAAGAGATTAGCATACAAACTTAAAGCACACGGTATTGGGGGTTCAGTCTTGATGTGGATAGAGAACTGGCTAGCAGACAGGAGGCAAAGGGTAGGAGTAAACGGGTCCTTTTCAGAATGGCAGGCAGTGACTAGTGGGGTGCCGCAAGGCTTAGTGCTGGGACCCCAGCTATTTACAATATATATTAATGATTTGGACGAGGGAATTCAATGCAACATCTCCAAATTTGCAGATGACACGAAGCTGGGGGGTATAGTTAGGTGTGAGGAGGATGCTTGGAGGCTGCAGGGTGATTTGGATAGGCTGAGTGAATGGGCAGATGCATGGCAGATGCAGTATAATGTGGATAAATGTGAGGTTATCTACTTTGGTGGCAAAAACATGAGGGTAGACTATTATCTGAATGGTGGCAGATTCGGAAAGGGGGAGATGCAACGAGACCTGGGTGTCATGGTACACCAGTCATTGAAAGTAGGCATGCAGGTGCAGCAGGCAGTGAAGAAAGCAAATGGTACGTTAGCATTCATAGCGAAAGGATTTGAGTATAGGAGCAGGGAGGTTCTACTGCAGTTGTACAGGGTTTTGGTGAGGCCACACCTCGAGTATTGCGTACAGTTTTGGTCTCCAAATCTGAGGAAAGACATCCTTGCCATAGAGGGGGTACAGAGAAGATTCACCAGACTGATTCCTGGGATGTCAGGACTTTCATATGAGGAAAGATTGGATAGACTCGGCTTGTACTCGCTGGAATTTAGAAGATTGAGGGGGGATCTTATAGAAACTTACAAAATTCTTAAGGGGTTGGACAAGCTAGATGCTGGAAGATTGTTCCCGATGTTGGGGGAGTCCAGAACAAGGGGTCACAGTCTAAGGATAAGGGGGAATTCCTTTAGGACCGAAATTAGGAAAACATTCTTTACACAGAGAGTGGTGAGTCTCTGGAATTCTCTGCCACAGAAGGTAGTTGAGGCCAGTTCATTGGCTATATTTAAGAGGGCGTTAGATGTGGCACTTGTGGCTAAAGGGATCAGGGGGTATGGAGAGAAGGCAGGTACGGGATACTGAGTTGGATGATCAGCCATGATCACATTGAATGGCGGTGCAGGCTCAAAGGGCCGAATGGCCTACTCCTGTACCTATTTTCTATGTTTCTATGTAAAATGACCACTGCTTTTATTTCCATTGGAAGAAAGCACAGAATTTTATATTCTCATTAAACACTGCAAACTACATGATCTTCCCAGTCTACACTGCATTATGCCTAAGGAGGGAATAATATTGATGAGAGCAATGCATTTAAGAGAATGAAAGTGTTGAATTTAAAACAATATAAAGGGAAATATTGATTTAAAGTCAATATTAAGGGAAAATAGATGTCAATTTGGATGATGCTTTTATACATCAAATGTTAATTAAATTACAGGACAGTAAGTAAATTCTAAGTTTCTATGCAGTCTGAGACTCCAGTTATGAATTATATACATGTCATAGTTCTGGATATGGTCATGTTAGTTATGAGCTGCTATTATGACCAACTATTTATCTTTCCACAAATGCTGCCTCATGCTTAGTATTCAACAATATTTTGTTTATAATCTAAATAAAGCCATCCAACATCAGCAGTGGGATGAGTTAAAATTAACCTTGTAGAGTGGAAACAAACATTACATTCTATTACTCACCTACAGTGCCCTCCATAATGTTTGGAACAAAGACCCATCGTTTACTTATTTGCCTCTGTACTCCACAATTTGAGATTTGTAATAGAAAAAAAATCACATGTGGTAAAAGTGCACATTGTCAGATGTTAATAAAGGCCATCATTATACATTTTGGTTTCACTATGTAGAAATTACAGCTGTGTTTTTACATAGACACCCCCATTTCAGGGCACCATAATGTTTGGGACGCATGCCTTCACAGTTGTTTGTAATTTCTCAGGTGCGTTCAAATGCTTCTTTAATGCAGGTATAAGAAAGCTCTTAGCACCTAATCTTTCCTCCAGTCTTTACATCACCTTTGGAAACTTTTATTGCTACTTATCAACATGAGGACCAAAGTTGTGCCAATGAAAGTCAAAGTAGCCATTAGACTGAATAAAACTGTTATAGAGATATCAGCCAAACCTTATGCTAACCAAAATCAACTGTTGGAACATCATTAAGAAGAAAGAGAACACTGGTGAGGTTACTAATCGCAAAGGGACTGGTAGGCCAGGAAGGCCTCCACAGCTGATGGCAGAAGAATTCTCTCTATAATAAAGAAAAATCCCTGTCCAACAAATCATAAACACTTTCCAGGATGCAGGTGTGGATTTGTCAATGACCACTGTCCGCAGAAGACTTCATGAACAGAAATACAGATGCTGCACTGCAAGATGCAAACCACTGGTTAGCCTTAAAAATTAAGATAGCCAGGCTACAGTTTACCAAGAATTACTTACAAGAGCAACCAGAGTTCTGGAAAAACGTCTTGTGAAGAGATGAAACAAAGATTAACTTATATCAGAGTGATGGCAAGAGGAAAATATGGAGAGAAGGAACTTTCCAAGATCCAAAGCATACCATCTCATCTGTGAAACACGGTGGTGGGGGTGTTATGGCCTGGGTATGTGTGCTGGCTTACATATCTTCATTGATGCTACAACAACTGATGGTAGTAGCATAATGAATTTTCAAGTGTATAGACACATCCTATCTGCTCAAGTTCAAACAAATGGCTCAAAACTCATTGGCCCGCAGTTCATTCTATTGCAAGACAATGATCCCAAACATACTGCTGAAACAACATAGGAGTTTTCAAAGCTAAAAAATTGTCAATTCTTGAGCGACCAAGTCAATCATCCGATCTGAACCCAGTTAAGCATGCCTTTTATATGCTGAAGAGAAAACTGAAGTGGTCTAGCCCCAAAACATGATAAGCTAAAGATGGCTGCAAAACAGGCCTGGCAGAGCATCACCAGAGAAGACACCTAGCAGTTGGTGATGTCCATGAATCGCAGACCTCAAGCAGTCATTGCATGCATGGGATATGCAACAAAATACTAAACGTGACTTTCATTTACATGACATTGCTGTATCCCAAACATTATGCTGCCCTGAAATGGTGGGACTATGTATAAACACTGCTGTAATTTATACATGGTGAAACCAAAATGTACAAAAATGGCCTTAATTAAAATCTGATTTTTTTCTATTACAAATATCAAATTGTGGAGTACAGAGGCAAATAAATAAATGATGGGTTTTTGTTCCAAACATTATGGAGGACACTGTATATTGTTTGGTACTGACTTTAACAAGTTCTAACAAATGAAGAAAATGTGTAGAATAGAGAATATTCTTGATCTAGTGCGTGATCAAGATGTGCCAGTTAGCCCAAACATAGACCGGGTTCAGTTCTCCCACACCGACCATCATTGTGGTGTTTAGTGCAATAGTTGGGTCAGTTTTGTACCACAGACGTTCTCGCATTGAGAACTGAATTGAAACTGACAAAACTGACTGCATGTAGGACAAGCACAGTCATCAGATGGAAATGTTCATCCTATTAATCCAGGGTTGACTCAGATCCAGGTCATTGAGATAATAGGACAGATTTCTTGCCCACTGCGTCATCTTGATTTTGTGGCGAGCATCTATTAAAAGAAACTGCATGCTGAAAAACTGTATCAATGCTCCAATAAGCTGCTCCATAAAATTCAGGATGCTTTATTTCCGCAGCTAATTAAAGGCAGTTATGATGTTGGGAATACATGTTATGACAACCATTCCCGAAATCCTTAACATTTCAAAATGTACTCGTTGACAGTGAATCATACAGGCTACATTAAATCAAAATAAAAGATTTCAAACAGACAACATCTGAAATAAAATGTTTGGAGGTCATATTAATTGAAGTCAGAAAATTTATAACATAGAAGGCCATTATCCATTTCCATTGTACTGAAACATTAATCTCTATTCTAGCACTAGGCTCCAAACCTACAGAAAACAGCTCATCAAGGGTGGCACAATGCCACAACAATCCCTCACCATGCCAAAGGCCCAGGTTTTATCCGGACATTGGATGCTGTCTGTGTGGGATTTATAGAAACATAGAAAATAGGTGCAGGAGTAGGCCATTCGGCCCTTCGAGCCTGCACCGCCATTCAATGTGATCATGGCTGATCATCCAACTCAGTATCCCGTACCTGCCTTCTCTCCATACCCCCTGATCCCTTTAGCCACAAGTGCCACATCTAACGCCCTCTTAAATATAGCTGTATTATAGCTATATAGCTGTAGCTAGAACATAAATTTGTATGTTCTACCTGTAACTGTGGGGCAATGTCTGCCAGGCCCTGAGCTCCATTTGGTGAATGGTAGAGTAGGCACCCAGAGATTACATGGTTGGCTGTCTGTTGTTCTACTCTGCATTCACAGGCTGGGCTCTGGCGGAGCCCCCATCTCCACATGCTGGCATTGAAACGCCCAACTCTAGTACAAAGTCTGTTGAGCTTCACCCATGCTCCTCTGGGGAGGTCAGACCCTGGACAGCTTTTATCTGGTGAAGAGATGTAGCTGTGTAATGGAGATGAGGTTGCCTTCCACTCCCGTGAGCACTTGGTGGCTATCTAGTGTGCTTTTGGGCCCAAGGGCCTGTATTCATGCTGTACCTTTCATTCAAGGTACATATCCAAGCATTTGATATTATTATTCAAGTATTCACAGGTGTCAAACTCAAGAGGCATAATTTTGCATCCAGTTATTTCCCTCCAGACAGAAAAAAATCAAATGTACTATATCCCCTCTTCAACGAAATGCTGGAAATTTGGATCAGGCAGCACCTGTGTTGCAAACTTTTCAATGATTTCTATGAACCTTTACTCAAAGCATTTTCTTTCAAAGGAAGTAAGAATGACCGTAAAAAAACGCCACTTGCCATTGTCTCTCTGATTTAATTGTTAAGAAGAAAGGTGTGATATGATTTTCAGTAAAGGGGATCCGAGTTATATAAGGAGGGGTTCTATTCACAGGATGCATTCAAAAGAGAGTTAGATAGAGCTCTTAGTGCTAGCAGAATCAAGGGATTTTGGGAGATGGCAGGAACGGGGTACTGATTGTGAATGATCCGCCATGATCACATTGAATGGCGGTGCTGGCTCGAAGGGCCAAATGGCCTACTCCTGCACCTATTGTCTATGTCTGTTCCTGAGAACTATAAATTCTCTTTTAAGACAGAAACAAAAAATGTCCCCCAAAATCCGAATGGGGAATCTCTGGGATTGGCAGTTCTTGGGGACTGATTCATAAGCAGAAGACTTGGGAATGTCTGTGTAGGTGATAGGATCTGTTATCAGCAAGGAAACTGTG
Organism: Raja brachyura; assembly: GCA_963514005.1. The sequence continues at coordinate 87,262,963 of OY740784.1, forward strand.
AGAAATATTTGGGTGGAATGCCTGGAGCAGCTCAAGGAATGTGGTTCTGATTTGCTAATCAGTGAAAAACCTGATTGGCAGCTTAAGTAATTGTGCTAATGAGAGGTGGCTCAGGGTTCGTATCTTTGATTTGAAAGGGGGTTTGGAGAAGGCATGAGAAGACATTTGCTTGTTCGATGAGTAATTTCTGCATTCAATAAATTGTAGTAGCAGAGTTTGACCATTCGGCCCACCAAGTATACTCCGCCATTCAATCTTGTCTGATCTATCATTCCCTCTCAATCCCATTCTCCTGCCTTCTCCCCATAACCCCCAACACCCATACTAATCAAGAATCTATCAATCTCACTGTAAAAAATATCCAGACGGCCTCCACAGAACTCGGTGGCAATTCCACAGATTCACTACACTCCGACTAAAGAAAGGCTAAAGGGATGCCCTTTTATTCTGAGGCTATGGCCTCTGGTCCTTGACTCTCCCATTAGTGGTAACATCCTCCCCACATCAATTCTCTCCAGGCTTTTCACTATTTGGTACATTTCAATGAGGTTCCCCCCCCCCCCCCAACCTTCAAAACTCCAGCGAGTACAGGCCCAGTGCTATCAAACACTCATCATATTTTAACCCAATCATCCCTGGGAATCATTCTCATAAACCTCCTCTGGACCCTCTTCAATGCCTGCACATCCTTCCTCAGATATGGGGCCCAAAACTGCTCACAATACTCCAAATGTGGTCTGACCAGTGCCTTATAAAGCCTCAGCATTGTATCCATGTTTTTATATTCTAGACTTCTCGAATTGCATTTGCCTTCCTCACTACCGATTCGACTTAGGAGATTGAGGAGATTTAGGATATTGAGAGGCGATCTTATCGAAACTTACAAAATTCTTAAGGGGTTGGACAGGCTAGATGCAGGAAGATTGTTCCCGATGTTGGGGACGTCCAGGACAAGGGGTCACAGCTTAAGGAGAAGGGGGAAATCCTTTAGGACCGAGATGAGAAGGACTTTTTTCACACAGAGAGTGGTGGGTCTCTGGAACTCTCTGCCACAGAGGGTAGTTGAGGCCAGTTCATTGGCTACATTTAAGAGGGAGTTAGATGTGGCCCTTGTGGCTAAGGGGATCAGAGGGTATGGAGAGAAGGCAGGTACGGGATACTGAGTTGGATGATCAGCCATGATCATATTGAATGGCGGTGCAGGCACGAAGGGCCGAATGGCCTACTCCTGCACCTAATTTCTATGTTTCTATGACTTGCAAATTAACTTTGTGGCAATCCTGCACCAGCACTCCCAAGTCCCTTTGCACCCCTGATTTTTGAATTGTTTACTAGTGAAGATATTTGAGCACGATATCTGAGAGAAGAGTATGGGAGAACCTTCATAAGTATGTGCAGTTTTGCTTTTTATCACCTTTTCAAAAATCGTTTGTCTGACCAGATAAACTTTATCAATAGGGAAGAGAACAATCTCAGAGGTCATTTAGGGAAATCTGGAGAATATTCCCTATAAAATTATGGACTAATCTACAGCACAGAAATTGGGATTTATTTCAGAGCATTGAGTATTGAAGTTGGGAGGTTTGTTGCAGTTGTGTAAAACGTTTCCACGCTGTAAGACTATGACTATAACCCAGCAAAATTCTTTATCTTCAGTTGCTAATTTGAATGGCGGCATAACATGTGAAATTAGAACTGTCTGTCGTAAAATGTCCCCACAGATGTTTTTACTCAGTTGCCATTGTCTATTTAGGTTGTTCCCGTACTGTTGAGAATTGACTGTTGTTCATGACCTCTTACAACCCTCAACCTAAACTATGAATCACTTCAATTTGAGAATTAAATCAGCATCATACATTTAGTGATATCATCATTTGTATGCAATTTTCCTTGGCATTTCCCTCTCCAATTTATTTCAGTGGTGAGCATACCACAGGTCAAGATCCGTCTTTTTTTTTGCAGAACGTAAAAGTGGGCGGAACAAGGTGAAAGAAAAAGGAGTGCAAAGACATATGGTCAGATATTCCTGAGAAAAAGTGTTTGTCATGAAGAATTTAAACATAGCTATAATTTTTGAAAAATATAATAAAAAACTGCAGATGGCCGATATCTGCAAAAAACCCAGAAAATGTTAGAAACACTGAGGTTAGGCAGCATCTGTGGAAAGAGAACCAATTAAGGTTTTAGATGAAAGATTCATGTCAGATTTTGAGAAAAGAGAAAGCAATATAGTTTTTAATTGTAGAGAAAGTGGGAGGGATTAGTTCATGCAATGGGAATATCCGTAATCTGTTCGTGCCAGAATGATGGGGATAAATTGGTAACGGGGAGAGGGTGTACTATGGCAGAGGGCAATAAATGAAACTAATTACCTTTCTGTCCACACAGTATCTGGTAATTCTGTCAATGGTTGCCATTCAATGGCACACCTGAAGACATTTCACAGCATGAGTAAGCTTCCATGACCAGTACAAATATAAAGGGCCTGTCCCACTTATGTGACCTTGGCTCGCAAATTATGCGACCTCGTGGTCGCTTGAGGCGTACGGGCACCGTATGGCCACGTGGGGCCGGTCCCACTTAGAAGCGAGCAGGGGTATGGAGTTGTGCGGGGCTGGTCCCGACATCGCGTGGGGCTCCGAAATTCCTGCAGTGACCGAAATCTTTGTGCGCCAGCGGCCTGTCGGCCCGCATACGCACGCGCATTGCGGTCATACGCAGCGTCTTGATGTCATACGCAGTGTCTTGACAGCATACGCAGCGTCTTGACATTGAGTGATGACGTCACCGCCCGTGCGACGCCCAAAATCAGTCAGCACTTTTGAAGTCAATCCATTATTCTCATTCTAATCACACAGGCAAAGCTCGAGCCTGAATATGGCCACAGTACTCTTGACTGACTGCTTCAGGCAGCCAAATCCACCCTCTCTCTTTATTGTTAATTAAGTGTCATGACCCGAATTTGTTAATTTCTCAATATCTCTCGTGTTACACCCAGTTGATTAGAATTTTCAACCTCAGTCCACCACTTTTCAAAGCCATCCCAGTCCACAATAACAGCTCATTTTGGCCTAAACCAAATCACCAATACAATTTCCAGTCCAAAATGCGGTTGCTTTTGTGTGAATGAAGTGAAGGCATGGTGCTTAGAAGTGCATATCTGTGGTTTATCACAACATGTTTATAGGAGTAAATGACGTCACGCGCGACCTCCACTTCCGATTGGTCGTGCCAAACACACGCAATCGCATGCAAGTGGGACAGGCCCTTAACTCATCAAAAGTGCTGCCTTCAGGAGGTTTGAACAACTGTTTGAAGTTAAATGTGCCCTTGTCTGTTAAACCTGGATGGATATGTTTAAATATTTATGGAGTCATTACTGCAACAGAAAATGCATCAGACCTTTTTCAATATTTATAATTCTGGCTATTTTTGACAATAGTGAGTATTAATACAATGTAAAATGCTTCACAGGACTATTTCAGCAAAAAATCATGTAAACATTATCTTCATGAAAATTGAAAATGTGTTTTTTACTGAAACTTATTTATTTTTCTGGTAGAAACAAAGAACTGCAGATGCTGGTTTACAAAAAAGGACAAAATGCTGGAGTAACTCAGCAGGTTAGGTAGCATCTCTGGAGGATACGGACAGGTGATATTTCAGGTCAGGATCGTTCAACACTTTAACCGTATCGATTACACTGCAAATACTTATGTCCGATCCTTCTTTCAATTTTGCCTTCTGAGAAATAACCCAGTTAGCTAGAATAATAGTAATTGGGATTACTCTGAGAATAAGTGAGAAGTTTTAACTAGTTACAACTAGCACCACGCTGCTCATTACTCTATTTAATCAGAGACTAAATGGCACATTGAAGCATCTGTATGGTAGGGATGGTAAAAATCCAGCATTTACCTTTCGGATGGAGGTTCCCAAAATATTCTTAGTCCTAATAACTGGTGCAATTCAAGATTTTAATACCTCATTCCCTTCAAACATTAATTAGACTTCAGTGCATTTTCAACATACAAGGCATTTACATGGTAGGCTGCTCTGAAAGGTTAGATCGCATGGGATCCAGGGAGAACTAGCCGTGTGAATAGATAATTGGTTTCATGGGTGATGGTGGAAGGTTGTTTTTGGGCAGGAGGCCAAATACCAGTGTGGTATGCTTCAGGGTACTAGGCCTTTTGTTATTTGAAGTTTATATCAGGCCACCAGGGGCGCCGCACAATTGGCAGCCCCGCCAACAGTCTGTTTATCAGGGCTGCTAACATTGGGAGTGAGAAATTGTGAGATAAATTTCGGATGAATAAATTAAGGTTTTGTCAACTAATTACAAATCAGGCTAATTACAAATCAATAACATTAGCATTGAAACATGAAGCACTGAGCATAGGGATCCAGACATCATGGACGACTGGCCTCAGTTTCCTGCTCACATCTGGCAGTGCTCTCTGTCTGAACCAGGGGCCACGGAGCGTTTTTGAAAGTGGGGAGGCTGAGCGATCACTGATCACCGGCCTTGGAGGTAGCCGGTGAGGGAGTGGAGCGACTGAATGGGGGGTGGGTGTGGGAGGTGGGGTAGCCTACCCTTCCACGGTAGGGTCTTTTTTAAATTTGATGCACTAAAATCATGTTTTAGTGCATTGTCGAAGTATGATTTCAATGTTTTTTGTTTTAAGTATTTTTAAGAGATAACTTTTTAAGGGGTAACTTTTTCCAAAGGGTGGTGGGTGTATGGAACAAGCTGCCAGAGGAGATAGTTGAGGCAGGGACTATCCCAACATTTAAGAAACAGTTAGACTGATACATGGATAGGACAGGTTTGGAGGGATATGGACCAAAAGCAGGTAGTGTAGCTGGGGCATGTTGGCGGGTGTGGGCAAGTTGTGCCGAAGGGCCTGTTTTCACCTGTATCACTCTATGACTACATTATACCTCCACCATGCATGAATGCTTCAAAATCAAGTGGTCGAGTTTTATTGCCATATACTCAAGCATAGAAACATAGAAAATAGGTGCAGGAATAGGTCATTTGGCCCTTCGAGCCAGCTCTATTCAATATGATCATGGCTGTTCATCTAAAATCAGTACCTCTTTCCTGTTTTTTCCCCATACCCCATTATTTTGCTAGCCCCAAGAGCTAAATGTAACTGTCTCTTGAAAACATCCAGTGAATGGGCCTCCACTGCCTTCTGTGGCAGAGAATTCCACAGATTCCACACATGACAATACACTCTTTTGAGATTCACAACTCTCTGCATGAAGAAAGTTTGTCCTCATCTCAGTCCTAACTGGCCTACCCTTTATTCTGTGACCCCTCGTTCTGAACTCCCCCAACATCGGAACATTTTTCCTGCAGTTACAGTAAGTGAAAATCTAGCAGGCAAGCAGGATGCTTTCTCCAACCATCTCCATTTGAAGGACACTATCTTCCACCGTTTCTACCCAGTGCTTGGTACTCATTTCCAGCAGCCACTGGTTGTCCTCCAGGATGCACCGTGCCGCAGCCTGATCCATGCCGGTCACCTGGGCGAACTTGGCACAGAGACTCTCACAGCAGCGGCGCAACGCTTCCGACGGCTCTGAGGCTTGCACTGAGGCTTGCACTGAGGCTGCTCCATGGCCAGAGCTGCAGCAAGCGACTCGCCAGCCCAGCAAACGCTCGCCAGCCCCGGCGACCGCTCGCCAGCCCCGGCGACCGCTCGCCAGCCCCGGCGACCGCTCGCCAGCCCCGGCGACCGCTCGCCAGCCCCGGCGACCGCTCGCCAGCCCCGGCGACCGCTCGCCAGCCCCGGCGAACGCTCGCCAGCCCCGGCGAAGGCTCGCCAGCCCCGGCGAAGGCTCGCCAGCCCCGGCGAAGGCTCGCCAGCCCCGGCGAACGCTCGCCAGCCCCGGCGAACGCTCGCCAGCCCCGGCTCCAACGAACACAGAGGCTCGACCAGCCCCGACGCGGGGTTCGATCATCTGGCGCGGGGGAGCTGACATCCCCCCCGACGCAGAAGCTGATCGCCCGGACGCAGAGAGCCGAAACGGGCTGAAAGATGGCAGATGGAGTTTAATGCTGATAAGTGTGAGGTGCTACATCTTGGCAGGACAAATCAAAATAGGACGTCCATGGTAAATGGTAGGGAATTGAGGAATGCTATGGAACAGAGGGATCTAGGAATAACTGTGCATAGTTCCCTGAAGGTGGAATCGCATGTAAATAGGGTGGTAAAGAAAGCTTTTGGTGTGCTGGCCTTTATAAATCAGAGCATTGAATATAGGAGTAGGGAAGTAATGTTAAAATTGTACAAGGCATTGCTGAGACCAATTCTGGAATATGGTGTACCATTTTGGTCACCTAATTATAGGAAGGATGTCAACAAAATAGAGAGAGTACAGAGGAGATTTACTAGAATGTTGCCTGGGTTCCAGCAACTAAATTACAGAGAAAGGTTGAACAAGTTAGGTCTTTATTCTTTGGAGCGCAGAAGGTTAAGGGGAGACTTGATTGAGGTCTTTAAAATGATGAAAGGGGTAGACAGAGTTGACGTGGATAAGCTTTTCCCATTGAGGGTAGGGAGGATTCAAACAAGACGGCATGACATGAGAATTAAGGAACAGAAGTTTAGGGGTAACATGAGGGGGAACTTCTTTACTCAGAGAGTGGTGGCTGTGTGGAATGAGCTTCCAGCAGAAGTGGTGGAGGCAGGATCGATTTTAACATTTAAAAGTAAAGTGGATAGGTATATGGACGGTAAGGGAATGGAGGGGTATGGTCTGAGTGCAGGTAGATGGGATTAGGGGAAAATAAATGTTTGGCACGGACTGGAAGGGCCGAGAGGGCTTGTTTCCGTGCTGTAATTGTTATATGGTTATATAATAGGGGGCGAGGACTCCTTCCCATGGAAGAACGCTGTGAGGCGGAGGCAACGGTAGAAGAGCTCCAAGTTGTGGTGGACGCGGTACTCATTGAGGTGGGGACGGAGGGGGACAAAGGTGAGGCCTCTGCTGAGGACAGACCATTCGGTGTCAGAGAGGGGGAGGTCAGGGGGGATGGTGAACACACGGTAGGGATAGGGGGTTGGGCCCGGAGGAAGGCAGGTGAGTGGACTGAGGCAGAGACGATGTCTGGTGGGGGAGTGGTGGCTGGTCAGGGAGGAGGGGGCATGAAGACTGTAGTGTAGGTGGGGAAGAGCTGGGGTCACATGGTTTGAGGGGGATGGGGAAGACCCAGTGGAACAGCCACTGAGGTTACCAGGTTAGGGGGACTGGCACTAGGACCCAGAGCAGGCAAACCCAGGGGAGTGGGAATCTGCAGCGTGGAAACTTCAGGCCCGATGCTGAGTCCAGGCTGCAGGTAAGGCAACAGCTGCTGGAGGGCAGTGGAGTGGCGAGGGTTGGTGTAATCGATGGTAGGAATCAGCGGGTAGTGGAGGCCGGGTCACCGGAGCGGCGTAGTTCGGCCAGCCCGGTGGAGCGACGAGGCGAGTAGGACGCGGTGCGGCGGACATGTTCGGTGAGCCCCGGTCCCACTGGTTGCATCACAGCCTGATGTGGCAATTCCAATGCAGAGGTATACAAGAGGCTACAGAGAGTAGTAGAGTCATACCGATCCATGACAGGGACATCCCCCCCACCATCTAAGAAAAGTGTTTATATGAGGCACTGCCCCAATGAGGCAGCATGCATCATCAAGCATCCTTACCATCTCGGGTCACACTCTCTCCCCACTGTAACTGTCAGGCAGGAGATACAAAAGCCTTCAGTTCCACACTGCCAAGTTCAGGAACAACTACTTTTCTACAACCATTAGGTTCTTGAAACAAGCTGCACAGCCCAAATTTTACCTCAACAACAGACCACTGTGGGACACCTCTTGCATTCCAATTGACTTATTTTAAAAATAAATATTTTTACACTAATATCTTGTTTTTTTTCAGCCTTTCTTTTTAAATTGTGTGTAATTTATGTATAATTTGTTTTAGATGCAAGCAAGGATTTTCATTATATCTAAACTGTACCATATTTTTGCATATATTACAATTAACTCAACTTGACCTTTGGTTAGAATCACATTTAATACAAGTTGAAAGGTTTATGTTGGAGACAACTAATCTAAACTCAAAAAGTGTAATATAGTTTCCTCAGAACAGCATCGTAAACCCAAACAAGTTCATTAAGGATCTTTCATGCATCACAAGGTCAGTATTTGACAAAATAAAGGGACACATTGGACAAAGTCTCTAACTTGTTTTCACCTAGCCCACAGCTAACAATGGCCTAATAGCTAATAATGACATAATACACTGCTTCCTTTATCATTGTTACTTTTTTTGCACAACAAGAGGAATCAAATCGAATATAGGAGTAAAGGGGTCCTTCTGCAGTTGTAAAGAGCCCTAATGAGACCACACCTGGAGTATTGTGTGCAGTTTTGGTCCCCTAATTTGAGGACGGACATTCTTGCTATTGAAGGAGTGGAATGTAGGTTTACAAGGCAAATTTCCGGGATGGGGGACTGTCATATGCTGAGAGAATGGAGCAGCTGGGCTTGTACACTCTGGAGTTTAGAAGGATCAGAGGGATTCGCATTGAAACATATAAAATTGTTAAGGGCTTGGACACACTAGAGGCAGGAAACATGTTCCCGATGTTGGGGGAGTTCAGAACCTGGGCCACAGTTTAAGAATAAGGAGTAAGCCATTTAGAGCGGAGAAGAGGAAACACTTTTTCTCACAGAGAGTGGTGAGTCTGTGGAATTCTCTGCCTCAAAGGGCGGTGGAGGCAGGTTCTCTGGATGCTTTCAAGAGAGAGTTAGAAAGGGCTCTTAAAAATAGCGTAGTCAGGGGATATGGGGAGAAGGTAGGAACAGGGTACTGATTGGGGATGATCAGCCATGATCACATTGAATGACGGTGCATGCTCGAAGGGCCGAATGGCCTACTCCTGCACCTATTGTCTTTGTTCTATATTTCTCTATATCATCGTCTATTTCTCTTGTTTCTCTTTCCCCTGACTCTCAATCTGATGAAGGGTTTCAACCCGAAACGTCACCTATTCCTTTTCTCCAGAGGTGCTCTCTGACCCACTGAATTACTCCAGCTTCGTGTCTATCCAAGTATATAGGTTAATTGGCTTTTGTAAATTGTCCCTAGTGAGGAGGAAAGAAAGAGTGCATGGATGATCGTTGGTCAGTTTCTATGCTGTATCCCTAAACCAAACCTGCCTGGATGAATAGTTCCAACAACACTCATGAAGCTCAATAACCCTTGTGACAAGATCCACCATGCTAAACATTTGTTCACAGCTAACAGAAAATTCACTGCAGCAATTCACCAAAGGGTTTTTACAATGTCTTCAAAATCCTTGACCGCCACAACTTGAGATGATAATAGGATATCGGCAATGGATCCACAGAAATTCCAGCTACATGATCACCAAGTCATAGGGCATCACAGGTTGGGAATATAATTTTCCGTCGTCAATAAAGGAGCCACCTATCTAATACTGCAGGAGTACTTGCGTCATTAGAAAGGCAGCTCACTATCACAACCTCTTAATTAGGAATGAACATTACTTAAAACAAAATGACCTTGGTGACAATATGCATATCCCATGTACAAATGATGAACACTTAACCATAATACACTGCTTCAATTTCTCAAATGTGAAAGCTAAAAAACTGCACATGTAGAAACAAAAACAGAAGGTAGCGGAAAAAGATCTGTGAAAAGCAATAATGGAGTTAACATTTCTGGTCAATAACCCAATTCTGAAATGTTAACCCTGATTCTCTTTCCTCAGGTGCTGCCAGCTTTGAGTGTTTCCAGTGCTTTAATTAAACTTTAATTACTCAAGCTTCATCTCAATTTATTTTTGAAATTACCGATTTTCCTTTGCATTTTAATCTATACAGTTTACTTCTACAATATCACCTGAAGCCTATTCCATACGATAATCATTCACCATTTCAGATAATTTCCCCATTGGTTGTCATTTGCGTTGAAATAGAGACGTTTGCCCCGATGTCCTATTTTCTGACAAATTGAAACAACATGTCATATGATTTAACCCCATGGAAAAAATACCCACTATCTCCAATTATATTATTTTTCCAGAGTTTGTCCAGCTACATAATGCAACTGCTCCATTTCCCATCATCATTCTAGTTCCATTCTCTATTCCGTTTCAAGTAACTGGAAACTGTTTGCTCTGTAATGATCAGCATTGTACTCTATTGTTTGCTCTCTAATGATCAGCATTGAGACTATTTACCAATGAGATGACAGGATTATCTAAATACTGAGCATTGAAAGCATCTCACATTTTAATTTGCCTCACTCATTGAAGTTGTCACTGCAAGCTAGTATCAGTTTATTGCCAACTAGGACACTGCTTTTCTTCCATGCATGACTTTCTGATTAACATATATACTTGCTATAAATTGGAAAAGGCCATTTGGCTCATCAGATCCATGCCAATTAACAGTACAATCTTTTCAATCCCATTTCCCTGCAACTTTCCAACTTTTCTCTCATGCCAATTGACTTTCCTTTGATTCCGTTGGCACACTAATAGACACAAAATGCTGGTGCAACTCAGCGGGACAGACAGCATCTCTGGAGAGAAGGAATGGGTGATGTTTTGGGTCGAGACCCTTCTTCAAACCAAAACGTCACCCATTCCTTCTCTCCAAAGATGCTGCCTGTCCCGCTTTTTGTGTCTGACTTTGATTTAAACTAGCATCTGCAGTTCCTTCATACACAATTAATCCACTAACATATCTTTGTGATCTTGTAGGAAAACAAAATCACTCAGGGCAAACCTATGTCAGTCACCGGCAGCACCAAGGTTCGGGAGCAAACCCAGGTTACTAGAGCTGTGAAGTTGACCATCAACTACTGACCAGTACTCTGTTTCTGTATAAATTGTAAGCAAATTCATAACAAATATCAGTCCTGAAGCCTGCACATGAAGAACTGTACACACACTTCCTTGATTTCCAATGAAGGGACAGGGAAAACACGGAGCACTGTGCATAATGCAATTCTTAAACTGTTCCGAGAACAAGAATGCTTTTGTTGAGCGTAAAGGAAATAATGAATAGTTTATCTGTCCCATGACGGTCAGCATTCAATCCAACCCTGAAGAAAATTAATGGGACTGAGTTTCAATTACAACACCACAAGGTTATTGGATACCGATCAAGTATCAGCGAAATGGACAGTTAGAGCAAAGTTCAGAAACCCAACTGTAGTGCTAATTGATTCATTCCAATGAGTGATAATCAATCAACCCTTGTGCTAAAATTCAAACATTCAAATTATTAATTCAAACCAAGACTGTGAATAGACTCTGAGAATGACTTTAGGGCCTGCATTAACATGTGTCTTTTTGTCTTGCTAAGCTGATTGAATAAGACCAGTCCATTCACTATTTTCACTACTTTTGCTGAATGCCTTGGAAACCTAGGATGTTTTCCGAACATCAATTTGTGCAGAACTATAGACCCTTTATTAAAAATGGCTCATTTGCAGCTGTGAATTATTCTACCAATTATGCCAAAATTTAGAAACCACTCTATTAAATAACATGCCTGCAAGCTTTTACAGTTGTTAAAGGAAACTAATTTTGCAGTTAAAAGTATAGCGTAATGTCTATCCAATGCAGGACAATTTTCATAGGATTTACAGACCTAATTCATTTTCACTATAGTGGCTATAAATGCCAAATAATTAAGACATTAAAGCCATTTTTGAAGAGCACAGAGGGTTCCTGTTAAAAAAAGCCTATCACAAACTACACTTGTAAGTGGATAAAATGCACATATAGATTTTTAACAAGGTTAAAATCTGAATATTGCACTCTTCAGGGGAAATGTATGGAAAATAAATGCTGTGTTATTACAAAAAATTATGCTATGATTTAATTAATTCTTCTAGTTTTGCGGCGGCGGGTTAAGATGGCGGCGCTGGGTTAACAGCTGCGGCCCGCCTGCAGTCCGTCTGTTATTTTATTTTTCTGTCCTGTTTTTAGTTGGGTTCGTTCGTTTTTGTTAGATTGTGTGTGTGTGTGGGTGGGGGGGGGGAGTAACATGTCCGGGTCTCTTCCTTCTGGGGGGGGGGGGGGGGTGCGACCTTCTGTCGTGTTCCCCCGTCTCTGTCTGCGCCGAGGCCTAGTGGCGGAGCTGGCAGCCTCGGGCCCGGGGGCTGTTCCAGCAGCGGCAGCGGCGGCCCGACTCCCGGAGCGGTTCCAGTAGCGGCGGGGGCGGCGGCCCGACTCCCGGAGCGGTTCCAGCAGCGGCGGCGGCGGCAGCCCGACTACCGGAGCGGTTCCAGTAGCGGCGGCGGCGGCGGCCCGATTCCCGGAGCGGTTCCAGCAGCGGCGGCGGCGGCAGCCCAACTACCGGAGCGGTTCCAGTAGCGGCGGCCCGACTCCCGGAGCGGTTCCAGCAGCGGCGGCCCGACTCACGGAGCAGTCCCGGCGGCGGCGGCAGCGGCGGCCCGACTCCCGGAGCGGTTCTTGCAGCTGCGGCGGCGGCGACCCGACTCGGTCCCGGAGCGGTCCCAGCAGCAGCGGCGGCGGCGAAGACCCGACTCGGTCCCGGAGCGGTCCCAGCAGCGGCGGCGGCGACAGCGGCGGCGGAGACCCGGCTCGGTCCCGGGGCGGCGACCCGAATCGGTCCCGGAGCGGTTGCAGCGGCCCGACCACGGGCCCGGTGGACCCCCCAGGCCGCGGGGTTGAGCCGGCCCATTCGTGGAGCTCGGTTGAACCGCGGGACTGTCTTGGTTGCCGTCGCCCGGTGCGGTCGCGGCATCTGGGGCCTGGATCACCTCGGCGCAGAGGGAAACAAAGAGGGAAGAGATACAGACTTTAAGACTGTGCCTTCCACCACAGTGAGGAGGTGTTTGGTGAACTCACTGTGGTGGATGTTAAATTTGTGTTTATTGTGTGTTCTGTCATTTTTGTTTATTTATTTTTAATTATATGTATGACTGCAGGGGAACAGAGTTTCGTTCAGACCGAAAGGTCTGAATGACAAATAAAGAATCTAATCTAATCTAATCTAGTTTTGAGCATGCGTGTCAATAACAATAATTAGATATAAATGTCTTACAAGACCCCTCACTGCAATTTTGTCTACCAAGTAGAAGATGCAATTATTTATCAATAATTGCTTTAAAATCACCATAAAACACATCAATGCGTCAATATAAATAGTATATATCAATTTTATCCCATGTGAACTCTCACTATTTGTTGCTCTAAAATTGATCCAGTTTTATAGCAAAACAATGTTGGAGGAACTCAGTGGGTCAGGCAGCATGGACGGAATTGACAGACATTTTGCGTTAGAACCTCTCCTCCAAATCTAGCGTCTGCAATTCCTTATATCTCTGTTTTATAGCAATCTGTTCTAATCACTGCTGAGGATATACATGCTCGTGAATCATGGAAGTCATCTTAATTATCCTGGAGGACAGATTTTGGAATTGGTATATATTGGAATTGGAACATATTGGAATATTTTGCATAAAATATTGGTTAAACAAGATTAAACCATTGAGTTGAGACCATGTGTTTTAACAAATGCATGCTTCCAAGTGCGACCAGGCACAAAAAGGTCAATAGACACACAAGAGAATGCAAATGCTGGAATCTGGGACAGCCCCACTGCTCCCTTTCACCCCAATACCGGATACTCTCTCAATCTAATGCCAAACCCTAACCTGAAAAGGCAACTATTCTGCCAACACAGATATTGTTGACCAACACCGTGAGTCCCTTCAGCAATTTTACTCCAGACAATAAATAATGTTGTTTTTGATGACATAATCACTGTCCAATTAAAATCGCAATTCACTTAAACATTTAGATTACATTTTAAATCTCAAGTGTTTCAGAATCATTCTCAGTGCCAAGTCACGTCAGACAACCACCTGAATTAAATTGCTTGACTTAAAACAGCAACATTTTACTTTTAGCTATATTCACTTACTAAAGATGCTTTTCACAGCTGCCACATTGATAGAAACATAGCCACAACCTGACTAGCATCTTCCATCTTACACCATTTTTCTGCCCGTGCAACAGTTAATCTATATTCAGTTCATCATACAAGCTTAGCTGAATGAAGAGAATAAATTAAATTTCATAATGAACCTGTGCACAAAGTTCTCAGCAAAAAAAGTTTCCAAAGGTGGTGGAAAGACTGGAGGAAAGACTAGGTGCTGAGAGCTCTCTTATACCTGCATTAAGGAGGCAATTAAACACACCTGAGCAATTACAAACGTCTGTGAAGCCATGTGTCCCAAACATTATGTTGCCCTGAAATGGGGGGAGTATGTATAAACACAGCTGTAATATCTACATGGTGAAACCAAAACGTATAAAAATACCCTTTAATAAAATCGGACAACATGCACTTTAACCACATGTGATTTTTTTTCTATAACAAATCTCAAATTGTGGAGTACAGAGGCAAATAAATAAATGATGGGTCTTTATCCCAAACATTATGGAGGTCACTGCACATACTGATGAATCCAAATGAACTGACTTCAAAAAAAAAAATGGATTTAATAGGCGGGTATGTAACTTCTTCTCCTTTAAATAATGATATAACATCCAAATAATTTGCAACACACTGGTTATTAAACACGCAAGTACATTAGGAAGTACTGAATACAGTCTAATAGATCTTTCAAATTATGAACAATTTTGGACTTGCATCAATGATTGATATCTAGTTAAATTCACAGGTTTTGCATAGGCCATATCTGTACATGCTGTGAATGATCTCATTTGCACACACCAGTCTCCCCACATCAAATCATTTTTAGTCTTATCTTCCCCACCTTCAACCTGGCTTGTAACTGCACATAGTACTGGTATGGCTCAACACATAATTTAGATCCTCAAGTATGTTATTTTCTACACTGGAAAATAAAGAAAATAAATGCTGAAAAGAGATAGAAATAATATAAAGTAATATAAAATAAAGTCAAAGTTCAGTTTACTAACTAGATTTGGTGCACATTTCTAGCTACAAAATCAATGTGCATGTACACGGGTTGAACGGTTACACTATTTATAGTCATGACGCAGACACACTGCAATGCAGCAGGAAGCATCTCTCATTAGCTTCTTTCAGGCTTTGATGTGATAATGCTGTCACTATCTACAAAACATGCACCCACTTTCAGTGGCTAATTAAAAGGCGGGTGCAACATAAATTAACAGCAGAGAAACACAAAAGCTAACCTGTACTTGTTTCCAGTTTCTCTTTAAAATTAGAGGAATAATAAAACTGGCCCTAGTCTTATGTTGCTACATCAGTAAATTAATATATTCTCTCACGACTTCCGATTTTTAGATGACCAACTAAATTCTGTAATTCTTGCCATCACTGGAAACATGAAATCTAGTTTCAATACTTAACACGCTGGGCAATATAACAGTGATTTACTAGAGAAACAGAAAGTGGCTAAACATACAAAGAGATCTGCGAAAATAGCAACCTCTATTTCTTTCCCCTCTCATACAGATTTAACTAATTTCACACTCCCTGGAACCTACGTCCCAAGCCATAATAGGAGACAAATAGTATTAGCTTGGTGGAAAACATGAAATTTAGTCACCTGGAATAAAAGTCTCTTCACAGAACCAATGGTAAAACATGAAAACGTTTAAATCAGATTTTAACCGATCAAGGTCAGTGGTCACTTAGATGCATCAATAGTGTATTGCAGTTTTTTAGGTTTTAGTTTTAGATTTAGAGATACAGTGCGAAAACAGGCCTTTCGGCCGACCAAGTCCGCACCGACCAGCAATCCCCGCACACCAACATTGTCCTACACACAATAGGGACAATTCACTTAAAAAAAATATATATAGCAAGCCAATTAACCTACAAATCTGTACGTCTTTGGGATGTGGGAGGAAACCGATGATCTCGAAGAAAACCCACGCAGGTCACGGGGAGAATGTACAAACTCCGTAAAGACAGCACCCGTAGTTGGGATCGAACCCGGGTCTCCGGCATTGCAAACGCTTTAAGGCAGAAACTCTACTGTTGCGCCACCGTGCCGCTCTAAATTGTGACTGTGGAAACTTGCTCAAACTTAATATTGCAGTACAACACTATATTCCCTGTACAAAGTTGACAGTCGCACTACCTGTTCTTAGTAGCATTAGATTGGCCAACACACCATCATCTGTATAACTGCTGCACTCGTAAGTTAGTTATGAAACAAAAGTGGCTTCGAAATACTGATTTACCTGTTACCCCTTTTGGTTAAAAATAGATGTTGACACATGGAATAAATCCTCACCATATTATCAGAGTTGCATTAAACCCTCGTTATAACAGGGGATTGGGGAGGAGGGAGGGGAGAGGGGGGTTTCGGAGATTGATGCGTTATTACTGATTGTCCGTTATAACTGAGTACAGCATTATCATTGTATGTAGCTGAAATAAAGAACTGCAGATGGTGGTTAAACACCAAAGATCACAGTGCTGGAGTAACTCATTGTATCTGGTAGCATCTCTGGAAGACATGGATAGGCGAGGTTGGGACCATTCTTCATACTGATACAGTCTGGTGAGTCATCCAGCACCGTGCCATTTCACCTTAAATCTAGGCGCCGGTGCCTTTGGTCTGTACCAGTGAGTCCTTCACCTGTTCATGCGGCTGTTGTTGTGGCTCATATTGTAGCCCTGGCAACAGCGCTTTCTTCAGGCCGTTGCAATGACAGAACGCGCTGTGTCACCATGGGTTTCCCTCCCTTCTTACCAGCTGCCACTTACAAGGAGGAATAAATCAGCAGAATATATCAGGGAATAAGGAGGTGGTGGTGGGGGGGGGGGGGGGGGCGGTAGAGGAGAAGAGGTTGAATGGACAGAGCAACAAGAGGAGGTGGCGGCAGCTGAGCGGACAAAGCGAAGAAAGAAGCGAAAGCAGGCAAGTGTGGAGGGAGCCCCATGATGACCGTGTGCATCTTGTCAGTGGCGGCAGCCTGAAGAAAACATTGTCCCCAGGGGCTACAACAGGGCTACAACATGAGCCACATCAACAGCCCCTTCAACTAGACCGTGCAGTGGGTGAAGGGCTCACAGGTGCACCTTGTGAGTAGGGCAGGGATCCTATAACCCTGCACTCTAAGCGACCGGGGAGGCGGTGTGAGTTGGGATCCATCTGCTATACCCAAAATCTATAAAGTGGTCTGTTAAAAAGAGGATTTACTGTATTTATACAATTTTTTATAAAAATCTAAGTTTTAAGTTACGCAGTTCAATGTGAGCGGCTAAAAAAAAGCAAAGAGTAGACAGCAGAATATTACACAAACCTGTATATTTCGTAACAATAAAATGACCCCCAACAAAGAACCACCATGAGGCCTACTTCAGGCTCACTATCAGCAGTAGGTGTATCATGCCATAGAAATTGCAGAGGTTTTAGGCAGATTTTTGGAGCTCAATAATTAGCGATTAGTGCTAGAAATTGGAAGAGATCTGAGAAGTCCAGCACCAACTGCAACCTGTAGCTTACTCCTTTCAAGGGCAATAATTAAAAGTAAGTATATATTGATTATTTTAAATGAGAAATATAAATTGACTTTTGTAGCCACTTCTGCCAAATCAAGGATGATTGTATCAGCAGGGCTCGAAATTAGCGGTTGCCTGGGTGACCACAGAAAGTGCCGCCGGGCAACCTAAAAGCCGATTCATTTTGCCCGGCTTGGCACGCAAATACTGGTTTATACCGGGAGACGCAAAAAATTGTAGTAACTCCGCGGGTCAGGCAGCATCGCTGCTGAATAGGAACTGACGTTTCATGTCGGCGGCTGTATTCCTCTAATATCTTTGGTTGTGGGGCAAAGATACTAGCTGCAGGGCGACGAAGGGTCGGAGTGAAAGACGGGGCCAAACAGTGGCGGCAGCGGCCGCGACAGCGGCTCTACCGCCACCTCCTCCCACATCCCGCCCGGTGGAAGGAGACCTCCTCCCTCCCTCCTCCTCCAGGCCTCGGCGTGCGAGAGGGGTTGCTTTGAAAGCGCCTTTTGCAGATTTGCCATCAGCGGTCACTATCGCCCTGATAACGGTCGCTGCTTGCGCTTTCAAAACAACCCCTCTCGCACGCCGAGGCCGGGAGGAGGGAGGGAGGTCTCTTTCCGCCGACTGAAGTAGCAGCACCTATATAGCTATAGGATCTTTGAGCTGCACCGCTCGGCCCTGCACCTTCCTGTCGACTGGCAGACGAGAGGAGGCAGTGGCGAGGAGTTCCCAACCGCCACCCCCCTTTGCCGGTGGCACTTTGGCGTTGGACAGGGATGGCCAAGGCAGCGGGGCGATGTTGTCCGAGGAGCGCTGACCTTCCTTCCTCCCCATCTCCTCTGCCCCTTCCCCCCCTCCTCTCCCTCTCTCGCTCTCTACGCCCCCCTCCACCCCTCTTATCCAGGGACCCCTCCTCTCCATCCCGCACTGATCCCCATTCCCTCTTCTATTCAGTCCTCACTGACATCCCCTGTGCTCCCCTCCCCATCTACCCCCCCCAATCTATTCATCATCCTACCCACCTCGCTTTGATTCTCCTGCCACCCCCCCCCCCCCCCCCCCCCCATCCATCCTACACTGGTCCCCCAATTCATCCTGTACTGACCCACCCTCCATTTACCCTGCACCAATCAACCCATCCATCCTGTAGTATCTCCCCATTCATCTTTTACTGATCCCCATTCACACTGCACTCATCCCCTCATGCATCCTGTACTGATCCCCTCATTCATCCCGTACTGATCACCCATTCATCCTATACTGATCCCCTCATTCATCCTGTAGTGATCCCCTCATGCATCCTGCATAGACCCTCCGATCCACACTGTCCTGACCCCCCCCATTCATCCTGTCCTGACCCCCCCCAATTCATCATGTGCTGACCCCCCCCCCCATCCATCCTGTACTGATCCCCCCATTCAAGAAGAATGGATGGAACAGTCTGAAGGAGGGTCTCGACCCGAAACGTTGCCGATTTCCTTAGCTCCATCGATGCTGTCTCACCCGCTGAATTTCTCCAGCATTTTTGTACCGACCCCCATCCATCCAATACTGACCCCCCCCCCATCCATCCCGTACTGATTCAACAGCACTGACATCCCCGTGCTCTCCCCTCACAATTTTACATTCTCCAACCAACACGTACTAATTCACCTGCCTCAATCCATCCATTCCGCACCGATTGCCTTCTCAACCGCCCCCGCCCCCCCATCTATCGATCCCGCACTGATTCACACACCCCTTGACCCTATTATGCTTCATGGTCTTCAGAGCGAACATTGATTATGTTTGATAACGGATTGTGATCAAATGTGTTTTAATTCCCAATGTTATTATTTGTTTTGACATCTTTAAACATATTACCGAAAGAACATTTGCTGCAGTTATGTCCTTTGGCCATCTCTTGCCAGTTAGTGTAACGTTTAACCTGTCAGATGGGTATAGTCGGTTTTAACAACTATTATCATAAAATGCCTTTAGAAATTTCCTTGCAACCTATATATTTTGTCATGGATAAATTATGTGGGAAGCCAGAGTGTTTCTGTGCCAATAGCAATAACGACCCATGCTATGGCCATGTCATGGTAATTTTCTGTCCTTCACAGAAAACATGCTTGCATCAATCCTTAGGGTGTATGGTTAAGCATATATGTTACCATGGTCCATGATTTATTGACACAGGTTGATCATATGCTGAATAATCCAACCACATTTTTGTTTGGAAGTGGAAAGAATTAATAGAAATTGCATTAATTGCAATGTGTAAAAAGAGTTGAGATACTGTATTATCATTTTGCTGCATGTCATTGTGGTATAGATCATGTCTTGATTGGTGAATATGTTTAGTTTGTGAGTTATTTGAAGCAGAATTAATATGTGAATGTAGACAAAAGTGCTGGAGAAACTCAGCGGATGCAGCAGCATCTATGGAGCAAAGAAAATAGGCAAGGTTTCGGGCCGAAATCCTTTTTCAGACTGATGGGTTTCGGCCTGAAACGTTGCCTATTTCCTTCGCTCCATAGATGCTGCTGCACCCGCTGAGTTTCTCCAGCACTTTTGTCTACCTTTGATTTTCCAGCAACTGCAGTTCCTTCTTGAACATAATATGTGAATGCTTCATTGAAGATAATTCCGACTAGTAACTACGCACTTCTTCCGAGCACATTATCGCACGCGTCATGAAAACCGTCTTCAATGACCACCTAAACTGTAATTTGGCAACCTAAAAAGCTGTCAAGATTGCCCGGCTGGCAACAGGGAAAAAAAGTTAAGCGAGAGCCCTGATCAGCACAAGGCTTAAAAGTAATGGCATCTAACAGATTAAATGTTTAATTCTGGAAATCAGTGGGAAAGCAGTCCAGCCAATTAGCTTGGTTGCAAAAATATTCTACTAGGCTCATTCTCAAGGCTATGACTTAGTGCAGTGGTGGGGAACCTACGACCTTCTAAGCCATTAAGTGCGGCCTTTTGAATGAATCCAAATTTTGTAGAACAAATCTTTTTATTATTATTACTATGTTTTTGTTCATCTTTTATTATTTTTATTTTAATCTTAAAATGAACGTATTTAAAATACCAAAGAGTAAA
Organism: Raja brachyura; assembly: GCA_963514005.1. The sequence goes on from OY740784.1 coordinate 87,283,601, forward strand.
AGAAGATTCAACAAAATAATCCTCCCCGACTGACGGCCACAATTAAAATAATATTTAATTTAAGTTTCTTGGATGCGGCTTTATTAGATTACAGCTAACTTAATGCGGCCTTCCACCATGAAATGGTTCCCCACCCCTGACTTAGTGTAAAAGGATCATTGAATAAATAAAGACAACACGGAGGTATGAACCTACTTCTCTACGTTTAGTACAGTTAATAACATTTAACAATGCATCAAAACGCAACAGATTTATTTGACAACTGAGAGACCTTGAACTGCCAAACACCAATGTGAAAGAATACATCATTACGATTGAAGGGAGTAAGATGAATGACAACGCAAACCAGAATATGACCCTGAAAAATCAGTAAAACCCTAAAGAATAGAGAAGTAAAGAAAGGGCAAGCAAAGCAATGTGTCATTTTCTAGTCCTCAGAAAAGAGATCAAATTAACCTCTGCAACACAATTTTCTCTTGCGATTTAGAAAACCTTTTGTCTAAATTGTATTATTCGGCTTTATATTATGGCTGCACTAAATGGGAAAAAAATATTGTTTTGGGATTCATTGCCGATATACCTGTGGCCATTCAGTCACATAAGAGAAAAGCTCACTGAAAAATGACTGGAAGGGTTCTTTGCTTGACTCAATACCTCCTGCCACGATTCTGAAATTGATTTTCAGGCCAAATATAAATCTGGATTATTATTTCCACATCGCAAATAACCAACTTTGAAGAAGCTGCTGGTTGGGGAATTAAAATGACAACAATTCTTAAGGGGATAGAGATACATGCTTTAAGCTACATGGAGTCATACAGCATGAAAACAATCCTGTCGGCCAAACTTGCCCATGCCGGCCAACATGTCCCATCTACACTAGTCCCACCAGCCTGCATTTGGCCCATATCTGAACCTATCATTTCCATGTACCTGTCTAATTTATTCCTCTCGTGGTTTTGGGCACCTCTAAGATCACCCTTCATCCTTCTGCGCTGATCATCCTCTCGGCCCACGAGTACTGGCAAATCCTCAAAAATCTTTACAGCATCCTTTCCAGCTTGACAGCATCTTTCCTATAACATGGAGGCCAAAACTAAACATAATACTCTGAATGTGGTCTCACCAACTTTTTGTGTAACTGCAGCATGATCTCCCAACTTCTATACTCAATACACTGACTGATAAAGGGCAATGTGCTAAAAACCTTTATGACCGTCCAGGAGCGGAAAAGACTGCAAAAAGTTGTGAATATTGCCCAGTCGATCACCGGCTCTGACCTCCCCACCATCGTTGGGATTTATCGGAGTTGCTGCCTCAAAAAGGCAGCCAGCATCATCAGAGACTCCCACCATCCTTGCCACACACTCATTTCACCCCTGCCATCGGGAAGAAGGTACAGAAGCCTGAAAACTGTAACATCCAGGTTCAGGAACAGCTTCTTCCCTACAGCCATCAGGCTATTAAACACTACATCCATCAAATAAGTTCTGAACTACATAGATTATTATTATCATGATTATTGCACTACTATTGTTTGTTTTTGATTATGTGTATTTGTGTATGTGTGAGTATGTGAATATATACACACACTGAACTTTTTTCCACTCTCTCGTTTATCATATTGTTTACAGTGTACCATGTTTACATATTCTGTTGTGCTGCAGCAAGTAAGAATTTCATTGTTCTATCTGGGATATATGACAATAAAACACTCTTGACAACCTTATCGACCTGTGACGCCCACTATCAAGGAACTATATACCTGCGCTCCGTGCCTCACATATCTCCATCAAATATGATTTCTCCAACATATTACAATCCATCAACCATTCCTCCGGCCACCTGCACAACTGAACAAGATCTTGCTACAATCTTTGACAACCATCTACTTATACCACCCACTTTTGTGTAATCTGCAAACTTGCTAATCATGCCATGTACGTTCTCATCTAAATCACTGATATGGATGACAAACAGCAATGGGCCTAGCACTGAATCCTGAGGCACACCACTAGCCACAGGCCTCCAGTCTGAAAAGCCTATTTCCTATCCATTCAGCTATCTCTCCTAGGATCCTATGCGTTCTAACATTCCACAGCAGCCTGCCATGTGGAACCTTGCGAATACATCTTGAAAGTATTCTGATAAAAATAATCATAATTTAGATCTTGGATGGAACAAAAAGCATTTACAAAAATGCTTGTGCAATGAACCTTCTTCAATCATGCATAATTATCAATGGAAAAATGAGCTTCAAAATTACCAAACCATTCATGTCAACATCAGAAAACAAAACCTACCTGGCATAAATGTTCATATAATCCATTTCAAATGAAGTACTTACATAAGATATGGATAACATATCTGCGTGTAAACTAATTTTTGAAACTGAATTGTAGGCCAAGGCATCACTAGCATATTTAATCCATTTCAGGTTTTTACATACCCTGCAAGTTTATTTTCTCACTCCCTTTTCAGTTTCCTTTTAATTGCCCTTGCATTGACCAGGCTTGTGGGTGGGGTTCCAGGGCATTGTCACAGTGTAAAACGTCCATCCTCACAAGCCTGTATCACTTGCCCAAAACTTAAATCATTTCCTTACACTTTGAACAATAAGCTAATGGGAACAGATTTTCTTTGTCTACCTGACCCAAGATAAAATCTTGAAAATTTCAAATCTCCACTCAATCTCTTTTGTTCTACAGAAAGCAATTCGCAAAATCCCTAATCTAATCTTCAAATCTCTCATCTCTGGAACCATTGATGGATCACCTCTGGACTCTCTCAAGAACCATCACATCATATCGAAAATGTGATAATTACAACTGAACATCTTTTATCTCACCACTACAGTGAGAGTTCAGCAAAATACAATGCTTTTATTCTCTGTATTCCATTTACAGTAATTCTATTTCCATTTGACAAGTGTGTCAAAGGTTACAGGGTGAAAGCAGGAGAATGAGGTTGAGGGGAAAAATGGATCAGCCATGATCAAATGGCAGATTAGACATGATGGGCCGAATGGCCTAATTCTGGTCCTATGTCCAATGGTCCATTTGTTATCTATGATCAGCTACGCTTTACTAACTGTTCAATCATGACCTGCCATATTGAAAGATGTATGCACATGAATAAATTGTGCCAATTTGTTAATTTTTCTGCTCTGTTTTGCCACACCTCTTCCATGGCATACATAGACTACTTTAGCAAGGAACAGCATCCATGACAATTTGACAATCAACAGGTGACGCAATCTCGCCGACTCTAGATCACTTAAACAATAATAATACACATCATACTGTTCTTGATCAACTACAACTCAGCGTTTCATTCCCTCCAAACTTATGAAATTCGGACATGTAGGTCTCTTCTTATCCCCGTGCGACTGGATCTATATCCTTATTGGCACAACAATCAGTAGGAATTGGCAACACTTCATCCTTGATAATGGTCGGCACAGGAGCACCTCAGGGCAGTGCCCTCAGTCCTCTGCTACACTCACTCTATACCTCTGCGTAGCCACAGTTCCAAAACAGTATAAATTGACCGACAATTCTACAAATGTTGGACATGCAGTACGTAATGAGTGAAAATCTTTTTGAATGGTGCCCAGTAAGACCAAGGAGCTGGTTGGCAATTTTAGAAGGGGAAACTTTCAATTCCTCCCATCTAAGATGAAGTAATGGACACTTGTGCAAAGTTAACATTTAAACAAAGATCACGTTTTCCTCTTGAATGGAAATTAAATGGAGCAACATTATTTCAAGTACTTTTAATATTTCTATACCAACGCCAAGAAATTTGGTTGGGCAATGTTTGTTTTCCCACATTATGTGAATGATAGCCGACTACACCTGGAGTGAAAACACATTAACCATTATTTTTGAACATGAACTTCCCCCCGAGAGATTGACCGCTGTCCACCAGACATGATTTCTGTGCAGGCCAGAAATGGTATAATAATTAATCAATGCTCATTTTGGTGCAGTTTGGTGGCGAATGCAATAAATATGTGCCTCACTTGACTTTTATCTCTTGACTCTTGCATATCCCATGCCATCCTCGTGGCACAAAACATTTTCCCCACTTGCTGATGCCCTCCACAATCATGCAAGGTCTGGACGCTAAACTCCTACCTTTGTTTGGCAAGATCCAGTCCATGACTAATCCAGTGCAACCAGTCTCCTATGATCCCTAACTGAGGCCTTCACCCAAGGACCCTTCTGATATTTTGAAAGAGATAGTCACGAATTTATCAATGATGGTTAAAAATCTGAAAATTCTTATGAGCACCTTAAAGGATTCATAGAAACATAGAACATAGGTGCAGGAGCAGGCCATTTGGCCCTTCAAGCCTGCACCACCATTCAATATGATTATGGTTGATCATCCTAAATCAGTTCCCAGTTCATGGTTTCTTCCCATATCCCTTGATTCTGGTAGCCCCAAGAGCTATATTTAACTCTCTCTTGAAAATATCAAGTGAACTGGCCTCCACTACCTTTTGTGGCAGAGAATTCCACAGATTCACAACTCTCTGGGTGAAAAAGTTCTCATCTCTGTCCTAAATGGCCTACCCGTTATTCATAAACTGTGACTCCCCCAACATTTCTATACCAAATTCAGGAGTTCTGGACGCCTCCCAACATCAAGATTTTTTTACCTGCATCTAGCCTATCCAATTCTTTAAGAATTTTATATGTTTCTATAATATCCCTTCTTATCCTTCTAAATTCCAGTGAATACAAGCCCAGTCGATCCATTCTTTCATCATATGTCAGTCCCGCCATCCCAAGAATTAACCTGGTGAACCTACGCTGCACTCCCTCAAAAAGTCAAAGTCAAAGTCAAAAGAGTTTATTGTCATGTGACAGGACAATGAAAATCTTTCTTTGCATAGCACAACAGAACATAGAAGGCATTGACTACAATTCTATACATAAATACACCCATGAATTAATAAATTAATAAAGTGCAAATAACAGATGGAGGGATATTAATGCTCAGAGTTCCGAGCCAGAGTCCCTCAATACCAAGAATGTCCTTCCTCAAATTAGGAGGCCAAAACTACACACAATACTCCAGGTGTGGTCTCACCAGGGCCCTGTATAACAGCAGTAGGACCTCCTTGCTCCTATACTAAAATCCTCTCACTATGAAGGCCAACATGCCATTTGTTTTCTTTATTGCCTGCTGTACCTGCATGCTTACTTTCAGTGACTGATGAACAAGAACACCCAGGTCTCATTGCACCTCCCCATTTCCTAATCTGACACGATTCAGATAATAATGTGCCTTCTTGTTCTCGCCACCAAAGTCAATAACCTCACATTTATCCACATTACAAGACTAAGTGGGACCCATTGGGTCCCAGCTTCACATGGACGGGCTGGTCCCCCAATGCAATATTCCACCTCTCCACGAATTCCAATATTGCAACCAGTGGGCGGGGTGGGGGCTTTCTGGAGCGCTAGTATGTGTGTTGTGGGCCAAAGGGACTGGTTTCCGGAGGGCTAGTATGGACATTGTGGGCCGAATGGATTATTGGGCTGGCAGTTCAGTCACTCAGGCCAAGCAGCTCAGTCACTCTGGCCAGGCAGCATTTTAGAACCAATAGGAACACTTTTTGCAAGCATTTTAGAACCAATAGACACTTTTTGTAAGCATTTTAGAACCAATAGAGACACTTTCTGCAAGCATTTTAAAACCAATAGAGACACTCTTTCTGCAAGCATTTTAGAACCAATAGAGACACTCTTTCTGCAAGCATTTTAGAACCAATAGACACTTTTTGCAAGCATTTTAGAAGCTAACACTTTTTGCAAGCATTTTAGAACCAATAGACACTTTTTGCAAGCATTTTAGAACCAATAGTCAATTTTTGCAAGCATTTTAGAACCAATAGACACTTTTTGCAACCAATAAACACTTTTTGCAACAATTTTAGAACCAATAGAGACACTTTTTGCAAGCATTTATAGAAGCACATTAAGGGCGCTCACAGTTGAGTAGACATGTGTTCAGTGCTATTCAGAGCTCAGAGAGACGTGACCCTCTGGCTTCCTCCATTTTGCAGAGGCTGAGTGAGGCACACCACTTCCTGGTTTTATAGTCCCTCCCCCTCCCTCCAGCAGGGGCAGCAGAGAGAATGGCGAATTTTTAAAAAACATTAATATCTCTCTGATTTTTCATCGATGGGAAAAATCCTCTGGTCCAGGAAGGCGGAGGGGGGCTCTGAGCGAGCTGGGCAAAGATGATGGCCGTAGGTGGCGGCATTCTCTCGGAAATCACACCACAGTGAGCCAAAAGCGGTCAAGATCAGACTTTTACTAATATATATATAGATATATAGATATGTACTGCATCTGCCATGCATCTGCCCACCCACCTACCCAACCTATCTAAGTCATCCTGCAGCCTTGTGTCATCCAGCTTTGTGTCATCCGCAAACTTGGAGATGTTACATTTAATTCCATTGTCTAAATCGTTCTTATAGAATAACACCGCATTGCAAGTTCAGAGTGAAAAATACAAAGCCAGTGTTTCCCCCATTATCAATTATGAGATATGGAAAACGAGCCAAACAGCCACAAGTGCAACTTTCAAATCCTCCCCACCTCCATGGGGAAGCTACTTGCGTTATACCTCAATGTACATCTCAAACTACAAGTTCCATATGTTAAGTATTTGAAGTGAGTGCGCACCCAATCTTCAAAATGAATGCTGCAAAAATAACAGAGCAACATAGTTTATCTTACAGAAGCAGAACGGAAAAGGGGACTTGAAAATGTAGTTATGTTTAAATATAAGACGCTGTTCCTCTGGTTTGTGTGTGGCCTCACTCTGACGTTGGATGTGACCCAGGACAGAAAGGTCAGTATGGGAATGGAAAGAAGATTGGTTCGCAACTGGGAAATCCTTGGCGGACAGAACTCCTGTTCAGCAAAACAGTCATATTTTGAGGAGCTCCTCATATTTACTTCTGATAGCTTACAACCCAAAGGTATGAACACTGATTTCTCCAATTTTTGATATCTTGTACAAACACCTCAAGCCCCCCCACTAAAAGTCTGTTAACCAGCTCCACAGTTCGCAACTATGTACCCTTCTTGGGCTTACACCTGTCTCTACCCCAAAAATAGGTATACAAAAAATGCTGGAGAAACTCAGTAGGTCAGGCAGCATCTATGGAGAGAAGGAATAGGCGATGTTTCGGGTTGAGACCCTTCTTCAGGCTCTTCTTCTATCCCAAAAATGGTCCATCAGGGAACCTCCTTGCCCAAGGTCATTTGTTGCTGGCCATTACTTTTTTTCCCCACTTCCAGTTTCTTCACCCCACTCTCCTGACTACAATCAGTCTGTAGAAGGGTCCTGACCACAAACGTCACCTATCCATTTTCTCCACAGATGTTGAAAAAAAAATTTTTTTTTAATGCAGTTACTCTGCATTTTGTGTCTAAATTTGGTGTAAATCAGCATTTGCAGTTCCTTTTTATTATAGAAGGTAGTTGAATTTACTTCTTCCCTTTTCAAGTGAATGCAAATGATCCCACTGTAAAATGTTTCAAACACAACTGGCTGACAACACTCAAGACAATCCATTTATCTCATTGTTATTCATGGCATTTTACTCTGCAAATTGTCTTATGTGATTGCCTATAAAACAAATAACCATGTGTTCAAGGGATACCCAGCTAACATAAAAGGTATTATAAAGTTACAACTTGATTATTCCTGTTGTTTATGTTTTAGTAACACTGTCGTCAGATTTTCTAATCTTGCCGAGGTTGTTTAGGACTCATTTCTTTAAATAACCACAGGGCTTCAATCTAAACTTCAGACAGCACTCTATGTTGCAACAGTAAAGTTCCGTTTAATATCTACAAATTATTTTCAACATGGAGTAAACAAAAAATGGAGCAGGGGGGCGGAAGAAATAATTCTGCTTTTTGTTACTACAAAATTAAACTTCATGGTGTATATTTTTGATCTTTGTAATAAAATATTAAGTGCAGGCTAATTGTAAAATTTCACAAATGCTCTCAAATCGACAATTTAAAATGTCCATGAACACCCATACTAAATTTTCTTTTCAAAACAATATTAAAATTACTCTTTCCCATGGTAATCTAAAATTGATCCAAGAGATGAAAATTCTTTTAATGCTTCTTTAAAACTTTTAATGGGAAAAGTACTGGGAATCTGAAAAGGAAAGTGAAGATGTTAGAAATACTCAAAAAAAATCAGCAGCAGCTTCTGTGGATTTCATGTTTTTATCCAGGAATAGGCATCAATGTAAAACGTCAAGGTCTCTTTCGACAGATGTGTTTAACTCTACGAATATTTTCTTTATTTAGAAAGACCACAATATTTTTGCGAATGTGGTTCAAATCACTGAGCGGTTTGATGCGGTGGAAAAAATATGGATACCCTACATCAAGCTTTTCTACCCCAAAACATACATTCTTATCATTTGCAAATATGTCACCATAGAACAAGTTGGAGCAAAGTTCATATCATTTTTTAAAAACACTAGTTTCATGGTCAAATAATTCAAAGTACTTTTAAACAAAATAATGTTGTTTCAGGCTGGCATGGCAACTGGGGAGGGCCTTAAGATGAGGCATTTCTTCAGGTCTTTCTTTAAAATACATGCTTCCTTCATTAAATTTGTAAACATAAAACATATCAGCATGTGACATTATTCCATTTGATTACAATATTATATTAGCTTGATATCAGCTCCCTCCTCAACCCTCACATATTCCATGTTCAATATCCGTCTGAGTGGTTCTTGTATAGGTTCCAGTTGGTGTGCAAATTGCAAATGTGAGAAATGTGACTGTTTATTATACACATCCCTTTTTGTGATTGCACGCATGGACGGGAATCCTGGGTGGGACGGGAATCCTGGGTGGGACGGGGGAAGGCTGTCCCCCCAATGTTTTGTGAAACATGTAGCAACAAACTTGCCTTGGAATCTTACATTTTTAAAAAGTGAATGATTGGAGTTGTTTATCGCTTGATTCCTGAGACGAAAACCATTTGTTAACTGCCACTGTTAGATAGCTACTGCCAGTAGTTAACAAGTATTTGTACAATGTGTGACCAATACATCAATATGCATTCCTCAGTAAATATAACTGTGTTTTGAGAACTTCTTAAAACTGTAATTAAACTAAAAACACTAAAACCCGAGGAAATCTAAAGAAGGGTCCCTACCCGAAACGTCACCCAATTTCTTCTATCCAGAGATGCTGGCTGCTCCATGGAGTTCCCCAGCACAATTAAAGCATGGGATAGTCTTCATCCTACCATAGTTACCCAACCAGACGCAACTAAATTTAAGGTAGCTCTTTTTTCTCCAATACCCCTTTTTGCTTAAGTCCAAGTCAAGAGAGTTTTATTATCATGTGTCCCAGATAGTACAATGAAATTCTTGCTTGCTGCAGCACAACAGAATAGACTATATATATATATATATATATATATATATAAAAACAGATAACGTGCAATAGGCTGTTATTTTTCAGAGTTTGGAGTTTGGTGGTGATGGGTCCACTCCTGTTTAAATTCCATTTGGAATATTTTTGGAGGACCAGGAAATCAAGAAGCAGGAGTTACTCCAGGGAGTTACTCCAGCTCCAGGGAGTGATTCATCGTTGGTTTTCAGGGGTCGCGGCGACCGGACAGCAATGGCGGCCAGATCTCCCACAATGCAAAAGGATGGCAGTGCGTATGTGCAGGGCGGCATATGCGCACAACCACGGCCGATGATGTGCTGGGAGGATATGCAGGCAGTGGCAGTGCGCATGTGTAAGGCAGCCGGCTGTGCCGGCGGATGAGGAGCGAATGGAGAGAGGAGAGCCGGCGGCCTGGACACGGATACAGATGGTGAGCGGTCACACAGAGAGAGAGAGAGAGAGAGAGAGAGAGAGAGAGAGAGAGAGAGAGAGAGCGAGAGAGCGAGAGAGCGAGAGAGCGAGAGAGCGAGAGAGCGAGAGCGCCAGAGAGAGAGAGAGAGAGAGGGGGAGGGCCGCTTAGAGTCGAATGATAGGTGTCCTGGGTGCTTGCCAAGCTGGGCAAAATGGCAGACTTTTAGGTTGCCCGGTGGGACTTTAGGTCGCCACTGGCACCCGGGCAACCGTTAATTTCGAGCCCTATACATATACGCGTGCGTGCGTGTGTGTGTGTGTGTGTGTGTGTGTGTGTGTGTGTGTGCGCGTGTATATACTGCCTCTTTTATATTCTAATATTAATATGCATATTCGGGAAAAAGATTAAACATGTGGCAAATATGTTATTGCTGCCTTTGTGTCGGGGAAAGGGGAAAGTTGCAGTAAAATAATTTGCAATTTCCATTTCATTTTTTTCCACTCTTTGTGACATGGGCTGATCAATACCGCGTCACCCAGCTATCTTTCACTACTTAACTCGTGCTCATGAGATTGATTTCAAGATGCTCATATGATCTTCTAATGCGGTCATTGTTCTGAGCGCCAAATCCCTTCAGCTGTACCTGCAGCTGAAGCTATGGGTGGATTAGTAGACCTTGAAACTTTGTTTTTATGTAGAGGGGTCATAGAAGTAAGGTATGTGATTTGAGAGTAATATATCATCTGTGGGGTGGAAAAAAAAGTATGACTTACTGGATACCACTGCTAAAATGGCACTGTTAAATGTGCAAAATTTAAAAAAGAACTGCAAATAAACGGAAAAAATACAGATTATCTGGTGATTTGTGCGTGGGAGTTTGTTGTGTGCATTTCGTAGGCAACCAAACGGTATTACTGTGTTTAAACAATAAATAAAATGTGCTTCTTGTAGACAAGGGTGGGGGGGGGGGGGGGGGGGGGGGAAAGGGAGTGTGAGGAGATAAAATTGTTAGTTGTCATGCACACTTGTCATCGGGTCGCCAGGAAATCTGTGTATCCCCCTATGTTTTAAAAGCAATTCCTGCCCATGGTTGCACAAAACTTCAATGCATCCTTCAACATCCAATCCTGGACCTTAAACGTGCCAATCTGCAACATTTGATCACAAACTGTTTCTTGTACTAGAAGACCACAATGTTTTGGGCAGCTCAAACTGCTCTTTTCACCAAGTTGATAATCTTCCAGCTGTAATTAACGTTTGTCTTTGTGCGCAGCTGAGAGAAGCCCACAGAGCACAAAGTCCTGTGCAATGCTTTCCAAACCATCTTGGCAAAACGACATATGACAGATGGACAAGTGTGCATTTGTAGGATCAAGAGGCAAATTGACAGCAGCCAAGTTAAGTTGTCGCTTCCCCTGTTTTTACTTCCGTCCTGTTGGTTAAAGCAGCCCGTGGTACATTTTTGCTCCATTTTACCCAAAGGCCTTGGGTCCTTCTGAACACAGCTCACAATGGAAACAAAAAACTGTTAACATGACTATAAATCATGAAAGCAGCAGATTATTAATGGCCTCTTACAAAAATGTCCAAAAGCAATGAGTACTTAAGTAAAAAGGAAAACTCGCTGGATCGGAATAACACCTCACGGCCAATTCATTCCTTACACCCCAGTTGTTGTAATAAAAACTAGTCAAAAGTAATGTGGCAAACATCAATAAAACACAACATCAATTGTTTCCCCAAACCGAAAGCAGCACGAGCAGTGCATTTTTAGTTTAAATTACAATAGACAAACTTGCCTTTTCAGAGATTTTCTTTACAATAATTGATTGGTTACAGGAAATCTATATAACTGATGTACAGTTCATTGTTGCAATTATTTGGTTTTCTATTGTTTAGAAAATAGCATTTGATTAGTACTTGTGAAGCCCACATCTACTAAGTACTTCTACCATTATTTTGCACAAATATCTCCCCTCCATAAGAAAATATACGTGGGTACAATTTGAAGATAAAGAATCATTACATCTATTGTTATTTTGCTGGTTATAATATTAAATGAGCTAGGTCAACAGAACATTGTTATAATCTTTTGCAGAACCATAATTGATATCAAATGATCTTATCCCTGCACAAGCATGCAACTCGGACAACCTATCTGATGTAGATGTAGTCAGTGGTAGTGATTATATCCATCCACCAAAAGCAGTCTAACCTTTTATTTGTTAGTGTACACAAATGCATTAAGTGGCCTTTCATTGCTTAGTACTGCACATGGCAGCTGGCTTTTTTGGAAAGTAACTTGGAACAAAGCAGTATTGACATTGGTTTTTGAATCAACAGGTCATTTTCCCTTGTTAGATCACTGCAGGTCAAAAGGTATTTGGCCAATGTGCATGTGAACTACAAAAGCAAGGAGCTCTATTTGCAAAATGCTCGTCTGTTCAGCCTAATACTGCTCAAAACATATTTCTAACCATCTGTGGGATACATCAGCAATCACAGCCAGTTAGATTTAAAAAGCACAAGGTCATCAACATTTGTTTTGTGGTTGGAGCCTAAATGTTCTTTTTGTTACACTCTTCAAACAGCTGTTTGGGTATTTTATTAAGACAAGCAAACCTTGACGAACAGGATAATTAAATTCCAAAACAAAGCACAAAATCTACTTGGAGACTAAAGTTGCCTTAAAATAAACCGTAATGGTGGCAGTTATGTGGCGAAACAGTGATATATGAAATAACTTAATATTTGTGGAATTTAACTGCAAACATTTTCTAGCTTTAAAATATTTGAAAAAAACTGTTTTTTGTCTCAGAATTCAAATCAAAAGAACAAATGCTTCATCTACGTGCTCCAAATGTGACACCACACTCACTTGCATTCAGTCTTGATTTATTCTGCTAACTAAAATAGCTTTTTTTCTGACCAAGGAAACAAGACCAGGTGATGCCAAAAAGGAATTAACTTCAATTTACATCCATGGATTATTAGAATTAGGCAGGTCAGTTAATTATACAAACCAGAACTTGTACTTCTACACTTTGCTAGAGGTCAATTTCTTAACATGGAATAATTGTTTATTTGTATTATCATTATTTTAATAAATCAACGTTTGACCTTTATGAATAATCTTTCTGATTTTTCAGAAATTACAAAACAAATTACATGGACCCCTCTCCTCCAAGATTAGGATACATTCTTACCATCATTCTGATCCTTATCATTAGTTTGAAAACCATAAATGCCCGATGGTAAATCGACTCACAGTAATTACCCTGATTATTTCAAAGTCCCAAGCACAATTACTAAAGTATTTGTACAGAATATATTGTCCTTTCCACAAAGGCCCTGGTACTGCACATACCCAGTTCTAGATACTCATTACCCTAGGATTCTGAAATCCTGATTGATTGACATTCTGGTGCTAGTCTATCTTAGAATAATGGGGAGGCTAAAGAACAGCACCTCACAGAGATAATTGTCAAAATGATTTAAAGATACAGCATGGAAATAGGCCCTTCGAGACCACGATCAGCAATTCACACTAGTTCGAATATCCCAGTTTCTCATCCATTCTCTACTCACACAGATCAATTTTGAGGCCAATTAACTTATAAACCCCCATGGATGTGGGAGGAAACCAGAGCATCTGGAGGAAACTCATGCGGTTACAGGGAGAATGTGCAAACTTCATACAGTTAGCACCCGAGGTCAGGATCGATCACGGGTCTACAGTGCTGTAAGGTAGCAGCTCTACCTTATGTTCCACATGATATTCAGGTTATTATCTGACTAATGTTTTAGATGAGGCAGTCAGGCAAACATCTTCACTTATCAGGACCAGATAATTTAAGGACTAGAGACAGAGGTTAAGAAACCTCGACTAACATACCAATAATACATAAAGTTTTCACTATTTCGGTACAAATGGCAGTAACAAACCATGCTTGAACCATGCAGCTTGTGATTTTCCAGTTATTAATTCTAACTACTCTAATTTTTAATCAAGCCCATTCTCTTCGGCATAAGGCTATTTGACATTGGCTTCTGTTTCACATAGGTTAATTATTTAAAAGTTCAACACTGAGTTCTGACAAAAACCAGGGCAATGTACAATGGCATTGCTTAAGAGAGGAAGGGGAAGCATACAAGATCGTAATTGTACCTCAACGTGCTTTATGCCCTGGCTAAACCTGCTTATTCGTGCACTAAATATTCATAATACACCACAAACACATCAAAAGTGTGTAATGTGGTTCACCCTGTACCACTGGAGGTTTGATTATAATTTGAAATAACAGCAAGAGCCTGGCTGCAAAGAATGCTGCTTTGGAAAGCGTTTCATACTGAAGCGGAATTTTAAACAGGAATTTGTTGGAACAAGATTTCTGCACGTAGACAAGGGGCCACTGAAGGGATATTAAAGCAAGTATCAGCAATGAAACCTCTAGCTCTTGAAAATAAATTGGGCAGATTTCATAACAATTTTGTTATTATTGTGAACTAATTCAAAACAAGACCTACAGTTGCCTATTTGGAAATATTATGTTTGACCCAAATTTTAATATTACAGCTGATGTTCAGATACATGTAATTACTTTTTGATTATTACGAATGATCAACAATTCATAGTCAGGTGACATTTACAAGACTAGAAATCTGGCACTTTGCATTTTTCATCCACTAAACCTTTGGATACAATTTAACAAATTTAAGGATGCACAATATTGTATTGAGCTGTGGAAATAAAATGAAGTACAAACAGGAACATCTCAGAACTGTTGTCTGGCATGGGAGAAGGTGTTTATTTAAAAAATAAGTTTTGTGGCTCCATATTCAATTAAAGGTAGAGAAAAATGCTGGAGACTCAGCAGGTGAGGCAGCATCTATGGAGCGAAGGAATAGGTGACGTTTCAGGTTGAGACCCTTCTTCAGACTGATGTGGGGGTGGGGGGAGGGCAGGAAGAAGAAAGGAAGAGGTGGAGGCAGTGGGCTGTGGGAGAGCTGGGAAAGGGAGGGGAAGAGGGAGAAAGCAAGGACTACCTGAAATTGGAGAGGTCAATGTTCATACCGTTGGGGTGTAAACTACTCAAGCGAAATATGAGGTGCTTCTCCCCCAATTTACGGTGGGACACACTCTGGCGATGGAGGTGGTCCAGGACAGAAAGGTCAGATTCGGAATGGGAAGGGGAGTTGAAGTGCTGAGCCACCAGGAGATCAGGTTGGTTAATGCGAACTGAGAGTAGGTGTTGGGCAAAGCAATCGCCAAGCCCACGTTTCTCACCGATGTAGAATCTTACTTGTACTAAAAGCTTTAATTTAAAAAAAAATGAATTGCCAATAATATTGCACCAATTTTAAATATATAAAGCATGATCAGGAAATTAAAATGCTTCAGGATGCAGATTGATTTTTATTAAATACTGGCAATTCTCCATCTACTTTGTATAGCAAAATGGACAATTAAAGTACTGTGCTCAATTTATTATATCACCTTACCATTGCTCATCAGCTATATAATTTCCAGCCA
The DNA here is from genome assembly GCA_963514005.1 of Raja brachyura. The sequence continues at coordinate 87,299,013 of OY740784.1, forward strand.
TTTATCCATTTTTTGCTGCTCATTTATTCCTAACTGCATCTAAAATTCAACAACTCTCATGAGCCATGGTGCTAGTGCCATGCAACAAGCCTGTGAGATAGGCAAGCTTCCAAACACTTAATTGTGTCACAAGTATGCAAAATAAACCATATGCAAAGTTCTAAGAAACCCAGCAAAACCTGGGCCATCAATTCTCGTGAGCTCTTAAAAGTCCATTATATCCAACTAGCCTGGACAAAAAAAATTACCAATTTTAACCTTTTCTAACAAGCATTTTCCCCAAACATGCATCGGTAGTGCCGTCCTGAGGGAGAAATTGGTTAATAGCGCAGCCTTGCAAAAAAATGATTGGTATAAAACTTTAACTGACATACCAAATATGTTAAGAATAGAAACAGAAGGTGAGTTTTCAATGGCACCTCTCAGTTTTAAGACAAAACTTAAAAAACAATTTGTATAACACTTCACCAACACAAAAGATGCAATAGAAATCAATGCTACACAAAGTTACATGTTTGATACACTTGAAGAATACTTTAAAATTAACAATCTGCAATTATAAACATAACTGAATGATTAAAATTAACAATGATGGTACCTTTGAAATGTTAAACCACATTTACTTTCATTGCAAGATAAATAGAAAGTGGCATGAGAAAAGGAAAGACAGCATTGTGGTGCAGATAGCAGAGCTGCTGCCTCATGACTCCAGCAACTTGGGTTCAATCCTGACCTGTGGTGCGTGCAGTGCAGAGTTTACAAAATTCTCCTTGCCACCATTGAATTTCTTCTGGGAATTGTGTTTGGGGTGTTTCCTTTGACACCCCAAACACATTTGAGTTTGTGGATTAAATTAAGGGGAAGGATGGTAGCGAATACATCGGAAAGTGTGCACAATTAAAAAAAAGGGACTAGTGTAAATGGGTGCATGATGGTTGGTGTGCACTCAGTGGGCCAAAGGGATTGTTTACTTGTTGTATGAATATTATTCTGAAGGCACAAAAATGAGAGATCTGCCTCAAAATAAATGAACATTTATTCTGCTAAACTTGTATATGAAAATTATAAGCAGTTGAATAAGGGGTGGGAATGAATAAGCTTTGGCTTCTTCCTGTTCCTTTTCGGACATATACGATTCATTTATTTATAAATATTGTTTATGACACTTTATAAATATTCTTGTTTTGTTTTTTTGTTTTTTTGTATGCTGTTTCATACTTGCTTTTGATTTTTTAGTCTGTTCAAAATAAAGGATTTATTATTATTATTATCATAAAACTTCAGTTCTCAATGCTTTGATGCAGCCAATGAGTACTCGGAGCAGGAGGTTCAAATATAGAGATCAACGTACTGCAATGCACTAGTAGCACAGTCAGTTTTAATGTGTTTCAATATATGTTAGGTCTGTGGTGAAGCAAGATTTGGAATTAATGTTTGCCAAGATCAGCTTCACTACATTACATACTCACAGCAAAGTATGTACAAACCATTCAGCCAAGGATTTGAAACTACACTGACAGACCTCTGGGACTCAAGAATATTCAACAGCTGCAGTTAATATAATGCATTCTCAGAAGCTTTATTTAATTCACCAAAAATAGCTCAAGTAGCACCAGTTGCCAGCCAAATGTTACATTTCAACTTTGAATGTTTGCTTCACTGTAATTTGAGCAAAATTGAGACACAAAAGTGGGACCATCTCAAGTAAACTTCCCATCTTGTTCAAACACAACTCCAATATGATAGAAGGCAAATTTGGGTGAATGTAGATTTTGCCCCCAGCATGCACTAAGCCACAAATGATCAAAACATTGTCTCTAAACATGCAACATACCTTTTTGACAAGTAAATATAGTTTCTACTTGCACCAAGAGCAAACCATTGCCAAATGGATATGGCACAAAATTAAAAATATGATTGCAGCAAAGTTACTGCACTGGCAATCATTGTTCTTGATTTGGAACTTGTTTTCAGCCATTGGCAAAATTAGAGGACAGTAACTCGTGTAGTTACAAGCAAATACAGTTTCAAAGTAACATCATGTCCTGAAAAATATATCAATTTTAATCAGCTTGTCCTGCTTTTATTGGCCAACTAGTGGCTTTTAGTGGCCACTTGCTCTTTACCTTGTATGACTATATCTAAGAGTTAAAGTCTGGCATAAAAGTACCAGAGATAAAAACAAGACTAAATACCACGCAACAATGTTGAAATAAGTGCTTTTGAAGCTGATAACCTGCATTTACAGCATTGCATTCTTTTCAAAATTTCAACGTCTTAAATATTTAAAAAACATTGAACAGCTCAGCAGAAGAATTGGCCCTTTGTCCCACAATGTCTGTGCCAAACATAATGGTAAGACCAACTCTTATATGCCTGCACATAATCCATATCCCAGCATATCCAGGGCTCGAAATTAACGGTTGCCCAGTTGCCAATGACCACCCAAGGTGCCGCCGGGCAACCTAAACACCGAGTCATTTTGCCCAGCTTGGCACTGCAGATACTGGTTTATACCGAAAATAGACACAAAAAACTGGAGTAACTCAGCGGGTCAGGCAGCATCTCTGGAGAAAAGGAACGTGACGTTTCGTGTCGACGATGGCTGTACTGCAGGGCAAAGATATTAGGTGCGTGGTGACGAAGGGCGGACTGAATGACAGGCCCCGAACAGCGGCAGCAGCGGCCGCGGCTCCAACTCCTCCTCCCCTACCCCACCCGCCCTGATAGCGGCCGCTGCCTACAAATCCGCTAACGGCACTTTCAAAACAAACCCTCTCGCACGACGAGGCCGGGGGGTGGGAAGGATGGGGAGGCCTCCTTCCGCCGTCTGAAGCAGCTGCACCAAAGATCCTATAGCTATAGGATCTTTGAGCTGCACCGCTCGGCCCCGCACCTTGCTGTCGGCTGGCGGAGGAGGGGAGGTGGTGGCGAGGAGATCCCAACCGCCACCCCATTTGGCAATGGCACTTGGCTGTGGACAGGGACGGCCAATGCAGTGGGGTGATGTTGTCAGGTGCGCTGACGTTTCTTCCTCCCCACCTCCTCTGCCCCTTCCATTTTCCCACTCTCTCTCTCTCTCTCTCTCTCTCTCTCGTACGCCCCCCTCCACCTGAGACCCCTCCTCTCCATTCCGCACTGATCCCCATTCCCGCCTCTATTCAGTCCTCGCTGACATTCCCTGTGCTCCCCTCCCCATCTCTCCCCCCCCATCTATTCATCCTGTGCTGATCACCCTATCCACCTCGCATTGATTCTCCTGCCACCCCCCCCATCCATCCTGTAGAGATCTACCCAATCATCCTGGTCCTTGGGCCATTTCTTGTCAGTTATTGTAATGTTTAACCTGTCAGATGGGTAGAGTCGGTTTTAACAGCTATTATCATAAAATGCCTTTAGAAATGTCCTTGCAACCTGTATATTTTGTTATGGATAAATTATGTGGGAAGCAAGAGTGTTTCTGTACCAATAGCAATAACGATCCATGCTATGGCCATGTCATGGTAATTTTCAGTCCTTCACAGAAAACATGTATGCATCAATCGGTAGTATGCATGGTTAAGCATATGTGTTACCATGGTCCAGGATTTATTGACACAGGTTGATCATACGCTAAATAATCCAACCACATTTTTGTTTGTAAGTGGAAATAACTAATATAAATTGTATTAACTGCAATGTGTAAAAAGATTTGAGATACTGTATTATAATGTTGCTGGATGTCATTGTGGTTAATATATCATGTCTTGATTGGTGAATATGTTTAGTTTATGACTTTATTTGAAGCAGAAATAATATGTGAATGCTTAATTGAGCATAATTGCGACTGGTAACTACACACTTCGTCCGAGCACATTATCGCATGTGACATGCAAACCGTCTTAAATTACCACCTAAACTGTCATTTGGCAACCTAAAAAGCTGCCAAGCCTGGCTGGCAACGGGGAAAAAAAAAGTTAAGTGAGAGCCCTGATATCCTCTGACAATCAAAAGTCTCTTAAATGCCACTATCGTATCTGCCTCCACCACCGCAGTGCGTTCCCAGCACTCACCACTGTAAAATAACATTGTCCCTCTCACCTTAAAGCCATCTCCCTTTGTATATAATTGTTTATAACAAAATAATATCTGGGAAAAAGATTCTTACTGACTACCCTATCTATGCCTTTTCATAATTTTATATCCTTCTATCAGTTCTGAATCCATACGACTAACTCACTATTAATCCCATGCATTTTAATCTTCTGGATCAGCATACCAGGGGAACCTTATCAAATGCCCTACTAAAATCCATATAGACAACATCCACCACCTTTCCTGCATCGATCACCTTCATCACTTCCTCAAAAAAATTGATCAAATCAATACAACACGATTGCTCAGTACAAAGCTATGGTGACTGTGCCTAATTAATGCATGCTCTTCCAAATGAGAATAAATCCTATCCTAAAGAATCCTCTCCAGCGGCTTTCCAGCCGACATGTGAGACTCAACAGCCAATAATTCCCTGAATTTTTTCTACTTCCCTTCTTAAATAAAGGAGTAGCATTTTGTACTCTCCAGTCATCCGGGACCTTGCCTGTGGCTTCAGGTACAAAGATCTTCATCAAGGCTCCTGCAATCTCATCTCTTGCCTCTCTTAATAATCTTGGATAGATCCCAATCATGTCCTGGGGATCTACACACCTTAATGCTCCATAATAGCCACACCCCCACCTCCTTAATCTGAAGATCCCTTTACATATTAGCATTCTCCACATTGATTTCCCTGTCTACCATGTTCCTCTTGGTGAAAAGGGATGCAAAGTACTAGTTTAGTACCTCGCCTACATCCTCATAGTCCGAGCATAGACTCCCTCATTTATTTATGAGGTTTTCCAGTAGGATTTCTTAACAATGCATCAGTATGTTCTATAAATACTTGGCTATAATACTCGGTTTGAGTATTATAGTTTGAGTAAAAACTCCTATACGCAAACAAATATATTTGCAGCTCTATCAAAATACTTTATTGCATATCGACTTAACCTTGCCCAAGTCTCAAACGTTGAATTTACAATCAAACTGCATAATTTAGGTTCTGTAGTTTAAATGTAATCTCAAAGAGCCATCTTGGTCCACTTTCCTGTACTGCGATAATGCAATTTGTAGATATATGTGGAATTTCCAAACTAAAAATACATTAGGGTTAAATTTCAACAAAAAATACATACAGTATGAAATAGAATGTTTATACAATGGAATTGCTTTCTTAAAAATAATTTGATGGTTAAGGGTAACATCCAAATTAGAATAAATGGCCAAAGGGTTGATTATATGCTCTGAGCTTCTTCTTGATGTTTGGAGGATCCAAGCCAAAAATTTAAAATACCATTTTCTTAATGTCTTCTGACACAGACTCAAGCTACCAACAAAATCAGAACCTGTGTGCTCTAGGGAACAAATGTGCAGATCTTGGGGTGGAATTAATACTATAAGCCAGGAGAGCCCATGTTACTCCAAAGTACTCCAGAAGCAACATAACTGTTCCATTAAAAGGCACAACAAAGTAGCATGCTGTTCAAACAATGTAGACCAGGGCTGTCTTAACAGCATTATAGGCCCCAGGGCAAAGCAGTGCACTGGGGCCCCTACGCTTCCAATTTCTTTATGGCAAATCAAATATGCCATCATGCACTTGCGATGTTCTTCTCCGTTTTCATGTTCTACAATAACATTCTACAATACATAGAGTAGTATGGGGTCCCTCTGTTCTTGGGGCCCCGGGCAACTGCCCAGTGTGCCCATGCGTTAAGACGGCCCTGATGTAGACAAGTCCGATGTGAGGCTGTAGCAAAAGAATCAATGAACCACATTCTTGGTGATGATCATTTCCTCGTGGTTCTAAAATTCTCCTACCCATTCAGTAGAATTATTTATGTGTGTGCGTGTGTGCGTGTGTGCGTGTGTGTGTGTGTGTGTGTGTGTGTGTGTGTGTGTGTGTGTGTGTGTGTGTGCGCCAGATCTAATTTTTCCATTCAAGATTTTTTTCCTAGCATCTCATCTTTATCACAACTGCTCCTCCCCCAACATGCAGCTGTTTGTGAACTTGTTTATTGCATTCTAAATAGAACATTTTTAATATTTTTATTTTATTTTTATTTTTAGGAAAAGCAACTAGGGAATACAGATCAAGAAGAAATGTTATTTTTTAAATATAGTGATAATTATTCATCACATGCCAACTTCAGTCATCCACAGATTTTATCTGGTACTATAATACCTTTACGGTTTCGTACCTTAAGTATTCAAAAATAAATCAAGTAATTGTAACACTTTCATAATGTATGTTGAAATAATGCAAGGTTATGGTAAAAATATTCCAGTCTTTATTTTAGAAAAGCAGTACCTTAATTTTATCATGTCAACTGCCCTTTACAGTGAGCCTACATTTTGATTTTAACTCCCAAATCGCCAATATAGTTTCAAAGTGCATCAGGGATAGTGTCTCTGTTGTCACTTCATCTGTATCAAAACAGTCCATTTTCTCTCAAACAATCCCTTGAGATAAAGAATGATTTGCTTCCACTCAATTTAAGATGATTGATGAGGCCAATGTGGGACTATGCAAAGTCTACCACAGGTGGCACAGGAACTACTTGTTGGAAATGGCAGGTGGGTAGCTTGGGAGATGAAGCATGTCTTTCACTGTTTACACTGTCTTCTGTGTGCTCCTGATGAATGGAGATTAGATCTTCGTTGCCATTCCGATTTCTCCTCTGCCCTTTTGAGTGGTCATTAGGCACGAGCTGGTTGGAATGTTGTACATTTCCAAGGAGACTGAAAGCACTCTTGAATTGTCTTCAAGTAATTATCTCACCAGGATAGAGCATAGAATAGAAAGCAGGCTTCAGAATCTGCAGAATCAAATTGCCAAAAGCAAAAATTCCAAATTTAAAAAAGCTGAAAATGCATTAGTCAAGCCCTGTAGGTCATGTCAAGATCCAATGTTTCTAATGTGATACATTTGCCTTTTGAGAACCATTTAGAAGTTATCTACCATTCTCATTTGTTGCTCAGCTGGTAGCATCCTTCCCGCAGAGAATTCATATATATTTTCTATTGGATTTGAATGAAGTAGTCACTATCTTTTGATACAATGCCACATACACCAGCAATTGTCAAAAATGGCCTGATTTTAACATTGTGCACAGTTTTGAATAAAAATTACCTACTATCTGGAAGTAGTATTTCAAATGTTATGCAACAAAGAAAAGGCCAGTCTTCTTTTTAAGACGTTAAAAACCTGTAATAAAAATGTTTGTGCAATCAAAAGTGAAAAATTAGAGCACATGGTATTGTGGATATTGACATGGATAGAGAACTGGTTGGCAGACAGGCAACAAAAAGTAGGAATTAACGTGTCCTTTTCAGAATGACAGGCAGTGACTAATGGGGTGTTGCAAGGCTGTTATTTACAATATATATTAACGATTTAGACAAAGGAATTAAATGCAACATCTCCAAGTTTGCGTATGACACAAAGCTGGGTGGCACTGTGAGCTGCGAGAGGATGCTATGAGGCGGCAGGGTGACTTGGATAGGTTGGGTGAGTGAGCAGATGCAGTATAATGTGGATACATGTGAGGTTATCCGCTTTGGTGGCAAGAACAAGGCAGCAAATTATCTGAATTATGTCAGAGTAGGAAAAGGGGAGGTACAATGATACCTGGGTGTCCTTGTACACCAGTCACTGAAAGCAAGCATGCAGGCGGTGAACAAAGCAAATGGCATGTTGGCCTTCATAGCGAGAGGATAAGAGTATAGGAGCAAGGAGGTCCTACTACAGTTGTACAGGACCCTGGTGAGACCACACCTGGTGTATTGTGTGCAGTTTTGGTCTCCTAATTTGAGGAAGGACATTATTGCGATTGAGTGATATCTGCAACGTAGATTCACCAGGTTAATTCCCGGGACTGACACATGATGAAAGAATGGATCGACCGGGCTTGTATTCACTGGAATTTGGAAGGATGAGAGGGGATCTTATAGAAATATACAATTCTTAAGGGATTGGTCAGGCTAGATGCAAGAAAAATGTTCCCCATGTTGGGAGAGTCAAGAACCAGGGGGGTCACAGTTTAAGAATAAGGGGTAGGCCATTTAGGACTGAGATGAGGAAAAATGTTTTCACCCAGAGAGTTGTGAATCTGTGGAATTCTCTGCCACAGAAGACAGTGGAGGCCAATTTGCTGGTTGTATTCAAGAGAGAGTTAGATATAGCTCTTTGGGCTAACATAATCAAGGGATATGGGGAAAAAGCAGGAACAGGGTACTGATTCTGGATGATCAGCCATGATCACATTGAATGGCGGAGTTGGCTTGAAGGGCCGAATGGCCTACTCCTGCACATACTTTCTACGTTTCTATGAATACAAACAAGCAATAAATTAATTTAAATTAAGCACCAATAAGTAAATGCTGGACATGTGAAAATAAAAGTGCTCAGGCGGCTGGTAGCATTTGTGGAGAGAAAGGACAATATTTCAAATCATGGCACTTCAGGAAGAATGTTCCATTGAACAGTCCGTTCTCCAGTTTTTGCGCTGTTGCACAGGCTAGAACCCATTTATTGCCCAATATTGTGAATTCCGGTACAGCCCTATTTTATCTTGTCTACCCTCCATTTCCAATACTTGGACTGGAAACCTATTAAGTTGCTGCTAAAGATCAAATAATTTCACAATCTTAAATGTTACTGTGAAGACATATCTCCAAAGTCTATAAATATAAGCAATTTAACAACTATAAAACAGAGACGTTTATAGAAAATGGGAGAAAAAGAGCGCTTATTATAACTTACTGTCTTACCAAATGGCTAAAAGGATAACTCTTGAAAATAGACATAGCAGGCCTGGACACGAGTTCACGCTGCAAATCTAAATTTGGCAAAAAATCTCATAGGCGAAGTATAAATGATGAGGAAAATAGAAATGTCATACTGGTTTAACAAACCTTGCAGTCAGACACCAAGTTACAATTTAGAACAGAGAGAGAAATCCCCCACCTATTCCTAAAATGATCGATTTAGTCATAATGCACCAACAGCAACATCCTCCATTCGTTCAAGATGATAATTCTACATATTTGGTTTGGATAAACAAAAAATGCATTCATTGTTCATACGATATGATAGATCTTTATCCAAGGAGAGAAATTGATCTGCCAACAAAATCATAAAATACATGAAATTAAAGTGATGAGTGGAAAGGATTGGGGATGTGCAAAGATTGGGGAGGGGCGGGGGGTAGGGGAGTCAGTCTACCCACTACAGAGGGGGGAGGAGTTGTACAATTTGATAGCCACAGGGAAGAAGGATCTCCTGTGGCGTTCTGTCCTGCATCTAGGTGGAACCAGCCTGTTGCTGAAAGCACTCCTCAGATTGACCAGTTCGTCATGGAGGGGGTGAGCTGTATTCTCCAGGATGCTCCACAGTTTGAGCATCCACCCCTCCAAGACTACCTCCAATGAATCCAACTCTGCCCCCAGGTCGGTGGCAGCCTTCCTGATGAGTTTGTTGATCCTACTGGCATCCACAGCCCTTGCCCTGCTGCCCCAACACAAGGGGCACTGGCTACCACAGATTGGTAGACATCTACAGTATCGTACTACATACATTGAAAGAGCAGAGCCATCTCAAAAAGGTGTTTGATTTCCGCATGCACATATTCAGCATTCTCAGCATGCACCGATCTTGAAATGCAGTTGTTGACCACAGACCGGTAAGTCTCTTATGCAATGACTTAAATATACTCTGTGCTATATTAACTAAGAGAACCCAAAAAATTATAAAACAATTGATACATCCTCATCAAACAGGGTTCATATCGACAAGAGCAGAACTCGCTATCAAAACATGGATGGGACCGGGGGACACAATATTTTGGCAGCCGTGCGCGCATGCGCACACTCACACACATGCACGAGGCTTCGGAGGCTCAATCCAGCGCTAAATGTAGCTCAACTCTGCCTGTGTTGCCGGGTTAACTACAGCCCTGACTGGACTGACGGGACACCAGTGCTGTTTTTCCGCAATGCCCATATTTCCCTCAAGCCTAGGCAGGTTAACCAAGCAGAGTTGCGCTGGGTTTAGCGCTGCTTCTCTGCGCTGGCTGTGGGCCTGGGGGTACAGCTCACGTCTGACTCCCGACCTCTCTGGCCACCCGTGGGGGGGGGGGGGGGCAAATTGGGTGGGCACGGGACAGCGCCGGGGGCCCAGCAGGGATCGATCCTGGCTGCGGATGAGGTGCAGGTCTGTGCCACGTCTCCCTCCCCCAATCATCGCACTCTATCCTCAGTCCCCCCCCCCCCCACTCCTCCAATCATCGCGCTAAATCATCATGTCCCGCCCCCATTGCCTGCTGACCGACGTCTCTCTCATTCAATTGGCGCCCACGATCAGCAGTCCCACCTCCACTGTCTCGTGGAAAGCGGAGATTTTAAAATCCGGATTACAAATACTTAGGGGGGGGGTTGTGTCCCCTCTGCCACCCCCCCCCCCCCCCCCGTGTTTTCCGCCCCTACAAATCGGGCAGACAGGGAGCCAATAATATTAGGCGGGTCCTGAATATCATGACATGTGCAAAAAGGAAGCATTAGATTTCAATGCTATTAAGTTTAGATGCTCAAAAGGCTTTCGACAGAGTAGATTGGGCCGATATTGAATATACACTAGATAAAATGGTGTTCCACACAAAATTTATTACTTGGGTGAAAACAATATATTTAAATCCAAAGTCAAAAGTAAGGGTAAATGGATGTTTTTTTAATTAAAAAGGGGAGCTAGACAGGGAGACAGTTTGAGTCCACTGCTTTTTGACTTATGTTTAGAGCCGCTCGCAGATACTATTAGGCAAGATTACTATATTGAGGGCATTAAAGATGATCGGGGGGGGGGGGGGGGGGTGGAGGGATAGAAAAAAAAAAATCAGAATTTGCAGATGATGTTATGATCTATGTGAGTAATCCTATTTCCTCAATGCCTCGCCTAATGCAAGTCTTACAGGAATATGGAGAAATATCTGGATATAAAATAAATGACTCCAAATCAGGATGCTGTCAGATCTGTGGCCCTCGCAATTAAATTATCAGGTCAGGTTCCATTGGGGGGGGGGGGGGGGGGTTTAGATATTTAGGTATTGTCATCACTTCCTCTATCATCGCATTGTATGAAGCTAACTATAGTAAATTACTCAAGAAGATTAAGGCAGACATGCACAGATGGGATATTCTCCCTTTATCTCTAATTGGTAGAGTGGGGGGTAAACAAAATGCTGGAGAAACTCAGCAGGTGCAGCAGCATCTATGGAGCGAAGGAGATAAGCAACGATTCGGGCCGAAACCGTTCTTCAGACTAGAGTGGAAGTTGTTCGAATGAACATTTTGCCCCCACTGCTTTTCTTATTTCAATTTTTACCAGTATAGGTCCCTGGCACGCCATTTAAGGCGTTAGACAAAGAGTTAACAAGATTTGTGTGGCAAAATAAGACACCCAGAGTCACTTAAGACACTGTTGTTATCAAAACAAAAAGGGGGATTAAATATGCCCAACTTTAAATATTATTATTGGGCAGCGCAGCTGAGAACCTTGATAGCATGGTTAACGAACGATGAGGAAACGGGATGGGTGAAAAATGCATGTCCTAGTATTGCCCTGGTTGGGCTCCCATTTCTAACTCAAGTAAATTGGAAGAAATTAAAAGTAGATAACGAAGGGATTAAATTCACAATGAAAATGTGGTTAGCTATCAGAAAGCAATTCAATCTTTTTAATTCGATATCTAGAGCAATGAAGATTACTGCTAGTCCCAATTTTATACCCAGCAAAATTGATAAGGGATTTAGAAACTGAGCAGATAAAGGGCTTATTACCGTGGACCAGCTTTTTTGTGAGGGAGTCTTGAAATCTTATGAGCACTTGCAGAATGAATTTGGACTGTCAGGGTCAGATTTCTTTAGGTTCCTCCAAATACGGCACTACTTAGACACATGTAGATTGGGAGCAGATATGTAGACTACCTTCAAATTTGGAAAATACTTTCTTGATGACTATAGCGGGAGTGTTACAAAATAACTTGATATCCCATTTATATCAAGGACTTCAAGACTATATAAAAGGAAATACTATTGAAACAAAACAGAAGTGGGAATTGGAAATGAACATTATTATTACAGATGAAATATGGGAAAGGACATGTCTCTTGGGCCATAAGCTGACAAGTAGCCCCTCTTGGAGGGAGTTCGATTGGAAAATTAAAATGAGAGTATTTAGGACCCCTCTAGTGTTGGCAAGATACAGTAATACCTCAAATTTATGCTGGAGACAATGTGGGAAGATCGGTGATCACACACATATTTTTGGGGATTGTCCCAAATTGTACCAATACTAGAGAGACACCCAGGTAGAGATTACATTAATTCTGGGAGTGGATCTACCTTTGGAACCGGTTTGTTTTATATTAGGAGATACTCCAGCAGCGACAGATATTCAAAATCAGAAATATTTGCTTGGGGTGATGCTGTTGATCGCTAAAAAGATGATAACAGAAATGCAGTTGTTGAACAACCATATTTTTATTCTATTCCTGCCCTTCGGTTGGCCACAAATCTGGTTTCTGCCAGTTTTTCTGAAGCACATCTTCTGCAGAGTCTGTGATGTCTCCAAACGATTTACATTAATTGTCTTTCTTGTCAGAGCATTTACTGTATTGCCCGGCAATGAAGACATACCTGTGTCGAAGACGCACCCCCACCTTGAGTTGCTACATTTTGAAGAAATGCTGGCGGGACAGGATCAAGGGTTAGGTTTATTCCAGGGGTCAGCAACCTTGTTCTGCATTGGGGCCAGGACCCATGTCTGTGAGTGGATGGCGGGCCACGTCTATCGCCATTATTAATCATGGGAGGTAATAATAGTCGAGGCGGGGGAGGCAGGAGGGCGGCTGCCTGTACGGAGGCCAGTCGCAACGGTAAGGAGGAGGCCAAGCTGTCTGACAGGGACAACGAGACAGCAGCACGGGCTCGTCGTCCCGGGACAGCCTGCCCAAGGCACCCTCCTGCCCACAGACCTACCTGTGGGAAACACGTCACAGCTGGGGCTACCCCACCCTCAACAACGACGTCTTCCAGCGACGGCAGAACCTCGCGGGCTGGGTGCTTTTGGGCTACAGGCCGCATCCGGCCCATGGGCCGTAGGTTGCCGACTCCTGGTTTAGTCAGTAGAAAGGAAGATGTGAAACACCTTCAAGGAGGCAATGAGGACCGGGGAGCCACCAAGTTCACCTGTCCCACAATGTGGTGTGGGACAGGGACTTCCTGGCACAGAGAGACAGACGTTTACCACTTTGTGCAGCCCAGGCCAGACTCCCCACACGCTGTGGAAGGAACTCTTCCCCCACTCAGCCGCGCTGTCCTTTTACAGCTGCTGCATTGAGGGATAGTAAAGTCTATCTTTCTTGGCTACCAATCTAACTTTCGGCCTCCAAGACACGGGTAAATTTTCGGGTCTTATTTCAGGGTAAAAAAATAGCGTCTTCATTGCCGGGAAATAGGGTAAGTAGAACATTTTTGTAGACTCGGTTTGTCATTAAGGGTACCGTATTTTAAAAGGGGAATGCAAAAGCTAGTGCAGGTGGATGCCCATGCTTTTAGGCGTTCCTGGACAGCGCATTAAATTGAACCTCACCGATTGTCTATTGGCAACTTCATTTTCCCCTTAATTTCAAAGTTTTATCTTTTTCTCAATGTTTATGTGAAAAGCCTAATCCATTCACCATTTAAGTTATCCAAGCTGTGATACAAATTACTACCAAGTTACATTACAGCTTGGTTTGGGAATAGCTCTCAACAAGACTGCAATAAATTGCAGAGAATTATAGATGTAGCCCAGGCCATTACACAGACCACACTTCCCACCATTGACTCCATCTAGACTTCACACCACCTCAGAATGGCAGCCAACATAATGAAAGACCATTCCACGTGGTAATTCCTTGTCCATTGTGGACATTGGACTTTGTCTATGGAACAGATTTGCTACAATGCTGAGAACTATATTCTGCACTCTGTATCTTCTCCTTTGCCCTCTCTATTGCACTTCAGTTTGACTTGAATGTATTTATAGTATTTTTTATTTGTTTGGATAGCATGTAGAGCTTTCCACTGAACCTTGCTACACTTGACAATAAACTTAAACCTCCTAGAGAGAACCCTATTTAACACTCCAGTCCTGCCCTTGACGGAGTATATGTAAACATTGATTGCTGATCCTCACACTTTAAATCAATCCATCTCCTCCTTTGATATACCCCAAACTTCCTAGTTCCCATTTTCACACTTTTATTTACCTGCAGATATGAAATAGTGATCTCTAAATCTCCTGGCACAAATCGTTCAATATCCTTAAAATTCCACTCTACCTCATCTAGCCATCCAGAAAAACATAACCAGAGATAGTTTTATATCTCACATTAACTCAAAAATGTTACATTATTTGACAGCGACCCATACTACCCTCTGTGCATCAGCAGCAACGTCAGAACAATGAATGCTGCATTAACTATATTAAATATTAATAAACTACATATTCCCCAAATTGTGTGTTATATTGTTCTACCAGAGTACTGCACTGTCAGGGCTCACGAGGTAGTGCACTGCACATATTTATCCATCCATTTTACTTCCCCATCCTAACTTAATTTGGAGATTTGGTAAGGGTTAATCTGAGGATTTTCAGCATTTTCATCCAATATTGCAATACAGGTGCAAATGAAAAATAGACTAAAATGCTATATAATATTTTTAAGACCTAGATGACTATATTCCAGGAAATATTTAAATAGCAAAAATATACAAAAAGCTAGCAAATGGTTGCAGCCTTAACACACAAAAGCTGTCCGCTTCAGTGGTTATGTCCATTTAGCACTTATGCACTTGTCTTACATTAGCAAAAATAGGTCATCTCCCCACAGAGACGACGGAATTTCATTTTGACCTGTATAATATAGTTTAAATTTGAGAGACCAAAATATTTTTGTCACAAATGATTTCCATCTAATGCAAATATGACAACTTAACGATTGGGGATTTGATGAGTCTATAATAAATCTTTGCCAATGTAGCAGACTGTTTTGAAGCTGAAATATTTCCTGACAGACAGAAAAGTAGAATGATTTCATCATCCTGACAGCCATGACAAATTATGTTGAATTTGCCTGAAAGGCAAGCTTGTTCATTTCACTGCAATTATTGGCATATTATCTGCTGCCAAGCAGAAGAACATTCTATCATCTGCACAGTCCAGTATCTCAGTACCCTTAATAATAAATAATAAATCAATAGCAATCACAAATTAACTACATATGCATTCTATTTTGTGGCCATATTAGTATGAGTATTGATTTATTATAGTTACATGTACCAAGAACATACGAGTACATCAGGTAGTGCAAGAGAACAGTGTTTCAGCTATAGAGAAATTGTGGATAAAAAAGTGCAAACGCCACAAGATAGATTGGAAGGTCAGGAATTCATTCTTCGCAAACGAGAGGTCTGATCAAGCGTCTGATAAATGTGAGGAAGAAGCTGTTCTTAATCTGAGGTATGTGCTCACAAACTTGAATCCTCTGCCCTATGGGTGAGGAGAGGAGAGAATGAATGGATGTTGACCACTTTCCTGAAGCAGCATGAAGTATGGTGGGAGTTGCTGGGATGGAAAAGGGGTGTGGTAGGCTGGTTTGCATGATTGAGTCAGCTGCATTCACAACCTTTTTGCTGTCTTGGTGGAGCAGTTACCATACAAAGCCGTGATGTATCCAGATAGCATGCTTGTGTTGGAAAGAACTGCAGATGCTGGTTTAAATCGAAGACAGACAAAATGCTGGAATAACTCAGCAGGACAGGCAGCATCTCTGGAGATAAGGATTGGGTGACATTTTGGGTCGAGACATTTTCATCAGACTCAATGGAGCTTTCTATAGTACATCTGGAGAAAATGGAGAGTTGTTGGACATGCTGAGTTTCCTTAGTCTTCTGAGGAAGAGGCATTGGTGGACCATCTGGCCATAGCAATAGTGTGATTAAACCAAGATAAATTGTTGCTGATATGTACACCAAGACACTTGAAGCTCTCAACCATTTCCACTTCAGCAGCTCCGATTTATGCAGACTAGAGTGTACTTCACTCCGTTTCATGAAGTCAGAATCGGTTCCTTAATTTTACTAACTTTGAGAACTAGGTTGTTTTCTTTACACCATGCGCTTAAGCTCTCCAACTCCTTCCTGTACTCGGTCTCATCATTATTTGTGATCTGACCCATTACAATGGCAGAGGGATTCGTAAATGGTTAGAGCAGAATTTGGCCGCTCAGCCATGATTGTACAGGGAGTACAGTAAGGGGCATGAAATGCAGCCTTGCAGAGGACCGGTGTTGAGAATTATTCTGGCAGATGTCTTGGCGCCTTACTGATTGTGGTCTATAGGCTAGGAAGTCAAGGGTTCCGTTGCAGCAGAGAAGAGGGTACCAAGATTTGGGTCTAAGAGTTTGGAAATTAGTTTAGTTGGAATTATAAAATTGAACACTGAATTATAGTCACTAAAATTGGAATCTGACTTAGGAGTCATTGTTATCCAGATGTTCAAGGAATGAGACGAGTAACAGTAGGCAAACTGCATTGCATCATGTTAAAGAAGGAACTGCAGATGCTGGAAAATCAACGATACACAAAATGCTAGAGAAACTCAGCGGGTGCAGCAGCATCTATGGAGCGAGGGAGATAGGCAACGTTTCGGGCCAAAACCCTTCTTCAGACTGATGAGGGGCGGGGGGAGGCGAGGGAAAGAAACGAAAAAGGAGGAGGAACCCGAGGGCTGAGGGAGAGGTAGGAAGGGGAGGAGACAGCAAGGGTTAACGGAATTAAGAGAATTCGATGTTCATGCCAAGAGGATGCAGACTCCCCAAGTGGAATATGAGGTGCCGTTCCTCCAATTTGCGGTGTTGCTCACTCTGGCCGTGGAGGAGGCCCAGGACAGAGAGGTTGGATACGGAATGGGAGGGGGAGTTGAAATGCTGAGCCACCGGGAGGTCGGGTTAGTTAATGCGAACTGTGCTGAGGTGTTTGGCGAAACGATCGCCAAGCCTCCACTTGGTCTCACCGATATAGATCAGCTGACATCTAGAGTAGCGGATGCAATAGATGAGGTTGGAAGAGGTGCAGGTGAACCTCTGTCGGACCTGGAACGACTGCTTGGATCCTTGAATGGAGTGGAGGGAGGAGGTAAAGCGACAAGTGTAGCATCTCTTGCGGTTGCAAGGGAAAGTGCCCGGGGAAGGGGTGGAGCGGAAAGGAAGGAATGAATTGTCAAGGGAGTTGCGGAGGGAGCGGTCTTTGCGGAAGGCAGACGGGGGGGAGATGGGAAGATGAGGCGAGTGGTGGGCTCATGTTGGAGGTGGCAAAACTGGCGGACTACGTGTTGTATGTGCCGGCTGGTAGGGTGAAAGGTGAAGACCAGGGTGACTCTGCGAGTAGGGGGATGGGGAGAGAGGGCAGTGTTACAGGGTAAGGAAGAGACCCTGGTGCGAGCCTCATCTATAGTGGGGGAGGGGAATCCCCATTCCCTGAAGAATGACGCCATTTGTGATGCCCTGGTGTGGAACACCTCATCCTGGAAGCAGATGCAGCGTAGACGGAGGAATTGGGAATAGGGGATGGAGTCCTTACAGGAAGCAGGGTGGGAGGAAGAGTAGTCCAGATAGCCGTGGGAGTCAGTGGGTTTATAGTGGATGATATATCATGACTGTTTGGAGTTTGACAGGTTGGAGTTTGTGTGCCATGACTTGTCTCATGATAATTGATGTTACAAGAATTCAACTATAAATAACTCCAAATTTATAGCTATTTATTGTAGAACCGCATAGGAAGAATACTATTTCTGATTGGAATATGAAGCAGATGGTAGTCTAGAACATTGTCCTGAAAAAAACCTTACAGCAGTGTCCCAAGGATAAAATGATTGACCTCCAGCCATTTAAAGTAATCATTAGTATACTGCAAAATATACTGCTTTCCTATTTTATGTCAATCCGAGAAGTAAATTCCTTTCCTCGATTTATTTTGATGTCCTTTTTTTGCTACACATCATTCACAGATTAACCAAAACTGTCAATTTACAGGCATGGTTTACTTCTTCATTGGCTGTTTTTCAGATTATTCTTTTAACTACATTTTACCTCTGAAGTCAAAAGAGTGTATAGTAGCATTAGACAATAGGTGCAGGAGTAGGCCATTCGGCCCTTTGAGCCAGCACCACTATTCACTGTGATCATGGCTGATCATCCACCTTCAGTACCCAGTTCCTGCCTTCTCACCATATCCCCTGACTCCGCTATCTTTAACAGCTCAATCTAACTCTCTAATTGGCCTCCACTGCCTTCTGAAGCAGAGAATTCCACAGATTAACACTGAGTGAAAACGTTTTTCCTCATCTTCGTTCTAAATTCCCTTCTTCTTAAATTGTGGCCCCTGGTTCTGGACTCACCCGACATCAGGAACATGTTTCCTGCCTCTAGCATGTCCAATATGTTTCAATAAGATCCCCTCTCATCCTTCTAAATAAATAGAAATGCCCAGCTGCTCCATTCTACCAACGTATGACAGTCCCGCGAATTAAAGTGGTGAACCTATGCTGCAGTCCCTCAATAGCAAGAATGTCCTTCCTCAAATTTGGAGACCAAAACTACACACAATACTCCAGGTGTGGTCCCACTAGGGCCTTGTACAACTGCAGAAGGACCTCTTTGCTCCTATACTCAACTCCTCTTGTTACGAAGGCCAACATGCCATTAGCTTTCTTCACTGCCTGCTGTACCTGCATGCTTATTTTCAGTGAGTGATGAACAAGGATTCCCAGATCTCTTTGTACTCCCCTTTTCCCAACGACACCATTCAAATAATAGCAGGTTAGATAAAGTCATCATTAAGGTACAAGATCAGGAAAAAAGTTCTGGACTATCGATCCAGGAATATATCAAAATCCCACGTCCGGTGGCGCCATGTTCTAGGAGAGAACAGCGTCAGATCAGCTCTTAAAAAATCTGGAAAAAAAACGGGGTTAGAGGAGGTTGCTAACACTACTTACCGCAGGAGATCGATTTTAAACGGCTCCGGGTGCGATTGTAAGCTGCGTGACGTCATCAGGCGCGCGACTTTAGCGACTCCGGTAAGAAATTTAAAATGAATCCCTCCTCCCCCACACAGCCGAAGAAAAGTTCCAGAAGGGAGGCAGGCCCCACCAAAGCTTCAGGCTCGGGACAGGCTGCCTCCCAAGAAGAGATTTCACAAAGAAAAGCTGAAATGGAAGATTTTAAAAAGTCTTTACTGGCAGATATGAAGAAAATGCTGAAGGAAACACAAACAGAAATGAAGAAAGATTATAAAGAAACTAAGGATGAAATGAAGGCCTTAAAAATGGATATTCGAAATATCAAAGATGAATTAACAAGAGAAGTTAAAGAAATGGTAAAAACCATGATGTCGGATTGGAAAACAGAAATTGAGGAGGACATACACAATCAACTGATCGAGGCAACTGATAAGATTGCTGGGATGGAGCGATTGATGGAAGAGATGATGGATGCGAAAATAGAGGCGAGGTTAAGCCCTATGTCAACTGTACTGGATCAACAAAATGATACGATTAAAGAATTAACTGATGCTGCTCTAACAACTGCGAGAGAGAATGAGAAGATAAACGAAGAGAACAAACGCCTCTCTGAATTATTACGTAAAATTAATGAGAAATGTATTGATTTGGAGGGGCGCCAAAGAC
The DNA here is from genome assembly GCA_963514005.1 of Raja brachyura. The sequence continues at coordinate 87,318,877 of OY740784.1, forward strand.
GTAAGAATTTGCGCATAGTAGGTCTGTCTGAGGGACGCGAAGGAAACTATGACCCACGTAAATTCTTTGCAAAACTCCTAAAGGACATTTTGGATTTGGATGAAGAACCCCTGTTGGGCCGTGCCCACAGGGCTTTAAGACCGGTCCCTAGGAGGGGTGCGCCACCAAGACAAGTAATTGTAAAGGTGGTTTATGACAGTGTCTTTGAGGATATGATGAAGATAATCATAAGAAAAAGAAATCTGAAATACGAAGGAGATAACATCAGTATCTTCAGAGACTACCCGGCCGAAGTGGCTAAAAGAAGAGCTCTATTTACAGAAACAAGACGCATCTTGAGAGACATAAAAGGAATAAAGGAGATCAGATATGGTTTGGTGTACCCGGCAATACTTAGAGTTACCTACGAGAATAAGGATCTTCGTTTCACCAAACATACAGCGGCACTGGAATTTGCTCGGAAAATACTGAAGGAGGCAGAAGAAAGAGAAGAAGGAGAAGAAGGAGACGCTGTGGAAGAAGGAGTAGACCCAACTGGGTAGTGGATGAATGAACTTTATGGACCTGTGGCTGTGAATCATTTACTGAGAAAAAGGCGGAATAATGGACATCGATTTGTAGTTTTATAATGTTTACTAATTAATTAATAAATACTAATTTGTAATTTTTAATTATTAATTATTAATTACTAATTAGTTTGATTTCCCTTACTCCCCTCATATAGTATTACTAATTATGATAATAATTATAGCTGAGATTAACAACTAAAAATTAGTAATATGAATAATAGAAAAATTTATTAAGAAAATAAAGTTAGCACCCCCACCCCAATATACACAGTATTTCAAATAAGAGCTGGAATATTTAACATCTTTTTTTTTAATACGGAAGTCGTTAGATTAGTAGCCATGTTAGTGTGGCTTTCACTTGCACTCACTACACATTATATAAGTGTAGTTTCTTTTTTTTCTGATCACCTTTTTTTCACCCTTTACTTTTTTTATATTCACATTTGTTATTATTTTTGTTATTTTTTGCATAACACATACTTGATATTATATTATATATTATATAATTATGACTTTTATCTATTTTATATAATCAGATTAAATGAATATGGTTTAACGGAATTGGAAATTCGCATCGGACTGAAGTTGGGGTGTAGTGTCGGGCTGGAGGAGCCAAGAAGGCTACTCCAAAAAAAGCCACCCTAACAATAAAATGCAGGATATGAATGTAAGGAATGGAGATGATGGAATCACCTTCTGTAGCTGGAATGTTAAAGGAATCAATGAACCAATTAAAAGGGGAAAGGTACTAGCTCAGTTGAATAGATTGAAATCTGGAGTTATGTTTCTTCAAGAGACACATCTTAAAAAAGATGCTCAATATAGATTAACCGCAAAATGGATTTCAAAAGTATATCACTCTTCGTTTATACACAAATCTAGAGGAGTTGCAATAATTATTCGTAAAGGTATACCTTTTAAACTTAATTCATTAATAGAGGATAAGGAGGGTAGATATTTAATAATTACAGGGGAACTACATTCAAAAAAAGTAATTCTTATGAATATATATGCACCTAATTTTGATAATCCACTATTTTTTAAGAAAATATTTAATAGTATTCCTATATCCACCCAATATAATTTAATAATTGGAGGTGATTTTAATTGTACTTTAGATAATTATCTGGATAGATCTTCTACAAAAATTAAGGCTCTCTCTAAATCAAGCAAGCTTATAAACTCCTTTAGTAAGACATTGAATGTTAAAGATATTTGGAGATTGGATAATCCTACCGGACGGGAATATTCATTTTTCTCGCCGGTATTTGGAACATATTCGAGGATTGATTATTTCTTAGTAGACTCAAAACTACTCCCCTTTACATATGATGCAAAGTATCATAATATTATTATCTCAGATCATGCCCCTTTAACATTTAAGATAAAATTAAAAGATATGGTTAATAAAACTAATATTTGGAGATTCAATACACAGATATTAAAGGATAAAGACTGCTGTAACTATGTGGAGAAACAGATTAAATTATTTTTTGAAACTAACGATAAACCTGAGACTTCCTCATTACTATTATGGGACACATTTAAAGCATTTATGCGTGGTGCAATAATATCAGCACAAGCTCATTTTAATAAAGAAAATCGAAAGATGGAGCAAAAGTTAGAAAAAGAGATAAACCAATTAGATAGTGAAAATATAATACACCCTTCAAAAGAGTTGAGTAATAAAATTGCAATATTAAAATATAGATTAAATAAAATTTATGCTGACCAAGTGATAAAATTATACCAACAAACTAAACAAGTTCATTTTGAATTCGGTGATAAACCTCAAAAATTATTAGCACGACAACTCAGAAGATTAGACGATGAAAAAACTATACATAGTATTAGATCGGCGCAGGGAAATACGTTGACTATACCAAAAGACATTAATGATACATTTTTACAATATTATCAAAATCTTTATTCATCTAAATTAACAGGGCAAACAGATGAAATGGAAACATTTCTAGAAAAATGTCATTTTAATAAGTTAAATTTTGAGAGTAGGCAATTATTAAATGCTGAAATATCTGTAATAGATATCGAAGAATCAATTGGATCGTTAAAAAATGGTAAAACAGCGGGCCCCGATGGCCTGAATGCAGAATTTTATAAAAAATTTCACGATCTACTTTCACCTAGATTACAAACAGTGTACAGACACACCTATGAGTTAGGAAAATTACCAGACTCTTTAAATGAATCTACAATTACATTAATTCCTAAATTAGATAAGGACCTGGAAGACCCTGGATCATACCGAGCGATTGCCCTTTTAAATACTGATCAAAAAATACTAACTAAAGTACTCTCTCGGAGGCTAAGTTTAGTGATTTCCAAAATAATACATTATGATCAAACAGGTTTTATTCCAAAACGTTACTCATCACATAATCTTAGACGCTTGTTTAACATTATTTACTCGAGAAGAAGGAGAGATATAGAATTAGCAGTTATATCGTTGGATGCTGAAAAAGCATTCGACCAGGTGGAATGGTCATATTTATTTAATATAATGGAAAAATATCAACTGGGGGACGGATTTTGTAAATGGGTAAGAATATTATATTCTAACCCTACTGCAAGAATTTTAACCAATCAAATATTATCACCTAAATTTAATCTCTTTAGGGGACGCAGACAGGGATGTCCGTTATCCCCTTTATTATTTGCCTTGGTGATAGAACCTCTGGCTGAAAGAATCAGATCAGAACCCGAAATATATGGGTACAACACTGACATAACAAATAATAAGATATCTTTATATGCAGATGATATTCTGATTTATATTACTAAGCCGGAACGTAGTATTCCAAAGCTATTCAATGTTATAAATGAATTTAGTGTATTTTCAGGATATAGGATTAATTGGAGTAAAAGTGACATAATGCCTATAACTGGTATAAATGTAAATATATTACAAAAATACCCATTAAAAATAGTTACAGATAAATTTAAATATTTAGGAATTAATGTGTCTAAATCCTATAAATTATTAATTAAAGCTAATTATTATCAATTATTAGAGAAAGTTAAAAAAAACATTTTATATTGGAAAACACTTCCTATATCTATGATCGGTAGAATTAATGCTATAAAGATGATTTTTTTACCACAATTGTTATATTTATTTCAGGCAATTCCTTTTTTTCTTCCAAAAAGTTTTCTAAAAAAAATTGATACCATAGTTAATAATTTTGTCTGGGATTACAAAAGCCATAGAATAGGTAAAAAACACTTATGTAAGTCGAAGATAAATGGAGGGCTGGCACTTCCAAATTTTTTATATTACTATTGGGCAGTTCAGATTAAGAATATGAATTTTTGGTGGGTAAATATGGATGTTGAACCAATGTGGCTAAAAATGGAAAAGGAAGACTGTTTACCCTTCACTATAGAGTCGATTATTTTCGCACCAAAGGAAGTACAAAAAAAGACTTATAGGGACAACATTATCATTCATAATATTAGGCGTATTTGGAAACAGATAGTTAAGACCCTACATCTGGATAATCTTTCTTTTAGGTTATCAATTAGGAATAATCCACTGTTTAAACCCTCAATCTTAGATGCGGGGTTTAGACTGTGGGAGGATTTAGGAATTAAAAGAATAGAACACCTTTATAGAAATGGAAAATTATTATTATTTGAAGAGTTACAAGATATTTTTGGATTACCTTCACAACATCATTTTAGGTATTTACAAATTAGAGATTTTATTAAATGTAACACATACGACTATAAAAATAAAGGACCAGGCTTATTAGATGAAGTGTTTAATTTACATCCAAATACGGATAAGCTTATAGCTTATATCTACAATATTATTTTAGATAAAGAGAACCCAACAACTGAAACATATCGTCAAGCATGGGAAAATGAAATTGGATTACCTATAACGAAAGAAACTTGGGAAGAAAGCTTACAAAGAATACATTGGTGTTCTTTGAATGCCAGACATACATTGATACAATTTAAAGTTATATATAGATTACACTACTCGAAAACCAAATTAAAAAGTATTTTTCCTAACCTTTCCTCTATTTGTGATAAATGTAAGAATTTTGAAGCAAATTTAATACATAGTTTTGTAACATGTCCACGGTTGAATTTTTATTGGATTGAAATTTTTAAAGTTATTTCGGAAGTCCTTAAGGTTAAACTTGACCCAGACCCAAAATTAATAATATTTGGAATCCCGGAGCCAAATTTGGTACTCACAATTAATCAAAGAAATTTTTTTGATTATTGTTTAATAATTGGGAAAAAAATGATACTTAAATTTTGGAAGGGAACATTATCCCCAACAATTAAAATGTGGAAAGCAGAGATGTTGGAGACGTTGAATTTGGAAAGAATTAGATTTGTCCTTTTGGACAAGTATAATTCTTTTGAATTGATATGGTCTCCATATATACAGTATTTAGAGAAGTAGCTATTCTTGGAATCACGGCTTCGACGGGCACCCTATGGATCCGATGCGAATAACTTACCTATAATTGATAATATTGTGTATTTATTAGAGATATTTCTGAATGAAATAGTATCTCGTACAATGTCTTTAGTTTTTGTTTATATATATATATATATATATATGTAATATTATTGTTTTTCAAATTATCTTTTTAATTTTTAATTGATATATGTGCGAAAAAAAAAAAAAATTTTTTATTCCCTTTTATTTTTCCTTTTTTCTTTATTCTTTTATATATCTTTTTCTTTATTTCCATAAAAATAGAAGATATTATGTATTGATATGCTATTTGTAGTAATACTGAATTAAGGTGTTAGTTTATAAAGTAAGCTATATATTGTAAACTATTTACTTCAAATAAAAAAAATATTACAAAAAAAATCCCACGTCGCTGGGAAATTTAAGTTCATGTAATTAAATATGGAATTAATCCTGGTCATAACAACAGCAACCATGAACCTACCAGATTATTACCAAAACTCCTCTGGTTCACAAACAACCTTCAGGGAAGTAAATCTACCATCATGACATACTGCGGCTAAGACTCCAGGCTCTATCATGCCTCTTCATTTTAGGAGCACAATGAAGGGAACAATAAATGTTGGCACAGCTAGAGATATCCACATTACATGAATGAATACATTTCTTTTAAACTAATTTCTTGAGAAAACTGATAGAGAAGGCAATAATTTATTCGAAGAGCTCTGTATGCAATTAAGAGATTCTACAACATCCAAATTCCAATTAAAATCTGGCTTAAATATATTTGAGTGTAATCCAGCCTATTGCGCTTTATGGTAGTGAAGTATGGGGTCGGCTCAGTAACCATAGCTATATTAAATGGGAAAAACAGACAACAGAGACCCTGCATGCGGAATATTGTTGGAATATTTTCCGTAACCAAAGAAAAACACCAACAAATGCGTGTAGGGCGGAATTAGGCCACTGATAATATTCAGAAACGAGCACTACATTTTTAGAATCACCTTAAATCTAGCTCCCCAGATACCCTCCAGTTTAAAACCCTTCAAACCCAAGAGGGGAACCCAGAAAAGAGTTCCCTGTGTCAGTTGGTACTGAGATTAACTACCCCTATCCAGCTAAACCCTATCCAGTTAAACCCTGACCAGCCTCAGATCAATACTGATCCCCAATCACCAGTTAGAGTGAACCAAATTATCAAACAATGTAAATAAACTTATTTGGAACATTGGGATAAAGAAACCAAAAACCAAAGCAGATTATAATGTTACTCTACCCTTAAAAGAGATTATAAATTGGCAGACTATCTCTCAACTGTTAGAGACATAAAGCAGAGACAGACCCTCACCAAATACAGGTTAAGTGACCACCATTTGGCAGTTGAAAAAGACAGAAGAGACTTTGGCAACCAAGAAAAAATAGAATATGCAGCCACTGTTTGACAGATGAGTCTGAAACAGAGACTTCCTCCTAAAATGCAAAAAACTTGATAAAACAAGGAAAACATACTTTGACAAACTCAGTCTGGCAATCCCAGATTTTAAAGAACTAGATGATATATCAAAACTAAGAATAATCCTTGGTAAAGGAAATACGGCACATCTTGGTGCACAATACGTAACAGCATGCCGTAACCTGAGAGACGGTGAATGACCAACATGCACACATACACTAATTGACATTAACCGATACTAAGAAATTAATATTGAATCTGGTTATCTTTATTATTACTCGTTATGTTTAAAGTACGTTCTTGTTTTTTTTTAGTATTTTATGTGGAGGGAAGGGGGTATGCAAGGGGGAAACCGTCCTTCAGCCACTTCCTGGCGAGGATGCGACTATTACCCGAGTCGTGCCCTCGCCCCCCTCTTCGCGGCCTACCAACTGGATTGGTGCGGCCTTTCCTGCCGGGACCGGACCAGAGCGTCAGCAGCGGCAGCGCAGCGCTGGATACATCGCGGAGCAGGCGAGGTCTTACCTGGGATCGCCGTTTGGAGCTCCGGAGTGTTGAGCCTGCTGCATCGACATCGCAGAGCTGTGGTTGCGGAGTCCCAGTGCAGGCGGCGCTGACTTCAACATCGCGGCGTCCTGGGACCCTTTGCCGAGGGTCGCCAGCGTGAATCTCCATACAGCTCGGCCTGTGGACTTCGGAGCTGCGAACTCCGGTGGGAGGTGGCAGATTCAGAGGTCCAGACAGCTGAGGATGCTCTACCTTTCGACATCGGGGTCCATCATTCCCGGCGAGAGGGCCTGAACATCGGGCCGCCCATAGTGGCGACTGCGGAGGGCTTGGGAGGCCCCGTCCACGGATGAACATTGGGGAACATCAGTGAGGACGTTGACTGGACTTTGGTTCCTTCCCTCACAGTGGGGAAATTTGGTGCCGCTGTGGGGATGTTTGTGTTGTGGATTACTGTGTTCTGTGTTTTTGTGTTTTTTTATTTGTATGACTGTAAGGGAAACAGAATTTTGTTGCCTCTTAATTGAAGACAATGCAATAAATTTAATCAAATCAAATGTACAGGGGCATATCTACCCATGCACAATGTATACTTGTATTTATATTTATGCATCTTAAATATGTATGTTATGTTTTATACTTTGGTAATATAACAATGTATTTTATCATGCCAATAAACTTTTTTTTTAATTGAAAAATTGGATTATTTGAGATAGACACAAAGTGCTGGAATAACTCAGCGGATCAGGCAGCATCTCTGGAGAAAAAAGGATGGGTGACATTTCGGAACTTTTCTTCAGACTACCAGGATTTATTTCAGAACTAGTTATATAGTGTCTTCAGTTAAAATTAAAAAGAAATATCCATTAACTCAGTTAAAGCACCTCAATCATTTATTTTTTAAGAAAGAACTGCAGAGGCTGGAAAAATTGAAGGTAGATAAAAATGCTGCAGAAACTCAGCGGGTGAGGCAGCATCTATAGAGCGAACGAATAGGTGATATTTCGGGTCTGAAGAAAGGTTTTGACCCGAAAAGGCACCTATTCCTTCGCTCCATAGTTGCTGCCTTAACCGCTGAGTTTCTCCAGCATATTTGTCTACCTTCAATCATTTAAATGGTCTTCTGCCAGTGCAGTTTAAAAAGAATTGTGACCATTTGTTAACAGACTAATTCAGGGAATTAAAAAAAAGCTGAGGAAGAGAAAGATAGACTTAGAAATCACAATAGGCGCGGTCATATTGGGGTTTAAAAGTCTGAAAATAGAGGGCAGGAATTTGCTGGAGGTAAAGTAATTATTTTTCAATATAATAGTCCAGGAGGCTTGGAGTTAATTACATCCGAGGGAAATAGGCTTTTTACTTAAAAATCTTTTTTTTTTTTTGAAACACTTCAGCCTGTAGGAACTTGCAAATTGTTAGGCAAGATGGACAAGATATCTATCTTACTTTCAACCTTTCTGGTACTCATATATAATAATGGACTGTTGACAAGTCATAGCAAACAATTAGTCTGAAAATCCTAAGAAAGATCACTAGAGAAAGAGCTTTTGTAAATATTGATCGACATCTTTTTCTTCTGAACCACACTGTATTTATTACATGTCATTTATAAAATTATTCATACCTTGCAACCTCAAAATTCCACACTCATGAAAAAAAACATTATTTGCAATTGCCTTGCTTCCACCTCCTCCTTTGAGATTCTATTCCACACTTCACTCATTTACCAAAATATAGTTTAGATAAATTAGTTTTGAATTCGCCTCCTCTTCACAACAACAGCAGACATTGAGTATTTTGGAATGATCAATACAAGGATAACTGAAGGAGGCACAGTTGGAATAAATAATTCTGTTGAGACTTTTAAGTTTAATGCAAGATGCAGAATTCCCATGGTTTAATATGGACCACACCAGGCACGTGCCGTGAGTAATTACTCAAGGTAGGCATTGGGCAGTCAGTGACCTTCAAAAAAATGCTCAAAATCATGCATGCGCAGAAAACTGTAAACCCCTGCATGCGCAGATTGGTCATGTAGGCAGTCAATCGACCTTAAAAAAATCTTTAAAAAACACGCATGCGCAGCACCTTGCGCACAGTCCACGGTGCAAAGGCAGGATTTCAGCTGCCTTTATTGCCCATTATCAGTGACAGCTTGAAGCAGCGTCCACTGATACATAGTTATGCGTAGTGCGTGTGCTGGGGATGAAAGGTACGAAAGAATTATGCCTACCGAAGATCGATTATTAAAATAATATCCATTTAATAATAAATACTGAATTTAGTAAATGAATTGGAAATCCTTACTATTATATTTATAATTTTAGTCAGGGTACACTGACAGCACGTGCCTGGACCACACGTTCCTTTAAAAATGTCCAAAATTAGCAAGTTTCTACAAACGTTGTACTTGCTCATTTAAAAAACAAAATTCACCACTTGGCCTACAAATCCAATATTCATATGTCAGTTCATTTTGAAATGAACTTCATTCGACATTATCCATCATTGTTGATGCAATATCCAGAAAATATACATAAATGTTGACCTCTCATTGCAAAAACCACACCTTTCAACTCTCTCCTTACTTCTCCTATTAATTGTTAATTGAGTAAATGAACATTCTATAAATCAGAGATAAAAGATCATAAGTGATAGCAGAATTAGGCCAAGAATGAACTGCAGATGCTGGAAAATCGAAGGTAGACAAAAATGCTGGAGAAACTCAGCGGATGCGGCAGCATCTATGGATCGAAGGAAATGGGCAACATTTTGGCCTGAAACGTTACCCATTTCCTTCGCTCCATAGATGCTGTCGCACCCGCTGAGTTTCTCCAGCATTTCTGGCCACTGCAGAATTATGCCATTAAGTCTGCTCTGCCATTCAATCATGGCTGATCTATCTCTCCCTCCTAACCCCAGACTCCTGCCTTCTCCATATAACCCGACATAAATACTAATCAAGAATGTATCTACCTGCCTTAAAAATATCCATTGACGTGTCCTCTACAGCCTTCTGTGTCAAATAATTCTACAGATTCACCATCCTCTGAATAAATAAATTATTCTTTTCAGAAAATATTATTTCAAGATAATTGTTTGTGGGCAATCATGTTTCTTTGGAAGGTTAGATCGCATGGAATCCAGGGAGAGTTAGCTAATTGGATACATGATTGAATTTAATGGTAGGAATCAGAAGTTGATAGTGCATGGGGTGTTTTTCAAACAGGAGGCACGGGCTGGAGTGCCTCGGAGATCTGTGCTGTGCTCATTGTTTGTCATCTAGATCAAGAACAGTTTCTTCCCAAAATCCATCATCTCCCTGAACTCACACATGCATTGACTTAATGCCCGGACTTTCATCTATCCACCTACTGTAATTTGTACTGTAACTGTAACCCATACTGGATATAGGAATCCTATTATCCATTCTATTATCCATTGTCTTTTTATAGATATGTATATAGTGCTGCAGAAACTGTGCACCTTATTCCCCCCCCCCCTTTTTGTCTTGTTTTTGCACTGAGTAGGAGCAGTTTTTAATCTCACTGTACACGTGTATAGTGACAATAAAAGGCATTCTGATTCTGATTCTGAATGATTTTGGACAATGTACATGGCACGATTTGTAAGCTTGCATTTTGGATTCTGAAATAGTGCCCTCCATAATGTTTGAGACAAAGACCAATCATTTTTTATTTACCTCTGTACTCCACAATTTGAGATTTGTAATACAAAAAAACTCACATGTGGTTAAAATGCACATTGTCAGATTTTAATAAAGGTAATTTTTATACATTTTGGTTCCACCATGTAGAAGTGTTTATACATAGTCCTCCCATTTCAGGGCACCATAATGTTTGGGACACAGAAATGTCATGTAAATGAAAATAGTCATGTTTAGTATTTTGTTGCATATCCTTTCCATACAATGACTGCTTGAAATCTGCGATTCATGGGCATCACTACTTGCTGGTATTATCTGGTGATGCTCTGCGAGGCCTGTATTGCAGCCATCTTTAGCTTATGCTTGCTTTGGGAGCTAGTCCCCTTCAGTTTTCTCTTCAGCATATAAAAGGTGTGCTCAATTGGGTTCAGATCAGGTGAATGACTTGGCCGCTCAATAAGTTAACTTTAAAAAACTCATTTGTTGCTTTAGCAGTATGTTTGGGATCAGTGTCTTGTACAATAAACTGCCGGCCAATGTGTTTTGAGTCATTTGTTTGAACTGCCCAAGATCCAAAGCGTACCGCCTCATCTGTGAAACAGTGGTGGGGGTGTTATGGCCTGGGCATGTATGGCTGCTAAAGGTACTGGCTCACTTATCTTCATTGATGATACAACTGCTGATGGTAGTAGCATAATAAATTCTGAAGTGTACAGACGCATCCTATCTGCTCAAGTTCAAACAAATGCCTCAAAACTCATTGGCCGGCAGTTCATTCTACAGCAAGATAATGATCCCAAACATACTGCTAAAGCAACAAAGGAGTTTTTCAAAGCTAAAAAATTGTAAATTCATCAGCGGCCAAGTCAATCACCCGATCTGAACCCAATTGAGCATTCCTTTTATATGCTGAAGAGAAAACTGAAGGGGACTAGCCACCAAAACAAGCATATTTTCACACAGAGAATTGTGAGTCTGTGGAATTCTCTACCACAGAGGGCGGTCGAGGCCGGTTTCACTGGATACTTTCAAGAGAGAGCTAGATAGGGCTCTTAAAGATAGCAGAGTCAGAGGGTATGGGGAGAAGGCAGGAACAGGGTAATGATTGGGGATGATCAGCCATGCCTACTATATTCTGTTGTGCTGAAGCAAAGAAAGAATTTAATTGTCTTATCCGGGACAAATGACTGTAAACTCTCTTAAGAGTCTCGAGTCTTGATCACATTGAATTCTGGTGCTGGCTTGAAAGGCCAAATGGCCTACTCCTGCACCTAATGTCCATGCTAAAGATGGCTGCAATACAGGCCTGGCAGAGCATCATCAGAGAAGACACCCAGCAACTGATGATGTTCATGAATCACAAACTTCAAGCAATCATCGCATGCAAAAGATGTGCAACAAAATACTAAACATGACTATTTTCATTTACATGTCATTGCGGTGTCCCAAACATTATGATTCCCTGAAATGGGAGGACTATGTATAAACACTGCTGTAATTTCTACATGCTGAAACCAAAATGTATAAAAATGGCCTTTATTAAAATCTGACTATGTGCATTTTAACCATGTGATTTTTGTTTGTATTACAAATCTCAAATTGTGGATTACAGAGGCAAATAAATAAACAATGGGTCTTTGTATAAAGTATCCTTTATTGTCATTCAGACTTTTCAGTCTGAACAAAATTGGTACCTTGCAGTCATAACAGAATAAAATAACAGAACACACAATGAACACAGTTTGACATCCACCACAGTGAGTCTACCAGGCACCTTCTCACTGTGATGGAAGGCAAAAGTCTTAAAGTCCTTGTCTCTTCCCTCCTTGTTCTCCCTCTGCGTTGAGGCGATCCAGGCTTCTGATGTTGGGCCCCCCCGCCGGGTGATGGCAAGTCCTACAGCCAAATCAGAGCTCCGCGAACGGGCTGGTTCAAACTCCCCAGCGGCCGAAGCTGTCGTTGCGGTAGCTCTGGAGAATCGGTCACCAACCAGGGACCTGCGAGCTCCCGACGTTGTCGTCCACTGGGCTCGTAGCCGAGCCTCCAAAGTCAGGCCGCTGCCGCAGCACCACCACAGCCCCGAAGTCCTGATGTTGGGCCCCACTGAAACTAAAAACAAGTTTCTCCCATCCCCCACACATACACAACTAAAATAAACTAAAACAACAGGACAAAAGAAAAACAAAAAAGACAGACGGACTGCAGGTGAGCTGCAGCTGCAGGGCAGCACCACCACTTCCGGAACATTATGAAGGGCACCGTTTCAGAATCCAAAATGCGAACTTACAAATTGCGCCTTTTACATTCTTGTCCAAAATCATTGATCTAGATGACAAACAATGGGCACAGACACAGATCTCCGAGGCATACCCGTCACGTGCCTCCTGTTTGAAAAACATCCCATGCACTATCAAAGGCAGACAAAAATGCTGGAGAAACTCAACGGGTGAGGCAGCATCCATGGAGCGAAGGAAATAGGCAATGTTTCGGACCGAAAGCCTTTTTCACACTATCAACTTCTGATTCCACCAATTAAGCCAATTATGTATCCAATTAGCTAGCTCTACTTGGATTTCATGCGATCTAACCATCCAACAAAACATGATTGCCCGCAAACAAAGCAGTGCTGACTATCCCCAATTAACCCGCCTTTTCAAATGCATGTGTGTCCATTCCTGAATAATTCCTGCCAGTAATTAACCTACTGCAGATGTTAAGGTTTCTGGTCTATAATTCCCAGATTTTTCTTGGCAATGCTTAAATAAAGACACTTTAATCACCCTCCAGTCTTCCGACACCACATCGTTGATTAATGATGATGCATCTCTCAGTCAGGTCTCCCACAATTTATTCTCCCATTTTATAGTGTTAAGTGGATATATCTGATCAGACCTTGGAACCCGCCGATTTACTCCAGCTTTTTGTGTATCTTTGGAGATTTATCCTCCTTCATTTGTCTTAGGACATGCAGCAATTCTAATGTAATATGAACTTTACATTGATGAACTTTCCCAAGTCTTCAAAGGAGAGAAATGTTAATTGAGAACCTCACCCACCTCTTGTGTCTCAACATATAGATTTCCATTTAAGTCCATTTAATGGGACCTGTTCTCTCACTAGTTCCTCTAATTATAATATACAAGTATCGCAACCCTTGTTTTCCTCCAGGAAATATGTGATCCCAGCTGCCCGCACACAACCCATTACTTCCTTTTACTGCCCAGAGTCTCAATATCTCTTGTCAACCAAAGGTCCTTACTTTTGCTGGGCTTTCCCCTCACTCTTATTTCTGTAGACTTTAAAATCTTGTCATTCAATTTATTTAAATTTTAAAAGCTTCCTGGATGACCAAGTGTACCAAACTCCAAGTCCTTCTTGTGGTCAGTCAGGAGTTGCAGCTGGCTACACTGCCCACAGGTGAAGTTCCCAGGGATACTGGAAGATTCCCAGTCTCCCACATCCTGGAGGAGGAATACTGTGAAATAATTTATAATGTGCTCAAATTTGTAACCACAATGACAGCAAGATAGTTTAACATTCAGATGAAGCAGACAAAAGCAGGTTCATAGCACTTCTGAGGTAGACAAAAATGCTGGAGAAACTCAGTGGGTGAGGCAGCATCTATGGAGCGAAGGAAATAGTCAATGTTTCGGGTCGAAATCCTTCTTCAGACTCATTCAATTTTAGGTGCTGGAGTAGGTCATTAGGCCCTTCGAGCCAGCACCGCCATTCAATGTGATCGTGGCTGATCATCCCAAATCAGTACCCCGTTCCTGCCTTCTCCCCATATCCCCCGACTCCGCTATTTTTAAGAGCCCCATCTAGCTCTCTCTTGAAAGCATCCAGAGAACCTGCCTCCACCGCCCTCTGAGGCAGAGAATTCCACACTCACCACTCCCTGTGAGAAAAGTGTTTCCTCAAATTAGGGGACCAAAACTGCACACAATACTCCAGGTGTGGTCTCACTAGGGCTCTGCACAACTGCAGAAGGATTTTCCAGCATCTGCAGTTCCATCTTAAACATCATAGCACTTCTGCATTTGATTGTTAAAAAAAAATTCTGAATGATTGAATTGATCAGCAGATTCCAGGCAGAGCCAGATTTGCCTGCATGTGATCATAGATTTTGTTTCTTAAAACTCATCTTCACACAGAACTCATGCTGTACGTTGCTTAAGGTTCAAAGGAACCGGCGGTCCTTGCTACTAAATCACTAATGCATTGTAAAGGGCCTGTCCTACCAGCATCCGACTCCATGCGATGAGCGTGATCAAACTAGAAGCGGGGGCCGCGCGGAGGTCGGGTGATCCCCTGTACAGGGCCGTTCCCACCAGCATGCGCCTGCATGCGGCAAGCGCGACCAAACCGGCAGCGAGGGCCGCGCGGAGGTCGGGTGAGTGGTGCAACGCGGTGCAAAGTGAGGCGAACTTGGAGCGAAGTCTTCAGGTAAGTTCGCCAGGACAGAGAGGGGCACAGAGGCACACATACAGAGGGCTATGGAGCCACACACAGAGGGTCACAGAGGCACCTACAGATAGGTTCACGTAGGCACGACGTCGAGACGGTGTGTAATGCGTCAAGGCGACTGCGAGCCGACAAGCCGTTGCCGCGCGGAATTTTCAAACAGTCAGTTTTTCAGAGCCCCACGCGATGTTGGGACGAACTCCGCACGGCTCCGGCGATCGAAGTGGGACCGGCCCCGCGACGCCGGACGGCTCAAGCGACCACGTTAGGTCGCGCTCATCGCATGGAGTTGCATGCTTGTAGGACAGGCCCTTTAGGAAAATAACCATAACGAGATGGCTGACCTGACTTGTTAGGGTGATTTGGCTATTAGGTTTAAGATAGTTATAGACAAAGACAGGGCAGGCAACGTTATGATTCTAAATTAAGGCAAGACAAAATTTGAAGGTATTATACAGGAACATTAAGGATAATCCCAAGAGATTTTATGTACATTAAGGGAAAAAGGGTAACCAGGGAGACAATAGGAACCAAAGTAGTCAACTCTGAGTGGAGACACAGGAGATGGCAAGGTGCTAAATGAGTATTTCTCCTAGCACCCTTGCAGGAGCCCTGTGAGCAATGTTCCCTCTAATTTTTAGCAGTTCGTGTGTGCAGAAATCTTGTATTGTGCAATTTTTAAGCAGTTACAAATGTTTGTGCACAGTGAATTCTTGTGCATGAGCGTTTGGTGGAGCAGCTTTTACTATTTTGTTAAGTAATTCAACTTTAAACCAGCTTGCAGTTCTTTTGCGCTTCATACTCTTTGCATCCTTTGAATTTGGCATGGTGAATCAAAACTTATTTCAATAATAACTCAATAAGCCAGCTCCAGAATTTGAAATGGATCTTCGTAACCTGTACAATAAAGTTAATATGACTATGAGATTTTTACAAATAGGTATAAATTATATACTGTATAATTATAGGTTACTACGTTTTAGGTAACATTGTGGTGTATATGACAGATTCTTGAATGCTTTTGTTGTTCAAATGAAACAGTTCATTATCTGAAACAGTTCATTATCTGAACACTGTAACAGGTCCTTCCCCCCCCATCTCCTCCTCTCTCTCTCTCTCTCTCTCCCCATTCCCTCCCCCTTTCCCCCATCGCCTCCCGTCCATTTACCACTGGGTTCCTGCTAGCAGCGTCGCCATCTTTGAGGAAACCGGCCCTAGTCCTCCCCAGAGTGAAGCGTGGGGATGATGCGGACCTGATTTCCCCGATACCAGAGCGTGCTGCAGCAGTTCCCCGTGCCTGATCGGGCTGCGGATTTTGAAATTCGGAAAAAAAGTTTCCGTTATAAAACTTCTCCACTATCATATATAGAGGAGAAATTTTATAGCGGAGATTTTTTTCCCCCGAATTCCAAAATCCTTTGTGCGCACATAAATTATCCGTGTGCGCTGGTTTAAAGCTTGTGTGCGTGCGCACACACACACAGCTTAGAGGGAACATTGCCTGTGAGTCATTATTAAATAAGGGTGAGGTTCTGGAAAATGGCAAATGTCGAGCCTCGATTCAAGAAGGGCTGCAGGGAAAAGCCTGGGAACCATAGGCCTATGTGTCCAACATATGTGTGTCAGAAAATTACTAGTATTTAGGATAACATATACATGCATTTTAATGGCCTTGGGTTGAATAGGGATAGTTAGCATGTGGGAGATCATGTCTTATGAATCTGAGAGTTTATTGAAGATGTGACCAAAAAGGTTGATGGGGCAGAGCTGTTGACATAAGAGCTGTCTGAAGGATCTCGACCTGAAACATCACCTATTCCTTCTCTCCAGAAATGCTGTCTGTCCCGCTGAGTTACTCAAGTAATTTGTCTATCTTTGATTTAAACCAGCATCTGTAATTCATTTCTACACAGAACTGTTGATATTGTATATATGAATTTCAGCAAGACATTTGACAAGGTTTGGCATGGTACGGTGTTGTGGAAGGCTGGTCATATGAGATCCAAGGAGAACAAGCCGACTGGATAGAAAATTGGCTTCATGGAAGGGCGCAGAGGGTGATGGCGGAAGGTTGTTTTTCACACTGGAGGCCTGCAACTAATGGTGTGCCTCAGGGTTTGGTGCTGTGCCCATTGCAGTTTGTCATATATATCATTATCGATAATTAAGATGAGAACGTACAAAGATTAATTAACAATTGTGCAGATGGCATTAAAGTGTGTGGTTTGGAGATAGTAAAGGTGGTTTGCAAAAATTGCAGCGGGATCTTGATTAAATGGGCTGGTGGATTAATTGAGTTCAAAGCAGAAAATGTGAGGTGTTGCATTTTGTTTTTTGAACTCCACATTTATTGACATAACAGAATACACAAAGGCAAAACAAAGAGACACACAAAAGACAATCGCAAAATGACAAAATACAAATCACCTAACCTCTATTGCATCACATCGGACCTTCTTAACATTCTATCATAGAAGCATCTAATTCACAGGCACCATAGCAAGCTCGTCCATTCATATCCTTAATCAATCTTGGCCTTTGCAATAGTACCGGTTTCCATATAATATTAAAGGCATCGGTACTCAACTGGAGTTTAGCAGTTATACTTCCCATCAAGTATACATTTTTCAATCTTTCCCCCCCACTGTTGAACATTTGGTGGCATTTCCTTTCTCCATAGCACTGTTATCTTTTTAGCAATCAACATCATCACCCCAAGCAAATAATTCTGATTTTGAATATCTGTTGCTGCTGGAGTATCTCCTAATACAAAACAAGCCAGTTCCAATGGTAGATCCACTCCCAGAATTAATTTAATCTCTACCTGGATGTCTCTCCAGTATTGGTACAATTTGGGGCAATCCCAAAAAATGTGTGTGATCACCGATCTTCCACATTGTCTCCAGCTTAAATTTGAGGTGTTATTGTATCTTGCCAGCACTGAAGGGGTCCGAAATACTCCCATTTTAATTTTCCAGTTGAACTCCCTCCAAGAGGGGCTGCTTGTCAGCTTATGTCCCAAGAGACATGTCCTTTCCCATGTTTCATCTGTAATAATAATGTTCATTTCCAATTCCCATTTCTGTTTTGTTTCTATAATATTTCCTTTTATATAGTCTTGAAGTCCTTGATATAAATGGGATATCAAATTCTTTTGTTACATTCCCTCTATTGTCATCAAGAAAGTATTTTCCAAATTTGAAGGTAGTCTACATATCTGCTCCCAATCTACATGTGTCTGTAAGTAGTGCTGTATTTGGAGGAACCTAAAGAAATCCGACCCTGACAGTCCAAATTCATTCTGCAAGTGCTCGTAAGATTTCAAGACTCCCCCACAAAAAAAGCTGGTCCACAGTAATAAGCCCTTTATCTGCCCAGTTTCTAAATCCCATATCAATTTTGCTGGGTATAAAATTGGGACTAGCAGCTATCTTCATTGCTCTAGATATCGAATTGAAAAGATTGAAAAAATTGAAAAGCAGGTGGGACTAAGGGAAAAAATTTGTTTGGCACGGACTTGAAGGGCCGAGATGGTCTGTTTCCGTGCTGTAATTGTTATATGGTTATATGGTTATATTTAATTGCTTTCTTATAGTTAATCACGTTTTCATCGAGAATTTAATCCAATCGTTATCTACTTTCAATTTCTTCCAATTTACTTGAGTTAGAAATGGGAGCCCAGCCAGGGCAATACTAGGACATGCATTTTGTTCTATTTTCACCCATCCCGTTTCCTCATCGTTCGTTAACCATGCTATCAAGGTTCTCAGCTGCGCTGCCCAATAATAATATTTAAAGTTGGGCATATTTAATCCCCCTTTTTGTGTTGATAACAACAGTGTCTTCAGTCTGACTCTGGGTCTCTTATTTTGCCACACAAATCTTGTTAACTCTTTGTATAACGCCTTAAATGCCGCGCCAGGGACCCTACTGGTAAAGATTGAAATAAGAAAAGCAATCGGGGCAAAATGTTCATTCGAACAACTTCCACTCCAATTAAACTTTTTTAACTTCATCTTTAATTTTAACTTCCAATTAAAGATAAAGGGAGAATATCCCATCTGTGCATGTCTACCTTAATATTCTTGAGTAATTTATCATAATTAGCTTCATGCAATGCAGTGAAAGAGGAAGTGATGACAATACCTAAATATTTAAAACCCTCCCTAGACCAATGGAACCTGACCTGATCATTTAATTGCAAAGGCCACCGACCTGACAGCATCATTGTTTCTGATTTTGAGTCATTTATTTTATATCCCAACATTTCTCCATATTCCTGTAAGACTTGCATTAGGTGAGGCACTGAGGAAATAGGATTACTCACATAGATCATAACATCATCTGCAAATAATGAAATTTTTTGTTTCCCCCTCGATCATCTTTAATGCCCTCAATTTAATCATCTTGCCCAATAGTTTCTGCGAGCGGCTCTAAACACGTCAAAATTAAGATGAGAACGTACAAAGATTAATTAACAATTTTGCAGATGGCATTAAAGTGTGTGGTTTGGAGATAGTAAAGGTGGTTTGCAAAAATTGCAGCAGGATCTTGATTAATTGGACTGGTGGATTGAGGAATAGTTAATGGAGTTCAAAGCAGAAAATGTGAGGTGTTGCATTTTGTGAAGTCAAATCAGGGCAGGACTTACACTGAATGGAAGGGCTCTGGGGAATGATGTAGAGCATAGGGATCTAGGAGTGCAGGTCCATGGAAAGGAAAATTTTGGAGGGATGTAGGCCAGGTGCAGGCAGGTGGGACTAGTGTAAATCAAAGTAAATGGGGCAAGTTGGTCGGTGTGGGCAAGTTGGCCTGAAAGCCTTGTATCTACACTGTATGACTATTTCCCAGTAGTTTTTGACCTTGAATTAAAATTAAATATCGGGCAGATCAAAAAAATTATTGATTAATAGGAAGGGGGAAAACATCATGGCTATATTCTTAATTTGTAATGTAGAACACTATTTAAAAAATTATTTGGCACAGTTAAATCTCGAAAACCGAAACTCAGATTTTGCCTCAACGCAGATCCCTGGAGAAGCAAGTTGTGACATTTTCCAATTTTCACGTGCCTGTCACAACAAGCATGACCAACAAGCGCAAAATCAGGGGCCTGGTGCCCTAGGGTTGTTAATGCCCAGGGAGATAAGCCACATTATTGCTCGACATGCTGCATTCCAGACATAAAAAAGAAAACATTGTGTAGATAATGCAATCCAAAAAAAACTCCAATAATGTGCAGCATTTTCACTAGTTTGATTTACTGCTCTAGTTGAGAGCAGATGGTTAATAATTCAGTCATCAGAAGTGTTGGCTCCTGAGATGCAGCACCTGTCTTCTCTCAGCATGTAAATACTACTGTCCAACAGTGCACCAGTTTCACAGAGCAAACATTTTTCATACAAATAAAATAAAACAAGGTCACTGAATGCAAACTTAATGCATGGATACTTAGTTTTGAAAAACTGCACCATTCTTGTACAAATTTAACAACTTAATTAACTTAGAAATCACATTAGCTTGGATAGAAATGTTACTGAATTAAAGTAAATGTTCACAATGGATTAAAACCATTGTGACTTTTCATTTGGCCAACAAAACAGTTATTATAACATAGATGCAACAACAAGATGGATTAAACCAATTGGGTCTCAGCTTCCTCTGAAAGGAACAGCAAAGTAAATAGGGTCCTTGTTCCCCCAAATCACAATCCCACTAGTGCAAGTTTCCAATAGGAGCAGATTATTAATCATATTATTCCAGCTTCACCATTCAAAGTGGTAGCTTTCTTTTCAACCATCAGAATTAAAGCAGAGCACTTGAGAGCTAAGTTGAGATTAAGAGGACAGCTTCTTTAATAGGAAGGGCAAACATAAACAGGACTTTGAACAGTTTCTTAAACAGGACTTTGAAAGAACTTGCAAACGCTCAAACACAAATAAATGAGCAAAAAATAAATTGTTGTAAATTTAAAAAGACTATGAAAGGACCAAGTAAAATTCAATTCCTTGAGTAGCATAGCTACATCTTGTTAGCAATGAACAGAGCCTGGTTCGCTCCTTTATCCTGTTATAACATTGACGGAAAAGAATGATTAAAAATAATTATTTTTCTACAATGTTATTCTGAACAAAATTGTAAGTATTTGGAAGCAACATCCAGATACAGGCACAAATGCAAAAATAATGCTGTCAGGAGGAGCCGAAAAAAAAATCTAAGTGTGAAAGAGGAGGACTTCCCAACAGTACACATTGGGCAAGCTGAGCACCCACATCATAGGCATGCTGCAAACTGACTCAATGCACCCAAAATTAAATCACTGGAGAAATCACAGGAAAGACAGATGTTGGGCACATTTCTGTAGACACAGTACCTATAAGACCAGAACACCATAAGACATAGGAGCATAATTATGCCATTCAGCCCATCAATTTGTCCTTTTCAACACTTTCTGCTACCTTCTCTCGGTAACCTTTGATGCTCTTACTAATCAAGAATTTATCAATTTCTACATTAAGAATACCCACTGACATGGCCTCAACAGCCACCAGTGGCAATGGACTTGCGGCAGGAACGCGGCTGCAAGAGTGCCCTGGGGAGCTGCTGGAACGTCCCGGGGACACTCCCGGTCCACCCGCCAAACAACTGCGCCACTGTAGGCCCGCCCCGCCCCTCCCCACAGGCCTCCCGGGGAGAAGCCAGGGGCGAGGCCTGCTTGGGCAGAGGATACCTCCACAGCGGTGGCGATGGGAGTCTCGGCGGCAGTGGGAACCTCATGATCGGCGCTTAATGAGTGTGAGGGGGAGGGGAAGACAATGGAGACCCAGTGTGGGGGGGACGGAGGGAGAACAAAGGAGGACCCGTTCTGGGGAGGGGCGCTATAGTTTTAGAATCCTCTGCCCAGGGGATAAGCCTGCGTTTGTTTGTTCATTCCGGTTAAGGCGCTGTGCACACAGCAGCCAGCTAACAGTCACTTGTCTTTTGCTTTTCACTTTAATTTCAAGTTTGTGTGTACCTTGTTGGCAGACCAATTTCCCTACGGGATGAATAAAGTTTTATCATATTGTATCGTATTGTAAAGAAATTCCTCATCTCGTGCTGTCTTGTTATTCCGAGCCTGTTCTCTCTGGTTCTGGACTCTATTGCTGGAAACATCTTTTAAATGTCCAGCCTTTAGACCTTTCATTATTCAATAGGTTCCAATTAGATCCTACTCATCCTTCCAATCTCCAGCGAGCACAGGCTCAGAGCCTTCAAACGCTGCTTATACTTTAACTCAATCATCCCCAGGATCATTTTCAAACCTCCCCTGGATCCTCCCCAACACATCCCTCCTCATTTGGGGCGTAAATCTCAGAACATTCCAAATGTGGTCTGACCAGCAGACAATAAAGGATTACATCTTTGCTTTTATATTTTAGTCCCCTCAAGATGAATGCTAGCACTGCATATGCATTCCTTATCATTGACTCAACCTGCACCAGCAATACCAAGTACATTGCACATCCGATTTCTGAATTATAGACAATAGACCACAGATGAAGGAGTAGGCCATCCGGCCCTTCGAGCCAGCACCACCATTCAATGTGATCATGGCTGATCATCCCCAATCAGTACCCCATTCCTGCCTTCTCCCAATAACCCCTGACTCCGCTATCTTTAAGAGCCCTATCTTGCTCTCTCTTGAAAGTATCCAGAGAACCGGCCTCAACCGCCCTCTGAGGCAGAGAACTCCACAGACTGACCACTCTGTGAGAAAAAGTGTTTCCTTGTCTCCGTTCTAAATGACTTGCCCCTTATTCTTAAACTGTGGTCCCAGGTTCTGGATTCCCCCAACATCAGGAACATGTTTCCTGCCTCTAGCGTGTCCAAACCCTTAACAATCTTACATGTTTCAATAAGATCCCCTCTCATCCTTCTAAACTCCAGAGTGTACAAGCCCAGCTGCTCCATTCCCTCAGCATATGCCATCCCGGAAATTAACCTTGTAAACCTATGCTGCACTCCCTCAATAGCAAGAATGTCCTTCCTCAAATTAGGGGACCAAACCTGCACACAATTTTCCCATTTAGAAAGTAGCCTATGCCTTTATTCCTTCTACCAAAGTGGGTAACCATACCATTTGCTATACTTTATTCTATTTGCCACTTATTTGCCCACACTCCCAATCTGACCAAGTGTTTCTGCAAACTCCTTGCTTCCTCAACTCTACCTGCTCCACCCACCTTTGTATAATCTGCAAACTTGACCACAAAGCAATCAATTCCCTCATTCTGACCATTAACATAACGTGAAGAGTAGCGGACCCAACACCGATCCCTGGAGAACACCAGTCACCAGAGCACGGCCCTTTATTCCCTCTGTCCTTTCCCAGTCACCCAATCTTCTGTCCATGCTTGTACCTTGCCTCTAATACCATGGGATCGCACTTTGTTTAGCAGCCTCACATGTGGCACCTTATCAAAAGACCTTCTGAAAATCCAAGTAATCAATACACGGAGGCGGAGAGGAGAGCTCTTCAGCGCGTTGTCCACAGTGCGCAACAGATCATTGGGACACAGCTACCAGCCTTGGAGGGCATCTACCAAACACGGTGCCTCAGGAATGCCGTCAGCATACATAAAGACTCCTCTAACCTTTGTAATGGACTGTTCGAACTACTCCCTTCTGGCAGATGTTACAAGGCCTTCTACGCTCGCACTACCAGACTCAGGAACAGCTTCATTCGCAGAGCTATAGCAGCTCTGACCCTGCCCTGCTGAGTACCCCCACCCCCATGGACTGTCTCCCCTGGCCTCGCACTTTAGTCTGTGTTGATGTTACTGGGTAAATGTTTACAAACCTTGTTCTCGAGGGTTGCAAACCGAAATCTCGAAGTTGCAAACCAAATCTCGTTGCACTTATGTGTAATGACAATAAAATATATTATTATTATTATTAATATCCACAGACTCTCCTTTGTCTGTCATACTTGTTACCACCTCAAAAACTCTATAGATTTGTCCGGCAAGATCTCCCCTTAACAAAACCATGCTGACATTGGCATATTTTATCACGTACTTCCAAGTAACCCAAAACTACTGTCAATAATGGACGCTTAAATTTTACCAGAAGTCAGACTAACTGGCCTATAATTTTCTTTCTTTCGCCTCGCACCCTGGGATGACATTAGTGATTTTCCGGTCCTCTAGGACCATTCGTGACTCGAATGATTCTTAAAAGATCACTACTAACACCTCCACAAACTCAACAGCCTACCTCTTTCAGAGAGCTGGGTTGTAGTCCATCTGGTCCAGATGACATCCACCTTCAGACCCTTCAGTTACCCAAGCAGCCTCTCAGTACCCACTACAGTACCCACAGTGTAGGAAAGAACTGCAGGTGCTGGTTTAAATTGAAGGTAGACACAAAATGCTGGAGTAACCCAGCGGGTCAGGCAGTATCTCTGGAGAAGGAATGGGTGACGTTTCCAATCGAGACCATTCTTCAGACTGGTGTACAGTACCCACTGTACTCACTTCTACCCCAAGTCAAATTTCTGGCACATTGTTGGTGTCTTTCACCATGAAGACTGTTGCAAAAAACGGATTCAGTTAATTTGTCATTCCAGATCTGCACATCACAATTGCCCTTTCCCTAGTGGGCTCGACCGCAGACTACTCCAAGATGCCATCTCGCAGATATTCCCCAAATTCCTTCTCTTGGGATAGTACCAATCTCATTTTCCCAGTTGACTGGCATATTAAAATTCCCCCATGAGCACTATAATACTGCATTTATTACATGAATTTTTTAATTTCCTGATGTAATGGGTGCCCTACACCCTGACTACTATTCAGAGGACTGTATATAACTCCCATCAGGGTCTTTTCATCCTTGCAGTTTCTTAACTTTACCCACAAGGATTCTACATCTTCTGATCCTATGTAGTTTCTTGGTAAGGATTGGATTTCATTCCTCATCAACCGAGCCATTTCAGCCCGTCTGCCCACATAGGCTCATTTTGACCTGTATCCCAAGAACTGGGCTTTAATAGCTGTACAGAAAAGTGGCGTTCAGGTGGGCAAAAACACCCCATTTAGAAGATAAAAAAGGCTTAGCAGAGTACCCACATTTTCGTTTTTTTAAATTTTCTTTTATAAAAATGGGATCTAAATACAGTACACCAATGAAATACAAAATTGAACAAGTATCAGAACTATTCCCCCAGGTTTCAAATAATCCTAGTACAATTTTAATGCTGCTCAGCAATCTTAAGGATCTCTACTGAGTTAGCTGAAAGTATTTAACAATATATCATTCATTATTAATAAAACGGTGACTATTGAATATCCAACACACCTTGGGCTATATTTATTTTAGGCAAGGGGTATAAATAAACCACCAGAAAAATATTGCAAGAGAACCATACTGAAAATACAGCAAAAAATCTGACCATGTTACCATGATAGTAGCTCTTGACACTAAACCTGGCAGTGGAGGAGTGAACTGTCAGCTTCTCATTGAACCTGGAGCAGATTAAACACGTTCAAAGAATGGAAGAGATTGGGGACAGAGAGCCAGTAAGTGACAAAAGGAGAAAGAAGTTGCAGACAAGGGTGGTGCAGCGGTAATGTTTCTGCCTTAGAGCGCTTGCAGTGCCGGAGACCCAGGTTTGATCCAGACTGTGGGTGCTGCCTGTACGGAGTTTGTACATTCTCCCCCTGACAGCGTGGGTTTTCTCAGAGATCTTCAGTTTCCTCCCACACTCCAAAGACGTACAGGTATTTTGGTAAATTAGCTTGGTAAATGTAAAAATTGTCCCTGGAGGGTGCAGGATAGTGTTACTATGCAGGGATCGCTGGTCGAAGCGGATCTGGTGGGCCGAAGGACCCGTTTCTTCCTCGCATCTTTTGTTCTTTAAATGTTTTAAAAATTAAAACTATTGATAATTATGAGACTTCTGCATTAAACTTCCTTGACATTTGATTCAGCCTGGGGATGTGCCTTCACCAGTTGTCACATGCACTTGTGAAATTTATGATCTGTGGGGCCCTGAATTGCTCACAGTTCCTGATCGGATTACAGCCATGTTCCTTGAGGAAGCTTACACCCCAGGATCC
The DNA here is from genome assembly GCA_963514005.1 of Raja brachyura. The sequence goes on from OY740784.1 coordinate 87,345,101, forward strand.
ATTCAACACAAAACGTAGATGAGGGAATTCTAGACTACACAAACAGAAACTGTATCAGTTTTTTTCTCAAATCTAAAAGTTACCTTGAGAATTGCAGTTGCAAGTACAGGTGGTTCTGCTATTACGCACGTTTCCATTACGTGAATTGATCCCGTACGAAAAATAACTACTATTGAAAGCCTGAAAAGCCCCAGCGCCCAATTTATTTTGTTCATTGGCACAATTATTTTTATAACATTATTTTCTATCACTGAATTTTCTTATAAGAGACCTACCTGAAAATGGGAAACAGTGAAGACCATTTTATTGAATACCAATACTGAGGATTGGAAGAACAGATGCAACGAATCACATTAACAATGAAATTAAAAGAATCAATGGTTCAGAAAAATTACCCAACGTAATATAGTTGGAGAAAGTTGCACAAAAACAATTTCAGAATTTCATGATTTGTCAAAGGATTAAAATATTCTCTCAAAAGGAGGTTGTTGCAATACTACATGAAAGTTCATTTCCACAATACAAATCAAATTATCACCCACAAATGTATTTCAGATCCAGGCATTGGAAAGCCCTTAAATGCAAGGAGGACCTTAAAGACAACCATAAGCAATAATATCTTTAAAGTAGCTATCAAAGCTTTTCATAGATTCTGATTCTAGATATTTAATATACCATGTAACTATGAAGGATGATGACTGTGACAATATGTGGGAAGACCTGAAGCAAATAGCACAGAATGGAATGCATGGCATTAAACCACTCCACAGCCACCTGTCACAGTCAGACATGTCACCAAATTCAATTCCCATTCAGGAGAGTCAAGAACAGAAATCTAGGCTGACATTCCAGTGCAATATCAAGCGAGCATTACACTGTGAAGCCTTTCAAGGAGATGAAAGATTTGACTACATTATTTTAACAGTGAACCTATTTACAGGATGTCATCTAGTGGGTTGAATGTGGGAGAAAGATATGACTCACAGAAAAACAAGTTATTTTAACCAGGAAACAACACCCATTTGAGAGGAAACATATTACAGTAACTTTAGTAATTTCTCCAGTAAAATACATGGTCATAAAATCCATCACAGCCTGTCAAAGCAGTGTGGTCGCCAGGCTTGATTGACGGTGCATTGGAGACCCTTGGACTATCTTTGATTGGATTTCACTGGCTTTATCTTGCACAAAACGTTATTCCCTTTATCGTGTATCTGTACACTGTGAATGGCTCGCTTGTAATCATCTATTGTTTTTCTGCTGACTGGTTAGCACGCAACAAAAGTTTTACACTGTATATTGGTATACATGACAATAAACTAAACTAAACCAATTGGCTGATCCAGGTGGCTATCACAATATGCAGCCTATTTTGTTATATTGATAACCAAGAGTTGTCCTACCTTCCTAACCAATTTTTTTTCTTCAATCAAGATCCAAGAACTGATTGTGATCATTACTATATTGCTATGAATGAGAGCTTGATGTGCATCAACTATCACATTTCCTACACAGCAAATACTTAAAAAATGCCACTGATAGAAGTGTTCTATAGTGCAATATAAACATCTGCCTTTCACAACAAAGGTGTAATACAAACTTCTGCCTTTCACAACGATAGTCACAAGTACAGATGAAGAATTGTACATTTAGAATATCAACACGCAAAACATTTTATGCAAATATATTCCAGCTCAATTCACGCTCCATTTAACATGAAGTGGGGTAAATAGCAATATTGTAGCAATGTTACAAAATTTTGAGATTTTAAAAATCAAGTCTGCAATTTATCCCATCAGATAAAGCATAAAAAGAAGTTTAATTTGACACCTAATTTACTTTCATATCTTCAGTATTAAGAAAGTTATGGCCATTTTCATACTCGGAAATGAGCATCTTGCTTCCCATTGCCTTTCAATTGACTTAACTCAAAAGCTGTGATCTGGAAAAGTTAAATGTCCATAACATTCTTAAAAATTAAGAGAACTCAATGAAATTTTCAGTTATTATAGATTGAAGCATTCTGAAACAAATATGAAACAATCTTACTTGGATGACCTGAAATTAAAGCATATAATTAGTTAGTTATCTAATTGTAGCTAATTACAAAATTCAATGAGTAGATCTAAACATCTATCAATTTCTTAAGAAAAGATAAACTTTTTTAAAATTGCCTAAGTGTCCAAATAACATTCACACAATAATCCACAATATAACATAATTTTTAAATCTAATTTTCATGAATTTCTGGGCCAAATGGAAGGATTTTAGTGTTTTATGCCTGTAAATTAATGGCCATTTAAATCAACTAGCGAGTGGGTTTTAGCGGAATGCGGTGGATTGGAACGTTGCGGTTAGCGGTGAAGTCGGGGGGAAAAATACTGGGGGTTCATACATTTTTTGGGGAACCCATTTCGCAACATAAAAATATTATTAATGCCTCCCGAAAAACCAACTTTTAATATAAAAATAAACTATTTACCTTTTTTTCTTCCCTACGCAAAATGCTTCCGGTTGTCTGCGGTCACGGCTTTTGAAGGTGATTTTTAAATTACTCTAGTTAATAAATAATCTAGAGTAATTTAAAAATACCACCATTGATGAAATGTCGGAGCGATTTTTCTTCAGCAACCAAATCGCCCGACATTCATCGATTTGTCCTGCCTGTGGAAAAACGGCACTTTAAGCCCGCCCCCTCTGCAAGGCGCGAAAGTCGCGCACACGGGGAGCGGCAGAAGTGCAGCGCCGGTAAAGGTAAGTTTTGTAACATACCTAAATATTGCCTCAGCAAGGTAACTAAAATGGCTGCTGATGAACAAAGTGATTATGGGAATAATTTAGGAATTATGGAACAAGGTTTGGAGAAAAGCACTAGAAGAGAAAAAAACGAGGAGAATCTTGGAGACGGATTTTACTTCATACACATGCCAGATATGCAAATTATGTGCCTAGTACAGCAGAGGGACTCGAGCATTTAAGACCTCAATTCAATGATGTTAGTCTGGAAAAGATGCACTTTTCCCGTCAGTGGATTTAGAGGCCTTTGGTAAAGACAGCGTTGTTAGCATCAATCCACAGCTTTAAAATGTTTACTGTGGGCAGTACATAACTTAGAAGGAAAATTAAGGGCACAGATCACCGCTGCTGGACCTTGAACATTGCCCTATTTAAGTTCTCGACCTTCAAACTCTTCCTTAGATGCCAAAAGGCACGTGAGTAGTCTGAAGACATTTCATCATTGTATTCCACTTTGGGGGATGGCATCCGAGATAGGGAAATTGTGAATATTTTTAGAGTCTCGTCTTGATCTTCATTGTCAGCGAGCAGCGTGGAACAATGACTGATTGGCAGAGGACTTATATTTTGAAAATGCTAACGATAATGTCTGTTCTTTCATATGTTTCAGTTAGGGAGTCAATGATGACTTGAAGCCAAACCTTTCAATATATTCATATGCTAGTGTCATCTGCATAAAGCAGCTTGAACAACAAAAATTGAGATGACTTTGCATCTGGTATTCTCGGTGACAGCTTCCAACTTTTTCTGAAGAACGCTTCTGGAGTAGAAGGACTATTGATCCTTCTATTGTCCTTGGACTATTGATAGATTAGCACAACATAAGTGCTGCAGCAGATGAAAATCAAAAATGCTTAAACTCCCAGACATTATGTTTAATTGTAACCAAAAAAAAATTCTACAAGTTCAAGCTAGGTGTCTGGGATTAGGTTGCCTGCCTGCTAACCAAATAAACTTAATGGGACAGTAGAAAAGAAAAAAAACAAATTTGTTTTCTTGAAAATGACACAAAGTTTTGACATTTCAAAACAGTAAAATTAATTCTGAAGAAGGATTTCAACCCGAAACGCCGCCTATCTCCTTCACTCCTTAGATGCTGCTGCACCCGTTGAGTTTCTCCAGCCTTTTGTGTACCCAAAATTAATTCTTTGATCACTTTTGGAGACTTCAAAAAAGTCAAAAGCTTAAAAAAAAAGCAACTGAACTTGAAGTTTCTGCCAACCAGAATTCTACCCAAATCTGAGGAAGGACATTATTGCCACCAAATCTGAGGAAGGACATTATTGCCATAGAGGGAGTGCAGCGAAGGTTCACCAGACTGATTCCTGGGATGTCAGGACTGTCTTATGAACAAAGACTGCATAGACTCGGTTTATACTCTCTAGAATTTAGGAGATTGAGAGGGGATCTTATAGAAACTTACAAGATTCTTAAGGGGTTGGACAGGCTAGATGCAGGAAGATTGTTCCCGATGTTGGGGACGTCCAGGACAAGGGGTCACAGCTTAAGGATAAGGGGGAAATCCTTTAGGACCGAGATGAGAAGGAATTTTTTCACACAGAGAGTGGTGGGTCTCTGGAATTCTCTGCCACAGAGGGTAGTTGAGGCCAGTTCATTGGATATATTTAAGAGGGAGTTAGATGTGGCCCTTGTGGCTAAGGGGATCAGAGGGTATGGAGAGAAGGCAGGTACGGGATACTGAGTTGGATGATCAGCCATGATCATATTGAATGGCGGTGCAGGCTCGAAGGGCCGAATGGCCTATTCCTGCACCTAATTTCTATGTTTCTATGTTTCTACCTGCTTTATAATCCTTAAAATTAAGAGAACGGAAAGAAATTTTCAGTTATTATAGATTGAAGTATTCTGAAACAAATATGAAACAATCTTACTTGGATGACCTGAAATTAAAGCATATAATTAGTTAGTTACCCAATTGTAGCCAATTACAAAATTCAATTACTAGATCTAAGCATCTATCCATTTAAGAAAAACATTTAAAAAAATTTAAAGCCTAAGTGTCCAATTAACAGTCACACAATAATTCACAATATAACACGATTTTTAAATCTAATTGTCATTAATTTATAGGCCAAATTGAAGGAATTCAGTGTTTAATGCCTGTAAATTAATGGGCATTAGGAGCTAATTTTTATTTTACTGCAGTGATGAAGTAGTCGGACTATTTATATTTAAAAAAACTGACTTACCGGCAGTCGGAACGCATCGCCAGAAATAGATCGCACTCCGACAACAGAAAGCTCTGGATGGCAAGTGGAAAATCGCATTTTAACCCCGCCCCCCCCCCCTTAAAGGCGCCAAAGTCGCGCACACGGCCAGTGACAGAACTGCAGCACCGCAAAAGGTAAGTTTTGTAACATACCTACATACATATCATAGGAGGGGGGGGGGGAAATATTACAAAAGTTTTAAGATCACTACAGATTCAAGTGATAAATCAATACATGTAGTTCTGCTGTAACACAATAGATGTTCCAAAGAAACATTACACTATTGAAAATTGCAAAATAAAGAGAATTGTGTGAATGGTGGGGGGGGGGGGGGGGGGGGCGAGAAAGAGGGAGTTGGGGTCTAGAGAGTTCCAGACTCGCAATAACAATGTTATTTTTCACAGCAGGATTTTCAAATAAGGGTTTTTTCAACAGCAATAAGTTTATTTTGGTTACTGCGAGCGAAAAATACAAAAGATTGGCCCAACAAACCAAAATGGAAAAGTTTCGGTTTTCCACAAGAGAAACACTCTCATACTATCCATCCACAATGTTAGACAATGTTTAATGCAAGCCACCTATACTCTTTGTAAACCTTGCGTGTGGTATGCAAAACAACGAATTTCCACTGTGACAAGCCACATACAATAATCACGTATCATTCATTCAAAAATGATTCCAAGGTAAGACATTCTCATGAATTATGCTATTATCTGTCACTAGAGTAGATGGGACCCGTTGGATCAAAGTCACACGGGAGGCCCGGTCCCCCAACAATAAGGGGGGGGGCGGGGGGGGGGGGGTTAAGAGCGTCCTGCAGCCGGGTGTGGGGGACTGCTTCAGGCAGGGGCAGTCGGGGACCGGCGGAGAGCGTCCAGCAACCGGCGGAGTGGGACGGCTTCAGGCGGGGGCTCTCGATGGCCAGTAGGGGTGGGAGCATCCTACAGGCGGGGGAGGGGGCAGCTTCAGGTGGAGACTGTCAGCGGCCAGTGGTGGTGTGCGGGTATTGGCGGGGGGGGGGGGGGGGGAAAGAGCCCTGCACTCACACCATTCCCCCCTCAACCACTCTTCGCGGCTCTGTCGGCGCAGCCATTACCACCCATTGGGTTCCCATTGTGCCGTACAACACGCAGGTATCACTGTGCAGGCGAAGCTGACGGGCACGGCAAGTGGAAGAATGATTTATTAAAGCTTAAAATGTGAACTCAAAATATACCAACAATTTAAAGATGAGATTTATTCGGTCCATTCTTTCTTGTTGTGTCTCTTGTTGCGTTCTGCAGCCAGTGGAGGGGGACAGCTTCAGGCGGGGGGCTGCCGGGGACCGGTGGGGGGAGCGTCCTGCAGCCGGGGGAGGGGCACGCCTTCAGGCAGGGGAGCACTTCAGTCACTTACTTCGACGGAGATGCGATTATTCCCCATGTCACATCTCCACTGCACCCCCTGCAGCCTACAACATGGAGTGGTGCAGCGTTTCCTGGAGACCTTGCAGGAGATTCAAGCCGCGGGTGCGGCGTGGACTTACCATCGCGGAGCCTGGGATCTTTTGCCAAGGATCGCCAATGTTGGAGCTCCGACTGCGGGGCCAGTGGACATCAGCACCGTGAAGCTGCAGTCTCCCGTAAGAATCGGCCAACTCGGGAGCTCCATGCCACTGTTCCGATCCGTCTCGACGCCGGAGTTTCGATCATCCCGAGAGGGCTTGAACCGCAGATCGGCGGCAACGGCCCCGACCACGGTATGAACGAGGAAGGTGAATGAACTTTATTGCCTTCTATCACAGTGAGGAATGTTGATTCCACTGCGTTGGATGTTTATGTTAAACTTTATTTTATGTGCTGTGTGTTTTATAGCTGTATGGCATCTCAAATTTCACTGCACCTTAATTGGTACATGTGACAATTAAATTGAATCTTGAAGAGGGTACAGTTCAGAAAAACTCCAAGATTTAAATGTTTTGGGATTTTGTGCTTGTTTATTTGTAATCATGTAAAAATTGCAATTCCCTCAGGGATCCAAATAAAAAAATTACCCAGACAGCTCAAGATTTTTAAAAAACATTTAGCACAATTTTAATAACTACAGTTTCGAACTGATCATAGCTATAAATTAAATAAAGGATGGAAATAAACTTGCTCTTTTGAACTGGCTGAATTACTTTGGGGAGAATGCTAACCACAAACATTTACAACATTACTTTTTGAAAGTAACAATTTTGAGACATCCAAAGAGAAAGTTGTCCACTCAAAAACAGTTCGTGCTAAATAAAGTCAGAATGTCTTATGTTCACATTGCAACATGATAAATTAATTCAGAGAACTATATATTCCATCAACTGTCAAAGAAATAACTCATTTCGTGACCAGGCAGTATCAAGGAGGTAATGTTACAGTTCAATTACAACCTAACAGAGCTTCTGCTTGGCTCGATTGGTTCCCAAGGCAACCCTTTCATTGTCATGCTTACATAAGTGGAGTGTTTAGTTCCTATTAAAGAATTAGTCTCCAAATGTAAATTAAAAAGGAAGTCGACTGGCAAAAATGGTATAATAACATAACCTACAGCAGCATTGTTAATTGCCATCAACATTTTCAGCAATGTAACTTTTATTTTTAAATAACCAACATGTAAATACATTTGTAGTTATAATACATCTGTAAACTAGTTTGCCTCAAATTAATCATTGATATAAGATTGTTATTAAATATTAATGTCTGTACTTATTATATAGCCATTTCAAAATGTATCCTTGAACCGCAACTTGCACACGCTGGTAAGCAATGACTGAAACGAGCCAAACTCACCAATCCAGAGGGAGGGAGATTGAAGACGGAGTGACTTCAGGGAAACCAATCAAAACTTCAAGGCTAAGTTTGTGGCCAACTAGCTATATCCTGCAATGGTGGAAGTGGGAAAGGCTGAACAACAAAGCAGCAATAGGCCAGCCACTCGCCTGAAACAATCCTCCAGTCCTACTACTGCCAGTTTATGAACAGGAGACAGATGACCCTGCTAACCCTCCTGCACTTACCAGTGACTTTAGATCATGTATTGACTACCCAACAAGGATATATGTGCAGGAGATGAGACTATATGATCCAACCCTTTACCACCGAACCGGCGCAAGGACAGCACACCTCGAAATCTTGGCCAACCCAGAGACCTGGATGTTGTCCTCCATCTAGCTCTCAGGCAGAGTCAAACACTAACCAGCCAACAAGTAAATAGCCAAGGATTTAATGAGGAAAATTCAATCTTCCATATAATTGAATGGTGGTGGCTTTAATTTTTTGCTACTGTACAATTTCAGTTATACAGAAGTAATTGTACAGGACACTTGGGCGCCTCATCCAAAGTCAACACATCCTTCCCAGCAAAGCTCGATTCATCTAACGTACTACATCCTGTCGTTTGCAAGTACTGTCATGGAAGGAAAACAGATTTAAAATCCATTTTTTAGCGACAGTACCAAAATAGATAGCAAAGCTTAATACAACAAATCTTATGTTACACAGACATTATATCCCAATCCTTAAATTAATTTGGCCAAATTGCTAACTGAAGACCAAGTTAGAATTATTTCCAAAACAATGATCCACTTAATTATCATAGTGGATTGATTTAACTGGCCAACAATACTCGGAAACACAATAACAGTATTTGAAGTAGTGCATAAAAAACTTAAATTCTTCTGTAGTTATTTATTATTACTGATCTCAACCACTACCAGGTCCTAAAACAAATTAATGTTTGTAAACCAATATAATATTTACAAATTTCTGCTTTATTTACTCGATATTCCACATGACATCAAGAAAATGTAACCACTCTGGTGGTTAAAAACACTGCTTTATTATTGCTAATAATGTGATCCTTATTTCAACACAAAATGCTGGAATAACTCAGCGGGACAGCAGGGCTCGGAATTAGCGGTTGCCCGGGTGCCAATGACCACCTAAAGTGCCGCCAGGCAACCTAAATGCCGAGTCATTTTGCCCGGCTTGGTACTGCAGATACTAGTTTATACCGAACAGAGATACAAAAAGCTGGAGTAACTCAGCGGGTCAGGCAGCATATTTTGAGAAAAGGAATGTGACATTTTGTGTCGTTGGCGGCTGTAGTGCAGGGCAAAGATACTCGGTGCAGGGTGACAGAGGGTCGGAGAGAATGACCGGCCCCGCACAGTGGCAGCAGTGACAGTGGCTCCACCTCCTCCCGCACCCCGATAGCGGCCGCTGCATGCCACTCCAACAGCGATAAACGCTTTCAAAACAAACCCTCCCGCACGCCGGGGCCGGGAGGAAGGGGACAGGGACGGCCAAGGCAGTGGGGCGTTGATGACGGTGTTATCCGAGGAGCGCTGCCCTTCCTTCCTCCCCACCTCCTTTGCCCCTCTCCCTCTCTCTTGTACGCCCCCCACCACCCCTCTTAACCTGGGACCCCTCCTCTCCATCCTACACTGATCCACATTCCTGCCTCTATTCAGTCCTCACTGACATTCCCTGTGCTCCCCCCCCCCCCCCCATCTATTCATCCTGCACTTATCTCCCTACCCACCTCACATTGAATCTCCTGCCATTCCCAATCCATCCTGGTCCCCCAATTCATCCTGCATTGACCCCCCCCTCCCCATTCATCCGGTACTATGAATACCGTATTGCCCCCCCTCCATTTATCGTGCATCGATCCCACATCCATCCTTTAGTGAACTCCCCATTCATCTTTTACTGATCCCCTCAATCATCCTGTACTGATCCGCCCATTCAACCTGTAATGAACCCCCCGCCCCCCCATTCATCCTGCACAGACCCTCCGATCCACACTGTACTGACCCCCCCCCCCCCCCCCATTCATCCTGTACTGATCCTATTCATCCTGCACTGATCCCCCCCCCCCCCCCCATTCAAGAAGAATGGGGGAGGGGGGGTGAGATCAGTCTCGACCCGAAACGGTGCCCATTTCCTTCGCTCCATAGATGCTGCCTCACCCGCTGAGTTTCTCCAGCATTTTTGTATACCCCAATTCATCCTGTACTGATCCCCCCCATCCATCCTGCACAGATTCCCCCCCCCCCCGTCCATCCTATACTGATCCCCCATTCAACTCCACTGATATCCCCCGTGCTCTCCCCTCACAATTTTACCTACTCCAACCATTACACACTAATTCCCCTGCCTCAATCCATCCATTCCGCACCGATTGCCTTCTCAACCCCACCCCCCTCGCTATCTATCCACCCCGCACTGATTCTCACACACACACCCCTGACCCTACTGTGCTGAAGAAAATATCTTCAGAGCAAACATTTACCATGTATGATAACAGAATGCAATCAAGTGTGTTCTAATTCCCAATGTTATTATTTGTTATAATCCATAAAGATGGATTAATCAAATTGTGAGCACGTGAAACATTAAAACCGCAGTGTTTGATTGTCACTGCTACCATTGACACGTTACTACAGAATTCATTTTAATGGCAAATCAAAGCTCTTAATATGGAGTATTAGTACTGTAGTTATTTAACGAGTAACATTTACAACTATTCGTTGGATTTATCCAAGTCTTACTTCTACAGTCGGTCATATGCATCACAAATTTGGTCAGGAGATATTTCAGTTGAAATTTTAACGTTAATTCTGAAGTGGGAATGATGGAAACAGCGCTTATCAATAATTTGGAAAAAATCTGGTGCGTACAAACTGGGTAGCTTCATTGCTGTTCACAACACGTATATCTAATCTGAATGTCCGGTAATGTGGCGTTTTGGCACCTTTAAACATATTACCAAAAGAACATTTGCTGCAATTATGTCCTTTGGCCATCTCTTGTCAGTTAGTGTAATGTTTAACCAATCAGATGGGTATAGTCAGTTTAACAGCTATTATCATAAAATGCCTTCAGAAATGTCCTTGCAACCTGTATATTTTGTTGTGGATAAATTATGTGGGAAGCGAGAGTGTTTCTGGACCAATAGCATAAACGACCCATGCTATGGCCATGTCATGATAATTTACGGTCCTTCACAGAAAACATGCTTGCAACAATCTGTAGTGTGCATGGTTAAGCATATATGTTACCATGGTCCAAGATTTATTGACACAGGTTGATCAGGCGCTGAATAATCCATCCACATTTTTGTTTGGAAGTGGAAAGAAATAATAGAAATTACGTTAATTGCAACGTGTAAAACGAGTTGAGATACTGTATTATAACTTTGATGCATGTCATTGTGGTATATATGTCTTGATTGGTGAATATATTTAATTTGTGAATTTATTTGAAGCAGAATAATATGTGAATGCTTCACTGAGCATACTTCCGACTGGTGACTACGCACTTCGCCCGAGCACATTATCGCATGCATCATGCAAGCTGTATTAAATGACCACCTAAACTGACATTTGGCAACTTAAACAGCTGCCTAGGTTACCCGGCTGGCAACAGGGAAAAAAAGTTAAGTGAGAGCCCTGGACAGGGCATCTCTGGAGAGAAGGAATGGGTGGTGTTTTGGGTCGAGACCCTTGTGCTATTCCTGCTATCCAGAGATGCTGCCTGTCCCGCTGAGTTACTCCAGCATTTTGTGTCTAACTTCGGTTTAAACCAGCATCTGCAATTCCTTTCTACAACCTTATTTCAACAACAGTGCTGCAGATTTCAGAAGGAACGTGCAGTTTCTGACTGGAAACAGCACTTAACACGAACGGTTCACAAATCAACTCCTTCCTGTAAGGTGCTTTACTGGCTACTTATCCAGAGGAAAACCATGATATTCACTCCATGAGGTCAATAATACCGATAAATTGCAACATATGTTAAACAATAATTAACAGATTGTTTGTCTTTGACTTGAATGAACTTTGCTTTAACAGTCATTGCATGTTTAGTAAGCAGTGGAGAGAATTCACTGGCATCACAAAAACACATTGACATTGCACTTTGTGCTCACAATGTATTGCTACAAATAAAATCACCTACGATGGCAGGTGAGGATCCTGGCTCAAATCGTTGTGCACCCCACTGCTGTGCACATCTGTGCTAGAGCTAGGGACAGGATAATGCCCAGCTCTGCATCGGCTCTCATAGCAATTAATTGCTCCCCCCAGGCAGAGTGCGGAGATGCTGCCTGAAATGCCTGGCAGGTGCAGGCGCTCAGTGCTAATTGCACTGAGCCATAAATGATGCTCTGCCACGAGTGCACCCTGTTAGAGTCAGGGATTGTACAACATTCCTGACAGCAGCAGGGAAGCCAGGAGTTTTCACCAAGTCCTCAGCATTGAATCAGGAAGGCAAGGGTTCTCGCCAGCAGCACGAGACCCAAAGACGGTGTATATTTTAAAGTATATACATCTGTGAATGTACCAAATGTGTATTAAGGAACTACAGATGCTGGTTTAAACTGAAGATAGACACAAAATGCTGGAGTAAGTCAGCGGGACAGGCAGCACCTCTGGAGCAAAGGAATGGGTGATGTTTCAGGTCAAGACCTTTCTTCAGACAAATGGAATTTAATCTAAACAAGGGTGAGGCTCGGCATTTTGTGAAGTCAAATGTAATGGAGAATTATACAATTAATGGCAATTAATTGCTGTCAATTATCAGATTGATGTGCAGTGGAATCATGGGGTCCTAGTCCGCAGATCCCTGGAAGCGGTAACGCAAGTAGATAGAGGGGTAACGAATGCTGATGGAATGCTTGCCTCCATAGGTTAGGCCGCATTTAGAGTATTGTGTGCAGTTAGAGTCGCCACATTACAGGTTGGATGGGAAGGCTTTGGAGAGGGTGCAGAAGTGGTTTACCCAAATGCTGCTTGGATTAGGGGTATTAGCTACAAGTTGAGTTATGTTACATTTATCAGCTTTGGTGTCATTAGGGCATTCTGTTCCTGACTTTAGACAATTAGGTTTGAGCTGGTAGGAGGGCAGGTCAATTTAAACAGTTTAAACAGCTTATTTAGTCAAGTTTCCAATGTTTTTGATTCTGATGGATCTTTGAAAATAACAGAATGCTGGACACATTTTCGGAGCAGTCAGTTGTGCATCTATATATTACTAAAGTCTGATCTTGACCACTTCCTGTTATTCTGTATATTGATTTTACAGAAAACGTTGCCACTTACGGCTGTGATTTTTGGGCCATCTTACTCAGAATCCCCCTCCGCTGCGCAGGACAAGAGGATTTTTCCCATCAATTAAAAATAAAAGAGTTATTAGTGTTTTAGAAATGTTGAGATTCTCTCTCTTGAACGCCACGCCCCTTCCGAGGGGAGTCCCCTGGGAGGGACTATAAAACCCAGAAGTGTTGAGTGCCTCAGTCAGTGTCTGCAAGATGCGGGAGCGAGAGGGTCACGTCACTCAGTCTGAGCTGTGAATAACACTGAACACATGTCTACTAAACTGTGAGTGGTTTTACTAACCTGTTAGTTCCCTTAATGTGGTTTGAAAATACAGTTTGGAAATGCTAAAGCTGTGTTGCCTTTGGTTTGGAAATGCTAGAGCTGCCGGGCCTAATTCGAGCTGCCGGGCCTAATTCGAGCTGCCGGGCCTAATTCGAGCTGCCGGGCCTAATTCGAGCTGCCGTGCCTTAAAAAATGTTGAGATTCTCTCTACTGTCAATCACGCCATGAAGGCCATGCCCCTTCTGGTGGGAGAGGGAGGGACTATAAAACCCAGAAGTGTGGGCATGGCTCAGCCTCTGCAAGATGGAGGAGGGAGAGGTCACCTCTCACTGTATCTAATGGCCTTGCACCCTGCTTGAAGTGGTATGAAACTGCACTTGAATTTGGTGGCCTTGAACCCTGCTTGAAATGGAATTTCAAGGAATAGCCGTGAGTCAACTGCCAGCCCACCAGCCATGAGTGAGTGAGCTGCCAGCACAACAGGGTTGAGTGACTGAGCCGCCAGCAAAAGAATCCATTCGGCCCACTATGTCCATACTAGCCCTCTGGAAACCAGACTCTTCAGCCCACAACACCCATACTAGTGGTCCAGAAAGCCCCCCCCCACCATTCCACTGGCCAGCAATATTGGAATTGGTGGAGAGGTGGAATATTGTGTTGGGGCCAAAACTGGCTGTTGTCCAGGTCTTTTTAGAATTTTACTATTAGAATATTGAGAGATACAGTTTGGCAAATGGACTTTCAGCCCACCACGCGCACGCTAACCATTGGTCACCTGTTCATATTATTTCGATGATATCTCGCTTTTCGTGCATCCCTACAACTAGGGCATTTTAGATGTCAATTAACCTACAAACATGTACATCTTTGGAATGTATGAGGAAACCATGTGGTCACAGGGAGAATGCGCAAACTCCACACAGACAGCACCCAAGGTCAGAATTAAAACAGAGTCCTTGGCACTGAGGCAGATGTACCAGCTGTTTTAGAATGCTTTAGTTTAGTGTAATGTCATGTGTACCGAGGTGCAGTGAAAAACCTTTGTTGCTTGTTAACCAGTCAGCGGAAAGACAATACATGATAATTGGGCCATCCATAGTGTATATGCTAAAGGGGATAAATTTAGTGCAAGATAAAGTCTGATTAAATATAGTCCAAGGATTTCCAATAAGATAAATGGCAGCTCAAGACTGCTCTCTAATTGTTGGTAGGATGGTTCACTTCCCTGATAACAGCTGGAAAGAAACTGCCCCTGAATCTGGAGGTGTGTTTTGACACTCCTATACTTCTTGGCTGATGGGAGAAGGGAGAAGAGTGAGCAGACGGGGTGAGACTCATTCTTGATTATCCCGTGACCTTGCCGAGGTAGCAAGAGGTGTAAATGGAGTCCATGGAAGGGAGGTTTGATTTGTTATGGTCAGGGCTGTATCCACAATTCTCTGCAAATTTTTGCAGCTTTAGATGGGAGTTGTTCCCAAACTATGCTGTAATGTATCCCGATAAAATGCTTTCTAAAGCGCATCTGTAGAAGTTGGTGAGAGTTATTGAGAACATTTCAAACATTTCCTAAGCCTTCTTAGCAAGTAGAGGCGTTGGTGTGCTTCCTTGGTCGTCTCTAGCAACTAGGTGAAACCTCATGGCTCTGTTTGAACCATTTTAATCACCTTCTTGTTAAGGAAATGTTTAGATTAGACAACAGTCTGCTGTATCCCATCTCGCATGCAACTGAATTTGTTGCAATTCATTTAGGGTAGCACCTCATGCTTGAGTGTCGCCACAATTTCAGGATAAATCTCCACATTCCCTGCACATATAATATGAACGATGAAAAAGCTGGAAACTAGAGTTATAACAATTGAATACAAGAGTTAAGAGTCCAGCACTGTGGAACAGAAAAACCCAACTTAATTCAAATAATGCATTACATTTCTTCCTGGAACTCCAGATTTTACACAGCAAAATCAAAAGCAATTGGCAGTTATTACTGACTTCCATATATCATACAATTACTCAAAAGTGCATTGACAACTAAATCTAAAGCAAGTTACTGGTATTTTATCATTAGAAAGACCAAGGACCACAGCATTCCCAAAACGGTAATTCTGTCATCATACCAAACATAAATTATCATGCTAAAAAAAAATCCACAAAGAGATTACAACAGCAGCATAATAAGATAGCATATTTTACAATGTCAAATAACTAAAACCAAATCAAACAGTATTCAGACCCTTTCACTTTTTCCACATTTTGTTACGTTACAGCCTTATTTCAAAATGGATTAAATTCTTTTTTTTAAATCATCAATCTAAACACAATACTCGTCAGGATCGAGGGAAAGATGAACAGAGCAAAGTACAGAAAGCTCCTTGATGAAAACCTGCTCCAGAGCATTCTGGACCTCAGACTGGGGCGAAGGTTCACCTTCCAACAGGACAACGACCCAAAACACACAGCCAAGACAACGCAGGAGTGGCTTCGTGACAAGTCTGTGAATGTCCTTGAGTTATCCAGCCAGAGTCCGGACTTGAACCCGATCGAACATCTCTGAAGGGACCTGAAAATAGCTGTGCATCGACACTCCCCATCCAACCTGTCAGAGCTTGAGAGATCTGCAGAAAAGATTGGGAGAAATTACCCATATACAGGTGGGCCAAGCTTGTAGTGTCATACCCAAGAAGACTTGAGGCTGTAATCGCTGCCAAAGGTGCCTCAACAAATTACTGAGTAATGGATCTGAGTAATTATGTAAATGTGATATTTCATTTATTTATTTTTAATTATTTTGCAAAAATTTCTAAACACCTGTTTTCACTATATTATTATGGTTATTGTGTGTAGATTGAAGATTTTAAAAAAATCTAAAATTTAATCCATTTTAGAACAAGGCTGTAACTTAACAAAATGTGGAAAAGGTGAAGGGGTCTGAATACTTTCTGAATGCACTGTAAAACACACCGAGCTAGCATTGTCAATAAATCACTGCGAGCAACAGCTGTTGAAAATAACTTTGACAAACAGCACAGTAATACAAACCACTGGACTTGCTGGGGAAGTGTAACTACATTACATTCATAGCCACTTTAATGCCTCCAAACTCAACTTGCTGACAAGAAAATATAATATCCCCAGCAAAAATAAAGTGCTTTCAGCAATTACAGACTTCAGGTTCCAAAATCACTGTCACTCTATTGCAGCAGCTACGTGAACAAGAACCAAACTTTATGCATAATTTCTGTGTTGTTACCAGTTAATTATATGGAGTAAAAGTGGGAAATACCTCTTCGACAGGTATAAGAAAATCAGATTGTGGTATTTTGGGCACAAAGCTATTCTAGAAATATTAATCTGTCATGCAACAATCTGACCTATCAAGGCCAATCAGAATTTCATTGAGCCAATTGGAATCAAATTTTTCAAAAATAATCAATAATTCAATTTCACCAGGCTATTACTGTATTACCATTATGTAGTAATTACGCTCTAGATTAGAGGTATTGGTATGGATTTACCAGTTCACAATTGCTCAAACATTTAATGATCTCGGTGGCCTGGACTCTAACTTCCAAAAAAAATATTCAGCCGCCTCAGTTCTAGGTCTTAAATAAAACATCTCCCTGAATATCACCAGTCGAAGGTGTTGGTTATTTTCTTCAGGAGGCATGGCGTTGTATGTGCCTCAATCAACATCAATGGTGCAGAGGTAGAATGGGTTGAGAGCTTAAAGTTCCAAGGTGAGCATATAACAACAATTTATCCTGGACGAAGCACCTTGAAACTACAAACCAGCTTGAAACACACCAACACTTCTTCCTCAGAAAACCGTCCAGGCATGTCTCTAACAACTCTGACCAACTTCTACAAATGCTCCGTAGAAAGTACAGTATCGGGAGCTTGGTTTGGCAACAGCACTGCTCAAAATAGCATGAAACTGCAGTGTTGTGGATATAGCCCAGTCCATCTCTCAGGCCAGTTTCCCTACCATTGACTGCATCTACATCCATATTGCCTTGCAAATGCAGCCAATGTAATCAAGGACTTTTTTCACTCCAGTCATTTCCTCTTGACCCCTCTCCAATAGAGCATACGATACAAAAGCTTGAAAGCAGAAACCATCAGATTCAGAAACAGCTTCTTCCCCTTTGTTAGACTACTGAAAAGTCCCCCATTAAACTAGAGTGTAGTCCTGATCTTGCAATTTACCTCTTGCAGATGTTTAGTTTATTGTCACATGTACCGAGGAACAGTGAAAAGCTTTGTTGTGTGCTAACCAGCCAGCGGAAAGAAAATACATGATTATAATCGAGCCATTTACTGGATACAGATACATAAGGGAATAAAGTTTAGTGCACGGTAAAGCCAGTAACGTCCGATCAAAGATAGTCAGACGGTCCCCGACAAGGTAAATAGTTCAGGACTGCTCTCTGCTTGCGGTAGAATGGTTCTGTTGCCTGATAACAGCTGGGAAGAAACTGTCCCTGGATCTGGTAGTGTGCATTTTCATACTTCTAGTACTTTTGCCCGATGGGAGAGGGGAGAAGAGGGAGTGGCCATGCGACACGTCCCTGATTATGCTGCTGGCCTTGCGAGGCAGCATGACGTATAAATGGAGTCAATGGAAGGGAGGTTGGTTTGTGTGATAGTGTGGACACGGCCCAGACCTTGCTGCAATTTCCTGTGGTGTTGAATGGCCTTCTTCGGAAGTAGGGGTGTTGGTATGCTTTCTTGGTTGTTTCTTCAATATGGGTGGTCATTGGTGATATTTACTCCTAGAAATTTTAGAAATTAACATTGGCACCATTAATGCAAACTGGGGTATGTGTACCACTACACATCCTGAAGTCGATCACTATCTCCTTTGTCTTGTTGAAATTGAGACTATCTCCTTTGTCTCGACACCAGAACACAAGGCTCTCAATTTCCTTCCTATACTCGTCATTATTTGATATCCGGCCCACAATGGTATTGTTGTCTGCGAATTTGTAAATTGAATTAGATTTGTACAAGGCTGCACAGTCGTGCATGTACAAGGAGTAAAGAAGGGGGCTGAGAACGCATCCTTGTGGAGCTCCAGTGTTGCAATCTTAGTTGCTGTCAGTTTCACGGTGAGACAGTAATGAACAATTTTACCAATCAGAAGCACATACAAGCAACACAGGCTTGCAAATAATCTTTTATCTAGTAAACACCAACAACAGTCATGTTTGGAGTTTTTCTTCAGCTTTTAACAAGGAACCGTATCATGCCTTAAATAGGTACCCACTGTGTCATCCACTTCAACATTATGCAGAATTTTCCACAAAGGTAACCCACACATTTGACTTGCAGAGATATTCCAAAGAGCATCAGAAACAAACAATATTCAAATAGATTGTCTTAATTGCAAGTACTCAAAAGTACTTTCAAACTAATTCTAAAAAGAGCTGCATGTAAATACTCTTCAAATTCCTGCAAATGACTCCCAAGTGTGCAATATACAACCTTCCAAATAACAGTGAAATTAAACAATGACAAGAGCGGGTAATTCAGTCTTTCAACTCACTCCATTTTTAATTTAACCACCATTTTGAAATTTCAATTCCACTCAGTCACCATTGCTTCTTAAGATTTTACCTACTGTATTAAATTAAATCAAGGCGGCAGTTCACAAGAAGGCACACAAAATTACTGATGCAGAATCTGTTGCAAAGAAAGAGAGCTGATGGAGGAACCCAATCGGAAGGCAGCATCCGTGTTGGTAGAGAGTAGTTTTCAATCATAATTTTAATTTATGGCTCTGAGCCAAGGCAGTAGAAAAGTATAACGAAATTCCTGAGCCAAGCAGAAGAACAGATATCCCCTGTTAAGGCCACTGTAAAGAGCACATATCACAATATGGTGCTCATACACAGGCTAACCAACAAGCCTTACTCATGAAGAATTTTCACAAAGAAACGGAAGCACTACTGAAATTATTGACCACTTGAAAATTTGGACCAATAATTTCTAAAACACAACTGGAATAAACTGCAAAGTCCAGGCAGAAAGATAGTAAATAGGCTGCCAAAAAAGTTAGCAATGCATCTTAATGCATAGCTGGCATGTTTATCACATTAATGAAAAATAAATTACAATGGCAGTAATAGACGAAAATACACAATAATAAATTTAGATGTAAGAATAAAGCCACAATCACAGCATTCTTTTGGTTCCCTTGTAAAGAGTTAGCAGGCTAGGCCTTTAAATGTCTACAATGCTTATATAGATAGTGATCTCAACATAATACAAGGATGGCAATTCCAGGAAAGTGACAAGGAAGGAGAAAAAGGATAGCAAAATGATAATACCCAATGACTTGACCTCCACCACCACCTAAACTTTAGGTCCTAAATCAATCCTTTGCAACAGATTCTGTATCAGCAACAGATTAAACATCCTCTGGCCAAAGAAATTCCTCCTCATCACCATTCTAAAGGTGCGCCCTTTTAATGAGGCTATGCTCCCTGGTTCTCCCACTACTGGAAACATCCTCTCCACATCCACTATCTAGGCCTTTCATTATTTGGTAGGTTTCAATGAGAACCCCCTCATTGTTCTAAACTCCAGCGAGTATAGGCCCAGAGCATTCAAATGATCTTCAAATGTTAACTCACTCATCACCATAATCATTTTTGTATACCTCTTCTGGACCCTCACCGATGACAGGACATCCTTCCTCAGAAATGGGGCTCGAAACTGCTATCATTTTCCAAATGTTACCTAACCAGTGCTTTTATAAAACGTCAGAATTACAACCTTATTCTAGTCCTCTCAAAATGAATATTAACACTGTAGTTGCCTTCCTTACAACTCACTCAATCTGCAAATCAACCTTTTGGGAATAATGCGGCAGCACTCCAAAGTTCTTTTGCACCTTCTATTTCTGAATCCTCGCCCCATTCAGAAAATAGTCTATGCCTTTAATCCTTCTAAAGTGCATGACGATATACTTTGCTATGTTGTATTCCATATGCCACCTCTCCCAACCTGTTCATGTCATTCTGCAGATTCCCTGCTTCAACACAACCAGCTCCTCCACCTACCTTCGTATTACCCTCAAACTTAGCCACAAAGCTAACAATTTCATTAACCAGCATCTGCAGTTCCTTCCTACACAATTCTATTAACCAGATCATTAACATACAACGTGAAAAGTAGCAGATCCAACACGACCCCTGCGGAACACCACTAGTCACCGGCAGCCAGCCATTAGAGGCCCCCTTTATTCCCACTCTTTGCCTTCTGCCAGTTAGCCAATCCATGCTAGTTCCTCGCTTCTAATGGGCTCCCATCTTGTTTAGCAACCTCATGTGTGGCTTCATATCAAAGGTCTTCTAAAAATCCAATTAAACAACAGCCATTGACTCTCTTTTGTCTATCCTGATTGTTCCTTCCTCAAAGAATTCCAAAAGATTTGTCAGTCAAGATCTCCCCTTAACAAAACAATGCTGACTTCAGCCTATTTTATCATTTACATCCAAGTACCCCAAAACCTCATCCTTAATAATGGACTCTAAAATCTCACCAATCACGAAAGTTAGGTGAACTGGCCAATTCCTAACTTTTGCCTCATTCTTTTCTTAAACAGTGGAGTTATATTTGCAATTTTCTAGTCCTCTGCAACCATTCCCGACTCCAGTGATTCTGGAACAATTACAAATAATGCCTCTAGAAACGCTACAACTACTTATTTCAGAACCTTGAGGTGTAGTCCATCTGGTCCAGGGGACTTATGCACCTTTAGACCTTTCAACTTCCCATGCAACTTCTCAGTAATAGTGACTACATTCACCTGCCCCCAGCTCTCTTGAATTTCTGGTACATTGCTGGTGTCTTCTACTGTGAAGACTGATGCAAAATACGGATTCAGTTTGTCTGCCATTTCTATGTTCCCCTTTACTACTACTACTCTTTACTACTATGTATTCAAGAGAGAGTTAGATATAGCTCTTATGGATAACAGAATCAAGGGATATGGAGAAAAAGCAGGAACAGGGGTACTGATTTTGGATGATCAGCCATGATCATATTGAATGGCGTTGCTGGCTTGAAGAGCCGAATGGCCTACTCCTGCATCTATTGTTCTATGTTTCTCCAGCATTGTTTTCCAGTGGTCCAATGTCCATTCTTCCCTCTCTTTTACTCCTTATAATCTCAGAACAAAAACCTTTGGTATCCTATTTTATATTTTTGCTAGCTTACCTTCACATTTCATCTTTTCTCTCATTACTTTTTTGTTGGCTTCTGCTAAAAGCTCCAATCCTCTAGATTTCCACTAATCTGTGCCATATTAATTGCCTTCTCTTTTGCTTCCAAGTTGTGTCCTTATGTAAATTGTACTTTACATATCTGCTGTTTTTTCAGGGGCCTGCATACAACTCCCATCAGGGTCTTTTTACCCTTGCAGTTTCTGAACACTACCCACAATGATTCTACATCTTCCTATCCTGTCATTTCTTGCGTAAGGATTGGATTTCATTCCTTACCAACAGATACCACATCCACTGCCCCCCTGCTTGTGCCTTGTTGATAGGATGTATATCCTTGTATATTCAGCTCCTAGCTCTAAACCTTTTTCAGCCATGATTCTGGAACGCCCACAATGTTGTACCTGCCAATTTCTAACTGCACTATAAGCAGTTAGTTTTGTATTCACCACCCCTCTTAAAATTAGTTCCCATGTTGCCTGATGTTAGACTCTTATCCACTTTTAAACTCCCTGCACTATTTCTTATTCTGGAGACTGCAGTAACCATTCTGCCTTCTGTTCCCCCTTTTATCGAACATGGGTTAGCCCATTGTGGAGCTGTAATCTGAATCAGCAAATTACCCCACTCGTGAAACTTGTAATTATTATATCATTGATGAAGCAGTTGAGATAAATTACAACACTGGAACCAAAGAAACTTCTGTATCTTTACATCCATCTCCCTCATCAGTTTTGACTAGCCTCTCAAGAGATTACCTTTTCACAATTACGAAGCTCAGTGTGATTGTACAATTGGAATCTCAGGACTCTGTATTTTTTTTTTTTGCTGCATCTAGTTGAAGGGAATGAGTCATATTGGCTAGAGGCCACTGGGATTTGTTACACATAAATAAACACAGTTCAATTTAAAGTTCCTGTAATAGCTGAAAAAACTTTCAAAGCATTTCCAATTTTAACTAGAATATGGAATTCTAGTTTTTTATTTTATCATATATAAAACTAAATTTGTGGTTGTCCCAGGCCAAATTAAAAGTGTGCACAGGTCAAATGTCAATGAAACAATATAGATCTTGAAATTACGCCAAAATGGAACACGATAGTGGTACAATTTTTTTACCCACCATTGTCCTGATGTGTGGTGTATCAAGTTTTGTTCCGATTAATGTTATATTTTAGAAGTAATTCACATTTTAAACTTTAATAAAATTAACTTTTCACTGTAAAAAAATCCAATACAACTTGCTGTCCTTGCCCATTACAATGTTACAAATTACAAGACACTAAGTCCTGTCATTTGTAACATTGTAACAAGCAGGGGCATGGGAAGTGGAGTGGGTTTTTTAAAGTGAATTTTTTTTTTTAAATTTAAAAAGAGGGAGGGTGTAGAGGAGGGGAGAGAGTGGTGGGGGATGAGTGGAAATGAGCCACATCTGCGCAGTTGGGGGCTATGGGTGAGTTATAGAATATTGTGCTGGTGGAACGGGTTGCGTTGGGTGAGTGGTGGATTATTGCATTGGGGAACAGGACCCAATGGGTCCCACATGGTCTACTTTATACTAAAAATGGCCGATAAATGGCTAACTACAGTCCTATTGTCCACATCATAACAAAACATTCAAAGATTTTCCTCGGCAAACCATTTTTTTGTGGGTGTTTATTGAATGAGCTCTTCAGTCCAAAAAAAGGAAGAAATTTGAAGTAAATTTCCACTAAGATACATTGTACAATGTCCCATACAATTCAAGTACATGGGAATACATTGATTTGGATGACATTTTAGTTTTAAATAAGTCCCCCTAATTCTAAATGATTTAGAATTCTAAATGCTTCTACTGCATTAAAATCTAACATTTATCTTTAACCAAAGTCTGATATCAAAGCAATATATTTTTTAAACATTCCAAAAGGTATGAAACAATAAACTCAATCATACCAGTTACTCTATAATACAAATTGTTTTATTTTGAAATAATGGTAACATAATCCATGTTGCAATCATGGAAAATAGAAAATATTGTTTTCTTCTTGCCATCTATACTTGATCTTTGATAGTCAATGAATGCCAGTACCAAATCTTAAAATCAATGGATTATGTAGATGGTTTATGCATGCAACCAATAATATAGCTACCTCAGTACCAATAACCCCGCCTTAGTTAACATCAATCATAACGCTTTCCCCTCCCTGGGTATAGTTCAGTAGAAGACTGTAACCGGTGCTTGCTGACGTGTGTTATACCCTGTGCCATCATTAAAGGATGCTATACACTTCAAGAGTGGGTGAATCGCTTTTTTTTTTTTTTAATATTTTTATTAGCAGCAATGCTTATTGTCCACAGTATAACAGTTCTTTAAATACAAATATAACTTGTTTCAAAAATTATACAAATATTACGAAATAATTTGTGTATGCTTCTGGTTTTTGTTTTTTTGGAAAGTAAAGTAGTAAAAGAATAGATCTTTTAATCCATTTTTAATCAATAGAGATGGTGATTAAATAAAAATGATTATGATTATATAAGAAAAAATATTATTTTTTTAAAACCCCCAAAAAAAACAAGAAAAACAATTATTATATAATAAAAAATGAAGTATACATCTTAACAATGAATGGAGCAATTTCACATAACAATATCTATAAAGACATTTATACAAATCCCAGAATACATCTTTTCATCTAATCCTACACCTGGGTACTTATTGAGTTACAATGCTGAGCTCAGCTATCCCTTTAAATAAGCAATGAATGGAGATCATATTTGTTCAAAACGTTCGTATTTGTCCATTAGGACAAACCTAATTCTCTCCAAATGCAACGTCTCCGACATTTTCACTGTCCACATTTTGATTGTGGGGGATATGATCCCTTCCAGAATTTTAATATTATTTTTTTTCCAATTATCAAACAGTAATCAAGAAACTGTCTTTGACTTACTGTTAATATTAGGCTTGAATCAGGAACTCATATTATTAGCTTTAGTTCAGGGCCCAATTTAGTTTTAAGAACTTCTGAAATTATTCTAAAAATATCAGCCCAATAACTATTAAGTTTTATGCATGTTACAAAACTATGCGTTGTTAGCTTCTAAATTCTGACATTTATCGCAAAGTGAATCGCTTATTAACATGGTGTCAGAAGTGGGATGATACCTGCGTCTCCTGTCTACTGGGTTTTATTTATTTCTTTTGATTTTGTGGCTACTTGTGTTTAATCTCTCCAGCCATGGCTTCTTCTTGCAGAAAGCCCGCACAGCTCATCTTTGATTCTGATATCTCTGAGTGCTGGGCCACGTTTGAATTTGATTGCACCCACTTTGTCAACGTTGTGCACCGCACCGAACCCAACTCCGTTAAAGCCTCCCTCCTCCTCAACCTTGTCAGACCTGATGCCATGAGGAGGGCAAGAACTTTCACCTATGCTCCAGCGGACCTGGACGAGAATAACCTGGAGATTACTCCTGCAGAATCAGCCAGTGACCCCTCTTGCCTGCTACGCAAGTTCAGGGAGATTTGTGACCTGCCCTCGAACCGCATTTTAGAGAGAGCACGGTTTTTTACAAGGAAACAGTTGCCGGATGAACCTGTTGAATGTTTTATTGCTGATTTGCGTTACCTTGCCCAGCGGTGCCATTTTGGTGACATGGCAGACCAGCTCACTGGAGACATTTTAGTAACTGTCATGCGTGACCAGAAGTTGCGTTCTGAGCTTCTAAGGGATTCTGATCTAACGTCAGTCAAAGCTATGCATGCCTGCAGAATGTCTGAGGTCGTTGAATTGCCAGATGATCACCATGACTCGGGCACTAAATCTATCAACCTGGCTGGGTTTAAGAGACGACAGCCTCGGATGGGAAACACTGCTTTTCTGCCGCGTGCCAACCCAGGTCCTTGCGAAATGCCCCCCAAGAAGTGCCCAAATTGGAACTACATGCACCACAGACTGTCACCGTGCCCCGCCTATGGTAAGGCCTGCAATTTTTGTAAAAAGCTAAACTATTTCTCTGCTGTCTGTCACTCCCGTGGTAAAGCTGCACAGGCTTCCAGACCTAATCTAAACAGGCTGACACAATCCGATGGCTGTTACGGCTCACAGCCATCTATAGCAGAATCCTACGATGCGGATCCAATTATTTCTCCAGAGGAGTAGAGCGTGTTCACACTCCTACATGCAGCTGGCCAGCGGTCCGATCCAACTGTCTCAGTAACTGTCAATGGCTTGACCTTCCTTGCTAGGTTAGATACAGGAGCAGGAGTAAATGTTTTCTCAATAAACCTCTTCAACAAGATAAGGAATAATGAGCTCTTGATTGCTGACCGTTCCACTCTGCATTCCTGTGGAGGAGAGATTCTGAGGCTGGTGGCGAGGGCCAATTTAACTTGCGTGCTGCAAAAGGCCACGCGAAACCTGGATTTTTAAGTTTTGAATTCTGACTGTGTGACTCTGCTGGGCAACCGTGCGTGCCAGGACCTTGGCCTGGTGCCCTTCGACAGTACGGTCCACAAAGTGCTAATGTTGTTTGACCCAGTAGCAGAATACCCAGACCTGTTCAACGATGACCTGGGAAAGTTACCACTGACTTACCATATTTCCACTGACCCAAATGTGCCGCCCGTGGTCCGCACACCTCACAGGTTGTCTCACGCCATGAAAGACAAGGTCAAGGCGATGCTTAACAACGTGGTCAAATGGGGGTGCTAGAAGAGGTCAGCGAGCCCACCGAGTGGGTCTCCACCATGCTTGCCACGCTAAAGAAAGACAAGAATGAAATACGCGTGTGCATCAACCCAAAGGACTTAAACCTTGCCATCAGGAGACCCCACTACCCCATGCGGTCTGTTGAGGACGTGGCGGCTCGGGTCGGGCAGGCCACCGTCTTTTCGGTCTTCGACACTAAGAACTCGTTTTGGCAGATTCCATTGGACAAAGCGTCCTCTGACCTGACGACTTTCTCCACACCGTTCGGCAGATTCAAGTTTCTGCTAATGCCATTCGGCATCACTTCTGCTAGCAAAGTGTTCCAGCGAACGATGGAGCAGGTATTCTCAGACCTGCCATGTGCCATCATCGTCGATGATATCCTGGTTTTATGGGAAGGACATTGCCGAGCACGACTTAAACCTCCTGGATCGGGCACGACAGGCCAACCTGAAATTGAACCCCAAGAAGTGCAGGTTTCGAGTCTCAGAAGTCACGTATGTTGGACATGTTTTCACCTCTAACGGACTAAAACCCGATCCCTTGAAGGCTGCTGCCATCTCCGAGATGGTAGCCCCCACCGACGTGCCTGGTCTGCAACGCTTCCTGGGCATGGTGAATTACCTTGGGAAGTTCATACCAAATCTCAGTGAGCTGAGTGCCCCCCTGCGGCAGCTAACAAAAAAGGATATCGCTTGGGCCTGGCTCCCACAGCACCAGCAGGCCTTCGTCTGTCTCAAGTCCAGATTGATTAACACACCAACTTTGAGGTTCTTCGACATGAGCCACCCCATCACCATCACCTGTGACGCTTCCAAGTTCAGTCTAGGCGCGGCCTGCATACAGTCTGTCGATGGATCGTTACATCCTGTCTCCTATGCCACCCGCACCATGACGGACACCAAGCAGCGGTACGCTCAGATCGAGAAGGAGCTGCTCGCGGTGGTGTTCGCCTGCTCCAAGTTCAAAGACTTCCTGTTTGGCAGCAAATTCACGGTCAAAACCGACCACCAGCCACTGGTGACAATTCTGAACAAACAGATTCATGCCGCCCCTGCCAGGCTGCAGCGTATGATGCTGCAGCTCCAGCGTTTCGACTTCAATATTGTCTACAAGAAGGGCACCGAGATGCACATTGCGGACACCCTATCCCGCGCCCCGCGGACTTCCTGTGCCCGCCACCCCTACAGAACAGAAGACTTGCTCGTACTGGGCGTTGACTTTATCCCCACCAAGCAGTTACAGCTTCTGGCCGAGCCAGTTTTGCAGCGGCTTGCCTTTGTGATTAAATCAGGGTGGCCAACAAAGCGCTCCAGCGTGCCGACTGAAACACAGCCTTTCTTCCTGGTCCGCGACAAACTGGTGCTCCAGAATGGCGTGATCGTCAACGGACATAAAGTTGTAGTCCCGTCTTCCCTGTTTGATTTGTACTACTGCGCAGCCCATAGCGGACACCCCGGGGTCGATGCGACACTCGCCCATGCTCAGTGCCAATTCTACTGGCCTGGAATGGCCAAGTACATCCGGGACTGCGTTTCTGCCTGTTCCACGTGCAACAGTCTTGCACCACACCAGCAGCGACAGCCCCTGCTGCAACAACCTGCTCCTGCCATGGCCTGGTCCTCGCTGGCTGCCGACATCTTCAAGTGGCGTGGCAACCACTACCTTGTCCTGGTCGACTCGTACACCAATTGGTTCGAGGTTGATTTGTTGGCATCCCTCACGTCGGAGATGGTAATCCGTAAGCTGCGGAAACACTTCTCCACCAAGTTTTTGCCGATAAGTGAAATTTCCTGCATTTCACCAGCAGCCCAGAGTACCCACAGAGCAACGGCCTTGCTGAACGGGCCGTCCGCAGCGCCAAGCTTCTGATGAAACAGGCGAGACTGTCTAACTCCGATTTGTATTTGGATCTCCTGAACCTCAGGAACGATTCCAGGGAACCAGCCATGGGGTGCCCTGCTCAGCGTCTGATGTCCAGAACAACCAAACCTACCATCCCAATTGCTCAGGGCCAGCTGCAACCTCGGGTGCTGGAGCCTGCCTCCATTCTGAGGTGCATTCAGGAGAAACATGACAGCCAGCGGTGTTCCCACGATCGGTCGTGCAAACCACTCGATCCTCTGTTGCCTGGACAGGTTGTTCGCCTGCAATGGCTATTCCCGTCTGGCCACCGTAGTTGGGGTGACCGATTCACCTCATTCGTACCTGGTCGACTTTGAAGGAACTATTTACAGAAGAAGCCGTCAACACCTGCTTGCCGTGAATGAGCCGAAGCCGCAGCCTCCGGGCCCCTATGCCCCGCCACTCTCGTACCAACAGCCGGCTGCCGTCCCAGTTTGTGTTCCCTGCATGCCTCGATCCCCATCTCGCGTGCCCTGTTCCCCTCTGCGCGGGTCACCTGTTGCCGGTCGCGGTTCTAACTCTCCTGCTTCTCCCACCCCACCACCCTTCTCGGGTTCCCCGGCTGTTTCGCGGCCTTCTGTTTCTTCTGATCTTTCGGGGGAAGGGGGAGAAATCCGTACGCGCTCGGGCCGGATTAGTAAGCCACCTGTTCGTTATGGCGATTTTGTTTAATTCTGTTGTCATGACTTTTGATCTGGTTTCATTTTCTAAGGGGAAGGATGTAGATGGTTTATGCATGCAACCAATAATATAGCTATCTCAGTACCAATAACCCCGCCTTACTTAACATCAATCATGACGCTTTCCCCTCCCTGGGTATAGTTCAGTAGAAGAATGTAACCGGTGCTTGCTGACGTGTGTTATACCCTGTGCCATCATTAAAGGATGCTGTACACTTCAAGAGTGTGTGAATCGCTTATTTACAGATTATATATTGAAGTATTTGACCAAATGAAATATAAATGCAAGCTAGCTAGAGGGCACCTATTTTGAATCCAATAGAATCTACATAGCATAAAAGACTGCTTACCACGGGTATTTGTAGCCATATCTGCCACTTTCTGAAAGGCATCCAAAAAAGCAGCAGCAGCCACCACAGTGGTCCTGGAATACAAAATATCCTGATGTATTTTTGACACAATAAGCAAGACTTCCAGAAAATATAGCCCTAAAAATAACATTACAATTTCTAGTTCTGCTGCAAAAACTAAAAATGTTGGGTATGCTCACCACCCAAGGAAAATAGAGTGCTTAATACTAATGGGACAAGCAAACATAGCTGTTTATGGTTACTATCAAGGGAAAAATGTTGGCAAAAAGCAATTAAGAAAATATAATTTATATTGAATTGACAGGGAAAATATTTTTTATTCTTTTCTGCAAACAAAATGATAAATTTCCTCTCCGAGAAACAAAATAAATAAGCCTGGGTTATCGTTTTGTTGTTAACCAATAAACCAAGTAAATTGAAGAAGTACATGGGAATACATTGAAGATTAAAATATTCACAGAAGTCCTAAATTACCATAATAACAAAGAGTATATTTTGCACTCTGGGATCCGTAGCAATTTTAAAACCAAACCACCTGTATTTACAGCTGCAGTTTGCCCTTTTAGCCTTTCTGATCACAACAATGTGAACATGTACACTAGACCACACCCAATTCATCATTTGCTAGAGCTTCAAAGATACCTTTTATATATTTTATAGCACGTTTCATTTATCCATCCTCAAAGGTTTTGTTATTCAAAGCACATGCATTATCTTTGAACTATTCATGCAAAAGGAAGAACTGTTGTTTGTAATATGGTAACCTACCTTAGTTGGGACTGTAACTTCCCCGCTTTGCTAATAAAATCTTCCCAGATTGGGTAACTCCCCTACAAAATAAAGAAGATATAATAAACACAGTGCCTCATAATTTTTGTAAAACCAATGAGATAATATTCCTATCAGAATGCAAATCAGACTGCTCACTTTTCTGCGTGTTACACACTTTTTGCATGATCGGAATACCTTGGGGTTCTAAATTAAGTGTTCACTCAAAAGCAAACATTGGCCAGAAAAAAATGGCTGCTGTACTTTCCATAAATAAGTACACAAGCTGAATTACTGTAAAACTAGGACACCAAATCACACAATTTTCATGAAGTAGAAATCTGATCTACCTTATTTTTAACCAGGCAGGAGCAAATACATGTTTTTAAAATGCAATGCATCGAGGTATTCAATATTAGCATTAGCCCATAGGAACACCTGTGCAATTTCACCAACTTTTTGGTAAGAGCAGTCAGGGTGGTAGTTTAAAGGGTTTATACTTAAAATAATAGACATTCACTGTAAATTGTTAAACATTACTGCTGCTTAATAAATCTGCATTATGTTTGGCACATTCAGAATGATGTTCATGTAGGAATTAAAGATACCTGGTGTTTTTGCTACATGAAGAAATCCACTGTTATAACACTTCATTTTAATTCATTCTTATCCAAACTTGGATACTCTCTAAATTTACCCCAAAGTCTCTCGCAATTTGCAGAAAAGATTACCGAAAAAGGAACGTTAGATCAAGTAGAAAACAAAACTAAGAAAAGCAACAGAGAGTAGTTATTCTGAGTGCAGCTGTTTAAATGCTGTCAGACGCAGGCTATTGTTCAGTTTTTTTCCTCAGTCAATGTTTAGCTTCAACAGCCAAAGCATCCAAGGGAAGCATGGCTCTGGCAGAAAGGGGCCAAGAAACATACAGAAAGACAAACGGGAGGGTGGGGGTGGGGGGGGGGGGGGGGGGGGAGAGCAGAGATTGAGACACACGAGAGCAGGTTGAAAAAATGAAGACAACAAAAGTTGTTGGAGGCAACGAAAACTGCCTTGCATAACACTGTGCAAGTGAGTAACAGAAGGGGGTGGGAGATTGCAACCTTCACATGGTCCGCCCTGTTTCGACGAATGCAATCAACCTGCCGTGCACAAGTTGTTCTACAACTTTAGGCTGTGCACGCCATATGCAAGAAGAAGAATTAACAGAAGCAGGCAGATATGATATAGTTACGTAGATCTGTTTTGCCTTCTTCTTCTTCTTCTTTGTGTTGTTAACATGTGCCCGCGAAAAAAAAAAACAACAAATAGCACGCTGGAAGCATTTTTGAAAATTTCCAGAAATACCATCAAATTCCAGGAAATATGGGATTCTATTTAAAGATTTTTTTTTTTTTTTTTTGAGGTGAAAGTACTGCTCTTGGCTCCTATATGCAATTCCTCTTGTTATGAAAGCCAACGTGCCATTAGCGTTCTTCACTGCCTGCTGTACCTACATGCTTACCCCCCCGATCTCTTTGTACTTCCCCTCTTCCCAACTTGACACCATTCAGATAATAATCTGCCTTCCTGTTTTTTTCACCAAAATGGATAACCTCACATTTATCCACATCAAACTGCATCTGCCATGCATCTGCCCACTCACCCAACCTGTCCAAGTCACCCGGCATCCTCTTAATATCCTCCTCACTGCCACCCAGCTTTGTCATCTGCAAATTTGCTAATGTTACTTTTAATCCTTTCATCTAAATCAATAATTTATATTGTGAATAGCTGCGGTCCCAGCACCGAGCCTTGCAGTACCCCACTAGTCACTGCCTGCCATTCTGAAAGGGACACGTTAATCCCTGCTCTTTGTTTCCTGTCTGCCAACCAATTTTATATCCATGTCAGTACCCTACCCCATGTGCTCAATACTCAATACCATGTGCTTTAATTTTACCCACTAATTTCTTATGTGGGACCTAATCAAATGCTTTCTGCAAGTCCAGGTACACTACATCCACTGGCTCTCCCTTGTCCATTTTCCTAATTACATCCTCAAAAAAATTCCAGAATATTAGTCAAGCATGATTTCCCCTTCGTAAATCCATGCAGAATCGGACCGATCCTGTTACTGCTATCCAAATGTGCCGCTATTTCATCTTTTATAATTGACTCCAGCATCTTCCCCGCCACCGATGTCAGGCTAACTGGTCTATAATTCCCTGTTTTCTCTCTCCCGCCTTTCTTAAAAAGTGGGACTTGACGAGGCGTCTTGATGAGATTGGTTTGTTCTCTACTACACGCGAGGTCCCAGAGGACCGAAGAGCGGCCAATGTTGTTCCTTTGTTTATGAAAAATAGAGAGAATCCAGGAAATTATAGGCCAGCGAGCCTCACATCAGTGGTAGGGAAACTATTGAATAGAATTCTTCAGGATACGATTTACTCTCTTGGTGGAGATATTCTGGTTGGAGGGCTGTGCCCAGTGGAGTTCCAAAGGAATCTGTGGTGGGGCCTCTGCTGTTGGTGATAATATATAAATGACCTAGATGTAAATGTAGATGGGTTGGTGAGCAAGGTTGCTGACAACACCAAAATTGAAATTGCAGACAGAGAGGATTCAGGATTTCAGCTACATGGAGTGATTGGATAGGCGGATTGTTTTCTCTAGAACATCACAGGTTGAGGGACGACTTGATAGAAGTATACAAAATTATGAGAGGCATAGATAGGGTAGACAGTAAGAACCTTTATCATAGCATTGATGAGGAAAAATTTAATGGAGTTGTGCGCGTGAAGTTTTTTTTTAAATACACAGTGATGGGGGACAACAACATTGCCAAGGTGATGGAGGCAGATATGATTGCAGCATGATGCCTAGTTAAATTGATCTAATCTGCCGGTACATGATCCATATCCCTATATTTTAGATAGGCACATAGAAGTGCAGGGAATAAAGGGATTTGGATCGAGTACAGGTAGATGAGATCAGTGTAACAAGGCATTGTGTACTGAACTAACAGTGTTCCTACGTAGTACTGTTCTATATTCTATGTTAAAATTGCGTTTTTAAAAAAATTACTCAGCTGAGCCATGTGCTAATTGTGAAATCTGTCAACGACATGAATGTTTCTGTATCTCCTACATATCCCCAATATTTAGAAACATTCTAAAGCAACCAATAAATATGAATTACAAAATTCCCTGGTCAGAATATTGTAGTGTAGTAGAGAGGTCGGTTGTTAGGTAAGCAGAACAAGAATTGTGTTGGGGGCTTGGGGTAGGATAGACACATTAAGCCAGGTCGGGGAGGGTGAGAGATGGAAAATGTGAACAAAGAGAGAAAAACCCCTCCTCATTTGTACACCTTTACCACTCCTCCTTTTCTTCCGCACCTGCCCATCATCGCCCTTCCTCATTCAGTTCTGTCTATTACCCACCAGCTCTACACCCACCCCTCTCCCACAGTTCTAAGTACTGGCCATCTTTTCCCTTCATCAACTCAATCCAGGCGCAGGGTATTGACATGAAATGTCTGCACATCACTTTAGCCACAGCAGGAGTGCCGTCACTTTAGCTGCTAATAAAGAATGGAAGGAAAAGTGGACAAGAATTTCATTCTGGTCTGAAGTCATCTTAAAGGTCACACACGCGCATCATGCAGTTGATTATTTTATATTTTGGACAATAGTCTATAGGAAGTACTTATGTGGATTTCATTAAAGTATCAGATTCAATGTGCCAAACCTTCACTCAAGTATTGAGTTACCAAACCTCTATGTTGCTTTCACTGATGGGCAAATCTTGGGAACAACAATTCCAAACAAACCCAACTGAGCAATTTTCTCTGTTCACAGATTACTAAATTCATTCCCGACAATTCAAATCCATTTTTCTCCAAAGTCAAAATGTCTTTTTTTTTCCAAATTAAGCTTTTTGTACAGAAAATTAAAGCCTTACGCTCACTAAAATCATCTCTTATTTACTAAATTCACATGAAGATACACCATTCACATGCAATATTTAATTGCTGAATAACCCTCTAAGCCCTGGCATCAATCCAGTGAATCTGCACTGCATCACCGCCAAGACAAGTACACCCTTCCTTTGATTCAGAGACCAAAGTTGAATAGATCCTCATATGCCATCATTAAAAAACAGCTAACTCTCTCAGGACATTGCTCCTTTAATCTCCAACTCATTTGTAATCAAGGTCATGAATATCATTTGCCTTTCCAAAATCTTGGTATAAAGATATGTACTAGCCCAATTGCTTCCCTCTCGCTCAAGATATGGAGTCAACTCAGGAAAAACTTTGGTTTACAAGACCCTTCCATCTTGACCCCACTGCTTAAAAATCACATATTTTAAACCTTCAAGTAGACTCCGCATTCAAAACCTGGCATAGTAATGGTATCAGTAGTATCAAAAACCTATACAAGGATGGCATTTTTTCGTCCTTTGTGGAGCTTTCGTCCAACTACAGCCTTCCAAACTCCCACCTTTTCCAGATTAGGGATTTTGTGAAGAAGACATTCCCTCACTTCCCAAATCGCCCCTCTGAAACCCTGACCGATTCCATCCTAGCTCTAGATCCCAACCGGAAGAAATGCATCTCTTTTTTGTATAACTTGTTAGGGTCGGTAATATTGAATCCTCATACCTCATTAAAAGCTGCATGGGAGGGCGAGCTGTATATGAAACTAACAGACCAGCAATGGGACTCTGCCTTGGATTTGATCCATTCTTCCTCCATATGTGCCCGTCATGGCCTAATCCAATGCAAAGTCTTCACAAAGTCCACTACACAAATGCAAGATTATCTAGAATATACCCCGCTGTCAAGGACACCTGCAACAGATGTAATCAATCCCCTGCCAACCATAGGTTCGCTGGAATTTAGAAGATTGAGGGGGGATCTTATAGAAACTTACAAAATTCTTAAGGGGTTGGACAAGCTAGATGCTGGAAGATTGTTCCCGATGTTGGGGGAGTCCAGAACAAGGGGTCACAGTCTAAGGATAAGGGGGAATTCCTTTAGGACTGAGATGAGGAAAACATTCTTTACACAGAGAGTGGTGAGTCTCTGGAATTCTCTGCCACAGAAGGTAGTTGAGGCCAGTTCATTGGCTATATTTAAGAGGGCGTTAGATGTGGCACTTGTGGCTAAAGGGATCAGGGGGTATGGAGAGAAGGCAGGTACGGGATACTGAGTTGGATGATCAGCCATGATCATATTGAATGGCGGTGCAGGCTCGAAGGGCCGAATGGCCTACTCCTGCACCTATTTTTCTATAGCCATATGTTTTGGTCTTGCCCTAAGCTAGCAGCCTTTTGGAGGAGTGCTTTCGACGTGATAAGCAGAGCCTATGGCCAGACTATTCCTCCAAACCCACTATCAACTATTTTTGGTACTCCTCCCAACACCAACCTCTCTGGTGCGTTGAAGCGGGTCCTGGCTTTTACAACCTTGTTAGCCCGGAGACTGATCTTGCTTAACTGGAGACTTATCTGTCCCCGACACACGCCCGCTGGATCAAGGAGGTGCTCTACAATTTAAAGCTTGAAAAACTTAGGTTTTCTCTCAAAGGCTCTACCAAGACATTCCTAGATACATGGAACCCTTTCCTGGAACTTGTTAACTCTCTCAACTTGTTTCTGGACTCGGAAGAGGACTGAGTGCCTTCTGTCACTGCTCTGCCTTATTGCAGCTGCTCTCCCCTCACCCCCCCCCAAAAAAAAACACTTTTTAATTTATTCTTTTTATTTTTTATTTTATTTTTTTTTTTTTTTGTACATTTTGTTTTGTTTATCTTATCGTATTTGTGTGGATGAGTACGTATGTGAGTGTTGTTTGTCCCCGTTTGGTTCCGACCTGATTCGGGTGGATTGAGGGGGGGGAAGGGTAAGGGTTTTGAGGGTCGCTTACATACTGTTGCACAATTATGTCCTGACTATCACTGTCTGTTATCATTGTATGTATGCAAAGTGCTGTGAAATTCAAATAAAAAAATTTAAATAAGATATGTACTAACAAAGCCTTCCGTGTATCAACGCTGACTTTTGTATTTTGTTTAAAAACACCCTCCTCTTACTACAACTTCATATCACCCCACAATATACTTCATTTGATACCTTCTAATTTGCTTACTCAACTTCCCTTTAGCTGTTTATTGACACAAATATGGATGGATTACACGCTTGCCTTTCGAAGTCATTAATATAGAATAGTTGGCACCCTGCTAATCTGAAAGTGAAACATTTACTCCTACTAACCACTGGTCTTTAACTAATCTTCTATCTATTCTAATATTAAAATATAATGTACAACATTTTTAATAATATCACCGTTGCAAAGTATCTAACAAAATGCTTCAAACATCTATATAGATTAAAGATAGACACAAAATGGAGTAATTCAGCCAGTCAGGCAGCATCTCTGGAGAAAAATAGATGATGTTTTGACCTTTAAACCTCTGTACATTCTCCATATCAACTACGTATGCTGGATGCCCCCTAAATAACTACCTTTCCCAAACCAATGCTGACTCTGCTCAATTACAATTATTTTTCATTCAAGAGGAATAGACTGTAGTCAGTCATTATATACCAAACAGCAGGAGTGCCATGCATTCTTATCAACAGCACAAAACACAAAAAACACCTGTTATAATCTAGAGATTGGGCAGCAGTTAATCAGTATTCATTGGTGACACTGTATAGGGCTTCCGTTTTAGGGTTTAATGAGTTCCATTATTCATGTTAGTTATCGCTACATGCTTTATCTTTTGTGCACAAATAAAACAATTACACAACGTGTAATGTGTAGGATGTGTTTTAAAAAATCTCCATTATTATGGCCAATTACACCTAATTTTTAGCAGAATACAAATGCTCATCAGTTGACCTCGAGCACAAGAATGAAAGAGATAACATGAAAGCTCACGTTTTGAAATGTCAGAATAACAACATACTGCTATGGATTTCATATTACCACATTGGGCCACATTAAACACAAACTAGTATCCTAACACGTCCGTTACCATAGGAAACGTGCAAACAATAATCCGTAACTGGCCTTTGAGAATAATTGTATCTACAATAAGTCAATGAACACAACCAGGAGTCTTATTTTATTTTTTATATTTTTTTATATTTTTATTTTTGTTAGAAGTACAGTAATGTGGTACCTGATATATACATACACGTTATCATTCTTGTACAACTTCTTATTTTTAATTTAATAATAAAGAGCAGTGATAGAAAAAGGAAAATAACGAGTGTCGAGATAGATAGACAAGAGAGCAGAAACAGATAGCGAGAGAGACAAAAAGCAGAGATAAGAAGCTAAAGAGATTGAAAAAGAAAAGAGAAAATAGAAAGAAATTAGGAGAGATATACCTATCTTTATCCATCTGTCACCCGGTTCTGAACCATTTAATTTCTACGGTTATGTTATGTTGCACCATATGCTTGTAAAAAGTCGATAAAAAGAGACCAAATCTTTAGGAATTGGTCTACTTTGCCTAGTAGGAGGAATCTAATTTCTTCAAGATGTACCGTTTCCGACACTTGAAATCCACATTTTGAATGTTGGCGTGGAAGCGTTTTTCCAAAATTTAAGAATAGGTTTTTTTGCTGTTATTAAACCATAATTAAAGAGAGCTCCTTGGAACGTAGTTAATTTACGTCCCTCTTCCATTGATCCGAAGATAATCAGTTCTGTATTGGGGTTCAATTGTGTATTGAATAGTTTTGTAAAAGTTCCAAAGATTTTGTTCCAAAATGTATGAGGTTTTGTACAGGAGACAAAGGAATGTGCTATTGTGGCATTTTGAGTTCGACATTTGTCACAAATGGGGGACACATTTCTAGTTTTCCAGTAATATAATCTATGTAAAATTTTAAATTGAATTAAGTTATGCCTTACAGTAATCGAACATTTACGTACAGATAATAGGTTTTTTTTTCCCCATCTGTCTTTCGGGATTTTTATCAATAACTCTTGTTCCCAGTCCCTTCTAATTGCCTCTGTTGTTGGTGTTTCTATATTTAGAATTATATTATATAAGTATGATATTAAATTGCTTGATTCTGCCTTTCTGTTCATTCCTTTTTTGGTAAATATTTTTATTAGAAGTACATATTAAAGGAAGAATATGCATGTCACATACATTCTTAATATTATTAATATTAACAATTATTTCTTATTTGTACTTCTATACATTTTTTAATTTTTAATATAGGTAGGAAATAAAAGAGAAAAATAAAGTAAAAATAGAAATTCAAAAAGATGAATGAAGTATTAAGCAGTTTATATATCATTGGAGATATATCCATGGATTATTATATGTAATTCTTCATCTATTCCTTCATTCAGGCTTCAGTCAGGTTCTCCCACCGAGCCATTTTGACCCTTTAAATATTCAATAATTGGAGACCATATCCCTCTGAAATTCGTTTTCCCATGATTGCCTGTATGTTTCTGTCATTGATACGTCGTTTTCCAATAAAATATTATAAATATATGATATCAATTTTTCTGTATTTGGGTGTTTATATAGACATTCATCTAAAATTTCTGCCTTTCTATTTCTAAATTCCTGTGTGTTTGATTTTACATAGTCTCTAATTTGTAAATATCTAAAGTAATCTTTTGAATGTAATCCATAAATTTGTTGTAATTCTTGAAATGAAAGAAAGGAGTTTTCCCTGTAGAGATCACCCATCTTATTAATTCCATAATTTTTCCATTGTAAAAAACCTTTGTCCATCATTGAAGGTTTAAATGTAACATTGTTTACAATGGGGAGAGCTAGTGGTATACATTCCAATTTTAATGTTTTCTTTAGTTGTTTCCAGATACGTATCCCACTTTCTATTATAGGGTTTTCTCTATAGGTTTTCTTACCTAGTTTAGTATTGGCAATTAAAATAGAGCTAATTTCAACTGGTGAACAATCTTCTTTTTCCATTTTTACCCAATTTGGTTGTTTATCTAATTCATCCAGCCAAAAATTCATATTTTAATACTAACTGCCCAGTAATAAAACATAAAATTTGGCAGTGCTAGACTTCCATTTATTTTTGATTTACATAAATGTTTTTTTATTTATTCTATGGCTCTTATAATCCCAGATAAAGTTGGTGACTATGGAGTCAACCTTCTTAAAAAAAATTTTAGGAAGGTATATCGTATCAATTGGAAAAGATATAGTATTTGCGGAAGAAGAATCATTTTATTGCATTAATTCTACCTAACATTGAAATAGGTAATGTTTTCCAATATAAGATATTCTTATGTAATTTATTCAGTAAGGGCGGGAAATTAGATTTAAATAAAGAATCATATCTTTTTGTTACGTAAATTCCAAGATATTTGATTTTTTCTTTTGCTATCTTAAAAGGGAATTGTTGTAATATATGTAGGTTATTTACCATTATTGGCATGTTCACTTTTGTTCCAATTAACGCTATATCCTGAGACCGAGCCAAATTCAGTTATTAAATTTAATAAATTTGAAATACTAATTTCCGGTTTTGTAATATAAAGTAATACATCATTGGCATATAAGTTTCTCTGGTTTCGTACCCATATATTTCAGGATGTAATCTCACGCTTTGAGCTAATGACTCAATTGCACGTGCGAACAATAGTGGGGATAAGGGACAACCAACAGCCTCGGAATAAATCAAATTTAGTTGATAACATTTGATTTGTTAGTATTCTAGCTGTTGGATTAGCGTATAATAATTTAACCCATATTATAAACTTCTCTCCCAACTTAAAAGTTTCCATGACCAAAAACAGATAAGACCATTCCACCTGGTCAAAGGCTTTCTCCGCATCTAACGAGATAATTACTAGGTCTTTATTAATACCTCTTTTCGAATATATAATATTGAATAATCGTCTCAAGTTATATGAGGAATATCGTTTTGGTGTAAATCCTGTTTGATCCGGGTGAATTAATTTATTGATCACTGGGCTTAGTCTTTGTGCTAGTATTTTAGTTAATATTTTTTGATCGGTGTTTAAAAGAGCTATAGCTCTATATGATCCTGGATCATCCAGATCCTTATCTATTTTAGGTATAAGTGTTATAATAGATTCATTTAACATTTCTGGTAATTTCTGTTGGGTATAAATGTATTCATAAAGTGTCTTCAAACGTGGTGCAATCAGATCATAGAATGTTTTATAAAATTCCGAACCAATACCATCTGGTCCCGGAGTTTTACCATTTTTTAATGATTTGATTTCTTCGATTCTTTTGCTGTTATTTCAGCATTTAGTGATTCTCTATTTTCTAAATCCAACCCTTTTAGATTACATTTTTTTTTTTTAAATGCTTCTATTCCTATCCGGTTTTCTGTCGTTTTGACTGAATATACGTTTTTATAATATTGCAAAAATCCCTCATTAATATCTCTAGGATGTACTAGTGGTTCACCATTGTATGAGTTAATCCTATGCATTATTTTTTCTCCCTCCAATTTCCGTAATTGACGAGCCAATAATTTTTGGGGTTTATCTCCGAATTCAAATTGTAATTGTTTGGTATATTGATAGAGTTTTACAACTTGATCTGAATATATTTTATTTAATTTATATTTCAATGCAGCGATTTTATTATGTTTTATCATGGTTGGATTAGCAGCGTTCTCTGTGTCTAATTGTTTAATCTCCTTTTCCAATGCCTGTTGTTCCCTCCCATTCTCTTTATTATAGAATGCTTGAGAGGAAATCATAATTCCACGGGTATATGCTTTAAAAGTTTCCCATAATAGAAAAGAAGATATTTCCGGCTTATCATTTATTTCAAAGAAAATCTTAATCTGTTCTGTAATGTATTCCTGAGTTACTTTGTCCTTTAAAATTTGTGGGTTAAGTCTCCACTGTCCCTGTTTTTCCATTTTACCATTTATTTTGAGCATAAATGTTAAAGGTTCATGATCTGAGATTGTAATATTATGGTATTTTGAATTGTAAATGAGTGAGATAAGTTTAGAGTCTACCAAAAAATAATCTATTCTTGAATACGTTTTATGTACAGGTGAATAAAATGAGTATTCTCGTCCAGTTAGGTTTTCTATTCTCCAAATGTCTTTAATATTACTAGTATCTATGTATGCATTTAATAAGTCACTGGAATGCGATTTGATTTTCCGTTGTTTTGATGATCTGTCTAAATAAGAATCTAGGGTACAATTTAAATCTCCTCCAATTATTAGGTCGTGTTGTGCTAATTCCGGGATAGTGTTAAATATTTTCTTAAAGAACAATGGGCTGTCAAAGTTTGGTCCGTAAACATTGGCAAAAATCATTTTTCGTGCATTTATTTCTCCTATTACAATATATCTACCGTCACTGTCATTTATAGTTGATGTGTGTTTAAATAAAGTGCCTTTACGAAATAATATTGCTACGCCTCTAGATTTATGTGTAAAAGAAGAATGATACGCTTTATCTATCCATTTAGCTTTCAATCTATGCTCTGCATCTTTTTTTAAGTGAGTTTCTTCGATGAAAACTACATCTACTTTCAGTGCTTTTAAATGTGCTAATACTTTACCTCTCTTAATTGGTTCATTAATACCTTTAACATTCCAGCTACAAAACGTTATTCCTTCATTCCCCGTATTCGTGTTTAAGTCTTGCATCTTTTGTTTAGGAAGGTCTATAATAGAGCAAATGGTTCAGTTCGACAGACCCGACCTTACACCCGAACTCCGAATAGATGAATTTCAAGACCCTTGAATGTCTCTCACGTATATATCTCCTTTGATTTAATGTTGTAACTCCATTCAAACTTAAAATAATAATGATAGATTATAATATAAGAAAAAAAGGGATAGATTAAGAAGTTGGTACTGTGCACAAAGAAAGAAAAAACTACATCTAATATTAGTGTAGTTAGTGATAGCCATACTAACATGGCTAACCATCTACTGACTTCCGTAGTTGATGTTACAAACTTATCAGCTCCATGGTTTCTGAAAATTATTCCATAACAGTCTCTTACCGGGGATATTAAATTCTGAAATATTCAGATTCCATTAGTCAGGAATATGAGGATACATATATTTAAAACATTAAAAAATATAATTTAAAAAAAAGGGGGGGGAAAGGGAGGAGAATAAAAAGGATTCCAAGGAGGACAAGTGAAATCTAACTTTATATTCAGCACAATTATAATTAATATTTATCTGATTCTAAATTTCTGTTCATTCCTTCCTCTAATAAATCTGAGGTTAGAGTTTGATATCCTTGTATATATTTTTTCAAAATAATCTTGAATTTGAAGGTATTTGAAATATTGGTTACTTCTCAGATTATATTTTAGTTGTAGTTATTGGAATGATAGAAGTTTTCCCATTTCATACATATCTTCAATCATTTTAATTCTTCTTTCCCAATGGATAAACGTTTTATCAATAATAGATGGTTTGAATGAGGGATTGTTAACTATTGGGGAAAGAAGTGATAAGTTTCTTAATTTTTAAGTTAATTTTATTTGTTTCCAAATTCGTATTATGCTGTGGATAACTGGATTCTTCTTATATATTATATTGTTCAGTTTCAAAGACTTTTAAGGATATCAATGGGCATTGAGCAAAAGTAGACAAAATAAATTTAATTATGAATGATCTAATTCAATAGTAGCGTAGAGGGATGAAAATGACAATTCCTACGAAGCTTTTTCATTTACAGCTGTTGCTCCTTTTAAAATATTTAAAGTTCCGAATCCTAAAAAATGGCCATACAAATCTGCAAAATCGAAATTACTGGCAAATGTACAAAGCATAATGTGGACAATAGACATTTGAATTAATCACATTTTTCCAACCACAATCAAAAATGAGACATAATAACTAGTGGAAATCTTCTATTCCAGATGACATTTTATAATTACATGGTTCAGTATTTTCACAGTGGACTCAGCACAGAAACACTATAAGCCCCTATCCTCAATGGAACTGACACAAATAGGTTATTAATGAAGACTAACACAATTCTGTTGTACTTTCTTTTTAAAAGGAAAGTCTTATTTTCAGCTATTGCCATGGGATCTCTCTATTATTAAGGTGAATGAAAGCTGAACATGATAAAATAGGTTGATCAATTAGAGACCCTTCAATGTAACCAGATTGTTCATGGCAATTTTCTTCTCCAGATGCAAACAGACCATGGTGTTCAGATTAATAGTCTCACTCTGAAGTGATATAACACATCCAAAAATCTACAGGGCATTTAACAATCAAAGATAGATTTAAAATACGCAACACAGGTGATACAGCACATTTGTCTGTCACAGATACTGCATTTAGCCTGGCACGCAATTTCTCCACAGACATATCAGAAGCCATTCAGCTCCTTAATCCCTATTTTATAAATTTCACATCAATGTCTGCAGCATCCAGTCATTCAAATTATGCTATAGACATGAAATGCTGGAGTAACGCAGCAAGTCTGGAGAAAATGGAAAGGAGACACTTTGATTTCGGACCCTGCCTCAGACTAATTTCAGGGGGAGGCAAGAAAAAAAACTGGAAGAGAAGGGGCGCACAAATTACAGCCGGCAGCAGATGACTTCAGCAAGGGGATTTCCGCTGTCACAGGCCATCTATCTAGTGGTTTATTCATACATATGGAAATACCAAAGAAAATGATTTGAACAGGTTAGAATCATATCAAGGAATATACAGAAGTCACCATTCACTTTTTGCAGTTGGAATTAAAACAGTTCCAACTATGCTTTACCCTGAATGAAGGAGTTAAGAAATTTCATACACTGGGATTAAAAATTGGAAAAGGGGTCGGGGAGGAGCAAGAAACAATCTAAAACATGACAATTTCAATCAGAATTTTTAAAGAAAATATTGGAAAAGCACAGAGATATTTCCTAGTTACAAATGGTGCAAATTGGTGCAAAAAGGTACAAATGTTTGAAGGCAATTCACAATATAAGAAAATTGAAGCCACAAAGCAAAGGGATGTATAGTTTAAAGATAATACTATGATATCCAGAAAACTGACAAGCCTTCCATTTGACTTGGAGGAACTTTAATCAACTTAATCACAAATGGAATCCAATTAGATTTAGGTCGGCTTTGAAGGTCACCAGTCTCCTTAGTTATACGGAGACAAGAAATTGCAGATGCTGAAATCTTGAGCAAAACAACATTTCGGGACAGGACCCATCTTCAGTAAATGGGTCTCAATCCAAAATGTTGCCTGCCCATTCTCGCCTCAGATGCTGCCTGACCAGTCAAATCCCTCGAAAACCTTAGCCTTTCACCCCTTAATTACAATGTAATTAATCAATTGAAACACAGGCAAGCTTCAAAATTAAAGCAAAAAAATTATTGCGGTGTATACAACTCAATTTCAAATTCCAATTAATGTTTGATTGGCGTGTCATGTCAGCAGGCAAACTATGGGCAGGTATATTTTAATTTTAATTTACAGCTAATGCTGGTTGAAGTTACCGCTATGCACTACTTTGTAAATTCAAAGCACCAGACATGCTTCAGGCAGAGGCTCATAGGATTATTGCACTCTTTAGCCTCCTTAGTCACAGCAATTTTTATGTGGTTATACGCATTCAAAATTGTTTTACAAATCAAAAAATAGCCTTACACTTAAGTCATCTTAAGAGCAACATAGAGGATCAGGAAGCAGAATTTTGCTTATGATCTGCAATACAAAAGCTTCTGATCTTGGAACATGTTGTTGTGGGGGTGGAGGAAAATAGAGAGAAATTAATCATCCCGATGCACCATTCTCATAGTCAAATGACTCATATCTTCTCTCCAATCAAGTGATTTAAGAGTGTTATTAGAAGCAGCCTGAAAACAAGTAGGTTTCTACAAGTAGGCTTCCACAAAGGATGGTGTGTGTATGGAACAAGCTGCCAGAGGAGGTAGTTGAGGC
The DNA here is from genome assembly GCA_963514005.1 of Raja brachyura. Next base: position 87,390,091 of record OY740784.1, read on the forward strand.
TGGGACTATCCCAACTGTTTAAGAAACAGTTAGACAGGTACATGGATAGGGAAGGTTTGGAGGGATATGGAACAAATGCAGGCAGGTTGGACTAGTGTAGCTGGGACATGTATGGGCAAGTTGGGCCGAAAGGCCTGTTTCCACACTATATCACTCTATGACTATGGGGCATTATCTGGGCACGAAAAGTAGAACTGGAGCATCGAAAAATCTGGTATCTATTTTCTCAAAGATCACAAACAAGTGTAGAATCTTCCTATCAAAACACTGACTAATCCAGTTTATTCCAGTTCTAGGATTCCTTACTAACCTGTGCTATCCAACTATGAGATTTATTAAGCATAACCAAGAAAATATATAATAAAAGGGACAACGCATGTCATAACAATGACTCAGAAATAATTTTGCAAATAACAGTGGAAATCTTATCATATTAGACATTTACATGCAGTTATCAGCAACATCCAACAAATGGAAAGTTTTGTAGTAATACAAATGGAGACTTACAAATGTAGTAATTCAGTCCTGCAGACCACAGAACCAAGATACATCATGCAACCCAATGAGGTTTCATAAAACTGCGCTCATACCAATACAGGTATTTTTACTGACAGAATATTGGAGAGATTGCACCACATTCAGTTCTTGTCTTGACAAAATGAAAAATCTCAGTTGGGAATGCCAGCACGGGTGCAACCATTAATCTCAACGTCCCTCGGAGACAAGATACACACATTAAGATTCCTAATTTGATCGCTATCAGGTGACACCTGGAAATTGCATATGGACAGCTGCCAAATAAAAGCAGTAGACATAAAAAGCTGGAGTAACTCAGCTGGACAGGCAGCACCTCTGGAGAGAAGGAATGGGTGACGTTTCGGGTCGAGACCCTTCAGTCTCGACCCGAAATGTCGCCCATTCCTTCACTTCAGAGGTGCTGCCTGTCCAGCTGAATTATTCCAGCCTTTTATGTATATCTTTGGTTTAAACCAGCATTTGCAGTTCCTTCTTAAACAAAAGCAGGAAGAGGGTCATTTTTGATTCCTCAGTGTAATGGCCAGTCGGCACCTCATATTGAGGCTCATGCATTAATAATGATAACCAAAGGCTAAAATAAACCGCATTAACACAGATTATCTTAACTATTAGACAGATTGTTAGCGATGTTTCAAGAGTTAGGATGTAGGCTTGCTGGATTTGCCTCCGCTGACTAAATCAAGGACAAACTATCTAATCTCAATGGTGTCAATCAAGTAGCATTTAATAGGTTAGGTATCTTTATTCCCCCAAGATGAGGCACAAAACTATCAAGAAATCAAATCAAATTATTTACTTTGTGCAGTTTCCACAGGGGTAAAATTAATTCTGGATTCGAATAATGTTGATTACCTCAGAAGCAGCAAGAAGGTGCAGCTTTCACAAGTTTTTCCACCAAAAGTATACAAGCAAATCTAAACAAATATTTTAAACTTTAATTACGAGTGTATTTTGGTCATCATTTAACAGTAACGGATGGATTAACAGTATGAATAAAATGGATAAAAATAAAATATCTGCACATGATATAGTTTTCAGCAGATGCAAATTACTGAACTGGATTTTCCTAAACTTATTTAACATTTCAATATAAACACTCGGAATTTAGAAAGGAAAACTACATAAAATCACCTAAAGTTGCGGATAGTTTTTATTTAATGACTAGTAGTAAATTACAGATACGTTTAAGTTATTCGTCGAAATATACACTGAATATGTGAGTTGAACAAAAATGTCAATTTGGCAATTTCAAAGCACATTAACTTTTATCATTAAATTGAATTCGTTTGCAGGGTTGCAGTTTATACATTCGGTCACTGTAAATCAGAGAATCGTGGGTCTATTTAAGAATTTGTTTGTACAACTAAGGGAGAAAAATAAGCGATTCATGAACCGCCTATAATGGTACATGCAAGGACAGTGAAGAGACGTGTACACCTTATTAGAAATTGACAGGTACAGTTTAAAAACTGTTCTTCAAAATGGTTCACGTCTATGCAACATAAACACCAGCGAGGTCAGAGCAAGCTGTATAACATAGCTTTTTAATTCTCCGTGGTACTTGCGTTCTCAGAAACCTGTTAAGTACAAACAGCTGTTTCCACCACAACTACTGTTCGATCATTAATTTACAGCATATTGTGGCCAGTGGCCACCCTCTTCCATGAAACAGGTTTATACCAAACAATGCAAATACTACTTTTGGTTTAATTTATACCATACGAGATATTGGTTTGGTTTTTTAAAAGACACCAACCTTCATGTCGCCGATGATGGTCTGAAATAGTCCACCAAGCGCACTGCATTCCTTCCCTATCACAGCCTCCATTTTCCCCAATAAAAATAGTGGGGATTCTCAAACGAAAGGATAAAATACCTTCAGTCTCTTCGGCGGGTGGGAGTGGAAAACCTTTAAAACCCGCGAGCAATTGCGTTCGTTCGTCTAATTAGAAATAAAAGCTTCGTGTGGGAATAGGGGAGCAATGGCAAGAGTGACGATGAACGAAAGCAACGCTGCTAAAGGTTTTTTTTTTAAATGTTGGATGAATGCAAAAAAAGACAAATGCACTCTTATTCCCTGCGGTCAGCGTTTATCCCCGCAGTGCCGAGAATATCCATTGTTCTCTGCCTGTCGACATTATGCGGCAGATTATGGGGGAAAAAACACTGGGTGGAGGATTTAAAAAAAATAAAGGACTGCTTTCTGCAGCGTCTCGATGCACGAAATGACACACACGCTCTCTCTCTCACAAAAAAAAACTCAACCGGGGAGGCGTATGAGAAAGCCTTCCCCTCTCCTCCTTCAGCCCTGCCTGCCTCAAAATGCAGCCCCGACCACGGCAACTGAACGCCCCCCACCGGCTCAAGCCGTCCGTGCGCATCCGCGACGCCCCATTGGCAGCTCAATGGAACCGCCGGAGCGCGAAGCAACCTAACGTCACGCAAAGGTTGCGCACTCGCGCTGGCTGTGGTGAGCAAAGATACTAGAGGAGCCTTTGGTGGTGAGTGGGTGGGCGGCGCGTGCGTGTGCTCGCACAAAGTATACGAAGACTTCAAAGCAGCGCAGGCAGACAAATGAAGGAGGAAAAAAAAGGTGGTTAACGTTTCATGTGAGCACTCTATATTATTGACTGGTGGCATCAAGGTACGGTTGGGTAACTCGAAGAAGATAAAAGAGAGTGGTGAACATGGCTGGTTCATCATAGGTATTAACCAGTTCCCACCATTGGGATCTACTGAAGGTACTGCCTCAAATTGTCAACTAATACTCTTACTAATACAACCCATAACTCTTTGGCCATACTATAGCAATGTTACAAAATTTTGAGATTTTAAAAATCAAGTCTGCAATTTATCCCATCAGATAAAGTATAAAAAGAAGTTTAATTTGACACCTAATTCACTTTCATATCTTCAGCATTAAGAAAGTTATGGCCATTTTCATAATCGGAAATTAGCATCTTTCAATTGACTTTCAATTGACTTAACTCAAAAGCTGTGATCTGGAACAGTTAAAAGCCCATAACTTTCTTAAAAATTAAGAGAACTCAATGAAATTTTCAGTTATTATAGATTGAAGCATTCGGAAATAAATATGAAACAATCTTACTTGGATGACCTGAAATTAATGCATATAATTAGTTAGTTATCTAATTGTAGCTAATTACAAAATTCAATGAGTAGATCTAAACATCTATCCATTTCTTAAGAAAAGATAAACTTTTTTTAAATTGCCTAAGTGTCCAAATAACATTCACACAATAATCCACAATATAACATAATTTTAAAATCTCATTTTCATGAATTTCTGGGCCAAATGGAAGGAATTTAGTGTTTAATGCCTGTAAATTAATGGCCATTTAAATCAACTAGCGAGTGGGTTTTAGTGGAATGCGGTGGATTGGAACGTTGCGGTTAGCAGTGAAGTCAGGAGGAAAAATACTGTTTGTTCATACATTTTTTTGGACCCCATTTCGCAACATGAAAATATTATTAAAGCCTCCCGAAAAACCAACTTTTAATATAAAAATAAACTATTTACCTTTTTTTCTCCCCTACGCAATATCCTTCCGGTTGTCGGTGCTCACGGCTTTTGAAGGTGATTTTTAAATTACTCTAGTTAATAAATAATTTAGAGTAATTTAAAAATACCTTAATTCATGAAATGTCAGAGCGATTTTTCTTCCGCAACGAAATCGCCTGACATGGATCGATTTTCCCTGCCTGTGGAAAAATGGCACTTTAAGCCCGCCCCCCTCTGAAAGGCGCCAAAGTTGCGCACACGGGGAGCGGCAGAACTGCAGCACTGCTCAAGGTAAGTTTTGTAACATACCTACATACTATCATCTTGCTGCAACCACCAGGAAAAGATACAGTATCCTGAGAACTATTACCTCCAAGTTCAAGAACAGCTTCCTCCCATCAACCATCAAACTACACTTGAACCACACTTTACAACCCTAACCACAAACCTACCACAGCAATGATTTGAACATTGACTTCTCCGATTTCAGGTAGTCCTTGTTTTCTCCCTCTTTTTCCACCCCTTCCCAGCTCTCCCACAGCCCACTGGCTCCGCCTCTTCCATTCATCTTCCCGCCCCCCCCCCCCCCCCCCAACACTACATCAGTCTCAAGGGTCTCTACAAGGGTCTCCACCCGAAACGTCACATATTCCTTCACTCCACAGATGCTGCCTCACCTGCTGAGTTTCTCCAGCATTTTTGTCTGCAGCAATGATCTACTGGACTTTGTTTAAGGTTCGGCAACATGCTTCGGTTTGCACTATTATCGTCAGATTACTTAGTGTAACTGAAACTTGATAGTATTATTAATCATTTTATATTATACGGTAAACAATAGATGCAGGAGTAGACCATTCGGCCCCGGCCCTTCGAGTCAGCATCGCCATTCACTGTGATCATGGCTGATCATCCACATTCAGTACCCCGTTCCTGCCATCTCACCATATCCCCTGACTCCGCTATCTTTAAGAGCTCTATCTAACTCTCTTGAAAGCATCCAGAGAATTGGCCTCCACTGCCTTCTGAGGCATATATTCCACAGATACACAACTCTGTGTGAAAAGGTTTTTCCTCATCTCCGTTCTAAATGGCCAACTCCTTATTCTTAAACTGTGGCCCCTGGTTCTGGACTCCCCCACCATCGGGAACATGTTTCTTGCCTGTAGTGTGTCCAATCCCTTAATAATCTTATATGCTTCAATAAGATCTCCTCTCATCCTTCTAACTTCCCAAGTATACAAGCCCAGCTGCTCCATTCTATCAATGTATCACAGTCCTGTCATCCCGGGAATTAACCTCATGAACCTATGCTGCACTCCCTCAATAGCAAGAATGCCCTTCCTCAAATTTGATGGCCAAAACTGCACACGATACTCCAGGTGTGGTCTCACTAGGGCCCTGTACAACTGCAGAAGGACCTCTTTGCTCCTATACTCAACTCCTCTTGTTATGAAGGCCAACATGCCATTTGCTTTCTTCACTGCCTGCTGTACCTGCATGCCTACTGTCAGTAATTGATGAACAAGGACCCCCAGATCCCTTTGTACTTCCCCTTTTCCCAACTTGACACCATTCAGATAATAAAATTCCTGTTTTTGCCACCGAAGTGGATAACCTCACATTTATCCACATTAAACTGCATTTGCCATGCATCCGGCCACTAACCCAACCTGTTCGTCACCCTGCATCCTCATAGCATCCTCCTCACAGTTCACACAGCCACCCAGCTTTGTGTCATCTATAAATTTGCTGATGTTGCTTTGAATCTAAATCATTGATGTATATTGTAAATAGCTGCAGTTCCAGCACCGATCCTTGCGGTACCCCACTCGTCACTGCCTGCCATTCTGAAAGGGACCCGTTAATCCCTACTCTGTTTCCTGCCTGCCAACCAATTTTCTATCCATGTCAGTACCCTACCCCCAATACCATGTGCTCTAATTTTGCTGAACCATGTGGGACCATATCAAATGCTTTCTGAAAGTCCAGATACACTACATCCATTGGCTGTCCCTTGTCCATTTTCCTAATTACATCCTTGAAAAACTCCAGAAGATTAGTCAAGCATGATTTCCCCTTTGTAAATCTATGCTGACTCGGACTGATCCTGTTACTGCTTTCCAAATGTGCCGCTATTTCATCTTTTAGAATTGACTCCAGCATCTGCCCCACCACTGATGTCAGGCTAACTTGTCTATAATTCACTGTTTTCTCTTTCCCGTCTTTCTTAAAAAGTGGGAAAACATGAACTGCCCTCCAATCCACAATAACTGATCCTGAATCTATAGAACATTGGAAAATAAATCCAATGCGTCCATGATTTCTAGAGCCACTTCCTTAAGTACCATGGGATGCAGACCATTAGGCCCTGGGGATTTATCAGCCTTCAGTCCCATCAGTCTATGCAACACCATTTCCTGCCTAATGTGAATGTCCTTCAGTTCCTCCGTCACCCTAGATCCTCTGGCCACTAGTACATCAGGGAAATTGTTTCAGGGAATTTATTACATAAGGGCTTCCTTAGTGAAGATGGATCCAAAGTACCTGTTCAACTGCCAGTTCCTTGTTCCCCATAATAAATTCACCTGTTTCAGTCTTCAAGGACTTTGGTCTTAACTATTTTTTTCCTCGTCACATACCTAAAGAAGCTTTTACTATTCTCATTTATATTCTTGGCTAGCTTTCCTTCGTACCTCATCTTTTCTCCCTGTATTGCCTTTTTAATTATCTTCTGTTGCTCTTTAAAAGTTACCAATCCTCTGGCTTCCCGCTCATCTTTGCTATGTTAGACATCTTCTCTTTTATTTGTATACTTTCTTTGACTTCCTTTATCAGCCACGGTCACCCCTTACTCTCCTTGGAATCTTTCTGTATTATTCCCAGAAATACCTGCCATTATTGTTCCACTATCATCCCTGCTGGGGTATCTTTCCAGTCAAGTTTGGCCAACTCCTCCCTCGTGGCTCCATAGTCCCCTTTGTTCAACTGTAATACTGACACATTTCCGATTTTCCCTTCTCCCTCTCAAGTTGTAGATTAAAACGTATCATATTATGGTCACTACCTCCTAATGGCTCCTTTACCTCGAGTTCAATAATCAAATCCGGTTCATTACACAACACTAAATCCTTCGGGTAGAAGGTACAGGAGCCTGAAGACTGCAACAACCCGGTTTAGGAATAGCTACTTCCCCACAGCCATCAGGCTATTAAACCTGGCTCGAAACTCTGAACATTAATATCCCTCCATCTGTTATTTACGCTTTATTAATTTATTAAGTCATGGGTGTATTTATGTATAGAATTGTAGTCAATACCTTCTATGTTCTGTTGTGCTATGCAAAGAAAGATTTTCATTGTCCTGTCAGGGACACATGACAATAAACTCTTTTGACTTTTGACTTTGACAAGTTGCTCGAAGAATCCATCACAGAAGCACTCCACAAACTCCCTTTCTTGGGGTCCAACACCAACCTGATTTTCCCAGTCTATCTGCATGTTGAAATCTCCCATTACAACTGTACATTACCTTTGCGACATGCCAAGTTTAACTCTTGATTTATCCAGGCTACTGTAGGTATAAGGAGCCTGTAGATAACTCCCATTAGGGTCTTTTTACCCTTACAATTATTCAGTTCTATCCATACCGACTCCTACATCTCCTGATTCTATGTCACGCCTCGCAAGGGACTGAATTTCATTCCTCACCAACAGAGCTCCCCCACCCCCTCTGCCCACCTGTCTGCCTTTTCAATAGGACGTATAACCTTGAATATTCAGCTCCCAGCTCTGGTCCCCTTGTAGCCATGTCTCAGTAATTCCCACAACATCATACTTGCCAATTTCTAACCACCTCAAGCTCATCTACTTTATTTCTTATACTTCGTGCATTCATATATAATACTTTTAATCCATTACTCCCCTTATCCTTCACATCAATTCCTATTTCACTTGGCCTTACTCTCCTCTTCCTTCCTGAGTTTTCTGCCCCGTTAATTCTGGTTTCTCTCTTAACTTTTCTTATATTCTCTTTCCCTTTAACTCCATCCTTATATCTCCAGTTTATCTTCCCCCCCCCCCCCCCCCCTACTATTTAGTTTAAACACACCCGTGTAGCAGTGGCAAATCTGCCTGCCAGAATGCTGATCCTGTTAAGGTGCAACCCATTCTTTTTGTACAATTAACCCTTCCCCCAAAATAGATCCCAGTAGTCTAAGCATCTAAATCCCTGCCTCCCGCACCAACTCCTCAGCCACATATTCAGATCGTCTATCTCCCTGTTCCTGCCCTCACCAGTACGAGGAACTGGAAGCAAACCGGAGATAACCACCCTGGAGGTCCTTCTTTTCAGCTTTCTTCCGAGTTCTCTGAAGTCACGCTGCAGAATGTCTTTCTTCTTTCGGTGAGACCAAGCGGAGGCTGAGCGATCGTTTCGCCGAACACCTCCGCCCGATCCGCAATAACCAACTCGACCTTCCAGTGGCTCAGCACTTCAACTCCCCCTCCCATTCCGTATCTGACCTCTCGGTCCTGGGCCTCCTCCACGGCCAGAGTGAGCAACACCGCAAGTTGGAGGAACAGCACCTCATATTCCGCTTGGGGAGTCTGCATCCTCTGGGCTTAAACATTGAATTTTCTCAATTCTGTTAACCCAGGCTGCCTCCTCCCCCTCCCCACCTCTCCCTCAGCCCTCAGGCCCTGGCATTCCTTCTCTCTCTATCTCCCCCCCCCCCCCCCACCCAAGTCGCACTAACTTCTCATTTTCACACTACAAACAGCTTACAATGGCCTGTTTCCTTTATCGTCGATACTTTTTTGCATATCTTTCATTCATTGTTCTTTATCTCTCCACATCACTGTCTATATCTCTCGTTTCCCTGATCCCTGAGCAGTCTGAAGAAGGGTCTCGACCCAAAACGTCGCCTATCTCCTTCGCTCTTTAGATGCTGCTGCACCCGCTGAGTTTCTCCAGCTTTTTGTGTAACCGTCTTTCTTCTTTACTTGTGAAGCGTTAATGTGCCAGTAAAGCTGCAGGAAGTAATAATTTATTTGTTCCATTCCTGGTGCACATGACAATTAAAACTCTTGATTCTTGAGGTCAGTCACCTTTTTTGTTAACAGGCAGATGGTGAGGATCACAGCCAGCTTGATCCACTTCTGGTGTTGGCCATCAGCACATTTTACTGGGCAGAAGCAAGAGGCAGAGTTCTCAGGAATAGACAATAGGTGCAGGAGTGGGCCCTTCGAGCCAACCGCCATTCACTGTGATCATGGCTATCATCCACAATCAGAACCCCGTTCCTGCCTTCTCCCAATATCCTTTGACGCCGCTATGTTTAAGAGCTCTAACTCTCTCTTGAAAGATAGAGAAATTACATCCAGGACTGAGAAGAAGGGACATATTTTCAGAGGACAAGAATTAGGATAGGAATTGGCCCTTTGGTCTGAAGAAGCTCAGAGCTGAAGAAGGGTGCACGGATCTTGCCGTGCCCTTTGAATTGCTCTGGCACATAATGTTGTTTCCTGCACTCTGCCTATGCCCAGACATGTGTCGATCATGATTTGAATTAACTCAATGACACCAGACTTGTACACCAGAGATGCTGCCTGACCCGCTGAGTTATTCTAGCATTTTGTGTTCTACACAAGATTCCAGCATCTACTGTTCCTTGTGTTGACAATGTGTTCAGCTTCCAGAGATGAGAATTTCAAAGATCACCTTCGTGCATATGAAAAAATGTCTTCATCTCATTTTTAAATAAGCCTGCCTTGCTCCTTACTCTGTGGCATCTCGTTCTAAACCTCCGAGCTGGAGGAAACATCCTACTTGTAAAACCTACTAAGCTTAAGATTTTGTGAGAACAATAAACGTCGGAGAATACCTACTCAGTCACCCCTCCTGGGGAAAACACAGCATCCTTGGAACCAGTTTAGTTGGATTATGAAAAACCCTTATCAAGACCCAAATGGTTTATCCAAATATATGTCAGGCCTTTACTTCTTCAGACTTCAAGCAAAGTAGTTGATTCTAATTGACTTCAAAAGTAGCCAAGCATGCCACTCAGTTGAAGAGCATTTGGACATGGACAATAACTGCTGGATTCGCCAGTGACACCCACGTCCTGCAAAATTGATTAAAATGAAATGAATGCTGCAACATGAAGCAGAGGTTAATAAAATAGCAGAGTCAATGGTCTATAAACAAGATAAAGATTGCTTCAGTTTTGTTTAATTGTATTACAACACACTAGTATGCCTTAGTGGCTTCCAGTAAATTAATTATAAGACAATAATCCAATAGAGAAATAGGCACACAGTGCTGGAATAACTCAGTGGGTCAGGCAGCATATCTAGAGAAAAAGGATAGGTGACATCACCTATCCTTTTTCTCTAGAGATGCTGCCTGACCCGCTGAGTTACTCCAGCACTTTGTGTCTATTTTTGGTATAAACCAGCATCTGCAGTTCTTTGTTTCTTCCTATAGTGTTCAGTGCAAATGTTTTGGAGTGAAAGCTCATAGTCAGTCAATGTAGAAATATCATTCAATACCATAGAATTACTAAATTAATTCAGGCTATTCATTATTACATAGTGAATGTTGATTATTGTATTCTTTGGTGGAAATAAGTTCCTGTTTTGTAAGAGCAGTATGCAGGGCCGTTTGAAAAGGAAGTTTTTAATCTAATTTAATGAATAGCATGAATTCTGTTCCATTTTCACCTTCCTTTCCTAACAGTTTGCAGAATTTGTAGCCTGTTGTTCTTCCTTTATCACCTCCAAGCCTCTGTTGCTATCTCAACCCTTCCCTCCTCCACCTGACTGTTATCTGCCAATTGACCTCTCTACACCTGTCATTTGCTAACTCTTGTCCCACCACTTTATACTGACTACATTCCATCTATTTCAGACTAGATGAAGGGTCTCGACTGAAAGTGTCAACTGTCCAATTTCCTTCACATTTGTTGCCCGACCCACTGAGTTCCTCCAGCTGCTCTCCTTTTTTGTTGTAGATTACAGCATCTGCAATCGCTTGTGCATTCATCTTATTATGTATCTGCGAGTATTTGAGGATAAATTATTGTAATAGAATAGCAGTTTCATTTCGTTTGAACCTCAATGAGGTTCAAATGACAATAAACGGTATTGTTTACTGTATTGTGCTATGTAGTGTGTTGTGCGCTTCCACAGCATTATTTTTCTGAATCAAATGTGCTGTTATAGGAACATGCCATGTGGAGAACAGATGGTCTCAACTTTAATTTACATATATTTGGAGCCTTTAACACTCTTCAGTGTCTTTCTACGATTTTCACAATTCGTTCTTTCAGTCACCCTGTCAAACTACACTATCCATCATTGTATTTTATAACACACCATCTACTCAGTTCACTGCTGGAACTCCAATACTCCTTCAGCTGCCCTGATTTGGCACAGAAGCAAAAGTTCTACATGATACTCTTTGTGTCCATCTCAGAAGCTTAGATAATCTTGCTGCTGCTCATCATTTTAATGCAGTGCACTTAGCTGCTGCTACCATTTTGATCTGGGATTTTTTCTGTTCATTCTTCAGCAGCCTAAGGGACTTATGTGAGCCACAATGCATTCGGCAGAAGCTTTTAAACACAACTCGGGAAATTAGGTTTCTTCAGCAAGTGTGCAATTTACATAGACTGCACAAAAATAAATAATTAAAACACAGAAAATTGTATTTTAATTAGATGATATAAAAAGGCAAGGAACTGTGAAGCTATTCAGTCCATTAATATACATTATTCTGGAAATCCAATTTTCCAGCACAATTTTAAAGAATTATTGTGCTAGGCCACCTTCTCATCAGTATTTTCAGAAATGTATTGTGCTGGTAAAAAGGTGTGTGTTAATAATTGTTTTAAATTTACTATCAATTAATTTGACATTCAGACTCCTGACCCTAAATTGTTTGCTTTAATGTGAAGTTACAATGTGATCAATGCAATACAAAATGATCAATTATGTACAACATGGCCTTATTCTGCCTACTTTGTAATTTATCTCCCTTCACATTTCAGATCAGATCTCTTTTTTTAACTACATCTCCAATACAAGTATAAGTATTGGAGATGTAGTATGTACAGACTGACATCAGTCTGAAGAAGAGTCTTGACCCGAAACGTTGTCAATTCCTATGTACATTCTACGTGCTTTCCACGAGTTTGAATTATTTTTAAACTCGGGAGAGCTCTTGAATTAGCTCGTACAGTGGGACAACCCCTTCAGGCCTGGTCGGCTGGCATCTCAGTCACTCAGGCCTGGTCGGCTGGCATCTCAGTCACTCAGGCCTGGTGGGCTGGCAGCTCAGTCACTCGGGCCTGGTGGGATGACAGTTCAGTCACCCGGGCCTGGTGGGCTGGCAGCTCAGTCACTCAGGCCTGGTGGGCTGGCAGCTCAGTCACTCAGACCTGGTGGGCTGGCAGCTCAGTCACTCAGGCCCGGTGGGCTGGCAGCTCAGTCACTCAGGCCTGGTGAGCTGGCAGCTCAGCAACTGCCAGAAATTCTGCCCAAAACAGGTGAGGGACTCTGTGTGAGAGAGAAGGGGGAGAGGGTGGAGAATCAATTTTAGATATTTTTCATCTATTTCTGCAGATCACAACAATGAAGGAGGAAAGTCTATCCTGGCCTGAATCTCACAGGCAGCCAATGAAGGGAGGGAGAAAACTACTGGGGTGAGATTTAATACTTGTAGGGAAATACTTACTGATGGGCTGAAGGGACTCCTCCTGGGCTAGTACAGGCCTGATGGGCCTCTTTGGGGGAAAAATAATCAGAGTGAAATCTCAGTGAAAGGCACTTTGTCTGGACTTTTCCTGGCCTGGCAATGGCATTTTGGGCAAAAGGGACTTGCTTCTCGGCTAATAGGGGCCTTGTGGGCCGCAATTAGTGGTGTCAGGCAGGCCAAACAACTCATTTCATTTCATTACCATTGCCATTTCAGTTTCAAGCACAGGGCAGGCCAAACAACTCATCTCATTTTCATTTCATTTCATTTCCATTGCCATTTCAGTTTCAAGCACGGCAGGCCAAACAACTCATCTCATTTTCATTTCATTTCCATTGCCATTTCAGTTTCAAGCACAGTGCAGGCCAAATAACTCATTTTATTTTCATTAAAGGCTAACAAATCATTTATTGCTAGTACATTGCAGACTCACAATTCAGTAGACTCACAGTTCAGTTGACTCACAGCAGAATCACAGTTGTGGCCTCTCCCTCGCGATCTTCCAGAGTGAGTGACTCACATCCAGGCATCTGGGGTTTTATAGTCCTGTCCCCCCCCCCCCCCCAGGAAGGGGCGTCACCTTCATTGTGGTGATTGACAGGCGAGAGGACCAATCAGCTGATCTCACAATTTGTTAAACACTCAAAACGTTTTTATTTTTCATCAATCGGAAAAATCCTCGGGGCTGCCTCAGCAGAGGAGGACTGTGAGTAAGATGGCCAAAAATCATAGCGATATATGGGAGTGTTTTTTCTAAAATCTATATAAAGTACAGACAGGAAGTGGTCAAGATGAGACTTTTAGCTATGCAGACTAGACAAAGTGGGACCGTGGGACATGGGAGGGCTGGTCCCCCAATGCAATATTCCACCTCTCCACCAATTCCAATACTGGTGGCCTGTGGGGGGGGGGGGGAGCTTTCTGGAGCTAGTATGGGTGTTGTGAGCCGAAGAGACTGGTTTCCAGAGTGCTAGTGTGGACATTGTGGGCCGAATGGATTCTTGGGCTGGCAGCTCAGTCACTCAGGCCTGGTGAGCTGGCAGCTCAGCCACTCGGGTCTGGTGGGCTGAGTAAAATCTGAGTGAAATCTCAGTGAAAGGCACTTTTTCTGGACTTTTCCTGGCCTGGCACGGGCCTTTTGGGCCAAAACGCTCCTCCTGGGTTAATACGGGCATTTTGGGCAAAGGGGACTGGTTTCTCGGTTAATAGGGGCTTTGTGGGCCGAAATTAGTGGTTTCAGGCAGGCCAAACAACTCATTTCATTTCCATTTCCATTTCAAGCACAGGGCAGGCCAAACAACTCATTTAATTTCCATTTCCATTTCAAGCACAGGGCAGGCCAAACAACTAATTTTGTTTCTATTTCCATTTCCATGGCAGTTTTAAGCACAGGGAAGGCCAAACAGCTCATTGCATTTTCATTTCATTTCCATTTCCATTTCAGTTTTAAGCACAGGGCAGGCCAAACAGCTCATTGCATTTCCATTTAATTTCCATTTCCATTGCAGTTTCAAGCACAGGGCAGGCCAAACAGCTCATTTCATTTCCATTTCCATTATTACTGCAGTTGCAAGCACAGGGCAGGCCAAACAGCTCACTGCATTTCCATTTCATTTCCATTTCCATTGCATTTTCAAGCGCAGGGCAGGCCAAACAACTCATTTCTTTTTCATTAAGGGCTAACAAATCATTTATTACAAGTGCATTGCAGACTCACAGTTCGGTTGATTCACAGCTTAGAATCACAGTTGTGGTCTCTCCCTCGCGATCTTCCAGAGTGACTGGCTCACATCCAGGCATCCGGGGTTTTACAGTCCTCCACCCCCCCCCCCTCCCGGAATGGGCGTTACCTTCATCATGGTGATTCACAGGCGAGAGGACCAATCAGCTGCTCTCAAGATTTTTTAAACACTCATAACCTTTTTTATTTTTCATCGATCAGAAAAATTCTTGGGGCTACCTCAGCGGAGGAGGACTGTGAGTAAGATGGCCAAAAATCATAGCGATATAACGTCGCGTTTTTTTCTAAAATCAATATACAGCGAAGACAGGAAGTGGTCAAGATGAGACTTTTGGTTATATAGAGGAGCAGGAATTTTTTTTTAGAGAGAATGCCTGTAACGTGTTGTAGGGTTTGTGGTGGAGACAGTTACGATAGTGACATTTAAGAGGCTTTTAGATATGCACATTGGTATGCAGGGCATGAGGGATATGGATCACATACAGGCAGAGATTAGTTGAACTTGACATCATGGGCCGGGGGCCTGTTCATGTTCTGTACTGTACAATGGGAATGTCTTTACCTCACTTGCAAGTCACATAGGGAAAAGCTGGCAGGATGTATTCCTAAAGGAAGTTACTGAATCAACTGTGATTTTATCACATTCAAAAGCTGCAAGGTCACTTTGTGTTACCAGTTTATTATTTCCATATATTGCAAATTTTCAAATGGTATTTGAATTTCTGTTTATGGGGATTATTAACACAGACTTCTAAATTACTCGTTCATCAATGTAACCATTATGTTATAAAAATAGAACATAGGTGCAGGAGAAGTCCATTTGGCCCTTCAAGCCTGCACCTATGTGGCCCTTCGAGCCTGCAACCAGCACTATAATGCCCTATTTTGGCATCCTTTGTTTAATTTTGTTTATTTCTTTTGCTATTTGTGCTGAAAAGCCATTGTTTATCTTTGTAATTTATTTTCTAAGTAAAATCCTGTTTGCAGTGCCTCAAAACAAGCTTTCCAAAGAAGCTGGAACCACAGATGGACATCTTCTCCTCAGGACAAAAGAGTCCCATGCATGCACGTGCGTACATCATATATTTCCGAGTATATTGTACATAACCTTGTGACCCATAAGATTCAAATAGATATAAAGAATGGCATATGTTTTGCAGCATGCAAAATATGATTACACAATCATTGACTAACATTTATTGGGATTCATTTTCATGACATTGATTGTCAATTTTCATTGCAATTTTCTCATCACGTGATCTGTACAGTTACACAATGATAGTTTTCTTATCTTTTAAGTTTGAGTCATAACATGCTTCTCTCGCACTTTTTCTTGGCAAATTTGGTAAATACTTAACTGTTATGACAGTAAATTGTTCTGAAAATCTGGAACTTAATTTGAGGCTTTAATCATAATTTGTGCATTGTGCATTGTCACAGTAGAAAAAGCAATTTCTTCACATCTGTAGTATTTAAGAAATAGACTGAGTCCATGTTTCAAATGAGAAACAATCATATTATAAACAATTGGTTGTAAGATTTTATTGTATTATTTTGAATAAATGCGAGATTTTCATGCTCACATATTCCTGATATTTAAAGTCAGGAATCTTAATCTAAAAATAGAAATAAATGAAATGGCTGCAGCCCAGAAGCTTAAATAGTTTTAGCATTTACCTTAGCACAGCAATTCTCAGGGCCAGCTATCACTCAACCACAATTGTGTTAGTTGGTGAGTTTAACAAGATGTTATTAGATGGAACACCACCTCGGGGAAGTGAGAAGAGAGCAGAGAATACATCCATAATGTCCCAGGTTTCCAATTAAAAGATAATACATGCATTTAATGGTAGGCATTCCATATGTTGCAGGCTCAAAGGGCCGAATGGCCTACTCCTGCACCTAATTTCTAATTTCTATAATAGGAAACTGAAGATATGAATGAAAAAAAAGTGTATTCTCAAATATGTATCATCAGTTTGTAAGTGCAATTATAAAGTGAAACACATAGAGATATGGAACATTTTGGCTGAACCTAGGCATAATTTCCAGTGCAAATTCAAAGCAAATGCATTAGATTTCACCAACCTCCCAGTTCTAGTTAATATTCACGTAATCAAATGATGAGACATTATTCAGCTTTTTGTGAGTTACTTTTAAATATATCTGGCAAGTTTCATCACATTACTTTAAAAGCTAATGCCATCTCCTTTATTCTGTTTTTGCCATCAGCTTCCTCCTTCTTCATTGAATGGTAATGACTCATGTTTGGAATACAGTTAATGATACAGATACATTTGTAGTAGTTGAACAATGGTAGTTCTCTATGTGACAACATGATATGCTCAGGGATACACAAAAGCTTATTGCAGCTGCCTCAAAGGGTCTTCAGGGAAAGCCCTCCCACCATGACACACTGAGGGGCTAGAATCTATGTAAAATACTCAGGTGCATCATTTTTGGAATATTTATGAAATAAAATTTAATGCTAATAAAATGTAATGCTATGCTATTATATTGTAAGTCTTGTAAGCAAATAGAATCAAATCTTTTCTATTGTGAAGGGCAAAATATACTTGAATTATGTATTCGCGAATGTTATGAATAATGTATAAATTTGAACATTTTCAACATAATTTTCACCTGCTGACATATCCCTATCTATAAATTCCAAGTCAGTAGTGTGACGGATTGGTCCCACCTGCCTAAAAAATGCAGCTTCACCAACACTGATGAAGCTTGGTATCATCCAAGACAATGATCTATCTTCCGCCATGTTAAACATTCATTTCACCAATAGTACACATGATGTACTATTGGTACATCATGTATGAAATCCAGTTATTCATCTATGATCTCTACCACAAAGGAGGGCATGGGTAGAATGCCCATGGGAACATCACTATATTTAAGTACTCAAGTCACACATGATCCTGATTTGGATACATATCAAATTTATGATCTATTCATCATGGCTCGGTTTAAATCCTAGAATTCTCTACTCAGTAACATTGTGTAAGTATCTTTGCCACAAAATCTGTTGCATCGAACATAGGACAGTGCAGCAAAAGAACAAGACTGTCCATGCAGAACATGATTCCAAGTTAAACTAATCTGTTTAGATCCATGCCTTTCTATGTGCAGTTCAAGAGATTGGTACATCATCATCTTGTCCTGGGCCAGTGGGAATAGGTAGTGAATGCTTGCCTCACCAGCAGCAAACACATCCTGAAAATTATATATTGTTTAATTGCCTTTGAAGATGTTGAGGCTGATCTAGTCTGTACTCAAGATTCACATTTATGAGCCAAAAGAAAACCCCGGTAATTTCAGACAAAATTAAAGACATGTCCATATGATCTGAGGTGTTAGATTCACATAATATTCATAAAGTATAATCTGATCTGCATAATCTGTTGCTTCCTGTGGAGAGAGATCTCACAAATCTATTCAGAAAAGATTGGTGGGCTCAATCTGATTTTCTCTCATTATCAAAAAGTAGATTAACTTTTCATTCACCTCTTTTGTAAGAATGTGCATATGCAAAATAGTAGTTGTCTACCCAACAAGGCAGACATTTAACAATTGGCAAAACTTCACAGCCAATGCATTTGGCTACATGGCCAAAAGTACAGAGTTGTGTGTGACTTGAGTTCTTCCATATTATGTGTAAAGGTCACTGTCAGCAACGTGTATTATTATAGAATATTGTATATGATGAAATGTACAATTTTTTTAAGACAAAATAGTTTAGTTATTGCCATATGAATAGGGATACAGTGAAATGTTTGTTCTGCATGCTACCCAGTCAAATCATACAATACATATGTACAACAGACACTCTTCTGGAACAGCACAAAGAGTTGCTATGTTCCAATACCATTGCAACTTCTGTCTCTGAAATGTCTGATCTTGGCCCAAGGAGATATGCAATTTCTTATTTTCTCTTATTTTCTCTTATTTACCCTGTGGTCTAGCAACACTAGAGATGAAGTAGGGGTCGGCTTGACCCAGCACGATACAGTCGGCTGCTTACATCGCCGCTCCGTGCAGCTGGCACAGACTGCTTGGTCTACTCGCTTGCCCGGCTGCCATATGACCTCCCAAGTCGACCTTCACAAACACCCCGATCCACAATCGCCACAAAAGTAATGTACAGCCTCTTAAGGGCCTGTCCCACTTAGGAGACCTAAGCAGCAACCTCTGGTGACCTTGCCCGCCACCCAAGGTTATCACAAGGTCACAGGAGGTTTTGGTCACTCTCCCTAATGGCCGAAAGCGGTTTCGGCGTGGTCAAGGCTTCATCTAGGTTGCCGCTATTTTTTCATCGTGATAAAAACCAGCCCCGACTAAAAATAGATTGCCGTTTTAAAAATCGATAATGTTTTTAGTCGCAGGTCTAGTCGAAGCCGGTTGTGATGCTAGTCGAAGGCAGTCAAGGGAGGTCGAAGGTAATCAAGGGAGGTCGAAGGTAATACCTCAGGGATGGAAAAAAATTGGTTGAAAAAAAGGTCAATGTAAACATAAGCATGTGACCTCTGTCACTCCTGGGCGTGCTCATAGTTGGAGAGTTATTTTAGCAGAGGAAACTTGAACAAGTGATGGCTCACAAAAGGCAGACTTGCAGGGGTAGGGCACAACCCTCCAAAAAGCCTGCCATGCATGTGTTGCACACCCAGGAGGAGGAGTGGCCGGAGGACATGCCACAGGAGTTGATAGCCCTGCATGAGAGACCCCTGGAAGAGGAGAACAAGGAGATAGTCGATGTCCCCACCACCACCCCATTCTTCACTGCTACATTTGAAGGCAGCAAAAGTGTAAAGTTTTTAAATGCAGACAAATCCTCCTCTTGCAGTACATTCATCAGGTTATCATACTAGCCAAGCCTCAATCTTCTTTGCAAGAGGGGCTTCACCCACTGACACCTCTTCTTGTGCTTCCTCTTCACCCTTGTGCTTTCCCTTCTGCCTTTCTTGAAAGGCTGATGAAGCAAAAGGGCTGCTGCTGACAGCAGTAGATGTACATTTTTGTGACATCCACCTAACTAGTTCCTTCCCTGCTCGCATGGTTCAGAATGATTTTTTTTTAAACCCTGGGAGGCTTTTATTGTAAGAAAAAAAATGCATTAATTACATCATTTTATCATGTGATCATCTGAGCTGTAACCAGTCGACGCTGGTCGTTGTTGGTTTTCAGTTTGGTTGTTTGAGGTCGAATGGGGTGTTGTTCAATCGTGGACCAGTTTACCAGAGACCATCCTCGAGTAAAACATGCATGGTCAAAGCTAGTTTTCAACATAGTCGAAGGAGGTCGCTGTAGGTCGAAGGCGGTTTTCTTCATAGTCGAGGAAGATTTTCAACATATGTGTGGGAACTGGTAGGAGGTTGCAGGTAACCTCGACCTTGATTTTTTTTTTGGGTGGCGGGCAAGGTCACCAGAGGTTGCTGTTTAGGTCTCCTAAGTGGGACAGGCCCTTTACTTGGCATGTGTTACTGGATAGCTATCTCAAATAGAATTCAAATAGAATAGATAATCTGATCCCACTCTGACTGCGATAGTTGGGTGTTAACAAGGGAAAGTATCTTGGGTCTCCTGGTTCAGTGTCACACCCATGTTGCGGAAATATTATATAATAGAATTGCTCAGATAATAATTTTTGTGTGTGGAACTTATGTTAAGTTGCAAGAAAAAGGCTTGGAGTTGGGGTTTTCAGAAATATATGCTCCCACACAGAAATAAAGTGCAAACAACACACACACACACACACAGGGGACCAGGTGGCTTATCATAACATGGAAATGTTGATCTGAATAGGCATAGCTTTGTTTGCTTTGAAGCAGCTATAATGCTATCAGATGTTGTATTTGGTTTAGTATGGTGTTTAGAGTATAGGTTGTTGATGGGGTCTCTACCCAGGACATGGGCAGTATTTGTCCTTTCTTTGTGACACATCTTTGAGCTCTGGTGTGCCATAAAGAGGATTTATGGATGTTTATGTTGGGTCTTAGATAGAAAGGCTAGATAACAGTCTGTGATCTGGTTTGTGCTGTTTAAATGTATTTATGTTGAGATAAGAGATAAGGCATAGGTGATGGTTGTGTGAGCTTTGTATAAGGGTGATTTCCTATGTTTATAGAAAACTGAAAAGTAACTCTGTTTTGATAATCTTCCATTTGCTGTGTGGAATACTATTAGTGAGGAGGCCTTACATTCCTTTCGTCCAGAGATAGAAGGGAGAGGTTGTAATTCAGAATGAAACTAGACCCGTGCTTGGTAAGAAGCAATTATAATTTATCAAGAGTGACAGTAGATGGGCTTTGTATAGTTGGGAATTGTGTAATTAGAAGTAACTCTTTACCACGTTGTAAGAATGGGGCAAAACTCATATTTAATATTTGTAATCCATAAGTAACTGTATTTTAACTATGTAGTTGTAGGGAAATTATTTGTGAAATGTATTGTGTTTTAATTGGGATTGTAAGTATTAGACTTTGTTTAAATCTGAAGTTTACGAAATAACTTTCTTTTCCCAAAGTGAAAATATATGTTTTGTGTGTATCTATTGTGTGATTGCTGTATGATGTGTATTTTATATTCAGAGAGGTGGTCTCTGAGAATTAATTTGATATTTCTGTGGTTTTACTTCATTGAAATAAAATGATTTTGAGCGAAGAGGGTAAAGAAAACCACAGAGGGAACAAGGGTTGCAAAGAGGCCAGAAAAGGGAAAATCATGTGACTACATGTGTTGTCAATCACTGGAAAGAATTTAGTTGATTGGTTAATGCAAATAAGCTAATGTATGGTAAACCATAATGATCAGTAAACAGTTTGCCACTCCTTCTGTACCTTCATTGTCTAATACCTATATAATGTGTTACGTTTGTACCAAAGTCAGTAGCTGTTTAGACCTTTAGACAGAGCTTCTAGCTCTGTGTTGGAAGATTTAAGAATTATCCAGCGCTGTCAGAATAAATAATTGATTTTAACATCAATGGTTTGAATCAAGTTTTCTTGAATTAGACTGGCAAAATAACTCAGTTTAATAATGTTATGAAACACAGAAGAACAGCAGACTTTTTAAGCCAGAATTTCTATTTCCCCTTACTTTCTATGACCTTGCCATAATTTGTAAACTGACCTGCCGGGGCATAATTGTTAGGACATCAACACAATTTTTTTCATGGCATGGTCTTGTCCCTTTTTTGATCAGTAAGTTAGATGATGTGTTGGAGACTAATATAAAACATTGAATTAGAGGCAAAAATATGTCCAACAAAAGAGAATATATTTCAAATCTGTTTGTCATGTTTATCTGGTGAAGTAGATTTACATAGTCTTGGTGCAGTAGTCAATCTGGTAAATGCGGTTGTTTGAGATTTGTCAATCATCAGCTTTTTCACTGAGATGTAGCAAGATTCCACTCATGTTGCAACCCATTGCAGAAGACATGTTTGACAGCTAGTACTTTGAACAAATGTAGATGCAGCGACTGCCTTGTTTCCATGAAACAGCCAACTCTGCAGATGCCCTGGAGAACCACCTTTTCAGGTGCTCCCATACCTCAATCAACAACATCAACATTTCAAACAAAATAGAACTACACTATTTTGACTTACCAAGAACCTTACCAAGTTCTAAATCCGTACTAGAACAGTAAGTTCCAGAAGAGTTTCCACTGGATTGTCATGTTGTTCCATGAAGTAATTACTTTTTCTGGTTGTCTTCAGGTGAAACAGGATGGATCCAGAGAGAAACTGCAAATTCCAGATCCCGTTTGCTCAGGTTTGCATCCTGGAGGAATAAAAGCCTCCAAGATGTTGCAAATATCAGTGTTCTATGACAACTTTAGTTTCCATTGATAATCTTTTTTGACTGATCATCCTGTTCTTGGACCGACCTTGTCAGTGTCATATATTCATAGAATAGTACAATACAGAAGGAGGCTATTCAGCCCCACAGTCTGGTGAGAAATTCCTAACTCATCATATAGAGATGGGGCATTGAGACGTCCATAGTTACGGCCACCAAGCAAATTTGAACATGAATTGAGACAATACTGAAAGAAAATGATAACAAGTCTCACAGCCATTTCTGTAATTTTGCACAATTCTAGCATGGCACACTACCACAAATGCCCTCTGCTCTGATTTCAATATCCCCAAAATATCTCCCGAGACCATGGTTTACACATTCATCTCCATCAATATCTACTCACCGTCTGCAGTTCCAGGCATAATCTATCTAAATGTTCTTATGCTCTCTGACTGACTCACCAGACTCTCCTTTAAAACATAATTAGTTGTCCTATTGTACCTTTGGAGTGCAGCAAATGTGGTTTCATATGTTACACAGATTATATATTGCGGTTGGGTGGGGAAGCGGAGAGGAATGCAATTACACTCTTTTTTCTTTAATACTACAAATAAATCTCCCATGGTGTGTATGCTACTAGTCTGGCCTAGATGACCTAGGCTGGGAGCTGAACATCCAGGGATATTCAATATTCAGGAGGGATAGACGAAAAGGAAAAGGAGGTGGGGTAGCGTTGCTGGTGAGAGAGGAGATTAATGCAATAGAAAGGAAGGACATTAGCGTGGAGGATGTGGAATCGATATGGGTAGAGCTGCGAAACTCTAAGGGGCAGAAAACGCTAGTGGGAACTGTGTACAGGCCACCTAACAGTAGTATTGGAGTTGGGGATGGCATCAAACAGGAAATTAGAAATGCGTGCAACAAGGGTAACACGGTTATAATGGGTGACTTCAATCTGCATGTAGATTGGGTGAATCAAATTGGCAGGGGTGCTGAGGAAGAGGATTTCCTGGAATGTATGCGGGATAGTTTTCTCAACCAACATGTGGAGGAACCAACGAGAGAGCAGGCTATTCTAGACTGGGTATTGAGTAATGAGGAAGGGTTAGTTAGCAGTCTTGTTGTGCGTGGCCCCTTGGGCAAGATAAGACCATAATATGGTTGAGTTCTTCATTAGGATGGAGAGTGACAAAATTAAGTCAGAAACAAGGGTTCTGAACTTGAACAAAGGTAACTTTGAAGGTATGAGATGTGAATTGGCCAAGATAGACTGGCAGGTGATTCTTAAAGGGTTGACAGTGGATGTGCAATGGAAGGTATTTAAAGACTGCATGGATGAAGTACAAAAGTTGTTCATACCAGTTTGGCAAAAGAATAAATCGGGGAAGGTGGTGCATCCATGGATAACAAGGGAAATCAGGGATAGTATAAAAACAAAAGATGAGGCATACAAATTTGCCAGAAAAAGCAGCCTACCGGAGGACTGGGAGAAATTCAGAATCCAGCAGAGGAGGACAAAGGGCTTAATTAGGAAAGGGAAAATAGATTATGAAAGGAAACTGGCAGGGAACATAAAAACTGACTGCAAAAGTTTTTATAGATATGTAAAGAGAAAGAGACTAGTTAAAACAAATGTTGGTCCCTTGCAGTCAGAAACAGGTGAATTGATCATGGGGAACAAGGACATGGCAGACCAATTGAATAACTACTTTGGTTCTGTCTTCACTAAGGAAGACATAAATAATCTGCCGGAAATAGCGGTGGAACGGGGGTCAAATAAGATGGAGGAACTGAGTGAAATCCAGGTTAGCCGGGAGGTGGTGTTGGGTAAATTGAACGGATTGAAGGCCGATAAATCCCCAGGGCCAGATAGTCTGCATCCCAGAGTACTCAAGGAGGTAGCCACAGAAATAGTGGATGCATTAGTGATAATTTTTCAAAATTCCTTAGATTCTGGAGTAGTTCCTGAGGATTGGAGGGTAGCTAATGTAACCCCACTTTTTAAAAAAGGAGGGAGAGAGAAAGCGGGGAATTACAGACCAGTTAGTCTAACATCGGTAGTGGGGAAACTGCTAGAGTCAGTTATTAAAGATGGGATAGCAGCGCATTTGGAAAGTGGTGAAATCATTGGACAAAGTCAGCATGGATTTACGAAAGGTAAATCATGTCTGACAAATCTGATAGAATTTTTCGAGGATGTAACTAGTAGAGTGGATAAGGGAGAACCAGTGGATGTGTTATATCTAGACTTTCAGAAGGCTTTCGACAAGGTCCCGCATAAGAGATTAGCATACAAACTTAAAGCACACGGTATTGGGGGTTCAGTATTGATGTGGATAGAGAACTGGCTAGCAGACAGGAGGCAAAGGGTAGGAGTAAACGGGTCCTTTTCAGAATGGCAGGCAGTGACTAGTGGGGTGCCGCAAGGCTCAGTGCTGGGACCCCAGCTATTTACAATATATATTAATGATTTGGACGAGGGAATTCAATGCAACATCTCCAAATTTGCAGATGATACCAAGCTGGGGGGTATAGTTAGGTGTGAGGAGGATGCTTGGAGGCTGCAGGGTGATTTGGATAGGCTGAGTGAATGGGCAGATGCATGGCAGATGCAGTACAATGTGGATAAATGTGAGGTTATCCACTTTGGTGGCAAAAACATGAGGGTAGACTATTATCTGAATGGTGGCAGATTAGGTAAGGGGGAGATGCAACGAGACCTGGGTGTCATGGTACACCAGTCATTGAAAGTAGGCATGCAGGTGCAGCAGGCAGTGAAGAAAGCAAATGGTATGTTAGCATTCATAGCGAAAGGATTTGAGTATAGGAGCAGGGAGGTTCTACTGCAGTTGTACAGGGTTTTGGTGAGGCCACACCTGGAGTACTGCGTACAGTTTTGGTCTCCAAATCTGAGGAAAGACATCCTTGCCATAGAGGGGGTACAGAGAAGATTCACCAGACTGATTCCTGGGATGTCAGGACTTTCATATGAGGAAAGATTGGATAGACTCGGTTTGTACTCGATGGAATTTAGAAGATTGAGGGGGGATCTTATAGAAACCTACAAAATTCTTAAGGGGTTGGACAAGCTAGATGCTGGAAGATTGTTCCCGATGTTGGGGGAGTCCAGAACAAGGGGTCACAGTCTAAGGATAAGGGGGAATTCCTTTAGGACCGAAATGAGGAAAACATTCTTTACACAGAGAGTGGTGAGTCTCAGGAAATCTCTGCCACAGAAGGTAGTTGAGGCCAGTTCATTGGCTATATTTAAGAGGGCGTTAGATGTGGCACTTGTGGCTAAAGGGATCAGGGGGTATGGAGAGAAGGCAGGTACGGGATACTGAGTTGGATGATCAGCCATGATCACATTGAATGGCGGTGCAGGCTCGAAGGGCCGAATGGCCTACTCCTGCACCTATTTTTCTATGTTTCTATGTTTCTAGTCAGAGGATTCACTATTTCTAAATGGAAAAAACATGCTGATTTTGTATCTGCATTCTGCCTCCCAAATTGTTATGGAACAATTTTCCACACAGTGACAGAACAGCTGTTTATATATGTTTAAGAAAGAACTGCAGTTTCTGGAAAAATCGAAGGTAGACAAAAATGCTGGAGAAACTCAGCGGGTGAGGCAGCATCTCACCCTCTTCCCTGGTACTTTCCCTTCCAAACGCAGGAAATGCTACACTTGTCGATTTACCTCCACCCTCGACTCCATCCAAGGACTCAAGTAGTCTTTCCAGGTGAGGCAGAGGTTCACCTGCACCTCCTCCAAATTCTATTGCATCCGCTGCTCTAGGTGTCAACTGCACTACATCGGTGAGACCAAGCGCAGGCTTGGCGATCGCTTCGCCCAACACCTCCGCACAGTTCGCATTAACCAACCTGATCTTCCGGTGACTCAGCACTTCAACTCCCCCTCCCATTCCGAATCCGACCTTTCTGTCCTGGGCCTCCTCCATGGCCAGAGTGAGTCCCACTGCAAATTGAAGGAGCGGCACCTCATATTTTGCTTGGTTAGTTTACACCCCAGAGGCATTAACATTGACTTCTCCAATTTCTGGTATTCCTTGCTTTCTCCCTCCTTCACCTCCCCTTCCCAGCTCTCCCACAGCCTGTCTCCGCCTCTTCCTTTCTTCTTCCCGCCCCCCCACACTCACATCAGTTTGAAGAAGGGTCTCGACCTGAAACATCACTTATTCCTTCGCTCCATAGATGCTGCCTCACCCGCTCAATTGTATCCAGATTCTTTCAAGCTGAATGGCTATTCAACACACTGGCCACTGTTTTAGTAACCAGTCCAAACTTAAGGGCCTGTCCCACTAACGCGACTTTTCTGCGACTGTCTTCGACCTTCAAGCTCGAGAGCACTCGCCTGAAAAACCTCGAGCTGAATCGACCGTCAGCAATGAAACCACGAGCTGAATCGACCGTCATTCTGCAACAACACCTACACGCACACACACACACCGCAAAAGTGGGGGCCAGGGAAAACGGGGGAGCGCTGTCTGAAATTAACACCCACGATGAACAGGCAGGTAAAAGACGGCTGCACAATGTACAGCAAGTCCTTTAGAGAGCGTGGGGGAGGGGTCTGTTTACTTACCTTTTTTTTCTCAACGAGCTTTACCTTTGACTACCTTTGATTACCTTCGATTACATATGATAGCATTACGACCTACCTCGACTAACCCTATTAAAAATATCAATTTTTTTCCATGGCGATCTTTTTTTACTCGCAGGCATTTTTCAGCATGTTGAAAAAAACGCCGTGACCTAGCTGTGCCCTCGAGTACGCGGGGACTACTCTCGAGCATGAAGGAGAATTATAAAGACCTCCTAGGACCTTGTGTCGACAATGCTGTGCGTATGAGTCAAGCGTAAACTCTTCTAAACTCGCCAATTAGGTCGTCGCAGTGGGACAGGCCCTTTATTTTATTAAATTTAAATTACCTGAAATTCTCTGCATTTATGATTCTGCTTTTTTTATTTTTTTTTTAAATTATATTAGAAGTAATGTACATTACAGTATTATAAGCCAAAAATAACATAATACATTTAATGTACCACTTCTCGTTTTAAACCTTAAGAAGAAAAAATAATGAAAGTTAGATAAGATAGTAAGTGAGTGAAAAAGTGAGAAGGAAGAACCCGTAGAGACGTAGAACACGAGTAAGAATAAAAAGAAAAAAGAAAAAAAGGAAAGAGAAAAATAGAAAAAAGAAAATATAAGAAAATAAGATAAGATAAAAGGGATGTATCTACTTCGTATCTTTACACACCCCTCACCAGGTCCTGAAACCATTTATTTTCAGTTACGTTGCACCCTATGCTTGTAATAAGTCAATAAATGGAGACCAAATCTTTTGGAAATGGTCTGATTTGCCTGCTCGGACAAATCTCATATCTTCGAGGTGTAACATTTCGGTCATGTTTAAAATCCACATTTTTACCGTTGGTGTGGGAGCATTTTTCCAGAATTTAAGTATGAGTTTTTTTTTGCCATTCTGTCATTCTGTCGCATCACTGCACTGAAGTATTCTGAACCTACCCAATAGAATTATCACACTCACAATATAATTATGCTTAATGTGGAGTGGTTTCAAACTTTTTACTGGTAACAGGCATGATAAATTAAGCTCTCTTATGATGTAAAAATAGATATATGTAAATATGATATTTGTTGCTGCCACAGCTTCTGCTTGATCACCTAAACCTTAAAAGTGGTCAGCAATATACTCCAGTTACCCTACAACTGTCACGACAAAGCCCTGGAGGTATGAACTGTATTCGGAACTATGGATGGGTTCTGTGATGTCTTTGTAATGTACTATATGTAATATATGTCATGTAATATACAATGTAAATGCCAGTGCCCCTTGAGACCAAAAGCAGAAGCTGGAAAATGTACCTGTGCCTCGTGACTGAGCTCGTGACCTTCTGGAAGTTTCAGTCATTGCAGATTAAACTTATCTTACTCGATGTCGGACGTGTTGTCTTTGTGCTAGTCACAACAGGGCCTTACGTGGTCTCAAACTTTACGTGGTGTCAAAGTAAAACAAAAATAATAGTAATATAGCCTCCATGGAAATAAAAGAAAAAGGAAAAGAAGGGTCAACTTGCCTGGAACATTTTCCAGGGCTGCGCAGCCGCCGTCGACGTCGGGTGAGGGCCGGGTACCGTGTAGGCCACAGACAGGTCCGGAGAAACCACCGACGAGAACGGAGTCAACCCGGCCGGGAGAAGAGTCAGCCCAGTCGAGGGAGAAAGCCGGCCGCGTGAGAAGCGGACCAGCGGAGTAAAAAAAAAACGGCCGTGAGAGAAGCGGACCAGTCGTAAGAGAAAGCCCGGTCGCAGGAGACAACCGCAAGCAGAGAAAGCCCGACCGTGAGCAGAAAAGAGGGTCCAGCAACGCAAGAGAAACAGACCGGCCGAATGGGAAAGCCGACCGTGAGAGAGAAGCGGACCAGGCCCCGCGAGAGAAGCGGGACACAGAGCTTACCCAGCCACTGACGGCAGGGCACAGTCCCGACGGGCCGAGCAGCCAGTGTGCCGGTGAGCCAGCGACGAGCCAAACAGTGGGACCAGCAGCAGCGACTTACCTTCCGCAGGGCGTCCAAGGGAGATAGCAGGCAAGTCAACGGAGCAGCGAGAATCGACTTGGCAGTGAGCCAGCGACGAGCCGAGCAGCGGGACCAGCGGCAGAGACGAGCCGTGGAGCCAGCGAAGAGCTGAGCAGCGGGACCAGCGAGGAGCCCAGGAGCTGCCAGGTGGGGTGTGGAGCCAGCAATGGGCGGTGCACCGAGAGTCGAAGAGAAGGTAGCCGTCCCAGACGGAGTGATGGCCGCCGCCACGTTCGAGAGCGCGTCTCCCAGGAAGGCAGTGACCGCCAGGAAAGCGGTGAAGGCGGCTCCCAAGAGCAAGAAGCCCAAGGTGGAGAAGAAGAAGCCCAAGACGCCGAAGTCCCGACCCCGCCACTTGTGTCTGAAATCTTCAGAAACTTTTGTGTACATACTGTTTAAAATAAAACCCAAGTGTTACTGACTTTAGTATGGAGACTTCTTTATTTTGTCAGGAACTTGTGTCTTGTGAGCTTAAAAAAAATTTTTTTTTAAAAACAATTGTGTATGCGATGCGGTAATCATGAGATGGGGCTGATGATTCTGGGACTAGCGGGGAAATGGAAATGTACATTGCTGTAACTGTCTTTAGCTTTTAGACTCTCGGCCTGTCGGTGAGAGAGAGGACAGCAGGATGTGCCTGCATGCTTCTAGTTTCTAACCCCAGTGGCGATAGTTACCAGCCAAGTCTTTACTGAGGAAACAAAGCCAGCCCGCCATGTTCGAGAGCGCGCAGCACAACCTTAGCGACCTTAGCAACACGACAAGTTTAGCGAGGCCAAACTTAGTTTGGTGTCTGTTTTTTGTAATTCACCAGTTTCAATAAATCCTTTTTTATATACAAAAGAAATTGAAAAAATGAAAGTGGTTTGTATTGACTGTGTAAGTTTTTTTTTGTTTGAAGGGAGAGTAAGTCCAGGATAGAGACCTGTAGGCCAGAAAAGACCCCTGTATAGCCGCGGATGGACCACCTGCAGCCAGACGCCCAGCTGGGAGAAACCTGGACAGAGGAGCCAGTCTCCCAGAAGCCAGAAAAAGTCCCCAGAAGACACGATGCGCCAAGATGCAGCGAGAGGCAGGAGCCAGTCTCCCAGTCGCAGCAAAAGGCAACAAGACAGGCCCTTTCTAGAGTTTGAGGTTAAAATGGATATTTTGGGGGGAGATGAGATGCAATTAAAGTGAAAGGGGGGTGTGATGTCTTTAAAGTGAAGGGGGAGTGTGATGTCTTTGTAATGTACTATATGTAATATATGTCATGTAATATACAATGTAAATGCCAGTGCCCCTTGAGCCCCAAAAGAAGAAGCTGGCAAATGTACTTGTGCCTCGTGACTGAGGTCAAGTGACCTTCTGGAAGTTTCAGTCATGGCAGATTAAACTTATCTTACTCGATAGCGGACGTGTTGTCTTTGTGCTAGTCACAACAGGGCCTTACGTGGTCTCAAACTTTACAGGTTCTTTACAGAAATTCCAACCAAGGCTTCCAGCTTCTCTTGCGCCATCTTTGGAATTTATTTAAATTGCTACTTGCTCACCTTGCATAGTCTCATTAAATCATCCAGTATAAAAGTATCTGTGCTGTTGCTTGTCAGAGTGAGATTCAATGTAAATTCATATGATTTCTCATGATCATTGTCCTCCAACACAGCTTATTTTGCCAAATGTACAAACACAGACAAATAAAAATATGAATGTAAGTATTAATGACACAAACAAGAATATATTTGAGTTCTTCGTATGGTCTTCGTATTATGATGTTGAGATGTTTATTACCAAAAGAATTGATATTTCTGGCCCTAGTTTTAAAAGTATCAGAAAAATTGTGAAAGATTTTACAGAAACCATTTTGAGCCACTTTGAGTGGTTTTGTTTGGTATGTTTTTTTTTCTCATAATTAACTAGAATAATTGTATTTGTTGTTCCTTATATCATACCACACATAAGGATATTGTAGATCCTCAACTCATTATTTTCCTCTGATGAAAAAGTAGTAGATGGAACATTATAGGCAGGAGATAATACTGGGCTTTTACAGAATCTCTTCACTCACACTTAAGCACCTGGAGTTGCATTGTAGGAAATAACCCTTGTAATTTGCATTGGTAACAACTATAGCATATAATTCCAGTTTGTGTTAAACATACCAGAACATGGTGGAAATGAAACCTCACAATTTTTATAACGAATTGTTTTTTCTTTAATGTTCGTCCTCTTTAAAGTGATAAATCCTGAACATTACAGTTCTCAACAAACAGAGTGAACCCAACATATTTCATACAGGGCCTGTCCTACAAGCATGCAACTCTATGCAATGAACGCGATCAAACTAGAAGCGGGGGCCGCGCGGAGGTCGGGTGATCCCCTGTACAGGGCCGTTACCACCAGCATGCGCCTGCATGCGGCAAGCGCGACCAAACCGGCAGCAGGGGCCGCGCGGAGGTCGGGTGAGTGGCGCAACGCGGCGCAAAGTGAGGCGAACTTGGAGCGAAGTCTAAGGTAAGTTCGCCAGGACAGAGAGGGGCACAGAGGCACACACACACAGAGGGCCACGGAACCACACACATAGAGGGTTACGGCGGCACCTACAGATAGGTTCACGGAGGCACAATGTCGGGGCGGTGTGTAATGCATCGAGCCGACAAGCCGTTGCCGCGAGGAATTTTTGAACATAGTCAGTTTTTTGGAGCCCCACGCGATGTCGGGATGAACTCCGCACAATTCCGCACGTCTCTGGCGATCGAAGTGGGACCGGCCCCGCGACGCCGGACGGCTCAAGCGACCACGTTAGGTCGGCTAATTGCATAGAGTCACATGCTTGTAGGACAGGCCCTTACTAATGGAGTAAACAGGATCTCCCTCTTTCTGCCCACATCTTAACCTGGGATTCTGATGCAGCATCAGATAACTCAAGGGCAGATGCGCAAGACTTTTAGCCACTCTTGAATGGGAAGTGTGATTTTCTGTACACAACTGGACAGCACTTTTGCTGAAAATAGATGCATCTTCAACCTACCAGTGAACCCCAGTCTGCTGTCTTAAACAATAGTCAATGGATAGCATTGGTAATAAAAACAAAGTCCAAGAAACACACAATGTGCCAGGGAGCAGCAGCACAGAAGAGAAGCAGTTACTATTTCAGGTTGGGACCTTCAGTTCTTCAGATGCAGTCTGACCCACTGAGTGTTTCCAATGTTTTGTGTTTTTATTTCAGATATCGATCATCAGCTATTAATTGTCACAAGAAGTTTTGGCTTCTTACCAGTTTCCTTTGGTATCTGATCACATTCCACTCTTTGCTAATCAACTTTTGTGCAGGAATACATTTCTTAATTGTTGAGTTTTATCTGCCACATTAAAATTTCTAGGTTATATTTTCAAATGAACTTTCTTCTACATGCCAGAGATATTGGCCTTTTCAAGTGATTCTGGCACAAAGTACTTTATGAGAACACAAGAATGATTTTGAATTGAATAATTATCATGCTTTAATTTTTACTTTCCATCAGCAATATCTAATTACCTGAATGAAAGAGAATCTGGTAGACAAAAGCTAAATAAATTAGTTGAAATAATCTGATTTACTCATCTTTCTTATATATTTTCATATTGGTTGAACCAAATATTGCACAGTTAATGTGACGACGAAGCCCTCTCCTCACGCTGAGAATTTAGTTCATTGTATTATGTGGCATTAGAGTTGTGGGATACAATTAGAACAAATCTAGCAGTTCAAAAGTAAGTATCCAAGAGATGCTCTGTATCACTGCCAGCAGCCATATTATATTCCACCACAATCTACATCTGTATGCCCAGAATAACAACTGATACCTTCAATCCAGAGAATCAATCTTGCTTCAGTGAGAGATGTAAAGAGCTTGTTCAGGATGAAGTCCCAGTTTTCCAATCAACCTCATGAAGGATGAATTCCCAAACTTCTAATCTCCCTCATGTAACCCTTGCACTTTTGTGTACCTGAACTTCCTCTGTTCCGTAACACTTTATTCTGCACTCTATTTTCTCTTTTACACTATGTATTCATGTGTGGCATGATTTGCCTGGATAAAACGCAAATCAAAGTTTTTCATAGTATCTCAGTATACGTGACAATAATAAACAAATATTAAAGGTTACACCTAAAAATATGGTGGTAACATGGTTAGACTATGACAAAAAACTATATTCAATGTAAACAAATACAACATACAATAGAATAATCTTGTCAACTGTACAGCATTGGATTAGATTAATGATTCTGCCATGCAGAGACCATTGAATATCTAATTGGAATAAGAACTTCCTTAAACATTGCCAATAAAGGTTGAGCTCAGTATGCGAGTGCAAAAGATACAAAACTAGAACTACCTCAAATACTAGGCTAAGTGGGACCCGTTGGGTCCCAGCTTCACACGGGAGGGTTGGTCCCCCAAAGCAATATTCCACCTCACCACCAATTCTGGTGGCCAGTGGGGGAGTGGGGGTGGGGGCTTTCTGGAATGCTAATATGGGTGTGACCTGAAGGGACTGGTTTCTAGAGGGCTAGTATGAGCATTGTGGGTGGAATGGATCATTGGGCTGACAGCTCAGTCGCTCAAGCCTGGTGTGCTGGCAGCTCGCTCACTCACAGCTGGTGGGCTGGCAGTTAACTCACGGCTATCCCTTGAAATTCCATTTCAAGGCCACCAAATTCAAGTGCAGTTTCCTACCACTTCAAGCAGGGTGTAAGGCCACCAAATTCAAGTGCAGTTTCATACCACTTCAAGCAGGGTGCAAAGCCACCAAATTCAAGTGCTGTTTCATGCCACCAAGCAGGGTGCAAGGCCACCAAATTCAAGTGCAGTTTCACGCCACTTCAAGCAGGGTGTAAGGCCACCAAATTCAAGTGCAGTTTCATACCACTTCAAGCAGGGTGCAGTTTCCTAGCACTTCAAGCAGGGTGCAAGGCCACCAAATTCAAGTGCAGTTTCATACCACTTCAAGTCGGGTGCAAGGCCACCAAATTCAAGTGCAGTTTCATACCACTTCAAGTCGGGTGTAAGGCCACCAAATTCAAATGCAGTTTCATACCACTTCAAGCAGGGTGCAAGGCCACCAAATTCAAGTGCAGTTTCATGCCACTTCAAGCAGGGTGCAAGGCCACCAAATTCAACTGCAGTTTTATGCCACTTCAAGCAGGGTGCAGGCCACCAAATTCAAGTGCAGTTTCATACCACTTCAAGCAGGATGCAAGGCCACCAAATACAAGTGCAATTTCATACCACTTAAAGCAGGGTGCAAGGACACCAAATTCAAGTGCAGTTTCATACCACTTAAAGCAGGGTGCAAGGACACCAAATTCAAGTGCAGTTTCATACCACTTCAAGCAGGGTGCAAGGCCACCAAATTCAAGTGCAGTTTCATACCACTTCAAGCAGCGTGCAGTTTCCTACCACTTCAAGCAGGGTGCAAGGCCACCAAATTCAAGTGCAGTTTCATGTTACTTCAAGCAGGGTACAAGGCCACCACATTCAAGTACAGTTTCCTACCATTTCAAGCAGGGTGCAAGGCCACCAAATTCAAGTGCAGTTTCATATGATTTCAAACAGGGTGCAAGGCCACCAAATTCAAGTGCAGTTTCATACCGTTTCAAGCAGGGTGCAATGCCACCAAAGACAGAGTCGTGATCTCTCCCTCCCCCATCTTGCAGAGACTGAGCCACGCCCACACTTCCGGGTTTTATAGTCCCTCCCCCCCACCCCCCCCCCCCCCCCCCCCCTCAATAAGGCAAAAGCCACTTTTCCATTTTCCACAAGGCAAAAGCCACTTTTCCATTTTCTCAACTTTAAGCTGAGTTGGGACCCTTTTTCCTGTGCTCAACTTTAGATTTATTGGCTTCATTGAAAACATCCAATGGTGGAAAATTTGCCAGTCCAGCAACACAGTGTTTTGGATTAAAGAAGCACCAGAAAACAAAATGCCTAAATAATCTATAAATTATCCCACCAACCTCCAATAAGGCATTAATAATACTATCTCTTTTGTAATTGGCACAATTCCTATAAACTCCATGCACCAGTTTTAACTGGGCAGCGAGGTACATCGGAAGGATCTGCTGCCCACTATTTTCATTTTTGTCATTTCACAGGTTCTCAATAGTAGCTCCATTCCATTCATAAGATTACCATTTTTACAAAAGCAGATTCTGTGCTTTGGGCAATCTACAAAGGCTGATGACAAGTTATTCACTCTTTTTCTCTGTTCATGTTTGCTGCCTGGTCTGTAGAATATTTTTAGCATTTCCTTTTATATTCCACACAGAACAGTTCCTCATCAATTTAGTAAACTTTGCAAACATCAGAATCGAAAAAGGAACAAAAACTGGGTGTGTTAGTGTATTAAAGTTCTTGAAATTGAATGTGTCAACCCTCATGATTACAAAAGGCGATCTGTAAACACGAGTATTATTTGTTTTGTAAAGGCTATTGACCAATTAAAATTGTAACCACAAGCACTCGCTTAATCCTAACATTTATGCAGGAATTTAATCACTTAATTTCTATGTAGCAATATAAATACCCCTGTGCCCATTTAGTCCCATTAGGATTGAGATGAGGAAAAACTTATTCACCCAGAGAGTTGTGAATCTGTGGAATTCTTTCCACAAATGGCAGTGGAGGCCAACTAACTGGCCCTCCCTTTTCAAGAGAGGGTTAGATTTTGCACTTAGGGCTAAAGGAATCAAGGGATATGGGGGAAAAAGCAGGAATGGGATATTGATTTTAGATGATCATTCATGATCATATTGAATGACGGTGGTGGCTCAAAGGGCCGAATGGCCTACTCCTGCACCAATTTTTCTACGTTTCTATGCAAATTGGAACTTTCAAGAATTTATTTGCCCAAATATATTTTGTGATTTCCATTTTTGTTTTAATTAACTTTACAAAAAAATCTTAATCCAAGAAATAATGGGATTGATTGTTATTTTGTCAAGGAGCTCTAGAGCTGGGAATGAGATCATCTGAGAAGAATCATCCAAATTACTCTGCAAAATAAATATTTTTGCAAACTGCAGGCAAATCATTTTATCTTTACCAACAAAAACTGTTTTGTTATTTAGGGTTTTCTTTAAAGTAAGCTACATCTTGAAAACAATATGTAGTCCCGTGCGAAAAGTTCCTATGGCAATCCATTGATTTAAGGTTATGCAACAGCTGTAATTGTTGATTTATGGTGAAATGTGAATATGTATAGGAAATTCCAACTTTTGCAATGAAGTCTCAGGTGCAAAAACACAGTAAAATATGATGCAAGCCCCTATATACAAAGCAGGAAAATGTTTATTTGTGTATCGTGTGCAACAAAATTAGAGAAAGTTTTGTCATAAAGAAACTTACAACTTTGTTACAGGAGCCTAGGATATAATTGGCAAAGTCAAGAGGTTTTCGGAGAGAAAAAAATCCTATTTCTTTCACTCAACCTTTTGATAGAATCCCACTGCAACTACTCACCGAGTAGCACTTACACTCTTATTTTCATGAGAAGCATGGAGGAGAGGGTGTAGTGACAGCTGCAGAATATTTGTGGACATTCCCAGACTACAAGGAACAGAATTAGGCTGAATTAATGTGATCATCAGTTGTCATGTGAATATGGGTTAAGAAGGGAAAAACAAAATTGAAGCCAGATAAACAATGTGAGGCAATGATCAATTGCAATACGAGGAAGACTTGCAGCTCATGGACCAGGGCAGTCTGCCTCATTTGCCTATATTGAACCAATATTCGGACTGGTGGGGTGGATAGAAAGAAAGCAGCCATACTAACATTCTGAAAGAAGAGATGCCTGCTCTTTTCAATTGCAACCTTCACGTGGTCCGCCCTGTTTTGACGAATGCAATCAACCCGGCGTGCACAATCAAATAAGATCAAATAGAACAAGTTGTCCTACAACTTTAGGCTGTGCACGCCATACGCAAGAAGAAATTTTCAAATATGTATAGTCTTCGAACTTGCTTCGTACGTTGGTCAGTACTTGCAAAGCGAACAGAAGCCAATGGAATTTCTAAATTATAATATATTTACAATTTTCAGACTCAAGACCTGACCTTGAAACATTGTACACACTGATTGTTATATCTGCCCCCAATAATTTAATATCTGCCATTCAAGAACTGTTCCATTGCATTACGATCCTTTAGACTGGATGTTATAGTTCAATAGTTCAAAATTCCTTTATTGTCACGTGAACCCTAAGGTACAATGAAATTTGATATGCCATACAGTCACACCATAAAAAGCAACAAGATGCAATATTACATTACAAATTAAACCTAAACAGCCACCACAGCGCCATGTGAGAATCCCTAGGCACAGCAAAAGTGGAGATCCACAGCCATCAGTACAATGTCCGGGCCACACACATGCTCTTCACCGTGATGTGACCAGAGTTGCACTGACCGCTTGTCGCTCTCTCTGCAGTCCCTGTCGCCCGAACCGTCAGAAAGCCTTCCGCATTCGCACCGGACTCCAGGACGCTCCCATGGCCCGACACCCCAGCAAACACCGAGACCACTGCACTCACGGCAATCCCCACCAGCGCAGGCAGCATCCATCTTGCTTTCGGTGACCTCGCACTCCTCACTGTGATGGAAGGCGAATAATTTTGACCTTCTTCCTTCTTTTCTCCCGCGATTGGGGCGATCGAAATATCTGCAGTCGGGGCGCTCGAAACATCTTCAATCGGGGCAATCGATGCTCTCGCAGTCGGTGATCGAAGCTCCCCCACAATGGGGCGATCGAGGCTCCTACAGCTGGAGTTCCCAAAGTCGCTCCATGATGTTAGGCCGCAGTGCGGACGGGGATACGATCAGAAAAAGTCGCATCTTCGTCGGGGGAAGAGATTAAAATAAAGTTTCCCCCACCCCCCACATAATACAAAAACTAAAGATCAACTAAAACATACAAATAAAACGGACTAAAAACAACAAAGAAAGGGACGACAGGTTGTTGGCGAGGCTGCCTCTCATGGTGCCACCCGGTATACAAAAGTTCCATCCATTTCTTCCAATAGTTTAAGCAGATATTAAAAAAAATCATATTATTTTCCAATCATGGAGTCCTGGACAAGATCCATCTTCCAGTGCTCAGCAATATAATTTTTGCGAGTCCTTCAAGCAGTTCTTAATGAGAAGCTGCTAGCACAGAATTGACAGGTGAATTTATCTTCATATCATTAGTCACTGAACATCTGTAACCAATTGAGGTACTACATACATCTAGAAGTTTTAAATTGGAAAAGGAAAAAATGGTAAGTGTTATGCAATGAGAATGTTTGGGATGACTCACTACCTGATTTGGTATCCCTCCCTAACGAGAAGCACTTTGCTCATATGGGTTATTGAATGAGAACTCATCATGTAAAAAATTATTGATACAGGCTGAAATCACATCACATGACTTCTCATAATGTGATGGTAGATTATGTGCTCCATCACTCTGTCACTGACTATGAACATTTTGTTCTACTTAAGAGATCACAAAGTGGGGAACAATATGAAAGCATCACCTGGCCTGTTTCAAACAACTCCTGGTAACTGGGAAGTTTACAAGAATCTGGAACTAGGCCACCTGTTCAAACCAATCCGATACCCCACAGTAAAGTGGTTTATGGTGCAGTTGGACTAAAACTTTAAAAATATATATACATTTGGACTGAGCAGCATACTGAGATCGTACCCTGTCCATTAGCTCTGGTTGAGATTCATGACAGCAATATCAGCATGAAGGTCTGTCTCAGTCCTTTCTATGCACAAAGGACTAACAAACGCAGAAGCAATTCATACTGTAAAAGTAGTATACAGTACTTTATAAGAATTGCAAAAAATGCTGTTAAAAATATTTATATAAAGGTAAAAACTCAAGGTGATTCTTTCAGTGAAAGTAATGACAATCTTTCACTTAATATATTGGAAATGTTTTCTCAACACTGTATAAATGCCAAACCTCATAATTTCAACATTGATTATCGGTTGTCCTTTGGAAATAGTTCAGATATTTGTCTGGAAATTAAGTGTGTAAGTGTTCTGTTTTTGTGTACTGTACAACATAATTTCAATGACAACTAAAATGTGAATGAAAATAGGAATTACGGTATGGATTGCAAAATCTACACTTTTTGTTCTTGTATCTTTATCCATCTGTCATAGAATGCAAAAGATCCTAAACTCTGAAATTCATTTACTAACCTTTCCATCACTTTATCTCTGCTTCTTTAAGATGCTCATTATAGTTACAGTACTTCTTTGATTAAGCTGTTCATCTTCTTCCCTAATATTCACCATGGGACATGTTATTCAATTTTATTCAATAGTGTTCACGTGAAGTATCATGTGATATTTAACTGAGGTATTACTTTTGTTGGGCCTTGACTTCTATTGAAGGACCTTCAGGCAGGCAGAATGAAGGATTTAAAAAACAATGAATCTTCGATTCATTCTTCCATGGAGCCAGAACAGATAACCTGGGGTTCCTTTGGATTTACAGCAGCCCATACCTAAAATGTTAATAATGTCTAATGTCCCATTTTGGACATTGGAGGAGGTTCTTAATTGGAGTGCTCCTGCCTGTTGAGCAAAGTCTGAATCCGAAAACAGGTCTAAAGGAGTGGATGTTGCTGATGTACCTGTCTCCATTTTGCTCCGAGGGTGGCACTGGATCTTATAGAACCACTTGGCACCTTGTCAATGTTGATTTCCCTGTGGAATTAAGTAGAGAATTCCAGGATTTTTCTCAGCTGACCCCTGATTGTGTACGGCGTTAAAAAGTACTTTGCAAATTTAAAAAAGATGAAAGGCATTTTTTGCCATCATTTATACCTAGATAATTAACTATCGAGGTAGATCACGAATACACTCAGAATTTGTACCAGCTGCTTCCTTTTGGCAAACCTTCTATCTAATTAGTTAATTGTTCTTGTGTTAATCTCTATGAACCTTTTATGTGGAACATCCTCAAATGACTTTTCAAAATCTAAACCGATTATATCCATCTCAGAAAAAGGACATAATGGGGAAATGTCATTGTGTATTCCAGGTCAATCATCTGGGGGCCAGATAAGCATGAAAATAGGTTATTTTTGAAAATAGGTTATTTTTTAACATTTGGGCCAGCTGCTGTTTCATCCATCTGCTTGACCAAAATACCTCTTCCATGTTGGATGGAGTTTTGGTTAAAAACATTAAATGGGCAAAGTTAACAAAATTCTGTTCAATCCTCAAACTATATCCCACACTGCTTCCCGATGTTTCAGATTGGTCTAGGGACCTAATGAAAAGGTTAGCAACTATTATTTTTTGCTCTTGACCTCGGGTGTTATCAGTTTAGAGCTTGCATGTTCTCCTCGTCACCGCATGTGTTTTATCTGGGTGCTTCTGTCTTCTCCCATATCCCAAAGTCATGCGAGTTTGTAGGTTAATTGGCTTCTGTAAAATTTCCCTTAATGGGTAAGGTGTGGATGAGAAAGTGGGATAACATAGAACTAGTGTGAACAGATGCTTGATGTTGGTTTGGACTCTGTGTGCTGAAGGACCTGGTTCCATTAGAGGTACAGGATGTATTAAATTAACTACATTTAAAAATCAGACCTTTCTGCGGGAAGTTTATAATGGCCCCTCCTTATATACTGTAGTTAATTATCCAGGTAGAAAAGACTGCAAAAATGCCTTTCATCTTTCATAAGTTTGCAAAGTACTTTAGAAGTTGTGATTGCTATAATGTCAGAAACTTACCAGTGAATTGTGAATAGGGAAATAAAAATGGAACTATCTAATTCGGTGGCCATTTGGTTGAGCAATAATGATTAACCAACACATAAGAGTGAACTTTGTTGCTTAATTTATACATTCTACTAGGGAATATTTTACAACCAATGGCACATTTGGCTCTATGAGACCTCATTGCATAAGTAACACATTAGTTTATAATCTCATCTCAAACATGCATTACCAATCATGCATCATCATATGTATTGTACAGAACATCAGTTAGGCATTGAAACAGAATCATACAGCATGGGAATAAGCCCTTCAGCTCAGCTTGTCCATATTGACCATGCTCCCATTTACCTGCATTGACCCATATCCCTCAAACCTTTCTTATAGTTGTACCTATCCAAATCTTTTTTTTAATGGTGTTATTGTACCTTCCATAACTGCTTCCTATAGCAGTTTGTTCCATATGCACATCACCCTCTGTGTGACAGAATGTTCCTCAGGTTTTTATTAAATCTCACCTTAAACCAATGCCCTCCAGTTATTAATTCTTCAACCTTGGGGAAAATACATTTGCTTAGTTTGACTGGAACTTTAAAGCACAGCCTTTAGCCTTGGAGACAGAAAAACTGCCACTGCACCACAAGTGCCACGTAGAGTAATTGTATACGACCAATACATCCAAAAGGAAAGAGGGTCGTGAATCATTGGAATTCCGTGCATAAGGCTGCGGATGGTCAATTGCTGAACATTTTAGTGTGGTGTGGTAAAAGATCAGCCATGATCTTATTGATTGGTAATGCAGGCCAGAGGAACCAGATGGCCTACTCCTGACTCCACTTTTTCTTCACTTTTAGATCGTGAAGGGTCCTGCGGTTACATGTGCGATATGTTTTCTGTCAGCCTGCATTTCAATTCCATTAAGAGCATGATTGTAATCCATAACGTAGACTCCAGTAAACATTTACTCATGCCAACATGGTCTCCACATGCTAATATCAAAAGTGGAACCAAAGCCCTTTCCCGCATGATATCATAGGGAAATATTGGCAGGTTAATCTATTTAGAATTGCTTTGCACACCTTCTACCATCTGGATCAGAATTCATCTTGGCAGTGGTTTAGATACTTAAGGGGGAAAGATAAAGTATTTTGAAATTTCAGAGTATGTCAGCACTATCTAACATTATATCCTTTTGAAGTTTCAACTTGGTGTTTTTTTGTACTCACTACCATTTTTGTACTGCACTACCATTACACAATTATTTCCTATTACTTTGTTCCATTCTAAGTGTATTTATGATGGAGTTTCTATAGTATGTGATATAAATGCTGTCAATAGAATAACATGTTATTCTAGCCTAATCTTCTAAATTTGAGCTGCGCCACATAAAATGGAAATTGTAGTAGGCTACCCAGCTAGATAGGAACATAATAGGAGCACATTTAAACCTAACATCGGACAGGAAACATTGTCATTGGTTTCAACTGAGTAAATTTGGGTGGAAAATGATATCCGGCCATTATTTCTGCATTACTTTACTGCCCATTATCTCTGCATTACTTTACTAAACTTTACTAATGTCATACTGTGCTAAAAATGATATGTTTTAGTAGGTCCTGACTCGGTACTAATTGGTAGCCTTGTGTCCAATCATTGTACTCTCAATAATGCAACTATGCTCCTCGAATATCAAACCAAATAGTTATGTTACTCAGGCTTGAGGTGATTTCTCCTCTTCTTTTCTCGAGAACACTTCCACTGAAGGTCAACTGCCATGAAACAACAGTAAGTAAGTAAGCAAGTAAGTTTATTGGCCAAGTATTCACATACAAGGAATTTGCCTTGGTGCTCCGCCCACAAGTAAGAACATGACATATAGTGACAGTTATGAATGACTCAGAAAACACTAAACATTAATAATAATATGACATTAATGATAAAACACCATTGATCAAGCATTTCATCCAACAAAATACCAGATCAAAGGGAGGCTACAGATTTTTGGCTGTTGAGTAGAGCAACTACTCGTGGATAATAGCAGTTTTTAAGTCTGGCTGTGGCAGCTTTGACAATCCGGAGTCGCCTTCCAGAGGGAAGTGATTCAAAGAGTTTGTGGCCAGGGTGAGAGGGGTCAGAGATGATCTTGCTAGCTCGCTTCCTGGCCCTTGCAGTGTAGTTTTATCAATGGAGGGAAGGTTGCAGAAAATAATCTTCTCTGCTGATCGGACGATTCGCTGCAGTCTCCAGGTGTCGAAAAGAATGTGAGAACAGACGCTACGATGGCCGTGTAGAATTGAACCATCATTGCCTGTGGCAGATTGTGATTCTTCAGCTGCCACAAGAAGTACATCCTCTGTTGTGCCTTTTTGACCGAAGGCAAAACACTCCATTTACAATAAGATTCTAAAGTCCAGACACAAAGTGCTGGTGGAATTCAGCTGGTCAGCTAGCACTTCTGGACGATAATAGACAGATTACATTATGGGGCAGAATCTTTCTTCAGAGCCATCTTCTGGATCCTTCTATAGACTGTCCAGTTCCCTCTACAGATACTATCTGATCTGCTGAGTTACACCAGCACTTTTGTTTTGTTCAAGATTCTAAAGTGCATTGTCCAAAGACCACACAGCATCAAATGATGTCCTATGTATATTGATTGTTGCAGTTGGGATCTGAAATATTAATTTAGCATTTTAATTTTTTCGTGCTGCAAATCATTTTTGTCCGTTGGATTATGTGCTGATGTTTCTCATCACTTAGTTTCAAATTAAGGGGAAGAATCAGTTAAATTGAAAACTCATCAAATAAATGATTTTACTGATTAAACCCTGGCTGCAATCTTGTTTTTAAGGTCAACTGACCTATTAACTACAGTATGTACAGATTTTGACAGTAGTATTGGGGGAGGTGATTAGCAGACAAAAAGGAAAAATGGCAAATAAGGACCAAGATGAAAGGAAGCTAAAGAATAAATGTGAGGGATTTGGAATTTATCGTGTAAAAAAAAAATGCTTGCTCTTTACTTGAATTGATTTACCATGTGTTTCTCTAACAACACATTTTTTATATGCATATATTTAAATCTTGTTTATCTTTTTGCAATCCAGTTGGTATGTAAATGCAAATACAGGTTGCAACGCTATCACTAAGCTGAAGGATTTTTTTTGTGTGGGCTCACAGAAACCACTGATGGATAATAAAGAAAATTATGGATATTGAACACAATCTGTGATGTTATTTTTGTTGTTGAAATATCAAGGTGATGCTCATTTGGACATATGGGATGAAATAAACTCTGGGAAATTAACGCTGTATGCTATTTCCAGCTGAATTGATAGATGTTATTTATTTTTTATTATCACAGCAAACGTCTGCTTAGTTTTGTTGCTGAGTAATGGTATCTTCAAGAAGCACTGAATTTAACATGATTATTGCAAATGTGCCAAATGATTGTCCCCATTTGACAACTAGAAAATAGCACAGTCAGTGTATTATTATTTTTGGATCAGTGCAGAATCACATGCTTGCCAGTAACTGGTGCCAAATCCTGTCAGCCATAAATCCTATGTTGTAAGAAATCTCTGCATTTGAGCAGAGGGCCAATTAAGGGAATAGAAAATTGATCAGCCATTGAAAGTACGGCTTTATGGTATTTTTGAAAATATGTCTATGTTTTTAAGAACTGTTGTACCATGTAAAGAGGTTAAGTACTTTATCAGGTTTCAACAACCACAGATTGTGGACGAGTAATCCACATCCATCATGTAGCCATATGGGTTGGTACGGGGTACACAGCCAGATCCGCATGCCTGTTTCATATTGCCCGTGTGCCTGTTTTATATTGCTTGGACTCATGCTAAGCTGTAATTGCATTCAGAGCTGGCACACCTGCAAATAGCTGACATTTCATTCTCAAATGAATCAGTTGCAATGCAGCCATAGAGCAGGAATATGAAGCTTGCAATGTGGAATGTACTCTTCATCAACATTGCCGCATAATATTTATATGGTAAATTATGTTTATAACAATGTTGGTAAATGAAGATAGTCAAATCTAATGGAATATATTCTAAATAATGTATTAATTCCTCTTGTTTAA
This sequence comes from Raja brachyura, assembly GCA_963514005.1. The sequence goes on from OY740784.1 coordinate 87,434,928, forward strand.
TATTTCAAATTTAACATGTCCTGAAAAATCCTTGGAATATTATTTATTTTTGGGTTGTGGGGTTTGTTGGTTCTCACAAAGCTCCCATAATGCTCCCACAAAACCCCTTCTTACTATGTTTAGGTACTGTATAAATGCAGTGTTATCTGGCATGACTCCACTTTTCTGGGATTTGAAGATTAATGCTCTGAATTATAGTCTGCCACAGAACAAACCATGATCCTGCTTGGGCAAACACCAAAAGTGCTACACAAAGAATTCTATGAAAAATCCACTGGAATGCGAACATCAGATATTTTCAGTTTCACTAGTTGTGTCTTCATTGTCTTGCCTCCAGTCCAACCTTTCAAAATCTTCTTCCCTGTAATCTGAAAAGACCACTGATAGATGCTGCCTCACCCGCTGAGTTTCTCCAGCTTTTTTGTCTGCCTTCGATTATTCCAGCATCTGCAGTTCTTTCTTAAACTGATTTTTGCTTTGCACTGCCAAATCATGCAGCGTGCATAGAAGGTTTTAGGACATATCCAGAAATCAGCCATTGTTTACTCCTGACATTCTCAATTGCATAGCAGTCCTGAAGTTCCATCTGCTGAATCAAACTTTCACACTGGTCAGGGTCTCCCCTATGCACCGAGCCAGACGCTGACATCTCCCTAGGGACAATTCCTCACTGTCTATTTGATACTGTCTAGTTTCTGCCATTTTATTGCCTGGGGATAGTTCTAGCTAGTATTAGTATGTAATTATTGATTCCATGGAGGGCTGAAAGCTGTTCCTCAGTGAAATTGGATGGTCAACTGCCTGATGCTCACAGAGTGCATGTTAGCTGTCTGACTCTTCTAAATGTTTGTCATTGTCATTGGATCTTACAGGCATTTTGCCAGATAGTGCATATGGATAGAGAGCAGGGATAGCTTTTATTTGGCCTGTTATGACTACATGTAACATCTGTAGCAATATCAATGGTGCTAAATGCTGTCAGCCATAAATTCTATTTTGTAGGAAATCTCTGCATTTGAGCAGAGGGCCAATTAAGGGAATAGAAAATTGATCAACCATTGAACGTACTGCTTTATGGTATTTTTGAAAAATACGTCTATGTTTTTAAGAACTGTTGTACCTTATAAAGAGGTTAAGTGCTTAATCAGGTTTCAGCAACCACAGATTGTGGATGAGTAATCCAAATCCATCATGTAGCCATATGATATGACTTGAATGTCCCCAGGTAGAGCAGGCAAACCTGAATGAACATAGGGCTAAAGCTGTTTAACTGGTGTGTGTCCATCTTTACATTTGTGAGCTTTGATGTTTTGTTGTTTATTTTGGCAATCCTAATTAGTAGGTTCCTCAGAAATAGAATATATGATACATATTTACTAAGTAGAACCTAACTGAGAGTCAACGGTCATTTGATATCTAATTTGCCAGTCAACATGCACAGATTTGGATTTTTCTTGGGTTGGATTTGAGATGATTGTTTAGGTAATCTGACATTGTTAAACTCTTGTTATCAAAGTCCTGCATGAATCAAATGCAGACATTAAAACATGTAGTCACTGATTCTAGTGTCAATGTTGACTGTGTAAAAGTTCAATTTACTGTTTTGATCACATTTGTTCAACATTTGTTCTTTAAGAGACTAAGTGCAGCTAAGATCCAATCATGAGTCATGACACATGACATAGTTCTTCGATGCAGTGTTGGACAGTATCATGCACAGCAGACAAGCCCACTAAAGCAACATCAAATGATCAATGACAACAATGTTGGAATCCATCTTCAACGTTTGGAATTAATTGCCACTAATATTTAAAGACAGGAGTAATTTACAAATTTCCACTTCCAGATCATTGCCAGGGAATGATTTGGGAATTTGAGTAGGTTGTGTTAAAAAAAAGTCCACCACTTAAATAAATGGACAAACAATTACAGTGGAAATACCTGGAGTATGTTACTTAGATAAAGTGTTTACCAGGAGTAAACATTTATTATGCCGCCCCACTTGACATTTGAAATGTGCATTTCACTACAAGTCAAGTATGCACAAGTACATTGATGAAGATACAATGAAAATCTTGCTTACAGCACCATGGCAGGCACATTAGCTCGGACAATAAGCAAAAATGTCAATTACGCACAAATTACCCAAAACAATAAAAAAAATAAAAGATAATGCTGAGAAACGAAATATTAGTCCAAAGACAAATTGATAACAGGTCCATGTTACTGCAAGAGATGAAAATGACATTTCTTAGTCCCTGAAGTATGGAAGGCATCAATGCTTATCAAATATTTGATTGTTTGACCATATTTAGATAATAACAATAGATGATTATGACCCAGTATTTTCAATTTCATTCTCCTCCAAAATACTTATTTAGCTCTTGGTTTTTGAAGGCGTTAATTGGATTTACCTCCTGTGTCTATTATAACTTGCACAGACTCTCCACTCTTATGGGAATACAGATCTCATCTCATGTCTAACACAGTTTGAGGCTTGCTAAATCGGTACCTGTACCCTACTTTTGTTCTCTTAGACCAAGTTAAATAGCTTTCTTATGCCTACCATTTTCAAAATCTTTTAACCTTTTAAACACAGTGTTCACTTCCAATATTCTTTCCTCCAATTAAAGTGATGAACCATGGAGGATTCAAATTAAGGTGAATAGCAGCCAGTATAAAAATGCTGATAGGCAAACGGGTGTAAACATCAGATCTATAATCATGAAAGTTGAGAGAATAACATATGGAGTCATAGAGTGACACAGGCACGGAACTCGTTATCAAAACATGGAGGGGACCGGGGGACAGGGGGGGGACACAATTATTTGACAGCCATGCGCGCATGCGCACACTCACACACACATGCGCGAGGCTTCGGAGGCTCAATCCAGCGCTAAATGCATCTCAACTCTGCCTGGCTCGCCGGGTAAACCTACAGCCCTGACTGGATTGACGGGACACCAGCGCTGCTTCTCCACACTGGCCATATTTCCCGCAAGCCCAGGCAGAGTGAGCTGGGTTTAGCGCTGCTTCGCTGCGCTGGCTGTGGGCCTGAGGGTACAGCTCGCATCTGACTCCTGACCTCTCTGGCCACCCGTGGGGAGGGGGGGGCACTCGGGTGGGGACGGGACAGCGCCGGAGACCCGGCCGGGATCGAATGCTGGCGTTGGTGAGGCGCAGATCTGTGCCATGTCTCCCTCCTCCAATCATCGCGCTGTATCCTCAGTCCCACTCCCCCCCGCACTCCTCCCTCTTCCAATCATCGCACTGAATCATCATGTCCTGCCCCCATATCCTGCTGACCGATGTCTCTCTCATCCAATCGGCGCCCTCGATCAGCAGTCCCACCTCCACTGTCTCGCGGAAAGCGGAGATTTTAAAATCCGGATGACAAAAACTTGGGGGGAATGTCCCCCACCTCTCAGAACATGGGGGGGATGTGTCCCATCTGCCCCCCCTGGGTTTTCCGCCCCTGAGTGATACAGTGTGGAAACAGGCCCTGCAGCCCAAATTGCCAACACCGGCCAAGAATGCCCCAGCTTGCGCTTGATCCATATCCCTCCAAATCTGTCCTATCCATGTACCTGTCTAACTGTCTCTTAAACAATGGAATAGTCCCAGCCTCAACTACCTCCTCTGGCAGCTTCTTCCATACACCCATCACCCTATGTGTGAAAAAGTTACCCCTCGGATTCCTATTAAATCTTTTCCCCTTCACCTTGAACCTATGTCCTCTGGTCATTGATTCCCCTACTCTGTGCAAGAGGCAGCACATCTACCCGTCAATTCCTCTCATGATTTTGTACACCTCTATAAGATTCCCCCCCATCCTCCTGTGCTCCATGGAATAGAGACCCAGCCAACTTAACCTCTCCCTATAACTCACACCCTCTAGACCTAGCAACATCCTCATAAATCTTTTCTGAATCCTTTTAAGCTTGACAATATCTTTCCTATATCATGGTGTCCAGAACTGAACGCAGTATTCTAAATGCGGCCTCACCGACATCTTATACAACTGCAACATGACCTTCCAACTTCTATACTCAATATTCTGACTGATGAAGGCCAAAATGCCAAAAGCCTTTTTGATCACCTTATTTACCTGCGACTCAACCTTCAAGGAACCATGCTCCTGTACTCCTAGATCCCTCTGCTCTACAACACTACCCAGAGCCCTACCATTTACTGTGTAGGTCCTGCCCTTGTTCGACGTCCCGAAATGCAGCACATCACACTTCTCTGTATTAAATTCCATCAACCATTCCTCCGCCTTCCTAACGGGCCAGCAACTGAGGCACACCACTAGTCACAGGCCTCCAGTCTGAGAAGCAATCTTCCTCCATCACCTTCTGCTTCAATAGACAATAGGTGCTGGAGTAGGCCATTTGGCCCTTCGAGCTAGCACCGCCATTTAATATGATCATGGCTGATCATCCCCAATCAGTACCCCGTTCCTGCCTTCTCCCCATATCCCCTAACTCCGCTATTTTTAAGAGCCCTATCTATCTCTCTCTTAAAAGCATCCAGAGAACCTGCCTCCACCGCCCTCTGAGGCAGAGAATTCCACAGACTCACCACTCTCTGTGAGAAAAAATGTGTTTCCTCGTCTCCTTTCTAAATGGCTTACTCCTTATTCTTAAACTGTGGCCCCTGGTTCTGGACTTCCCCCAACATCGGGAACATGTTTCCTGCCTCTAGCGTGTCCAAACCCTTAACAATCTTATATTTTTAATGAGATCCCCTCTCATCCTTCTAAACTCCAGAGTGTACAAGCCCAGCTGTGTACATCCTTCTAAACTCCAGAGTGTACAAGCTGCTCCATTCTCTCAGCATGTGATAGTCCCGCCATCCCGGAAATTAACCTTGTAAACCCACGCTGCATTCCCTCAATAGCAAGAATGTCCTTCCTCAAATTAGGGGACCTAAACTGCACACAATACTCCAGGTGTGGTCTCACTGGGGCTCTGTACAACTGCAGAAGGACCTCTTTGCTCCTATATTCGATTCCTCGTGTTATAAAGGCCAACATGCCATTCGCTTTCTTCGCTGCCTGCTGCACCTGCATGCTTACTTTCATGGACTGATGAACAAGGACCCCTAGTTCCCGTTGTACTTCCCCTTTTACCAATTTGATGCCATTTGGATAGTAATCTGCCTTCCTGTTTTTGCTACGAAAGTGGATAACCTCACATTTATCCGCATTAAACATCATCTGCCATGCAACTGCCCACCCCCCCTGTCCAAGTCACCCTGCATTCTCATAGCATCCTCCTCACAGTTCACAATGCCACCCAGCTTTGTGTCATCTGCAAATTTGCTAATGTTACTTTGGATCCCTTCATCCAAATCATTGATGTATATTGTAAATAGCTGGGGTCCCAGCACCGAGCCTTGCGGTACCCCACTAGTCACTGCCTGCCATTCTGAAAGGGACCTGTTAATCCCTGCTCTTTGTTTCCTGTCTGCTAACCACTTCTCTATCCATGTCAGCACTCTACCCCGAATACCATGTGCCCTAATTTTGCCCACTAATCTCCTATGTGGGACCTTATCAAATGCTTTCTGAAAGTCCAGGTACACTACATCCACTCACTCTCCTTTGTCCATTTTCCTAGTAACATCTTCAAAAAATTCCTGAAGATTAGTCAAGCATGATTTCCCCTTCGTAAATCCATGCTGACTCGGACCGATCCTGTTACTGCTATCCAAATGTTTGGCTTTTTCATCTTTTATAATTGACTCCAGCATCTTCCCCACTACCGATGTCAGGCTAACTGGTTTATAATTCCCTGTTTTCCCTCTCCCGCATTTCTTAAAAAGCTACCCTCCAATCCACAGGAACTGATCCTGAGTCTATAGAACATTGGAAAATTATCACCAATGCATCCACGATTTCTAGAGCCACTTCCTTAAGTACCCTGGGATACAGACCATCAGGCCCTGGGGATTGATCAGCCTTCACAGGGCTCGAAATTAGCGGTTGCCCAGGTGCCAATGGCTACTCAAAGCGCCGCTGGGCAACCTAAACACCGAGTCATTTTGCCCGACTTGGCAACCAGATACTGGTTTGTACTTGGTGCTGTATTGAAGATGGATGAATTAAATTGTGAACACGTGAAACATTAAAACTGCAGTGTTCGATAAAGAACACGTTATTAAAGAATTCATTTTAACGGCAAATCAATGCTCTTAATATGGAGTATCAGTACTGTAGTTATTTAATGAGCAACATTCACAACTATACGTACGCATATATGTTACCATGGTCCAGGATTTATTGACACATGTTGATCATACGCTGAATAATCCAACCACATTTTTGTTTGGAAGTGGGAAGAACTAATAAAAATTGCATTAATTGCAATGTGTAAAAAGAGTTGAGATAGTCTTATAATTTTGCTGCATGTCATTGTGGTATATTTCATGTCTTGATTGGTGAATATGTTTAGTTTGTGACTTTATTTGAAGCAGAAATAATATGTGAATACTTCATTGAGTATAATTCCGACTGGTAACTATGCACTTCGTCCGAGCACATTATCGCATGCGTCATGCAACCCATCTTAAATGACCACCTAAACTGTCATTTGACAACCTAAAAAGCTGCCAAGGATGCCCGGCTGGCAACAGGGAAAAAAAGTTAAGCATGAGCCCTGACTTGTTCTATTTGATCTTTTGTTTGTGCTTGTCGGGTTGATTGCATTAGTTGAAACAGGGTGGACCACGTGAAGGTTGCAATCTCCCACCCCACATACTGTACTGTATATAAGTGAATATTTCACATATTTTGCATACAGATGGGACATTTGAAAATTGGGATATATAAGAAAATCAGCAAACCAATAACATTCAAAATTCTTTGATCGTGTTTGATCAGATGCTGAAGAAGGTGGTATCCTGTGAGAGAAATCTCCATTTTCACTTCCAGTAGAGAAATTAAAAATTCAGGTAATATTTGGAATGGTTTTATTGATTACCGTTTCTCTATCTTTCTATCGCTGGTACATTGTACTGCCTGCCTGTTGATGTTTTCATTTTTCCCAGTTGCTAATTGCCCACTTTAATTGCCCACTTTTCCTATTTTAAATGGGTAGGTCTTTGCCCTTTTTTGAGTTTTGTTGTTTCATGTAATTATGATTTTTGTTTACCTTTCCTTTAGACATTGTATGGCTAAGAGAACAAACAGGTTGAGGGTTCATTCAACCATGTAATTTCTTGATGGAGAAGGCACAATGAAGAAGACCCCAATGAAGTGCTGGGACCCCAGCTATTTACAATATATATTAATGATTTGGACGAGGGAATTGAATGCAACATCTCCAAGTTTGCGGATGACATTAAGCTGGGGGGTAGTGTTAGGTGTGAGGAGGATGCTAGGAGGCTGCAAGGCGACTTGGATAGGCTGGGTGAGTGGGCAAATGCATGGCAGATGCAGTATAATGTGGATAAATGTGAGGCTATCCACTTTGGTGGCAAAAAAAGGAGGGTAGACTATTATCTTAATGGTGGTATATTAGGAAAAGGGGAGATGCAACGAGACCTGGTGTCATGGTACACCAATCATTGAAAGTAGGCATGCAGGTGCAGCAGGCAGTGAAGAAAGCGAATGGTATGTTAACATTCATAACGAAAGGAGTTGAGTATAGGAGCAGGGAGGTTCTACTGCAGTTGTACGGGGTTTTGGTGAGACCACACCTGGAGTATTGCGCACAGTTTTGGTCTCCAAATCTGAGAAAATACATTCTTGCCATAGAGGAGGTACAGAGAAGGTTCACCAGACTGATTCCTGGGATGTCAGGGCTTTCGTATGAGGAAAGACTGGATAGACTCGGCTTGTACTCGCTAGAATTTAGAAGATTGAGGGGGGATCTTATAGAAACATACAAAATTCTTAAGGGGTTGGATAGGCTAGATCCAGGAAGATTGTTCCCGATTTTGGGGAGGTCCAGAACAAGGGGTCACAGTCTAAGGATAAGGGGGAATTCCTTTAGGACCGAGATGAGGAAAGCATTTTTCACACAAAGAGTGGTGAGTCTCTGGAATTCTCTGCCACAGAAGGTAGTTGAGGCCAGTTCATTGGCTATATTTAAGAGGGAGTTAGATGTGGCCCTTGTGGCTAAAGGGATCAGGGGGTATGGAGAGAAGGCAGGTGCAGGATACTGAGTTGGATGATCAGCCATGATCATATTGAATGGCGGTGCAGGCCCGAAGGGCTGAATGGCCTACTCCTGCACCATTTTCTATGTTTCTATGTTTCTAAGACGGGGTGATGAAAAGTGCCCATTTTGGAAAAAAAGTTAATCTAGTGTTCTTTATAGGTTTGCTGTGGGATTGCAGGTAAAGGAGAAGAGAATTATTGAGGAATGTCGATGACTATAATACATATAAAAGTATCAGTAAGTATTTTCAATTTAAATTCAGGAGGCCCCCTTAAATTCAGAGTGAGTTAAATGTTTCATTGTGGGACCTTGGGTGGGGTATGATGCAAGAATACATTTTACTTCTAGATAATTTTCCTTGTTGTCATAGTTTCTTTATTTGATATCCAAATCAAACAAGTAAAATGAGGCACAATATGGAAGGATGCTGCCTCTCACTTGCTGTTGGGGTTTGACATTTAGTTTTGACCTCTAAGACAATTCAAATACATCATGCACTACATGGTGGAAAACTCATGACAATAGCTAAATGACCAGGCCTTGCACCACATAGATCAAGTTTTTCTCCACACAAAAGTAAGTCAGAGTAACACACCATCAAGAGCCAAGACTCAGAGTGTTCAATTGTCAAATGTACTGGTATCGGAACAAATAAATTATTACTTGTTGCAGCTTTTCAGGCACATTAGCCCAATTACACATGTATAAATATACAATAATAAATAATACAAAAAGTTAATTATGAATAATACAGGGAAACCCAGTCAGACTAATGCAAAATCAAAACATGTATCTGACGGTTGCTGGGAAGAAGCGGTTCTTGAACCTGCAGGTCATGGTTTTCAGGCTCCCATACCTTCTCCCCAGTGGTAGCAAGATGACTGCAGGCAGGCTGGTGTGAGTCTTTAATGATATTATCATAGCTTGGTCTGAAGCAACTAATTGATGTTAGTTTTGTACCTAGACTGACAAAGAGATTTGTCCATTTTTAGAAAGGAAGGACAAAGGGAAGAGAAAGCATCAACACCAGAATTTTTTTTAATCTTTCAAAATAATTATATTCCCCTGTTGCTCAATACACACATGAAATTCAGAATTATCTTTAAGGGAAGTAAAAGGACACATTTTTAAACAGGATATTTTAAGATTGGGAGGCGTACTGAAAACTTTTAAGGCCAACAAATAAGGTGCTGAAAATGCACAAATAAGTTATGAGGAAGAACTCATGTTTTTGGTATCGCAAAAAGTTCATCCCATTGTAGGGGTTTTAGTTCCCTTTACTCCACTGCCCGAGTGATTCTCTCCCTTGTCGGTGGGTCAAACGGCCACCACTCCACTTGAGCGGTTCCCAAGAGAGAATACAAAGAAAAAAAGGGTTCCCCTGGGTTCTAGACCTCGGAATTATGGTGGGATATGATAAAAAGGTTGACTTGAACAGAGCGTGCTGGTGAGAGAAAACAGAATCAAGACGAACTCATAACAAGTCTAAAATTTACAGGCTTTATTAATCAATGAGAAATCGAATCTCACCAACACTACATAATACAAGGCTAAACTCTTGCTTTAAACTAAATCTATGGAAAGAAAATTATCGGCCACGTCGTAAAAACTTACTTTACACAATTTTAATTACAGATGCACCCCCCCCCCCCCTTTCCCCTTCTCTCAACCTCTTTCCTATTTCGGAAACTTCACCAAGTCGTCTGGGGGTACTTACAGTAGCAATGTTACAAAGTTTTGAGATTTTAAAAATCAAGTCTGCAATTTATCCCATCAGATAAAGCATAAAAAGAAGTTTAATTTGACACCTAATTCACTTTCATATCTTCAGTATTAAGAAAGTTATGACCATTTTCATACTCGGAAATTAGCATCTTGTTCCCCATTGCCTTTCAATTGACTTAACTCAAAAGCTGTGATCTAGAATCGTTAAAAGCCCATAACTTTGTTAAAAATTAAGAGAACTCAATGAAATTTCCAGTTATTATAGATTGAAGCATTCTGAAACAAATATGAAACAATCTTACTTGGATGACCTGAAATTAAAGCATATAATTAGTTAGTTATTTAATTGTAGCTAATTACAACATTCAATGAGTAAATCTAAACATCTATCCATTTCTTAAGAAAAGATAAACTTTTTTTAAATTGCCTAAGTGTCCAAATAACATTCACACAATAATCCGCTCTCCCACTCATCTAACTTCAGAATATTTGTGGTTTTGATGATGGCAATGCCATTTAAGGTGTTTGGCAGATGAATAGAATTCTCCTTACTGCAGCTAATCAATATCGACCATTCTGAACGATAAACATTCCATAACACTACAGCTGGAACTTAGCGACTTAAGCAACATCTGTGGAGGGAATGGACAGGGGATCTTTCAGGTCAGGAACCGTCTTCAGGCATAATGCTTATCAGTGCAAAGTTGATATCATTTGGATCTTCAGTTTCAATTTAGTTTAGTTCATTGTCACTTGTACCAGGTGCAGTGAAAAGCTTTTGTTGCATGCTATCCAGTCAGCAGAAAGGCAATACATGATTGCAACTGAGCCACTTACAGTGTATCAATACATGATAAAGCAATATCATTTACTGCAACGTAAAGCCAGCAGAAGGCCGATCAAGCATATCTGAGGTTCACCAATGAGGTATAGTAGTTCAGCACTGCTCTTTGATTGTGGTAGGATGATTCAGTTGCCTAATAACAGCTGTGATGAAACTGTCCCACAATCTGTAAGTGTGCGTTTTCACACTTCTACATCTTTTGCCTGATGGGAGAGGGGAGAAGTGGAAGTGGCCAGGGTGCGACTCGTCCGTGATTATGCTGCTGGCCTTGCCAAGGCAGCGTGAGGTATAAATGGTATCAATAGAAGGGATGTTTGAGTGATGGTCAGAGCTGCGTCCACAAATCGCTGCAATTTCTGTATACATTGCCTGGACTCAATACCTAAGGCTTTGCAAACGGAACTAAACACAGTCATCATCCATCTGGATCTTACCATGGAGAATCAATCTTTAATGAGGCAGATGAAGATGGCTGGGTCTTGGACTAAAATTATTCAATATTTCAGCAACAGTCAGCTGCGTTCACCCAGCCTGTGAATAGCTTTACCTCTTGATTCCAAATGTCAATTTTGCTTAAGATCCTTGATACCACACTCATTCAAATACTTTCTTGATGTCAAAGGCAGTTTCTCTGACCTCAATGCGGAAAATCAACAACTCGTTTGTGTGAGACTATAATGAGGACTGGAGAGACTGTCAGAACACAACTGCAGAGTGAACAGATTATTAGTGAGGAAATCCACCAAATGTCATTGTGCATGAAATGTATTATTACTTCACTGATTCTCATGAGTGGGTGTAATTGGTGATAATTGAAGCTTTTTGAGGATAGGGTGTACTGTAACACAATTCCACTTTGTCAGATAGTAGTGAATGTTGCAACTATACTGGAACAGTTTAGTTAGGTGCAGAGATAGTTATGCAGTGCAGATCTTCAGCAAAATATCATTATGACAAATTGTATGGTAAAAGAGTTAAAACAAGGGTTAAAGGGAAACCAATTACAACCCAGTAAAGGTTCCTGTGGCTTATTTTTCTTTAAGCGTGGAACATGTACCAATTATGGTGCTTCCATTTCCATTGTTGATGGATATCTCTCACCATTGGAATAAGCTGCAAGCTGGGAATTCTCTTCAAGGCATGTAAATGTCTTTGACTTTGGTTGATAAAAATAATATCCAGGTAATCCCAGTGTGCTCATTCTCTAGACACCTTGTTATAAAACCTGCTGCTACTCCTTTGGAGACTGAGTTGAAGGCTGGCATTAGAGAATTACCAAACACCCACTGCATGCTACTTATAAACACAGCTTTATTTGTGCAGCAATATTGAAAAAGACAGACACTTTATGTGGTACATTTATCAGAAGCAGAAGTTTGATGAAACAACAATATTTAGACATTTTGGTTTAAGCATTTTTTCCAGCCGATTTATCAAATATATAAGACCCTGAATGACAGGAATCCTATTCTGAAACACAGCCACTAGACTGCTGGGTAGAAGCAATTAGCTAAGCTGTATTTTCATTGAATGGCAGTAATACCAAGATAACAGCTAAAGTAATTTCTCCTCTAACTGAGATTGCACTTGCTTTGCAGAAACATGGAAGAGAATTCCCTATTGATGTGAAGGCACATTTCCATTTTAAACCCTACTCAGCAGTGTTTTAGCATTAAAGATGCATTGGTGGCTTTGTATCTTTGAAAATCTATTACAAAATACAAAGTGCAGGAGGAATTCAGAGGGTTAGGATGCATCTGTATAGGGAATAGATAGACAACGTTTCGGGTCAGGACCCTATTTTAGATTCAATAATCCAACATCCTTATGTCTCCATTTGAAAGAATTCCAATTATACATATCTTGACACAAATGAAAGTAAAGATTGCACAAGGTAACTCATGAGCCAACTATTATCACCTGCACTATTATTTTACATGAAGTTATGCCGAGCTCTTTCAAAGCTGTAATTCCATTGCAAAAATGTAATTCATTTGATGCCTTTGAGAACAAAGTCCCATTGTTTAATCTAAAGATGTTTATAAACGTGACACGGTAACAGTATACGATAAAAGTACAGGTACTCCACCAATTTTCCAGCACCCTTGGTTTCAGAGCCTTTCTGGATTTTCCGTTGTGCCGGACCAACAGAGGTCACATAATGTTCTCCCTCTCTCTCTTTTCTCTGCTCTCGGCCGTTCCCTCAGCTTCAGAAACTCGCCATGAAACTAATGGCGGAGAACGTGACAGCGGTACGGAATGCACATTGAAAGGAGCAAGAGTACAAGGGTTTTTGCAGGATAGATTTGTAATCCTTTATCCTGTCATGAGAAAACCAAGGAAAGAGAGATTGGAGATCTCCTGAAAATAATTAACCTCAGCCCTTCTAGTTTGTGTCTTATTTAATGTTTAATTGTTTTTCCTGCAACCACCATTCTAAAAGCTCTCTGCATATGTTTAGTAGGGTATAAGGTAAAAGAAGCAAAAAGGATCAACGTAGAGATTGAGAGATAAGCAGGATGTGCGCAAAGAGCTCAAACTGCTGCTACTTGGTGAGTCTTGGAGATGAAGCGAAGAGAGTGGAGTTGATGCACTTTTGAGATACTGAGAATTGCTGTGATGCCTATTTGGAAATATTGTTTTTATTTCAAATTTTATTACCCATAAAGGGTATATGTGACGATTTGGATTACTTACTCTTTGATAATTAAAATGTCTTGCCTGCAGTCATCATAACAGATAATTTGCTTTAGACTTTGGACATAGAACGTGGAAACAGGGCCACCGAGTCCGATCAGTGATCACCCCGCACACTAACATTATTCTACACACTACGGACAAATTTCAATTTTTACCAAAGCCTGTAAACCTACAAACCTATATGTCTTTGGAGTGTGTGAGGAAACCGGAGAACATGACGAAAACCCACGCGGTCACAGGGAGAACATACAAACTCTGTACAAACAGCACCCGCAGTCAGCGCAGAACCCGGTCACTGGCACTGTGAGGCAGCAACTCTAACGCTACACCAATGTGCTGCCCTGTGATATCTTCCTGTACAGCCCTTATCTTTTCAATAAACTCGTTTTGTATTGGCAAAGCACTGTAAACGCATTGGGCAGTTTTAGCAATCAGGACATAGTCCTTCGCGTTACTCATCTCAGTAAACCCAGTAGTTACTTTTCATATAAATGCAAGTGCTCTCTCGTAATTTTGTCCAGATTAAAGGAAGTGCTGGACCATCAGTTGCTGGAAAATCGGTGGTATACCTATATTAAATTCTGAATGTGTAGTATATTTTTTTTATCTTCAATTTTTGACAACAATATCCACATTTTCAGCCACTCTTTAACTTGATTGCCTGCCGTGATATATTAATATAAAATGAATTGATGTTGGCATTTCTTCTGCAGTCAACTTTTGTTCAACATTCTCGCTTGGTTTGCACTTTGAATAGAAAGCCACAGTCCCCACTTCATGTCATCTTGAGTAATTAATTACTTACTTGCTGAAGAATCTCTAGGGAAAAGAAGAAAATGCAATCAGTCATACAAAATGGACAGGTACCCCAGATCAAATATTGACCTATGCACAGAGACAGTTGAGCATTAATAAAAATCAAATGCAAATGATAATTAGATTGCTTCAAAAAGGATGTAAACAGATAATAAATTAAATATTCCCTCTTATAGTATACTGTAATTTTTGCCACATTATGTGCATCAGTAATAATACTGTCCTACCAATAACACCCGCAAATGGCATAACGCACCCAATCCTGAAAATATAAAGTGCAACAGTTCTCTTGTCATCTATTCAACAAATATTTCCATTTTGTGCCTTATCTAGCATTAAAGTCACATGTCTCTGTGGTCAAGTGAACCCACGGAAAGCAATGTTTTGAGGTACCTGCTATAAGTAGAGCAGGTCCCAGAAGCAAACAATAGGCCAGGAGATGCTGCTAATACCCTTTTTGTCTTTTTGACAATCCGCCATAGGCTGTGCGGGTGCATTGAATACAGTGGTGAATTTCAACTTAATGGTCTGCCTTCACCAAGAGGTGGCTTCTAAAATATGCTTAAAGGTTCACATTTTCCAGAGTCTTGTTGTGAACCTTTATTAAGAGCGCAGTGTGATGCAGCAGTGGTAGCTTGATAGAAGGCCTTTGTGGAGAAATGTGTATAATCACAAGTATCATTTGCAACTTGCTTACTGAGGTTTGGTTGGCCATGGCTATAAAATGTAGTAACAGATTGAACAGTTTCCCATGAGTTTAGAATTTTGTTGAGGGTGGGATGCATCATTGTGGAAGGACACTTTCCTCAATGACATAGTCTTTCTTAACTCCACTGAAATTGCCTCTGTTAATAGCACACAGGTTAGTTTCATGGTTTGCATACCATCATGGAGGAAGCTGAAACTGAATCTTTGTAGGCAGCCAAATGCAGGAGTGTATTCCACATTTCCTACTGATTGATGCAGTCAAAAGCTTTGGCAAGTCAAAACAGACCACATATGATGGATGGTGCTGTTCTGTACATTTGTGTTTGTGTTTGTGTGGTAAACATCATGTCCATTATGTTTCCAGATAGACAGAGTCCACATTGTGATTTGGAGAGCACCAGCCACTGGGAGAAGAGATTTGCGGAGGACCCAGGTAATATTGTCCCTAGAACGAGCTTTCCCAGCAGGAGTCTTAACTATCACTCCCACAGTTGGACTCCTGGAGATCCCATCCATATTCTCCTCTTCCCAGATGTAGACAACGAGATTGTAGATTTCCAACTGAAATCCTTCACTACTGAGGTTTAGGAATTCAACATGCTGGGTATCTGCCCCAAGGCTGTTGTTATCTTCTAGTTGGAATATGGTATTTCAACTTCTTGCTGGTCAATTATGATGGCAATTCTGCCCAAATAAGTGGCTGAGAAAGGAAGTCAAGAACTAGTCGCAGGAGGTCTTTGAAATGTTCCTTCCAGAGGGTTTAGATTGCCTCCATGCCTTGAATGTGCTGCATCCTTGGATCTCATTGAGGTGGGGTCTAGAGTGTTTGGGCCATTGATGGTTATTATTGCATCACCAAAGAACCCATGCTTGTCATGGCAGTCACTTGGTGTGGCCCATCATAGTCAATGATAGCATGGTTGTACAGTGTCATGTCTTGTGGGTTCGAATGTGGCTCACGAGTCCGATGCACGAGCCACACGTACAGGAGCAGCTTGGGCACATGAAGGCCACAGTGGGAGGATTTAGGGTTGCAGCCATCCTGATTTAGGGTTGCAGCCTCTCTGACACTAACGTATCAGCTTTGGCGCTTATCTTTGGGACTGCTGACCATCTTCCTAGTGTTTGTATGCCAGCCAGTGCTGTCACTGGCACGGGTTTCCAGTTCTTTTGGGGCTAGGCTTGCATGCTGGTGGTGATCCTTGACACAGTCTTTGAACCATTACTTATGGTGGCCTTGGTTCCTTTGACCCTATGACAGAACTCCATACAGGAGTTGACGAGGCATGCGAGATTCATCCATCCGGATCACATGGCCTGCCTATCGAAGCTGGGCCTTTATGATCATTGCTTGTGAAGCCAGCACTTCCACGTTGGTCACCCTGTCTTGCCAGCGAATACTCATGATGGACCGCAGAGAGCGCATGTGGAATTTCTTAAGCTGGTGGATGCGTCTCCTGTACAAGGTTCATGCTACACATCCATACAGCAATCTAGAGAGTACTACACCGTTGTCAACTTTCAGCTAATTGGCAGCTTGATGTTGTGATGGTTTAACACTCGTGCTCGGAGTCGACCAGGTCCTTGACTGGCCTTGCTGATTCTGGTCTATATTTCCTTGTCCAGCGAGCCATCGGAAGATATCCCGCTGCCCAAGTACTTGTAAGCGTCAACTGTTTTCAGCTGTGTGTTGTCAATGTGTACGTTTGGTGGTGGTGCTGTAGAGCCTGGTTGGTGGAGGACTTCTGTATTCCAGAGACCGATATTAAGACAAACAGCTGTGTCGTTTCTGCAAATCTGGACACAATAAATTGGAGGTCAGATTCTTTGTGTGCCATGAGGGCCCAATCATCCGCAAAGAGCGCTTCGGTGATGAGGCGTTCAATAGTTTTGGTCTTCACGTTCAGTTGACTTAGATCAAAAAGAGAGCAGTCGAGTCGACTTGATGAAGACCCTGTAATTGAAATCTTGGAGGGCATGATGCAGAACACAGCTGCAAAAGAGGTTGAATAGTACTGGGTCAAGAATGCAGCCTTGTTTGACTCCATTGGAGATGATGAAGGGTGCAGAGAGGTCGCTGTTTACCAGTGCTGATCCCGTCATGCCATCATGGAAAAGGCGGATGACATGGGTGTTCTCGAGGGCAACTGCGCTTGGCGAGTATGGTCCACAGAGCCTCACGATTGTCCGTGTCAAAGGCGTAGAGGTCCATCTTCTGCTCGATGCATTTTTCCTGGACTAGTTTTACCGTGAAGACCATGTTAACAGTGCTGCGACCAGGTCCAAAGTCACAATGTACCCCAGGCAGGCTTTTTTCTGAGACACTGCTCATCAGACGGTTGAGGATTACTCTGGCCTGTATCATCCCAGCAACGGACCGTAGGGAGATGCCTTGGTACTTGCCACAAGCTACTTTGTTGCCTATTTCTTTGAGCAATGAGACAATAGTAGCATCCCGAAATTCGCTAGGCATAATTTCAGTCTCCCATATGCTGGTCAGGATGTCATAAAAGGCATTCAGAATTATACATTTGGTATTCTCACGGCAAAGAACATAGAGGTGCAACTGAGATTTTGAAGGTGTATTTGGACATAATGATGCTGAGAAATGTCTTTGGCTTTGGCTTTTGGAAATGGGTTGTCATTTCCCAGACAGAATTTAATAATGTTATGTTTTTAAATAATTAAAATTCAACTATAAATTAAGATGTGATTTTTTTAGTTTGACCATAATCCCATGTACATGCAACAATCTTTAAATATGTTACAGCAAGGAAATGGATGAAGCTTTTAATGTAGTCTTAGTTAGCTTGAATAATTTTTTTGTCGTCGTTGGATGACATCTGTTACTGGAGGTTACTGTAAGAACCCTGACTGAGAGTTTCCAACTAAAAAATGCATTAGGAAAGGGGAAGATTTACTCAAGATCAGCATTGGGCAGTTTTGTTCAAGATCAGCATTGTTGCTGACTGCAAAAAAACACAGGAAACGTAAGACAGGAGGGCAAGAACTTGTGATCTTATGCACGAGACTTATATTGGAATGGCAGTAGTAACCAATAGCTTTACATAGAGCTAAACAGTACAAAAAAAACAACTGAGCAAAATTTACCATCCATGACTGCTTTCCTGAACATCTTAAGTTGATTCAGGAGGTGATTGAGACCCACTGCCACCTAAAAGTGATTCAGAAAAGAGAGCACAAAATTAAGTTTTCAATAGTTGGTTACATTTTTTACAAACTATTATGCACATCATAAAAATTGAATATTATTTGTAAAATAATCAATACTATTTTAATTACTTATCTCGTCTGCATGAAAAGCATTTAAATTTGATTTTTTTTTACTGTGCCAACCAGCATAGATGTATTACGGTGCACTTTTAGTTGGATGATACTCTCTTCATTAAAGATGCAAGTTTAATGAGGCCCAGGACCGTTGGAGCGAGTGGAGGAGGGTCAGGGGCTTTTACCGAAATACGTAACATTCCATACTGAATAGGGAGGTTTCTGGTGGAAGCCGCTGATTGGTGGAAGCAGACTAGGGGAAGCGGCTGATTGGGTGGAACCTCTGGTTAGTATTTCTGCTTTCTGGTTAAAGGTACAGTGGGTGAGTAAAGGTACAGTGTTTTAGTAAAGGTACAGTGGGTTAGTAAAGGTACAGTGTTTTAGTAAAGGTACAGTGGGTTAGTAAAGGTACAGTGGGTTAGTAAAGGTACAGTGTTTTAGTAAAGGTACAGTGGGTTAGTAAAGGTACAGTGGGTGAGTAAAGGTACAGTGGGTTAGTAAAGGTACAGTGTTTTAGTAAAGGTACAGTGCTTTTGGTTTGTATAATAAAGGTGTAGTTTAAAGGTCAAGAGGGAGCAGCTGTTTGAGTCAGATACCTGCTGATTTCTCACAGCAGTTTCTATTATATTATACTGGTATCGGATCCAGGGTAAGGCGAGAGAATGTCAGTTAGAGCAGTGTACTGTACTGGATGTCAGATGTGGGAGGTCATGGTGTCGGATGGCCCTCTTGACGTCCACATCTGCACCAGGTGCAGAGAGATGGGGCTCCTAAGGGATGGGGCTCCTAAGGTGATAGAGAGTTATAGGGAGGTGGTCACTCCAAAACCACAGGAGAGAGACATGTGGGTCACGCTAAGGAAGGGCAAGGGGCAGAGGCATGAACGAGTGAGTACTCCAATGTCAGTACACTTGGCAAATAAGTACTCCTGTTTGAGTACGGATGGGGGTGACAGCCTACCCAGGGGTAGCGACAGCGGATGGGCCTTCAGCACAGAGACCGGCCCTGTTGCTCCGAAAGGTAGGGGAAAAAAAAGGAGGGCGATAGTAATTGGGGACTCTATTGTTAGGGGGTCGGATAGGCGATTCTGTGGACGCAGTCGGGAGACCAGGATGGTGGCCTGCCTCCCTGCTGCCAAGATGTGTCTCAACGTGTCCAAGATATCCTCAAATCAGAGGGAGAGGAGCCTGAGGTTGTGGTACATATAGGTACCAATGACATAGGTAAAAAAAGGGAAGAGGTCCTGAAGGGAGGATTTAAGGACTTGTGAGGAGAATTGAGGAAAAGGACCAAAAAGGTAACAATCTCAGGATTACTGCCTGTGCCACGTGACAGTGAGAGTTGAAATGGAGCAAGGTGGAGGATAAATGCGTAGCTGAAAGACTAGTGCAGAGGGCAGGGATTCAAGTTTCTGGATCATTGGGACTTCTTTTGGGGAAGGTGGGACCTGTACAGAAAGGATGGGTTGCACTTGAACCCGAGGGGGACCAATATCCTGGTGGGGAAATTTGCAAAGGCCACTGGGGAGACTTTAAACTAGAATGGTTGGGGCGAGGGATGCAAATAGCAAAAGCTAGTAGACAGAATGGGAGGCAGGAAGCAGAAAAGGGAAGCACTCTGACACAAGAGAGAAAGAAAAAAAGGAAATAAACAGAGAATAAGAGATGGGGGGTTTCTTAAATGTGCATATTTTAATGCTAGGAGCATTGTAAGAAAGGTGGATGAGTTTAGAGTCTGGATAGACACCAGGAAGTATGATGTTGTGGCGATCAGTGAAACATGATTGCAGGAGGGCTGTGAATGGAAACTAAATATTCCAGGATTTTGTTGCTTCAGGTGTGATAGAATTGGAGGGGCAAGAGGTGGAGGTGTTGTATTGCTAGTCATGGAAGATATGCCAGCAGTGCTTTGGCAGGATAGATTGGAGGGTTCATCTAGGGAGGCGATTTGGGTGGAACTGAGAAGTGGGAAAGGTGTAGCAACCCTTATATTATAGTGTAGACCGCCAAATGGGGAACGAAAATTGGAAGAGCAAATATGTAAGGAGATAGCAGATATTAGTAGTAAGCACAAGGTAGTGATTGTGGGAGATTTTTAACTTTCCACACATAGACTGGGAAACACATTCTGTAAATGGGCTGGATGGTTTGGAGTTTGTAAAATGTGTGCAGGATAGTTTTTTGCAGCAATACATAGAGGTGCCTACTAGAGGAGGGGCAGTGCTGGACCTCCTGTTAGGAAATGAGATGGGACAGGTGGCGGAGGTATACGTTGGGGAGCACTTTGGGTCCAGAGATCACAATACCATTAGTTTCAATATAATTATGGAGAAGGACAGAACTGGGCCTAGGGTTGAGGTTTTTGATTGGAGAAAGGCTAACTTTAACGAGATGCGAGATGATTTAAAATGAGTGAACTGGGACATTTTGCTTTATGGGAAAGAAGTAGAAGAGAAATGGAGGACATTTAAAGGGGAAATTTTAAGAGTACAGAATCTTTATGTTCCTGTTCGGTTGAAAGGAACCAGTAAAAATTGGAAGGAGCCCTGGTTTTCAAGCGAAATTGGACATCTTGTTCGAAAAAAGAGGGAGATCTACAATAAATATAGGCAGCATGATGTAAATGAGGTGCTTGAGGAGTATAAGGAATGTAAAAAGAATCTTAAGAAAGAAATTAGAAAAGCTAAAAGAAGATATGAGGTTGCTTTGGCAAGCAAGGTGAAAGTAAATCCAAAGGGTTTCGACAGCTATATTAATAGCAAAAGGATAACAAGGGATAAAATTGGTCCATTGGAGAGACCAAGTGGACAGCTATCTGCAGAGCCAAAAGAGATGGGGGAGATATTGAACAATTTCTTTTCTTCGGTATTCACCAAGGAGAAGGATATTGAATTATGTGAGGTAAGGGAAACTAGTAGAGTAGCTATGGATACTATGAGTTTCAAAGTAAAAGAAGTACTGACACTTTTGAAAAATATAAAAGTGGATAAGTCTCCAGGTCCTGACAGGATATTCCCTAGGACATTGAGGGAAGTTAGTGTAGAAATAGCCGGGGCTATGACAGAAATATTTCAAATGTCATTAGAAACGGGAATAGTCCTCAAGGATTGGCGTACTGCGCATGTTGTTCCATTGTTTAAAAAGGGTTCTAAGAGTAAACCTAGCAATTATAGACCGGTTAGTTTGACTTCAGTGGTGGGCAAATTAATGGAAAAGATACTTAGAGATAATATATATAAGCATCTGGATAAACAGGGTCTAATTAGGAACAGTCAACATGGATTTATGCCTGGAAGGTCATGTTTGACTAATCTTCTTGAATTTTTTGAAGAGGTTACTAGGGAAATTGACGAGGGTAAAGCAATGGATGTTGTCTATATGGAATTTTGTAAGGCCTTTGACAAGGTTCCTCATGGAAGGTTGGTTAAGAGGGTTCAACTGTTGGGTATAAATGCAGGAATAGCAAGATGGATTCAACAGTGGCTGAATGGGAGAAGCAAGAGGGTAATAGTGGATGGCTGTTTGTTGGTTTGGAGGCAGGTGACTAGTGAGGTGCCTCAGGGATCTGTGTTGGGTCCTTTGTTGTTTGTCATGTACATCAATGATCTGGATAAAGGGGTAGTAAATTGGATTAGTAAGTATGCAGATGATACCAAGATAGGGGGTGTTGTGGATAATGAAGAGGATTTCAAAAGTCTACAGAGTGATTTAAGCCAGTTGGAAAAATGGGCTGAACAATGGTAGATGGAGTTTAATGCTGATAAATGTGAGGTGCTACACCTTGGCAGGACAAATCAAAATAGGACGTACATGGTAAATGGTAGGGAATTGAAGAATACAGTTGAACAGAGGGATCTGGGAATAACCGTGCATAGTTCCTTGAAGGTGGAATCTCATATAGATAGGGTGGTAAAGAAAGCTTTTGGTATGCTAGCCTTTATAAATCAGAGCATTGAGTATAGAAGCTGGGATGTAATGTTAAAATTGTACAAGGCATTAGTGAGACCAAATCTGGAGTATGGTGTACAATTTTGGTCGCCCAATTATAGGAAGGATGTCAACAAAATAGAGAGGGTACAGAGGAGATTTACTAGAATGTTGCCTGGGTTTCAACAGCTAAGTTACAGAGATAGGTTGAATAAGTTAGGTCTTTATTCTCTGGAGCGCAGAAGGTTAAGGGGGACTTGATAGAGGTCTTTAAAATTATGAGAGGGATAGACAGAGTTGATGTGGACAAGCTTTTCCCTTTGAAGATTCAAACAAGAGGACATGACTTTAGAATTAAGGGACAGAGGTTTAGGGGTAACATGAGGGGGAACTTCTTTACTCAGAGAGTGGTAGCGGTGTGGAATGAGCTTCCAGTGGAAGTGGTGGCGGCAGGTTCGTTGGTATCATTTAAAAATAAATTGGATAGGCATATGGATGAGAACGGTATGGAGGGTTATGGTATGAGTGCAGGCAGGTGGGACTAAGGGAAAAAAGTTGTTCGGCACGGACTTGAAGGGCCGAGATGGCCTGTTTCCGTGCTGTAATTGTTATATGGTTATACGGTTATAAGTAGTCACATTACATCTGATGTGTTATGGATATAATTGCTTATTTCTATATCTTCTACTGCAACTATAAAAATCCCCAGAAAACAGCAGATATATCTGCTTTTGCTCCTCGCCTACTGCCAGAAATATGATGGGAAATGGAAGAACTCCAGTGGCACTCGAAACGTCACCAATTCCTTCTCTCCAGAGGTGCTGCCTGTCCCGCTGAGTTACTCATTTTGTGTCTACCCCCGAGTCTATGAGGTTCAAAGCTTATTTGAAGGTTGTAGTGTTTAATAACCTGATGGTTGTTGGGAAGACGCTGCTGTGTTCATAGTGGTATCAATGAAACCTTTTTAAAAACAACAATTTCTAAAATTCTTGAAGGTTCTTTCAGTCACTGGTTGCAATATTGTGAATGTGGTTAGAGCACAGGAAAAGTGAAATAGCCACTTCAGGCTATTTATTCTATTCCTCCAAGTGACTGCAAGTACCCTGTCAGAAGTTTCAAAGGACATCTGGGCAGCCATTTGAATATGCAGCCAATCTATTTGTTAGCGATCAGCCAAACTGCGATGAAAATGTGTAATGAAGACCGTTAGTCAATATGTTGAAAGTGATGTATATAGTAAAAACCTGTTTTTGAAAAGAAAACAAATAGTTTGTGTAATGAGAGCTACTGTTGAATAGATAGAAATGTGTATGAGCTGTAATTCAGCGAGCAGAATGGTGAACAAAGACCCAGAATTTCCTGTGGTGAGATAATTAGGGCTCATTGCATATGCTCAGTGGGTTCCAAACGGGATCTAGCCGAAAACATGGAACTCATCAATGCCAAAGAAGAAACCTTGATAGTGCTATAATAGCAGGAGTTGGCGGTCGGTGGGGGGGGGGGGGGGGGGGGGAGTGATAAAAAGGGAAAATGATCCAATCCAATCAAATATCCAAACTGAGATCCATGGAAAGCCTCAAAGGACATCAGACACAGTTTTGGATAAGTCATTTGAAATATTTAAAGACAAAAGAATCTCGACAATATCCTTTTCTTCCACTGGGACACCTCAATTCCATGAAGCCCTGATAATGCGGGCAGAGAAATGGAAAATTATGGACAGGAAAGAAGAGGTCAATAGAAACCCTTGCAGCTATTGTAGGAATGGAATTACCATGATATTGACATGGATAGAGAATTGGTTGGCAAACAGGAAACAAAAAGTAGGAATAAATGGGTCACTGTCAGAATGGCAGGCAGTGGCGAGTGGAGTGCTGCAAGGCTCGGTGCTGGGGCCGCAACTATTTACAATATATATTCATAATTTAGATAATGGATTAAAAGTAACATTAGCAATTTTGTAGATGACACAAATTTGGGTGGCAGTGTGAACTGCGAAGAGGATGCTAGGAAGTTGCAGGGTGACTTGGACAGGTTGAGTGAGTGGGAAGATGCATGGCAGATGCATTATAATGTAGATAAATGTGAGGTTATCCAAGTTGGTGGCAAGAACAAGGAGGCAGATTATTATCTCAATTGTGTCAGATTAGGAAGAAGGGAAGTGCAACAAGACCTGGATGTCCTTGTACACCAGTCACTGAAAGTAAACATGCAGACACAGCAGGCAGTTAAGAAAGCTAATGGCATGTTGGCCTTCATAACAAGAGGATTTGAGTATGCTGTAGGAGTAAAAAGTTTCTTCTGCAGTTGTATAGGGCTCTGGTGAGACCACATCTGGAGTATTGTGTACATTTTTGGTCTCCTAATTTGAGGAAGGACATCCTTGCTATTGAGGCAGTGCAGCATAGGTTCACGAGGTTAATCCCTGGGATGGTGGGACTGTCATATGAGGAAAGATAGGAAAGACTAGGCTTGTATTCACTGGAATTTAGAAGGATGAGAGGGCATCTTATATAAACATATAAAATTATACAAGGACTGAACAAGCTAGATGCAGGAAAAATGTTCCCAATGTTTGGGGAGTCCAGAACCAGGGGCCATAGCCTAAGAATAAAGGGCCATTTAAAACTGAGATGAGAAAAAAAAAAATCACCCAGAGAGTTGTGAATTTTTGGAATTCTCTGCCACAGAATGTAGTAGAGGCCTATTCACTGGATGCATTTAGAAGAGGGTTAAATAGAGCTCTAGGGGCTAGCAGAATCAAAGGATATGGGGAGAAGGCAAGCACGGGGTACTGACTGTGGATGATCAGCCATGATCACAATGAATGGAGGTGCTGGCTCGAAGGGCCAAATTACCTCCTCCTGAACCTATTTTCTATGTTTATATCAAGGCTGCCAGTGGCGGCAACAATAGCATATTTTAACATTTTGCTGCAAAACCACTTGAAGGTAGAATATAGCATATCACTCTTCCTCCTTCCTCCCCCACTCCACCACCTTTCCACATTGACATTGCTCTGTTTATGTGAATACTGTTATCCTGGTGTTATGTTCTATACAGCTATTTCCCTGTGCTGTTACCTCAGCTAGTAATCTGCTGGAGGATTGCTTGCGGGACCACTGATACCTAGCAACCCATGAACGCTAATTTTGGGTCATAATAATAGTATCTTATGCTTCCACTGCAAATAAGCTCTGAAATAAAAACAGTGCTTCCTTGCATTTCTCCAATTCTGATGAAATGTTAACTCTGTTACTTTCTCTACAGAATGCTGCCTAACCTGCTGAGTGCTTCCAGTATTTCCTATTTTTATTTGAACTTACACAACCTCAATCTCAACTTCTGCTGCAGCAAGTAATCTTTTTGGGGAAGCTGATGCATTGCAGTGGAAACAAATTCATCGGCAAAAAATGTAGGAAACATTTAGTAGGTTAGTAAGCTTCTGTGGAAAGAGAAACAGTTAATATTTCTGGTTTTAGTTTTAGTGATATAGCATGGAAACAGGACCTTTGAGCAACTGAGTCCACGTTGACCATTCACTCTAGTTCTATGTTATCCCATTTATCCATCCACTCCCTACACGCTTGGAGCTATTTACAAAGGCCAATTAACATACAAACTTGCACGTCTTTGGAATATTGGAGGAAACTGGAGCATCCAGAGGAAACTCACATGTCACGGGGAAAACATGTAAACCCCACACAGACTGTACCCGAGATCAGAATCAAACCTGTGTCTCTGGCGCAGTGAGGCAGAAGCTCTACTAGCAGTGCCACTGTGCCATGTTATTTGTCAGAAAGAAAGTTAACTAGTTTTCTGTAGTGGAGAAGGTGGGAGAAGGATAAGTCGAATAAAAGGAATGGTTCTTCAAGGGTGAAACCAAACTAATTGATGTAGCAGAGAGAATCAAATTGTACTTATTTGTCTGTGTTAGTGATAGGACTGTGCGTAGATGTTATGTGCATACCCCTTTAACAGTAGTGACGTAGCCCCTGCTAACCGCTCCCCTATAAACGAGTATAACTGTGTCCTCCCCATCCCTAGCTCTCTCTCTAGCGATTGTGACAGACCATGTACAGCTAGGGCAGTGATGTGTGCTTAGATAATAAAAGTTATAGTAAAGAATTCTCTGTGTACGTGCATGTTCTTTACACTGTGGGCTTTCCTCAGCAGGTCAGGCTAAACAAATGGAATGCATAAATTTCCACCCCATTCTAATCTTTGTATTTGTGGTCCCCTTACACAAGGTTCTGTGCAAACCTGTGGAAAAACGCCTCATCTTCTGTCAGCCTCTGGACTCAATATTTAATTCTCCAACTCGGAGAAATTCAGGTAACTCGGTCAATCTTTCTTTCTGTTTGTATCTGACCAGACTAATTATGTCAGTCATCCACCTTGATCTGGCTTAGTTTTTTTATTTTCCATTACTGCAGCCTGATCTGCTGGGCATGTCCCACAACCATACCATTAACAACACATAACACAGAGAGGGAAGCATAACATATGTCATATTAACTGATCGGGTCTCATTCTATCAATCAAAATTATTTTTCCATCCCTCTCAATTCCATTCCTTATCTGCAACTGAAATCTAACTTGTCCCCTCTTTCCCAGTTTTGACAAAGTATCTCAGGACTGAAATATTAAATCTCTTTGTCTCTCCACAGAAGCTGCCTGGCCTGCTGAGAATTTCTAGGATTTTTGTTTTATATTTCAAATTTACATAATTTGCAGTATTTTGACCTAATTCATCGCAAATTGGTTGCTCTTTAATGGCATATTCTGCAAGTGTTTAAATGGAGTTCACAAAGTCATGTTAGGATGGCTTCTAGTTCTGTACAAAGCAAAATACTCAGCTGGTGCCAGACATTAAAAGCAGATTGTCATTCTCTTAATGGACCAAAGTACTGTATGTAACCAAAGCTGTTTCCATCAAGTCTTCAGCAGAGTCCTCTGCAGCAGAATTTGGTTGCAATCTAGCCTTCTGATATTCTGTTATCCTCACCCCATGTTTCCCCTTTTCTCTAGCTGCTGCATACTTGCATGCATTCTCTCACCCATGTGGATCTTAGCTCCAATTAATCCTTTAAGATGTGCACAGTATCAGTATATGTGTCAGTGTCTGTGGGTGTGAAATAAAATGACAGACTTTATCATCCTTGTCTTCATGGTGTTCCCCCATTGCCTGATTAGACTGAACTTCCTTAAGTGCCCAAAATTAAGAAGAAAGAAAATTAAGAGTTGATATTTTATGATGTGAAAAAAATATAATCTCTGATTCTGATTAAGAACATGAGAAATTAGTGAAAATAACTGAAGCATGCCACACAGTTCCCCAAACCCACTTCCTTATTTAACAAGGTCAAGGCAGATCTACGTCAAATCCACTTTTCCACCAGATCCTCTTATTCCTTAATACTCCTGAACACCAAAAATGTATTAAACTCCACCTTGAACAAATACAATGATTGATCATCCTCACCCTTCTGGGTGGTCAGAGGCTTCCAAAGATTCCCATTTATTGACGTGAAAAAGATTGTTCTGGAACAGTCCTGAATTCAGACCCCTAATCTAGCCCTTGGCCAGGTCTCTCCAGCCAGAGGAAATGTCAATGTTGTAAATCCCCTCATAATCTTTTATGCTCCAATTAGATATTTGCTAATTCCTTCAAATACCAGAGAATATGGTTAACTTTTCTCAATCTTTCCTCACAGGACAACCCGCATCTCAGATACTCTCCGAAAATATATCTGTTTGTTTGGCACTCTATTTTCCAACCCAAACATTCCATCGTCCATCACCACGTAGCTGCAAAATGTGTCATTTACAAAGTCTGTAGCAGTCAATTCCCTGGATTACTTGCATAGCATCTCTCATACACATAGCTTCTACCAACAAAGAGAACAAAAGAAGTTGGTGAATAGCAACACCACTATGCACAGGACACTTTCCGTGTCACAGATTTTTTTAATTGTATAAATATAATCTCTGGCCCTTTCTCATCATTGGTCCTAAATCCTAGAACTCTTTCTGCATCAGCACACTGCAGCTTTTCAAGGTGGTCACACTTCACCACCTTCTCAAGAATCATTAAGAATGGTCAATAATTGTTTGCCTTGTTGGCTTTGCCCAAAGTCCATAAAAGTGAAGATAGAAAGCACTTGCATGTTTTCATTCTGCTGTTCATATATGAGGCTACCTAAATCTCGCTGATGTGTAGTATTTACAGTGCCCTCCATAATTTTTGGGACAAAGACTCATCATTTATTTATTTGCCTCTGTACTCCACAATTTGAGATTTGTGATAGAAAAAAATTAAGTGAGGGTAGGAAAGATTCAAACAAGAGGGCATGACATGAGAATTAAGGGACAGAAGTTTAGGTGTAAGATGAGGGGGAACTTCTTTACTCAGAGAGTGGTGGCTGTGTGGAATGATCTTCATGCAGAAGTGGTGGAGGCAGGATCGATTTTAACATTTAAAAATAAAGTGGATAGGTATATGAACGGGAAGGGAATGGAGGGGTATGGTCTGAGTGCAGGTAGATGGGACTAGGGGAAAATAAATGGGCGGCACGGACTGGAAGGGCCGAGAAGGCCTTTTTCCGTGCTGTAATTGTTATACGGTTATATGGTTAAGTGGTTAAAGTACACTTTGTCAGATTTTAATGAAGGCCATTTTTATATGTTTTGGTTTCACCATGTAGAAATGACAGCAGTGTTTATACATAGTCCCCCCATTTAAAGGCACCATAATGTTTGGCACGCATGGCTTCACAAGTTTATGTAATTGCTCAGGTTTGTTTAAATGCTGCCTTAATGCAGGTATAAGAGAGCTCTCAGCACCTGGTCTTTCCTCCAGTCTTTCCATCACCTTTGGAAACTTTTATTGTTGTTTATCAACATGAGGACCAAAGGTATTGAAATGAAAGTCAAAGAAACGAGAATAAAACTGTTAAGACATCAACAAAACCTTAGGTTTACCAAAATCAACTGATTGGAACATCATTAAGAAGAAAAAGAGCACCTGTGTACTTGCTAATCACAAAGGGACTGGCAGGCCACCCTCCATAGCTGGTGATTGAAGAATTCTCTCTATAATTAAAAAGAACCCAAAACACCTGTCTGACAGATCAGAAACACTCTTCAGGAGTCAGGTGTGGATTTCTCACTGACCACTGTCTGCAAAAGACTTGGTGAACAAAAATGCAGAGGCTACACAGCAAGATACAAACCACTGGTTAGCTGCAAAAATAGGATGGCCAGGCTACAGTTTGCCAAGTACTTAAAAGAGCAACCACAGTTCTGGGAAAAGGTCTTGTGGCAGATGAGATGAAGATTAACTTATGTCAGAGTAATGACAAGAGCAAAGTATGGAGGAGAGAAGGAACTGCCCAAGATCCAAAGCAACCACCTCATCTGTGAAACACAGTGGTGCAGGGTATTATGGCCTGGGCATGTATGGCTGCTGAAGGTACTGACTCACTTATCTTCATTGATGACACAACTGCTGATGATAGTAGCATAATGAATTCTGAAGTGTATAGATGCATCCGATCTGCTCAAGTTCAAACAAATGCCTCAAAACGCATTGGCCAGCGGTTCATTCTACAGCAAGAATGATCCCAAACATACTGCTAAAGCAACAAAGGACTTTTTCAAAATTAAAAAATGGTAAATTCTTGCGGTCAAGTCAATCACCCGATCTGATCCCAGTTGAGCATGCTTCTTATATACCGAAGAGAAAACTGAAGGGGACTACCCCCCACAACAAGCATAAGCTAACGATGGCTGCAATACAGGCCTGGCAGAGATACACCAGAGAAGACACTCAACAACTGGTAGTGTCCATGAATCGCAGACTTCTGTCATTGCATGCAAAGGATATGCAACAATATACTAAACATGACTACTTTCATTTTCATTACAACGCTGTGTCCCAAACATTATGGTGCCATGAAATCGGGGGCCTTTCTACATGGTGAAAACAAAATGTATAAAAATGGCCTTTATTAAAATCTGACAATGTGCATTTCAACCATGTGTGATTTTTTTCTATTATAAATCTTAATTTGTGCAGTACAGAGGCAAATAAATAAATGATTGGTCTTTGTCCCAAACATTATGGAGGCACTGTAAAACTCGCTCTCTATTTAAAAGATTTATATTCTCTAGTTTTCTTTTCTCGGTTAAATGAATAACTTTACAATTGCTCACTTTATACTTTTTTCCACATTCTTGCCTGCTCACTTAAATCCTCTTTGCAAGCTCCTTACACCTCACAATTCGAATTATTAAATGAATAGCATAGCATGTTTGTTGCAAAACATTTTTCCTAATGGTGCCAACTTATTACCAGATCCGATATGCTTGAGGATTTCATTGATCAAATCTTGTGTTCTCCGCATCTCATTGGTCAGTGTCAAAGTTGTACTTTCCTGCTGCTGATAAATATCTGAAACCTTCAACTGTAGCTTTTCAAACTCGTCGTGTAATTCCATACTTGAAATGCTTCTGAAGTGAAAAGAAAAAATGCTATGAGTTTCTTTAAATCCATGTGTTTTAAATAACAAACCTGATTTTCCAGAGTGCACAATAATTGAAATGAGGCATTGTAAGCTAATGATATATTGTAAAGTAAGTGAAAGGTTGTAAAGTAAAGTAAATAAGACCAGTCTAGCATGAGGTATAAAATTAATGCGTGGGTAAATATAAGATTGTCTTAAAGTGTTGTAACCTAAAAGAGGTGCTGAATTGTTAACAGGGTAGTGCCATGCAAATAGGATTGTGCAAATGTGTTTCAGTAGAAAATTAAGCATTTCACTGGAAAATTAATCACATATACAACTTACATCCATTTTGCTGATTGTAGCCGAGGTGGAAACATGGCCTTTCAAAAAAATAAAAATAAAATAAAATTGGGCCTAACTATGCTGTCTTAGATCAGGAACCAGGAGATCATCTCCACCTAAGTACTGAAGGAAGTGCTTCATATAAATTTCATGTTTGAATGTGGGCACATTCAGTTAGAGCGTATTCATGATGTGTTGTATAGAAATTGCTGTCAAAACATGGGGGGGGGACGGGGACGGGACACAATTTCTTGGCGGCCGCAAGTGCATGCGCACACATGCGAGGTTTCGGCAGTGGGTCCTGTGGCTGGTAATATCTGCAACTGACTTGGTTGGTGACCCACTCCGAACTCTGCCAACAGCAGCTTCGGGGTAATGTAATCTCTGACCCAAAGCAATGTTGGCCTGAGATAACCTAGATAGCCATTCAGTTCAAAGCCAATGACAATGCACAGACCTGCCTGCGCTGTGCTGACAGAGGCTGCGCTTCACAATGACCACTTTGTTACACGTTTGAACACAATCTGGAGCCCACTGAGTCCACAGGCAGTACAGTACACATTCAAGACCGTTAAGAACCACCGGCACCTTGAGAGCTCACAGTGGGACAGGCCTGGAACGGAGAGGGGGTGGCACCGAGAAGCAGTGGCGGCGCGTTGCCACCGGCCGCCGGCATTCGCCCTGTTGCTGCCCACTGGAGCAACATAGAAACGACGATGCCCATCACCTTGCTTGTAATAATAAACGGGAGCTGGCAGTTCACTACCCACCCCACCCCCTCCTGCCCAAAATTGACCGGTTAGTTATTTAAGTTTGAACTTTAAATTTGCCGTTTGCTTTCAAGCTCTTCAGCTTCGTACCATTCACTTGGTACGAAAACACTTAGAGCGGGATAGAAAATAATTGGTAATGTTCTGAATGATTCTTGTTTAATCCACGTACCATCCCTAACCCTAATGTATGAATATGGACAGAAAGTTTAAAACCAGCTCTGCGCAAATGCAGCAGGGATGGCGAGTATTCAGATGGCATTGCTGAACATTTCCATGAAAATAGAGGTTGTAGAAACAATCCTCAAGATACTTGGATACGTGACAATAAACTCACTTGAACTTGAACTAAAATTTGAGGTTATGAGTTACTGAGAGAGTAGAACTGTATTAAATTAAACCCTGTGCTGTATTTGTGAGGAAAAGCATTTCTTTGGAGAATGTCTCTGCGCCCCAGTCCAATTTAGATTGCAGACAGAATATTCATTACCTTCATCTGCCCCGAATCATGTGGCTTCAATTGGCCCGTTCGTGGGGCCTTTCATCGCCCGGCGGGGGCTTCAACATCGGGAGCCTCGATCACCTCGACGCAGCAATTTGACCGTGGGGCGGTGGAAGATCCCGAGGTCAATTGTAAGCTGCGCCAGGCCGGGCGATGAAAAGCCCCACGAACGGCCCAATTTAAGCTCCGCTCTGATCTTTGCTCCATCGGGACGTCTCCCTCCTCCAATCACCACGCTCTATCCTCAATCCCACCCCCCTACTTCTGCCTCTGACCGACCACATCCCTCCTCCAATCATCGCGCTGAATCATCATGCCCCCCCCCCCCCCTACTGCCTGTAGACCGACGTCTCTCTCATCCAATCGGAGCCCTCGATCATCAGCGGCGATTTTTAATAGATTATATATTCACAGAGTTTTAAAATCCGGATTACCAAAAATGGGGCGGGGTGATCGTCCCCCACCTCTCAAAACGGGGGGACGCGTCTCCTCTGTGCCCCCCGGGATTTCCGCCCCTGTATTTATGTATGGGATAGGAACATGGCTTGTGGAGGTGGGGAGAAATGCTGTTAAGAGGACAGATTTTTAAAAAATTCCAAGATACCTTTAAAGGGTCATTGATCAACTCAAAATTATACTGCCTCTGAAGGGAATGACTACCTCAAGTTAAACAAACTTTATTGTCATTTAGAAATACATTGATATATGCAGTTCCAAACAAAATTCCGTTGCATTTGGCTCCATGTGCAACACGATAACAATATCCCACTGTGATGAGTAGTACCATCAAGGCATAAATGACAATGACACAACCAATGACATGAATGTAGCAACAAGCCTTTGAGGGATGCTTCAGTAGACTTTAATCAAACAAACGTTGATCATTTAGGACAAATGAAGTGGGAGCTTTTAAGGATCATCTTAAAGAGGGAAAGAGAAGTAAGGAGTCAAAAATGTGGGGAGGGAGTTTAGCATCTCATCAAATGGAGATGGCAGAATTAAGGACAGAGCAAGTAAATCAGGAATTTGAAAGAAGCCAAAATTGGATGAATGCAAATATGTAAAGAATGTGGAGCTGGACAAACGATCAAGGACACAAATACATCTAAACGCAAGGACATATTTTTCAATATATTAGTTAACTGAGTTGCATGCTATTTTACTTGTTCACAGAACATCACCGCAGAGAGATGGAAAATTATAATGTCTCTGCCTCATACTCTCTGGATACTTTCAAGAGAGAGCTAGATAGGCCTCTTAAAGGTAGCATAGTCAGGGGTTATGGGGAGAAGGCAAGAACGGGGTACTGATTGTGGATGATCAGCCATAATCACATTGAATGGTAGTGCTGGCGCGAAGGGCAGAATGGCCTATTCCTGCATCTTTTGTCTATTGTCCCTGCAATGCTCCCAGGCTAATGTTATCGGACAATCACTAATTTTACATAAATGCAGAAAATACTGGTGATATTTGGGAATAAAGGCAGACAAATGATTTACTCTTTTAGGTCTACACAAAAAGCTGGAGAAACTCAGCGGGTGCAGCAGCATCTAAGGAGCGAAGGAGATAGGCGACGTTTCGGGTCGAGACCCAAGGGTCTCGACCCGAAACGTCGCCTATCTCCTTCGCTCCTTAGATGCTGCTGCACCCGCTGAGTTTCTCCAGCTTTTTGTGTAACCCTCGATTCTCCAGCATCTGCAGTTCCTTCTTTAATACTCTTTTAGGTCGATGACCTTTCATTAATTATGATGCTGCTTGACCTGGTGGATATTTTCAACATGCTCTGTTTTTATTTAAGATTTCCAGCATCTGCAATTTCTTGCTTTTTGTCAACCTTACATGATGCTTGGTGATGTATGTTCGCAGAATCGCAATGGTGCACTGCAGCCATGATGATGTGATGTGATCTATTTCCCAAATGCAAAGGCATGCTGATTTCCTCCCTTTTTCACCCCACTTTGTTTTGCTGTTGTACCAATGAGGCTATTCTGCAAAAGAGAGATACCTACGACTCTATAGAAGTAATAAAATCAAACATGTAAAAGTCACAAATATTCAGCCGTTTATGGAATTATCAGTTTGAAGTGCAATAATAATATTTGAAATCAAATTGTAAAGGAAACAATACTTGTGCATTGTAGAACACTGTAAAATTTGGTGATGAGGGAAAATTTAAGTGAACCTACTCTTCATCTTGATTTTCGTTATAGCTTCTGCCAAAAAATATTTTGCCTCGTCTGGGTCCAGGACTCTGTTCAGACATTTCCCATTCTTCCTTTTGTAATAAACTTGCAAGATTATCAATATCTTCCTGGAGAGAGAAAGGTCAGAATTAGTCGCCATTGAGAATCATGATTCTGAAACTCGGGTTTAGTTTTGTTTTGAATGAACCAAGATAGGTTAAATGGGCAGTGGAAGAAACTTTACTTTTACTTGAATCTGTGCTCTCACAGCCCAGAGACCAGCTAAGTAATTTAGAAAAAGAGTATCCTTCTCTCATGTGAGATTAAAGACCAAAGCTGGAACAGGAAGAGGGGAAGAGGGATTCTGGAGGTGTGCGTTTACACAGTCCTTTCAGGCAAAAGGTATAGTAGTGTGAAAACTCACACCTCCAGATTCAGGCACAGTTTCTTCCAGACTATTAACAGGCAACTGAATCATCCTACCACAAACAGAGGGCAATGCTGAACTACTCTTTGTTGTCCACCGGACTATCCTTGATCGGACTTTGCTGGCTTTACCTTGTACTATACGTTATTCCCTTATCATGTATCTACACACTGCAAATGGCACGATTGTAATCATGTATTGTCTTTCCGCTGACTGGATAGCACACAGCAAAAACCTTTTCCCTGTACCTCGGAATACATGACATAAAACTAAACTAACTAACTTCACTCTCCATTAAATTATGTAACAATTGTGTGAGCATTCATTGTAACTTAGAGCTACATACAAAATAATTCATTCCAGAGCATCAACATATCTCATGCAGCTGAACATACAAAGGGTAACATATGAGCTTGGCAAGGAAAGGTTTTGAGGGATATGGGCCAAATACAGGCAAATGGGACTAGCTTAGATGGGGCATTTTGGTCGGCATGGATGGGTAGGGCTGAAGAGCCTAAATGACTCGATGACTTTGGTGGCAATACAAAATAGTTAGAAGCAGATGGATAGCTTTCTCTTAGCCTCTCCACTTTCCATCCTCACTAAAGGCAATGCAAAGGATTCTAGGGTAAAGTTTCTACCTTACTGTTTAATATCAGTACAATTTACTATAGATCATATACAGATCAGATGTTTGTTTCCTCTGCATTGGACCAGTAAAGAATATTAAACCCAATATAAGAACAAGTCCAATTGGACTAATATGCTTGTGTTACTGCCTACTCAAGCTGTTCTTTCATTTTTTGGGTAAGGTTGCCAACATAGTACCAAATATTAACAATATTACACTGTGGACCACTGCTTAACATATACGGGTTTAGCTTTAGCATAATAATTATTACCAACATAAACTAATAATCAATGGTCTCAGCAAGGATTTTTTTTTGTTACTGAACTCGGACATATTTAGCTACCTTCACATCATATTCCTGAAATATATCACTCTCCAAAAGCATGTTTAGTTGTTGAGGTTATAATCGGGGTAATTGTTTCTCAGAAATGCCGGGACAACTGCATGCAGCTGCTAGCAATTCCAGTATCAGGAATCTCGGGACTTCTGCACAAGTGTTCATTCATGGTGAAGTATCAAACATTTTGACAGCTGCTCTTTGGCCAATTCTCCAGTAATGTTCACAGTATTAATGATTGAGATGAGAATATGTGGCATTATTAATAAGTTTGCACATTGGTGGTGCGGACAGTGAAGAGGGTTGTCTCGGGTTGTAACAGATCAACTGGGAAATTGGGCAAAGGAACAGCAGATACGATGCAGTTTGGTAAGTTAAACCAGGGCAGGACTTACATAGTATATGACAGCACCCTGGGAAGTATTTCCAGAATAGACAGATCGAGGGATACAAGTAGTGCTTTTTTTGTAGGCAAATAAGTGGTGGTGGATACAATTAATAAACACTAAATCAAGTGGGTCCCGTTGGGCCCCGTTCCCCCAATGCAATATTCCACTGCTCACCCCTTCCCTCAACGCAACCCGTTTCAACCACTCACCCGTTCCCCCAAAGTAACCCGTTCTCCCAACGCAATGTTCCACCACTCACCCATAGCCCCCAACTGCGCAGGCGCAGCTGATTTCCTCTCATCCCCCAACACTTCCTCTCCTTCACCCTCAGACACACCTCCCTCCCTCCCTCCCTCCATAATCCCTCTCACCTCACTACCCCCCGACCCATTGGGTCCCATTCCCCCAACGCAATATTTCACCATTCACCCATTCCCTCAACACAACCCGTTCCCTCAATGCAAAATTCCACCACTCACGCATAGCCCCCAACAGTGCAGGTGCATCTCATTTCCCCTCATCCCCAACACTCCCTCCCCCTCCTCTTCACCTTCCCTCTTCTCTCCCCTCTCCACCTCCACTCCCTCCCTCCCTGTCCTTCAGTCACTCCCTACCCTCAGCCACTCCCTCCCTCCCTCCATAACCTCTCTCCCCTCCCTAACCCCCTTGATGTCATTGTGAGGTGGAAGCTGATGGTTTTTTAAATGTAAATGTGATCCCATTGTGATGTAATTGCGGGGTTGATCACTGCTGACAGGCAGTTTATGTAAATTAGATCCCATTGTGACATCATAGCTGCTAACTGCCACTGCAACTTAAAGTGCTTTTTTTCAAAGTGAGGTTTTATAAAGTTAAAAATGTGAATAACTTTAATATATACATGTGGTATATATGTATATGTCTATA
Organism: Raja brachyura; assembly: GCA_963514005.1. Next base: position 87,472,097 of record OY740784.1, read on the forward strand.
ACAAATGTCTATAAATATAACATCACCACAGCACAATTGTGAGTAATGTGGTCCAAAATTTGAGCGCTATCATGTTCCGTTTTGGCATTGTTCCAGGAGCACATGGCACTCAGACAGACAGACACACAGAATCACAAACTGGATGAGAGTTTTAGTAATGTACTAGACCAAGTGCAGATCCGTTGGGTCCGTTCCTGCAACGTGCGGTTGCAGGGGGGGGGGGGGGGGGGGGGGCGGCAGGTGGCATCACACACACTAACCATCCGCACACACACACTAACTAGCCCCCCGCACACACGCTAACTACCCCCCTTGATATTATATTAATATTATTAATTTGCTCCTTGAGAGAGGGGAGGGTGAGGGGAGGGGGAGAGCCGTGGGGAAGGGAGGGGGGAGGAATGGAGGGTGGGAAGAGGTGGAGGGAAGGGGGTTGGGGAGGGGGTCTAGGGGAGGGGAAGAGAAAGAGGCGGGGAGAGAGCGAGGGGAGAGAGAGAGGGGTGGGGAGAGAGGGGAGAAAGAGAGAGAGGGGGGATGGGGGAGAGACAGAGGAGAGAGAGGGGGGAGAGAGATAGTGGGAGGGAGAGAGACGGGGAGAGATAGGTGGGGGAGAGAGAGATAGGGGAGAGACAGAGAGAGGGGGGAGGGAGAGAGGGGGAGAGAGAGAGAGATGGGGGGGAGAGGGGGGGAAGAGAGGGGGGGTAGGGGGGGAGAGAGGGGGGGGAAGAGAGAGGGGTCCGCAAGGTTCTTTTCAAAGCTCGCTTGCCTGCTGGCAGCGCGTTCGGTTTGCAGCGGGAGGGAGGAAGGGAGGGTGGGGTGCCGGGAGCAGGTTTCCCAGAGAGTAATGGCCACGAGGGCGACCTTCTCATCGCATGCCCTGCGCGACGATATAGGCCGCCGCCATGTTCTACCATCGGGCGGGGGAGACGGAGAGAATTCAGATGCAAGCCGGTGGCCTCCAGTGACCGGCTGTGACCTGCTGTGACCGGTAGTGACCTCCGGATCTGCAGAACGCGCGTTCTTTCTGTGCATTTTGAGAACGGGGGGGCGGGGGGGGGGGAAAGAGTTGTAATGTACCTCATGGAAAACTACACATGCGCGTTGACATTAATGCGGGGGACGGGGCCACGATGGAGCTGAGCCACAAGCAAGGGAATTATGAGGTCGGCAGCTGGGCAACCTTAATATTTTTTTTTAAATGTCAGTTTGGTTATAAATTTTAGTAAATATCTCAGGAAATAATTGACCAGATTTATAGAGGGTTGGATTTTTGAAATCATAAGGAAAATGTCTACCAGAAGATGTAAAAATATCACTGTTATTGTAACGTCAGCAGCTGGGCAGCGGTCAGATTTTTAAAAAAAGGTCAGATTGGTCAACAATTGTAATAAAAAAAGTCAGGAAAATAATGTACCAAATGTGCAGAGGAGTGGATTTCTAAAATCATAAGGAAAATCGCTACTGAAATATGTAAAACTTTTCCCGTATCGGCATCTGGTTTTCGAGAAGATACGTTTCAAAGGCAAAATGACACACACCTACACACACGCACACACACACACACACACACACACACAGTTTTAATGGATATATGATGATATGATATGATCGATGTGTGTCATGTTGCCAGAAACCAAAATAATAATATTCAAGTTTTTAGAAGTGCCAGTATGCCGTACCAGTATGTACCATCACAAAATGAGCACTGGGTATAAGTACAAATTTGCTGGAGGTGGCAAGTTAGGCAAAGTAGTGAAGGAGTGAAGCATGTCTGCCTTAATTGGACAGGGCATTAATTGCAAGTACAAGAATGGAAACATCATTTTACAGCTGTATGGATGTTGCTGAGACCACTTAGAATATTGTTTACGGTTCTGGTTGCTATACTATGGAAAAGATGTAATTAAGATGGAGAGGGTGCAGAAAAGATTCACAAGTATATTGCCAGGTTGGAGAGTTTGGAGAGTAAGAGGAAAGAATGGATAAACTGTGACTGTTTTCCCAGGATCACAGGATGCTGAAGGGTGGTATCATAAGGTTTATAAAATTATGAGGGGCATAGATAAGGTAGATAGTCACAGTCGTTTTCCCAGGGCATTGGATTCCCTGGAGGATGAGACAGATGTTCGGCAGCTGTGGCGGGGACTGAATGCAATCACCTCTTACAAGGCAAAACCAGGAGGCAGCTTGGATGTCGGCGATACTTCACTCCCTGATGAGCTCAATGCATTTTATGCACGCTTTGATAGGGAGACACCGATGTGCATTCCCGAGCCCCTATTCGCTGTGATGGTATTTCAGTCTCAGTCACAGAGGCTGACGTCAGAAAATCCTTCAGAGGGGTGAACCCTCGAAAAGCGTCTGGACCTGATGGCATACCTGGTCGTGTCCTAAAAACCTGTGCGGACCAACTGGCTGGAGTTTTTACGGACATTTTCAACCTGTCACTTCTGAGGTCTGAGGTTCCCACCTGCTTCAAAAGGGCATCAATAATACCGGTGCTCAAGAAGACCAAGGTGACGTGCCTCAATGACTATCGACCTGTGGCACTAATGCCTGTGGTGATGAAGTGCTTCGAGAGGTTGATCATGGCGCAAATCAACTCCTACCTCGACAAAAACCTGGACCCACTGCAGTTCGCTTACCGCCACAACAGATCAACAGTGAACGCGATCTCGCTGGCCCTCCACTCCGCTCTGGGCCACTTGGACAACAAAAACTCATATGTCAGGCTGCTATTCATTGACTACAGCTCGGCATTTAACACAATCATCCCCTCCAAGCTGGTTACCAAACTCTCAGATCTGGGTCTCTGCGCATCCCTCTGCAATTGGATCCTCGACTTCCTCATCCACAGACCACAGTCTGTTCGTATTAGTGGAAATGTGTCAGACTCGATAACAATCAGCACGGGAGCACCTCAGGGTTGCGTGCTCAGCCCCCTGCTGTACTCACTCTATACTCATGACTGCGGAGCCGGTCATAGCGTGAACTCCATCATCAAGTTCACTGATGACACCACTGTTGTGGGACGTATCACTGATGGGGATGAGTCAGAGTTTCGAGCAACTGTCCATATGGTGCCAGCACAACAACCTGGCCCTCAACACCAGCAAAACCAAGAAACTGATTGTGGACTTTGGAAGGAGTAGGAGGGGGACCCACAGTCCTATTTATATCAACCGGTCGATGGTTGAAAGGGTCAAGAGCTTCAAATTCCTGGGCGTGCACATCTGTGAAGATCATTCCTGGTCCGAGAACACAGATGCAATTATTAAGAAAGCTCATCAGCGCCTCTACTTCCTGAGAAGATTACGGAGAGTTGATCTGTCAAGGAGGACTCTCTCTAACTTCTACAGGTGCACAGTAGAGAGCTTGCTGACCGGTTGTATCGTGGCTTGGTTTGGCAACTTGAGCGCCCTGGAGAGGAAAAGACTACAAAAAGTAGTAAACACTGCCCAGTCCATCATCGGCTCTGACCTTCCTTCCATCGAGGGGATTTATTACAGTCGCTGCGTCAAAAAGGCTGGCAGCATCATCAAGGACCCACACCACCCTGGCCACACACTCATCTCTCTGCTACCTTCGGGTAGAAGGTACAGGAGCCTGAAGACTGCAACAACCCGGTTTAGGAATAACTACTTCCCCACAGCCATCAGGCTATTAAACCTGGCTTGGAACTCTGAACATTAATATCCCTCCATCTGTTATTTGCACATTATTAATTTATTGATTCATGGCTGTATTTATGTATAGAATTGTAGTCAATGCCTTCTATGTTCTGTTGTGCTATGCAAAGAAAGATTTTCATTGTTCTGTCAGGGACACATGACAATAAACTCTTTTGACTTGACTTTGACTTTGGATTCTAAAACTAGAGGGTATAGTTTATGCTCTGAGAGTGACGACACGATGGTGGTGAAGAAGAGGGAAAAGTTTTAAAGAACTCAAGTGACAAGGGTGGTGCGTATATGGAATGAGCTGCCAAGGAAATTATAGAGGTGGGTCCGATTACAATGTTTGAAAGAGATTTGGAAAGGTACATTGAACTGAAGAGTCCAATACAGTCCAATGTTTTCAAATGGGACTAACACAACAAGGCACCTTGGACAGCATGGACGTTGGGCCAAAGAGCCTGTTTTTGTGTCATATAATTCTATGACTCCATGAGTTGCATCGTCTACTTGCTGAACCTGTACTTTGCGACATGTAGCCCATGTTCAGAATGTGAAGAAGGTAGTAAACCTCAGGAGTAATTTGCAATTCTTTTGAACTAATTGAACTATCTTAATCAAAATTAAGCATATTTAAGTGTTTTCATTTTATTTTAACTACCATTTAAAAACAAAATATTGTTATTAATCTGAAAGAGTTTGAATACATACAAAAACTATTTTGATTGCTGGCTAAGCCTGGGATCATGGCTTAGCTGACTGTCAACTTTTTTTCAGCAAACTCTGGGTGATATTGTTTACACCTCGAAGGCCTTGTACTGTACAATGCTTTGTCAATCATTTGTCACCAGCTTCAAGGAACATGCTGCTTTAAGAACTGTTCTATTAAAGTATGGACTTAGCAGATGGTTAGATGGGCTGCAAGTGCAAACCAAAGAACTATAGAAACATAGAAACATAGAAAATAGGTGCAGGAGTAGGCCATTCGGCCCTTAGAGCCTGCACCGCCATTCAATATGATCATGGCTGATCATCCAACTCAGTATCCTGTACCTGCCTTCTCTCCATACCCCCTGATCCCTTTAGCCACAAAGGCCACATCTAACTCCCTCCTAAATATAACGAACGAACTGGCCTCAACTACCTTCTGTGGCAGAGAATACCACAGATTCACCACTCTCTGTGTGAAAAATGATTTTCTCATCTCGGTCCTAAAAGACTTCCCCCTTATCCTTAAACTGTGATCCCTTGTCCTGGACTTCCCCAACATCGGGAACAATCTTCCTGCATCCAGCCTGTCCAACCCCTTAAGAATTTTGTAAGTCTTTATGAGATCCCCCCTCAGTCTTCTAAATTCCAGCGAGTACAAGCTGAGTCTATCCAGTCTTTCTTCATATGGAAGTCCTGCCATCCCAGGAATCAGTCTGGTGAACCTTCTCTGTACTCCCTCTATGGCAACAATGTCTTTCCTCAGATTAGGAGACCAAAACTGTACGCAATACTCCAGGTGTGGCCTCACCAAGACCCTGTACAACTGCAGTAGAACCTCCCTGCTCTTGTTCTCAAATCCTTTTGCTATGAATGCCAATATACCATTCGTTTTCTTCATAGCCTGCTGCACTTGCATGCCTACTTTCAAGGACTGGTGTATCATGACACCCAGGTCTCGTTGCATCTCCCCTTTACCTAATCGGGCACCATTCAAATAATAGTCTACTTTCTTGTTTTTGCCACCAAAGTGGATAACCTCACATTTATCCACATTATACTGCATCTGCCATGCATTTTCCCACTCACCCACCCTATCCAAGTCACCTTACAGCCTCCTAGCATCCTCCTCACAGCTAACACTGCCCCCCAGCTTCGTGTTATGCGCGAACTTCGAGATGTTGCATTTAATTCCATCGTCCAAATCATTAATATATATTGTAAATAGCTCGGGTCCCAGCACTGAGTCTTGCAGCACCCCACTAATCACTCCCTGCCATCCTGAAAAGGACCCGTTCACTCCTACTCTGGAATCTTTAGTTGGTATGAATGAGTTGAGCTGAAGGATCTGCCTCAATACTGCTAAACTGAACTGCTAAACTGCTAGAATTGGGTCCTCGTCTTCCTCATTTACAGACCACAGTCTGTCCGTATTGGTGAAAATGTGTCAGCCTTGATAACAATCAGCACGGGAGCTCCTCAAGGCTGCGTGCTCAGCCCCCTGCTGTACTCAATCTATACTCATGACTGCATAGCCGGTCATAGTGCGAACTCCATCATCAAGTGTGCTGATGACACCACTGTTGTGGGACGTATCACTGATGGAGATGAGTCAGAATATAGAAGTGAGATTAACCGTTTGACCAAATGGTGCCCGCACAATAACCTGGCTCTCAACACCAGCAAAACCAAGGAATTGATTGTGGATTTTGGAAGGGGTAGCATGGGGACCCATAGTCCCATTTATGTCACGGATCGATGGTGGAGAGGGTCAAGAGCTTCAAATTCTTGGGCATTCATAACTCTGAAGATCTCTGGTCCGAGAATACTGATGCAATGATAAAGAAAGCACATCAGCGCCTCTACTTCCTGAGAAGATTATGGAGAGTCGGTATGTCAAGGAGGACTCTCTCGAACTTCTAGAGGTGTACAGTAGAGAGCATGCTGACCGGTTGCATCGTGGCTTGGTTCGGCAACTTGAGCGCCCAGGAGTGGAAAAGACTGCAGAAAGTCGTAAACACTGCCCAGTTCATCATCGGCTCTGACCTCCCTACCATCGAGGGGATCTATCGCAGTCGCTGCCTGAAAAAGGCTGCCAGCATCATCAAGGATCCACACCATCCTGGCCATTCACTCATCTCAGGGCCGGCCTTAAGCCGATTGGACCGTTTTCTCCCAATTGGGCCCCATGCCTAAGGGGGGCCCTGCACTAATGTTCCATGTTTCATACGGAAATATGAATTCGATTTGTTAAATAAAGTTTTTTTTTTAAACATTCGCCATCCGAATTTTTTTTTAAACAAACATGGATAACAGCCGCAGCACGGCCAACAGACACAAACGATTTGTTGACACCGCGTTCCTTTGAATAAAATTCACGCAGTGTCATTAATACTTGCTCAAAACACAATTACATTTACTGAGGAATGTAGATCGATGCATTGATGACACATTGAGAATTTCTTAATACTCACTATCGTGAATGAGGGCTCTGGACCGCGAGAAGGGGCTTCTTCTTGGTGTGCAGGTTAGTCATTCACCTACCGACCCACGTTGTGTCCTTCTGTCTTTCGCTCTCTCCCTCCCTCTCTCACTCCTCTCGCGCTCTCTCTCTCCCGCTCCCCATCTCTTCTCTCTCTAGCTCTCGCACTCCCTCTCTCTCACCCTGTCGCCTTGGCATTCCCGGAATCATTGACGTTTTGCGGTAGACAAAAATGCTGGAGAAACCCAGCGGGGGAGGCAGCCGCCTTGCCCGCTGAGTTCCTCCAGCGCTCTGTGTTTTTTGTTTGGCTCTGAAGTTGAAGGTGGCTCAGCGGGATGGGCATGGGCTCTGGGGAGGGGGTTGCTTTTCTGGTCGAGACCTTTCTGCAGACAATCACCAACGAGTCACCAACAATCACCAGACAATCACCAACAAAAGTATTCTCACCAACGAGAGATCAGAACAGTCTGAAGAAGGGTCTCTCCAGAGTCGCTGCGCTGCCTGTCCTACTGAGTTACTCCAGCTTTATGTCTATCTTCAATTTCAGAGAAATATAATTTCTCACGGGGGGCTTATAGCGCCTACCCCCCCCCCCCCCCTTCCCAACTTCTGCCTCACGGACCTTAGCGTACCCCTAGTTCCTAAAACCCATTTCCATCACTGTTCATGTTGCACTAATAACGCAGAGAACGGGCCTGAAGTGATTCTGTGAAACAAAAAGATAAAGAGCTGGTTTCAGTCCAACAGCAGCCGGAAGCGCTTCAGCCTCTTAGCCCTGTGACCAGCTGTTTCAAGTTTTGTACTGCTATTGGACTGAAACCAGCTCTTTATTTTCTTGTTTCACCCCCTGTCCGTCCACATTCATTTCCCTCCCCCCCACTATCCTTCCATGGTGCCTGCTGCTTTGGTGGCAGGCACACCATCATGTTTACATTACCAGTTAACCACTGATTTATTTTCAAGTGGTCAGTGCAAAGTCTGCCTTCTTAAAAACTGGTATCGTTGCCAAAAGTGACTTAAACAAAAGCCACCTAACAAAGGGTTGCTCTTTGGAGGTGAATAGTCACTTCCTGACTAACTGCGGACTATTTTTAACTTGGCACAGAGTGCTATGGTTACCCGTTATCTATTGCACAAATGCATGATTGAAGAGTTGAGTCAAGAATGTATAATTGTCATGTGTACCCACAACAGAACAATGAAATTCTTATTTGCAGCAGCATAACAGGCTTGTAAACACAATACTCATAGATTGTATGAGAACAAATGAGATACAAATAAATTAAATAACAGCACTAATACCAGTGCAAAAAAGCTCAGGGTGCTCCATCAAATATTATCAATTACTTGCTAACCGCATGACTGCGTCCAACTGCTGTCTGGTTCGTTGGTCGTATTGCTAGATATGAACTGTTTTGGGAGAGAAAAATGCTCACGGCAGACCAAACATGTTAAACAGAAATTGGTCAGATACACAGCTTTACACAGTGAGAAATCATGTGAAATAATCACTGAATTTTATTTTAAATGAATGTACCTGCATGTTATACTGTTTAGTTTGGAGATGCAGCCAAATAGTCCACTGAGTTCGCACTGACCAGCGATTTTTGTCTTCCTATTTGTCAATTATTTTGTGCCTGATTATTTGACGGCCAATCAATCGCAGTCTCTAAAGGGGTTGCGTCCAATCACCAACCAGCTTGCCTTAAAATTCCCGTCCAATCAACAAATATGTCTCCTCCTGTCCAATCAGCCGCTGTCTCCAAGGGCATTGTGTCCAATCACATAATGCAGTTTAATGGTAATTAGCTGCTATGGTAAAGGTTGGAAGCCAGTGGAGTTACTGACAGTCAAATGGGAGCAGGAGAGATTCAGACAGTGTATAATCCATAGCACCTCAGTGTACAATTTCATAATATCTACTAAATAACAGGGCTGACAGACCTTTGGGGCTCACCAAAATTGTTCCCAATTGGGCCCCGCATTCCCTAAGACCGCCCTGATTCATCTCCCCACTGCCTTCAGGTAGAATGTACAGGAGCCTGAAATCTGCAACATCCAGGCTCAGGAATAGCTACTTCCCCAGCCATCAGGGTATTAAACAAAACTCTGAACATTAATAGCCCATTGTACTATATCTGATTATTTATGTGTGTATAAATATATATTCAATAGTATAAGGTCACACTGATCTGTTCTTTATTTATTTATGCAACTATATTCTGTTGTGCTGAAGCAAAGCAAGAATGTCATTGTCCTATCTGGGACACGTGACAATAAACTCTCTTGAATCTGGAATCTTGAACCTAAACTCTATAAATGAGTAGCGAGAACAGATAACGAGTTGCTTCCAGGAAAGACTGAATGGTTGCTTGTTGAAATAAAGAGAGCATGAACAAGAAATATTATTTGTCATTCCACTGTAACATTGATAAACAGTTAGAATGCTTCCTTTTTATAGTGTTTAGTGATTATATACAACCAAATTATTTTCTGGCCACAATCTGGAACTCTTAAGATTTGCCCCTTTGAGGTAATGAGGATTAGAAGCAGACTGAACCATTCTCTCCCATATCACTCCATCACCTCCCGAACAATTCCCGTATCCCCCTCAGCCCAGACTACATCTGTCCTATCACTTTCTATTGTATTTCTACAGGTCAGTCATGATTTTAGGATACTTGGACCGCCTCAGAAGACAGTCAAGAACTACATAAATTGTTCTAGGACAACAGTAAACCAGGACAACAGTAAACCAGTGAGATGTTTCCAACTCCTGATAGGTCATGGTCGCTTCATTGAAGCCGCCTTTCAATTTCAGGACTTAAAACACTGGATTCAAATGTTCATATATCATACTTCATACAAAATGTCTGAAAATAAACCCTCACCTCACCCCTTCAGTTTGGACTTGTGGTTGTTGTTAACAGTACCCAAAAGTACTCCATTTTTCTTTTTGCATTTTATGGTTCAGGTTATGGTGCATTTGATTTGATAAAATATAGTTACATCAGAAGATTCATATTACCTTTATCTGAATGGTGACTTTTTTCAGATCATCTTCTTGGTCAATTGTAATATCATCATCGAAGAATATCTCTAATGGTGCACATGATGTCTGTATAAACTCTTGAAATGCATTAATTTTCTTCTTACTGAGATGGTCTTCAACATACAGTACAATACTAGCCTGTTGCATGGCTGCATTAGCATTTGCGTTGTCATACACTCTGAAATAAGAACCATGGACAATTCACAGATGCTCACCCAGAATATCCGTGACAAATACAAGAAAGCATTAGACAAAATGCTCTAATTTTGTTCTCCCCTCACTCAGGAAGTATAAAATCTACCATGTCCTAAATTCTGCTTCGCTCACCTCACCATACCCACAGTTATCCATTAGAGGCAAAATTCTGCAATAATTCAAAATATCTATTCATGCTGCCACTTTTCAATCCTGTCCTTCAAAGACTTGCATGTATAATGTCATCTTGTTGTAAAATCTCCCAAGGTATTTCATAGGAGCATCAGTAAACACAGAAAAAAACCCCACCTCAGAAGAACACACACATGCATGCACAATATATGCCCCAATAATTTAACCATTTACCCTTTTAACCTTCAATCTATTTATATATAATTTTCCAGATGTTTCTTTGAGAAAGTCAATTGACCCAAAGAATGCTTTCATTAAATGCATTGGCAGATATTTGGAAAAAAGTTGAAAGCTCTAATATTCCATGATAAATTTGAATCTGTTCCCTAAACTTCCCAATTATTGATGGAATTCAAATATCCATATAAAATTTAGATTATATCTTCCCTACCATTTTAAAGTTTTACATTTGTGCCTCCTCATTTTTTTCAGTCTACTGTAAAGAACTTCAACTCTGACAGAATTTACATTAATTGCCACATCATGATAAGTAGGAAGGAATGGGTGACGTTTTGAGTCGAGACCCTTCTGACTGATGTCAGGGGAGTGGACGGTACATAGATGAGGACATGTATAGATAAGGAAGTGTAAGGAGTGAAAACATGACAAAGGGAATGGAGATTAAAACAAATGTAGAATAGATCATTGTTAGTTGGGAGATGATAACAACAAATCAAACACAGATAAAATGTAGTCGTAGACAGTAAGACTGGTCGGAGAACGGAAGGGGAGGGGATGGAGAGAGAGAGTAAGCAAGGGCTACTTGAAGTTAGAGAAGTCAATGTTCATACCGCTGGGGTGTGAGGTGCCCAAGTGAAATACGTGGTGCTGTTCCTCCAATTTGCGCTGGGCCTCACTCTGGCCATGTAGGAGGTCCAGGACAGAAAGGTCAGTGAGGGAATGGGAGGGGGAATTAAAGTGCTCAGTAACCGGGAGATCAGGTAGGTTTAGGCAGACTGAGAGGAGGTGTTCAGCGAAACAATCGCCGAGCCTGTTCTTCGTCTTGCCGATGTACAGGAGTTGACACCTGGAACAGCGGATACAGTAGATAAGGTTGGACGAGGTGCAAGTGAACCTCTGCCTCACCTGAAAAGAGTGCTGGGGTCCTTGGACGGAGTCGAGGAGGGAGGCATAGGGACAGGTGTTGCATCTTCTGCGGTTGCAGGGGAAAGTACCTGGGGAGGAGGTGGTTAGGGTGGGAAGGGATGAGTTGACCAGGGAGTTGTGGAGGGAACGGTCTCGGCAGAAAGCAGAAGGGGGTGGAGATGGGAAGATGTGGCTAGTGGTGGGATCCTGTTGGAGGTGGCGAAAATATCGGAGGATTATGTACTCTATACGACGACTGATGGGGTGGAAGGTGAGAACAAAGGGGACTGTCCCTATTATGAATGGGTGGGGGAGCAAGAGCAGAGCTCTTGTGAGGAGACCCTAGTGAGGGCCTCATCTATAATGGAAGAGGGGAACCTCCATTCCCTAAAGAATTAGGACATCTCCGATGCCCTAGCATGGAACACCTCATCTTGGGCGCAGATGCGTCGTAGATAGATAAAAAGAAGTTAACTTATTCCCTTCTTTTAATTCACTCTAATGCATCAATGCTCTCTAAGCTACCACATCCAATCATTTTCCAAGGCTTCCCAACATGACACCATCAAGCAGTCACTAGAACAGAATGCACTGCTCAATTTCGCACGCCTGATTTGTTTGTAACACTTTTTCCAAGATAAGACGCCAGGACAACAAATAGGCCAGCACCGGTAGTTGAGAAAGATCTGTCCCTTTATCTGATGTGGTTAATTAATGCAAGAGCACACAATATTTATCCATTATCTGGTACTTCTTTAGTCCTTTAGGAAGCCTCATGGAAGTGGGAGGATATATCCTGAATGAAGATGCTATTCAACTTCATTCCTGCCATGCCTAAGGATAAATTTTATGTAGGGGACACAAAAGGCTGGAGAAACTCAGCGGGTGCAGCAGCATCTAAGGAGCGAAGTAGATAGGCGACGTTTCGGGTCGAGACCCTTCTTCAGACATTTTATGTAGGCCATCTTCCATGTGATAATACTCTTCTAAGGCGTTATCTCCAAACAAAATACCTGACTATAAAATCTGGCAGTAAATGGTTGACATGAATAGGTGCCCTAGATCAAAATGGCACCAGTCATAACATTCAGGAGAAAAGTCTCCATTGACACTAACTCCCAACAGCCTTACCCCCTACCTGCCTGCCCTGCAAATAGCTATGGAAATGCAACTCAATTGAAGATGCCCTGTGTAGGAAGGAACTGCAGATGCTGGTTTATACCGAAGATAGACACAAAATGCTGGAGTAACTCAGCGGGACAGGCAGCATCTCTGGATAGAAGGAATGGGTGACGTTTCGGGTCGAGACACTTCTTGAGACCGAGAGTCACTGGAGAGGGAGACATAGAGATAAGGAAGGGTAAGGTGTGATAACGAGAGATCAAAAAGGACAAAAATCAAGAGAATGTAGAATGGATCATTGTTAGCTGTGGGGAAGGTGACAACGAGGCATACAATCAGTAAAATTTAATCAGGTGGACAGAAAAACTAGTCGGACAACTAAGATGGGTGAGGGAAATGTGAGGTACTGTTCCTTCAATTTGTGTTGGGGCTCACTCTGACAGTGGAGGGGCCCAGGACAGAAAGGTCAGTGGAAGGGGGAGTTAAAGTGTTTAGCAGCCAGGTGATCATGTAGGTCTAGACGGACTGAGCGGAGGTGTTCAGCGAAACGATTGCCGAGCCTGCCCTTGGTGTCACCGATATATAGTCCACACCTTGAAAAGCGGATGCAGTAGATGAGGTTGGAAAATGAAGTTCCATAAGTCTCTCCAATTGGTGCTATGTAACTTTGGCAGTTCACAGTTCCATGATACAACAGCCAATGAGTAAAATCAACGAAGAAGGTCAGGCCCACCTATTGCACATAATTTTGACATACAGTTTAGAGGGATAGAGGCAAAACACAGACAGGTGTGACTAGCGTAGGGCATTTTAGTCAGCATGGGTAAATTGGGCTGAAGGGCTGTATGATTCTATGGCTCTGGAAATTATACATAGCCAGGTTAATCAGATGTTTCTTATTCCTTTTTGGTCAATTCCATTGAGAGTTGTATGTCATCCGCTACGTTTTGTCATTTTGCTCACATAATTTCCTGGAATTAACTGTAATGAACTGTGTTGATGATAGTTTGCACACTTGCGATGATCTGTTGTGATGTACTATACCATAACAGGGCCAACTGCTAAGCTTGGTATCCAGTAAACATTCAACAAGACACCATTGTTTTGATCAGGAAGACTACCTCTTCTACCCCAATAATTCAGAATCCTATTGTGCTGCTTCTATTGCACCTATGTTGCATATATCTAATAGTACCTCAAGAGCATGCATTTACCGTGTAAATTAACAAGAAATGTCAGAATTTTTGTTATATACCTTTGGAACGTGTCTGAAAGCAATGCGATGAGAAGATTGATACACAGAATGCTCGACACCCCGAGAAATGTTCCACAGAGCAAATATGCCATTACTGGATCTATGACATACATCTCATCAAATCCATAATCATCAACCAGTGTTATCCGAAATACAGTAAAAAGCATCTGGGGTATAGTTGCCATATTTGGTACAAGGCCTGTATGCAAGAAAATGTCAGGGAAAAAGATTATGTATCAGAAAATGCTGTCAACAATTATTTATGTCATCTGTGGCTATTCACTTATGGGCTTAGGTTCTCTGGTCCCATCGCACTAACATTGTTTTCAATTCCAAAGTAGAAGCTGCCGACTGCTACAATTTCTGGTGGATGGGTCATTGGTATTATTAGAGAGACGTTCTGTTCCAACAAAAGGAACTGAGGTCTGAAGCCTTATGGGAACAGAGCTCCAAAGTTCTGAAGGCCCAAAAATACCTGCAACCCACAATGCAGCCCTAGGATTGGTAGTTGCTCTCCACAGTATATATGCAAGACACATACTCGACACACTCCTATTCCAAGGGGCAAGTACGAAGGCAAACTGTGATAACTTGGGAACTCATGAGCCATGTCCCTTTAATTCAGTAGAGACCAGAAATACATAGAACCATTATTTCCCTCCACACCATTCCTCTCCCACTTCTCACACCCACTTCAACCCCCTCCCCACTTCAGATAAATTCATTGACATCTCTCTTATATCCCTACATTTTGAAATAAGCATAGCTTACAGGTGAGTCATGATTCTATAATGCTTAACAAACGTAGTTTTCAGTGTACAAGTGACAGGGTTGAAATCCCCCTTTAACGTGCAATGAAGAATATATGTTAATAATCCTCTAGTGAACCATATTCACAGGAATGTTTGTTTTGAGCCTACACCCTTCTGTAACTTCATCTGTACCTCAAAAAATATTCAGAAATATATATGGTTTGTTAGAAGAGACTTTATTCCTCCCAGGTTCTAATCAAATGATAAAATTCAATATTCATATAACAATTTGCAGGCAAACAAAATACTTACCTCCAAAGATTATCCAAAACGCACATGCGAAAGGAATGTAAAACTCTCCATAAAGAAAAAGAAACTTGAGGAGATCCACAATGATTTTTCCGAGCATCACAATAAAAGGTCCTATGGCTCTGCGCCAGAAAAGTAATAATGTTACAGGATAAATAAGTATAAATATGTCATAGTTTTGTGGGCCACAAACTACGAATGACGTTGAAGAAGAGTCAAGAGATCCAATTTATATATATATATAATAAACACACACACATCATTCAAATTAGCAGCACTAGTGACCAGAGCGTAAGGAAATATTTTTACTTAGGATTGAAAAGCGGAGTAACATTAAATATATTACACTTTATTTGGAACTCATTCATGCCAGAACTGTCCTAGTATCCTAATATAAATAGGAATATAAAGGCACTGAGAATGGAAGGAACCAAGGACAAGGATTACATGAAACATGAAAGGATATAATGCACGGAGAAAGCGGTTCTGTTCTGAATTCATTCAATAGAGATTGAATAGAGAGTCTTTTGCACATCAATGGAATCAAAGGGTATGGGGATAATGCAGAACAAATTATGTTGATCCATAATCAGACATGAACCGGATGAATAAAGGAGCAGATGAACTTTATATTTTTTGCCCCAGACTCTGAGAGAAGCTTTCGAGAAAGTTGTTGCAAAATGAGGGAAAGAGAGGAAAAGTTACAAATATTAATGTTACATAACTCTTTGTACCCATTGCACAACATTTGTCTAAATTTTGCTCCATTTCATGAACAACACTTAAATGACTTGGGTGCTCGTTCACCTGTGATGAAAGCGGCCTTGTTCACCTTGCTTTCTTCCTCATGCCCTTTCTTCTGACTCAGCCCACCTAGTATTGTGTACATTGGTATAATATCTTTAAATGCCATATTTTAAAATAAATTTTGATTGCATAGAAGCAAATGTGAATGTGTGCCTGCATGTGCAGCTGACAGTTGCATAGCAACCTTAGTGCTTGACGGCTCAAAGATTTGCTTGGAAATTTTTTTGTATTAACAAATGTGCTTCATGCATTTTGATTGACTGGTCAGCAATGACCAGTGCTATTTTGTGTCATTATGCACGTACAGTGAACTGGCACCTCTAAAAAGTTTTAAACAATTTTTTAACATTTTTAGAAATAAAATTTAGCTGCGGCTTGATACTTGGCTAAGATTTTAATAAGATAAATGGATGCAGTAGAAACCATGGTGAAAATTCCCCATATTACCTTTTGCATCTTGGAATGAGTGTTGCAAAGTGAGGGGAAGGGAGGAAAAGTCACAGATTTTGGTGTTACGTCTTTCAAATGAAAATATGTAACAAGGGAGTTCCATACCTGATTGCTCGTACATGTTTCATGACTCGTAACCAAAGGAATATGGTTGTTACTGCACAAAGTCGAATATGGGTTGTATGAATAGTATCACTAGACAATGCCAGATCAGCTGCATAAGTTCCAATCAAAGCAAAGAGCAACAGGTAGACCAACCAATCGAACAAATTCCTGTGAAAAACAGATAACAGTCATGTCAGTGATGTAAATCATTGTAGATGAATTATAGTCATATTTTGTTTAGATTTAAATTTAAGTGTTGCCAAGAGTCAACAGTGTTTGATTACCAAATTTGATGCAGTTTTACTGGCCCATTAATGTAATAACAGAACAATAAATATACAATAATCAATAATTCAGTGGTGGATTTGCAGCCTTATAGTGCTAGAGACCCGAGTTTGATCCCGACTACAGCTGCTGTCTTACAGAGTTTCTACGGTCTCCCTGTGACAGTGCGGGACCTTATCAAAGGTTTTCTGAAAGTCTAGATTCAAATAATACAGTGTCTCAACATCTGAATCAATGGGGCAGATTGTATCCTTAACACCAGCACTTGTACAGGTTAGATAGGAGACGCACAGGTTGATGAGACCATTCTGTGAGTGCAGCCCACTGCCTGCACTAACACTGCCCCTGTGCCACATGGAGCCATGCTGTAGTGCAGGAGGCTGGGCTCCCATTGGAAGTCTTCCAAAGTGGCTCCTGATACAAAGCATACCAACAGATGGGCACCCAATGATTTAGGGCAATGGAAGATCTGGTCACTTATAATAGCATGAATTGGAGCACTTACCTAAGTTGGCACAAAAGTTAGGAGTTGTGCATTCAGGTGTTTATGAATCTTTAACAATGTGATCACTTGTAATTAATTACTTCAGTCAATTGTCTGAGCATGTGGAATCTCATTCTTTCCGAATTTAGTGCTGGAGATTTTTAAGAGCATTTAAACTGTTTTAATATAACACCTTTATTGCTCTCATAATCCATTTCCATTTCCATTCCATTACTTCACCGAGTAAATGATCTCAATCCCACATATTTCCTGGTTGTCTCAGTGAGGATTCTGAATTCAGAGGAGATAGGCTGTTGCCTTTTCCACTCAGGGAAGCCATGTAAAGTGAACTGTACTAGATTAGATCAAATCTGTTTAAAATCCTGCCCCACTCAACAGCAAGTGTTGTCATAGTAACCAGAAGGCCCTGTTTCTCCTCCACCAACCTAAAACTCTACCCCTTCTGAGGAAACGTGCCAGAAACAATTCTAGGTACTAGGTACATCCTTCGCAAATGCCAAGGTCAATAGGTACAATGTGTTCTTGCAATTGGACATTCAAAAACCTTCAATACCAATAAATGCACCTAATAATGCTACAGTAGCAGCATCAACATCATCCCAGGAATAAATTAAAAAAATAATAGCCACCGTTGCCATTTTCTGGTTACGTTTTCCCAATTACAACAGGAGTAGGCCCTTACTTTCAGCCCACAAATAAATTGCAACTAACTGAAGACAATATTTAATGACAAAATCATGCATATTGTACAACTAGAAGAAAACTGCTCGATATCCTTACCAAAAATCATTGAAATAGTGGGGATGCATGTCATCTAGTGCACTCAGTTGCTTCTTAAGATATGACTCCTCCTGCCAATAGAGTTTAGTTTAGTTTATTATTGCCACGTGTGTCGAGTACAGAAAAACATTTTTTGTTGCATGCTGTATCAATGAACAGTTCCATCCCATTCTAGAATTTAGGGTGGCACAGCGCTTTCAGTGCCAGAGACCTGAATTCGATTCCAACTACGTGTGCTGTCTGTACGGAGATTGTATGTTCTCCTCGTTACCGTGTGAGTTTTATCCAAGATCTTCGGTTTTGAACCACTCTCCAAAGACGTACAGGTTTGTAGGTAAATTGGCTTGGTATAAATGTCAAATTGTCTGTGGTGTGTGTCGGGTAGTGTTAATGTGCAGGGATCACTGGTCGGCATGAACTCAGTGGGCTGAAGGTCCTGTTTCCCTGCTGCAAACTAAACTAAATTAATTAAGGATGAAATTATTAACATATGATGTACTGAAGGTGAACATAAAATTTTGAGTAGAAAATAAAAAAAATGAAAATAATAATTCTGAAGATAAAATATCCGATGACATGCCAGTTAAATGATTTAAATACCTTTTTTGAAACATATTTGTTTATAAATCCAATTCTATAAAGATGATTTCCTGCAATCTGTTGGTTTCTCTACAGATGTGCACAGAAGTCTGATCCATCTTTTACAGTGAAAACATATTTCAAAGTCATTCAAAATCATTGAATTTTAAGATGTATGTGATCAGTGTGCCAGGATGAAACAGATTGATATCTCCTAGATCTCACTGTTCCTTGGTTGCACTAACGGACCAAGAATTAAACAAGTTATTTGGAATTAACCTTTCTGCTGCAAGTTACTTAAACAGAATTACTTGTAGCTTTTCAAATGTTTAAGATATAATTTCCTGTAGAAAATCCATGATCTTTTGTACCTCTGGCCATCGTGGGTGGCATAAGTTTAGATCCTTCATTATTTCCTGGGCTCTCCACTCCTTCCAGCGAGAAAACTTTGTATTTGAAGAGTGGATTTCAACGAACTCCTCTGCAATCTGGTACGCAGTGAGCGCAATGGCTATCGTAGCAATTAAAACTCTCCACCAGTCCTGTATTCATTCAACACAAGTGAAAATTACTAAATAACTAATAATTATGTTGTTCCTCAGCTATGAATTTTCATTCATCATTTTTATGATATCAGCAAACACAGATTAAATGCCATACCCATGCAAAGCTGTATTATTAATGCTTTCTGATAGGCAATGTTACGAAGTGTCAAAGAGACAGACATAGAGCCACAGAAAGGAAATAGGCCATTCAGTCCAATTTGTCCATGCTGACTAATGAGCACCCATCCATATTAATCCCATCTCCCAGCACTTGGTCCATTGCCTTCTATGCTTAAGCAATTCAAAAGCACACCTAGACACACGTCGGTCATAGTCATACAACATGGAAACAGGCCCTTCAGCCCAACTTACCCATGTTGACCAAGATGCCCCCATCTACACTAGTCCCAACTTCTCAAGTTTTGTCCATATCCCTCTAAACCTTTCCTATCAATGTACCTGTCCAAATGTCTTTTAAATGGTGTTATACTACCTGCCTCAATTACCTCGTTCCATATACCCACCAATCTCTGTGAAAAAGATGCCCCTCGTGTTCCTATTATATCTTTCCCCTCTCACCTTAAACCTACGTCCTCTGGCTCTTGAGTCCCCGCCTCTGGGTAAAAGACTGTGCATTCACCCTATCTATTCCCCTCATGGTTGTATACGATCACCTCGCAGTCTTCTGTGCTGCAAGGAATAAAGTCCTAGCCTGTCCAACCTATCATCATAGCTCAAGCCTTCAAGTCCTAGGACTATCCTTGCAAATCGTCTCTGCACGCTCTCCAGCTTGACATCATTCTTCCTATAGCAGTGTGATCAAAACTGAACACAATACTCCATATGCCGCCTCACCAACAACATGTACAACTGTAACATAACATCCAAATTTCTACACTCGAAACTCTGACTGATGAAGACTAATGTACCAAAAGTTTTCTTGATCATCCTATCTATCTGTGATGCCACTTTCAGGGAATTATATATCTGCACTCCGAAATCCCTCTGCTCTACAACACTCTCCAGAGCCTTACTATTCACTGTGTGCATCCTGGCCTGGTTTGGTTTCCGAAAATGCTACACCTCACACTTATCAGCATCAAACTCCATTAACCACTCCTCAGTCCACTTACCCAACTGATCAAGAACCTTTAGTAATTTTTGCTAACCATCTTCACTATCTGTTCCTTTCGTCATCACTTTGATCTATCTGTGCATCCTAAGACTACCTGCCACACTACCTTGCCAATCCGAGTGCCATCCATGAACTGATCATGCCTCCCACATCCTCATCAGAGTAATTCACATTTATTACAAGCCGCAAGGGTCCCAGCATCGATCCTTGTGGGACAGCACTGGTCATGGACATAAAATTGCAAATCAAATCTCTATTGTCAATCTCTGTCTCTTATTCCCAAGCTAATTTTCAGTGCAGTTTATTAACTTGTCTTAAATTCCACAAGCTCTAAACTTTTGAACCAGTCTCCCATGCGGAACTATGTCAGTGGCTTTACCAAAATCCATGTAAATTACATCAACTGCTTTGCCAACATCAATCTCTTTAAAGAATACTTTCAAATTGGTCAGACACAATCTGCCCTTGACAAAGCTATGTTGGCTGTTTCTGATTAGCCTCTTTCTTTCCAAATGATCAATAATCCTCTCCCTCAGAATTGTTCCAGTATCATCCCTACCACCGATGTTAGGATCACAGGTCAAGAGGTACCAGCTTTACCCAGTTGCCTTTCTTGAAAAGGGGGTCAATATTTGCCATCCTCTAGTCATCTGGTATCTCACTTGTGTCCAGTGAAGCCTTTGACAGTCTCAGTCAGCCCCAGCAATCTCTTCCCTTGCCTCCCTCACAGCCTGTGATAAATCCCATCCAGTCCAAGGGTTTAACTATCATTAAGACTACGACAGCATCGAGGATCACTTCTTTAATTATACAAACCTGCACTAGACGTCACCTACACCTTCAGTGAATTCTCCAATGACAAATTCTCTGATGAAAAGTATTCATTTTGGACTCACCTAAACCTGCTGGCTCCATGCACATATTGCCTACATTGTCCTTAATCATCTCTACCCGTTCCCTGATTTTCCTTTTAATATTCTTAAAGAATTAGATTATATTTGGATTTACCTTAAACCTGTCAGCCAATTATATATTTTTGTGATCCCTCTCAGCTTCCTTAATGTCCTTTTTAAGCACCTCCCTACATTTATTGTACTCTTGCCAGACCTTCCCCACCATTAGTTTCTCACACCGATCAAATACTTCCTTGTTTCCATTTTGTCGGACCCTCAATATCTCTCACCACCAGGTTCCCTATATTTGTTACACCTGGCTTTCAAAATTCAAGAAAGTTTATTGTCATGTGTTCCAGATAGGACAATTAAATTTTTGCTTTGCTTCAGCACAACAGAATATAGTAGGCATAAATAAATACAGAACAGATCAGTGTGACCATATACTATTGAATATATATATATACACACACATAAATAATCAGATAAAGTGCAATGGGCTATTAATGTTCAGAGCTTTGTTTGAGGAGTTTAATAGCCTAATGGCTGTGGGGAAGTAGCTATTCCTGAACGTGGATGTTGCAGATTTCAGGCTCCTGTACCTTCTATCGGAAGGCAGCGGGGAGATGAGTGAGTGGCCAGGATGATGTGGATCCTTGATGATGCTGGCAGCCTTTTTGAGGCAGCGACTGCGATAGATCCTCTCGATGGTAGGTCAGAGCCGATGATGGACTGGGCAGTGTTTACAACTTTTTGCAGTCTTTTTCGCTTCTGGGCGCTCAAGTTGCCGAACTAAGCCACGATGCAACCAGTGGGCAAGCTCTCTACTGTGCACCTGTAGAGTTCGAGAGAATCCTCCTTGACATACCAACTCTCCGTAATCTTCTCAGGAAGTAGAGGCGCTGATGTGCTTTCTTTATAATTGCATCAGTGCTCTCGGGCCAGGAGAGATCTTCAGAGATATGCACGCCCAGGAATTTGAAGCTCTTGACCCTCTCCACCATCGACCCATTGATATAAATGGGACTATGGGTCCCCATCCTACCCCTTCCAAAGTCCACAATCAATTCCTTGGTTTTGCTGGTGTTGAGAGCCAGATTATTGTGCTGGCACCATTTGGTCAAATGGTCGATCTCACTTCTATACTCTGACATCTCCATCAGTGATACATCCCACAACAGTGGTGTCGTCGGCAAACGTGATGATAGAGGTCGCACTATGACCAGCTACGCAGTCATAAGTATAGAGTGAGTACAGCAGGGGGCTGAGCACGCAGCCTTGAGGTGCTCCCGTGCTGATTGTTATCGAGGCTGACACATTTCTACCAATATGGACAGACTGTGGTCTGTGAATGAGGAAGTCGAGGATCCAATTGCAGAGGGATGCGCAGAGACCCAGTTCTGAGAGTTTGGTAACCAGCTTGGAGGGGATGATTGTATTAAATGCCGAGTTGTGGTCAATGAATAACAGCCTGACATATGAGTTTTTGTTGTCCAAGTGGTCCAGAGCGGAGTGAAGAGCCAGCGATATCGCATCCACCGTAGATCTGTTGTGGCGGTAAGTGAACTGCAGTGGGTCCAGGTTTTTGTCAAGGTAGGAGTTGATTTGCGCCATGATCACCCTCTCAAAGCACTTCATCACCACCGACGTTAGTGCCACAGGTCAATAGTCATTGAGGCACGTCACCTTACTCTTCTTGGGCTCTGGTATAATTGATGCCCTTTTGAACAGGTGGGAACCTCAGACCTCAGAAGTGAGAGGTTGAAAATGTCCGTAAAAACTCCAGCCAGTTGGTCCTCACAGGTTTTTAGAACACGACCAGGTTACCATTAGGTCCATGCGCTTTCCGAGGGTACACCCCTCTGAAGGATTTTCTGACGTCGACCTCTATGACCGTGACCGAAATCCAATCACAGCGAATGGGGGCTTGAGAAGGCACATCAGTTCTCCCTATCAAAGTGTTCGTAAAACGCATTGAGTTCGTCAGGGAGTGACGTTTCGCTGACATGTGTGCTGCCTCCTGGTTTCGCCTTATAGGAGGTGATTGCATTCAGGCCCCGCCACAGCTGCCAATCATTTGTCTCATCCTCCAGCTTGGAGCAGAAGTCCCTTTTGGCCTTTTTGATGGCTTACTAAGGTCGTATTTGGACTTCTTGTAGTCCTCAGTATCTTCAGACATGAATGCCCGGTGTTTGGACTTCATAAGAGTGTGGATCTCATAGTTCATCCATGGCTTCTGATTGGGAAACACTTGGAAGGTTTTAGTTGGGATGCAGTCCTCTACACATTTCCTTATGAAGTCTGTAACGACTGTGGCATATTAATTCAGGTCCATTGCCGAGTCTCTGAACATTGCCCAGTCTACAGAATCCAAACAGTCCTGGAGTTGTTCCTCTGCCCTCACACCCCCCCTCGCCCCGACCAGCTCTGTACAGTCCTCACCTCTGGGGGTGCGCTCTTTAATTGCTGCCTGTACTATTGCAGGAACACATTGGCCTTTACACAAGTGTGTTCTTCATCCATGTTATTTCTAGATTTAGTTAACTCTGATATTTACATCTACTCATCCTTCCTGGCAGTTCAATAATCTTCTCACTTGATCTCCTTTGAAAGCTACGGGCAACTTTCTGAACATTTCAAGAAATAGTGAAACTTACCATTTGAAGGAAGTTCTCACACGTATTAATATGTTTTCTTAAATATTCAGAAACTTCTTCTCTGAAGTACACTAAGCTTAAAAATAAATTTTCCCTTAAGTCCATTCAAAATCCAAATTTTATTGCATTTAATATAGAGTTATAGTCAATGAGGAAACAGGCCTTTTGGCCCAACTTGCACACAACGGCCATCATGTCCCAGCAACACGAGTGCCACCTGCCTGCGTTTGGTCTATATCCCTCCAAACCTGTCCTATCCATGTACTGGTCAAACTGCTTCTTAAATGTTGGGATAGTCCCAGCCTTACCTACCTCCTCTGGCAGCTTGTTCCATACTCCCACCACCCTTTGTGTGAAATACTACCCCTCAGATTCCTATTAAATCTTTTCCCCTTCTCATTAAACCTATGTTCTCAGGTCCTCAATTCACCTTCTCTGGGCAAGAGAATCTGTGTATCTACCCGATCTATTCCTCTCATGATTTTATACCCCTCTATAAGATCACCCCACATCCTCCTGTGCTCCAGGGAATAGAGACCCAGCCTACTCAATCTCTCCCTATATCTCAGACTCTTTAGTCCTGGCAACATCTTTGTAAATCTTCAATATCATCTAGTTATCAATTATTACATGGGTTAAAAGCAGCATTTCAAAATTGAAAACCATCCCTGTTATGGAATGGGTTGATGGGGATACGGGATGACTGTTGGCATGTCTGCAATTTTATTTATTTGTTCATTGAATGTGGCTACCACTGATAACTCTGGCATTTATTATACCCTATTGCCCATAATAAGACATTTAAAAGTTAACCATATTGGTAGGTCTCGAGCAATGTATAGTTTACATTGGGTAAGTATAGCAAGATTCCCTTCAATTTAAAAAAAAACCAAATTATTTATTAGAGGTAAATACATCAATGTACACATATATACTGTTACAGTCATTGTACCCCATAATTTTATGGCTTTTAAAGAAAAAGAACAGAGAGAAAGAGAGTGAAATGTGAAAAGAGTTGTGATAGTGAAAGAGCGTGTCAAAGGGGAGAAGAAACCCTTGGTCAAAGAATTAGGAAAGGGGGTTAAAAGATAGACCCTAAAAAAAGAAAAGGAAAAAGAAAAAAAAAGAAAAAAAAGCCAGTTGTTATGTTATATATATCACGCAAAAGGAATCCACCAACTCGATAGTTTTTCACCCCCCCCCCACCAAGGCCCGAGGTACTCCTGCACCCTATCTTTGTAGTAATTCTATAAATGCAGACCACGTCTGATGGAAGCGTTCTGATTTTCCTTCTAGGCGGAGTCTCATATCTTCCAGATGTAGTGTTTCAAACATAGTTGAAATCCACATATTTAATGTTGGTATAGGAGCATTTTTCCAAAATTTTAAGATTATTTTTTTTCCTATTATTAAGCCGTAATCAAATAAATTATTTTGATACACATTTAATTCCGAACTACCTTCTGTCATTCCGAAAATAATCCATTCTGGCTTTGTTGTCATTTTTATTTTAAACAGTTTTGTGAAAATTTCAAAGATTTCAATCCAAAACCTTTGAATTTTTGTACAAAAGATGAATGAATGCGCTATAGTAGCTTCTTGACACTGGCATTTATCACAAATTGGTGAAACGTTAGGGAAAAATTTATTTAATTTAGTTTTTGAGTAGTATAATCTGTGTATTATTTTAAATTGTATTTAAGTGTGTCTTGCGTTAATTGAGCATTTGTGCACATTTAATAAGTGTTCTTTCCACCTTTCATTGGAAATTTTAATGCTTAGTTCGTTTTCCCATTCACCTCTAATACCTTCCATTGTTGGTATTACTGTATTTAGTATAATATATATATGTGAAATTAAATTTGCTGATTCCGCCTTTGTATTCATTACTTCATCTAGTAAGTCTAATGGCATTTTGTGAAATTCATGTGCATGTTTTTTCAAATAATCACATATTTGGAAATATTTAAAATACTGATTGTTACCCAGATTGTATTTTAGTTGTAATTGTTTAAATGATAATAATTTTCCCATATCATACAGATCTCCCAAAGTTTTAATTCCTGCTCTTTCCCATTGTATAAATGCTTTGTCTATAATTGAGGGTTTAAACAGGGGGTTTTTAGCAATAGGAGATAGGAGAGATAAGTTTCTTAATTTTAAATTGTATTTTATTTGTTTCCAAATTCTAATTGTACCATGTATAATTGGGTTTTTGTTGTAGTTTGTATTATTCACCGTCTTTGGTGAAAGAAGGATCGCACCAATATTAAAGGGGGAGCAGTCCTCTTTCTCCATCATGATCCATTCTGGTTGATGAAGAGAATTATCAAACAATTGAATCATATTTCTAATATTTACCGACCAATAATAATACATAAAATTAGGGAGTGCTAATCTCCCTATTCCTTTGGTTTATTCAGGTGTGGTCTTTGTATTCTATGGGTCTTATAACCCCAAATAAAATTTGTTATATCTGAGTACAATTTAAAAAAAAACTTTTTGGGTAGATATAGTGGAATTGATTGGAACAGGTATAGAATTTGTGGTAGAAAAATCATTTTTATGGCGTTTATTCGACCTATTAAGGACATCGGAAGCGTTTTCCAGAATTTAATTAAATTATATAGTTTCTTAAGTACAGGGTTATAGTTTGCTTTAAACATGTCTTGATATCTTCTAGTAATTTCAATACCCAAGTATTTAAATTTTTCCACAGCTATTTTAAAAGGAAATTGTACGAGATGTGTAGAATCTTTCGGTTTTATTGACATGATTTCACTTTTATTCCAATTTATTCTATAACCTGAAAATGAACCGAAATCCTCAATTAAATTTAAAATGTTGGGTATAGTGATATGAGGCTTTGTGATGTACAAAAGTACATCATCAGCGTATAATGATATTTTATTGTTTGAATATTTTGTCTTATATCCGTGGATATTCGGATGAGCTCTAATTCTTTCCGCTAGTGATTCAATTATGAGGGCAAATAACAATGGTGATAATGAACAACCTTGTCTATTACCCCTTGACAATTGAAATTTCGTGGATAAAATATTATTAGTTAATATTCTGGCCGTTGGCTTATTATATATTAATTTAATCCATTGAATGAAATTCTCTCCCAGTTGACATTTTTGCAATACCTTAACCATATACTTCCATTTAACCTGATCGAATGCTTTCTCTGCATCCAGCGAAATAATTGCGAGATTTGGATCTTTAGTTTGGTGTGAGTGCATTATGTTAAGCAGACGTCTTAAATTATTGAATGAATGTCTCTTAGGGATAAACCCCGTTTGATCCGGATGTATTAGTTTAATGGCGTACTTACTTAATCTTCATGCTAATATTTTTGTTAATATTTTTTGGTCTGTATTTAACAACGCGTAGGCTGTATAAGATCCAGGTTCTTCCTCATCTTTATCTTTCTTAAGTATTAGTGTAATCGTAGATTCTGCTAATGTATCAGGTAATATTTGTTCTCTGAAAGCGTGTGTGTACATTTTCTGTAGACGAGGACTACATATATCGTAAAAACTTTTATAGAATTCATTACTAAATCCGTCGGGACCTGGTGTTTTCCCATTTTTTTATGAGGATATTGTTTCTTCTATTTCCTTATTTGAGGTTTGTGCTCCCAATTCCTCTTGTTCCTGCAATTCTAGTTTGGGAAGATTGCAATTATCCAGAAACTCAGTGACTGTGTTGATGTCCGTTGTCGTTTTGGATGTATACAAATTCTCATAAAATTGCACAAATCTTTTATTAATTTAATTCGGTAATGTTAATACTTCCCCTCTGTCTGATTTAATCTTTGAAATCGTGTGTTCCTTTTCTCGTTTTTTTAATTGGCGTGCGAGAAGTTTATGAGGCTTCACCCCAAATTCAAACTGTTCCTGTCTTGTGATTTGGAGTAATCTTATAACTTTCTCTGATAGTAATTTATTTAATTTGAATTTTAGTATTAATATTTTATTATGTTTATCCATGGACGGGTCTTTAGCATTATCTATATCCAATTGTCTAATTTGTTCCTCTAGCTGCCGTTGTTCAATCTTATTTTTTTTATTCTGAAAGGCTTGGTATGAGATTATAACACCTCGAATAAAAGCTTTGAAAGATTCCCATAATAAAGTAGGTGGTGTGTCTGGGGTATCACTTATTTCGAAAAAAAGATCCATTTGCTGTCTTAGATATATACTCCCTTGCGGGTCTTTTAAAATTTGGGGGTTATACCTCCAGAACAATGTATTCTTAGACATACTTTCTATTTTTTTTTTTTTTTTAAGTTAGTGGGGAATGATCTGAAATCATATTTGTATGGTATTTTGGGTTAAGAGAATACGGAATTAATTTTGTGTCTACCAGGAAATAATCTATACGTGAATAAGTCTTGTGTACCGATGAATAAAGTGAATATTCCTTGCCTGTCGGATTTGCAATCCTCCAAACATCGGTTATATTTGTATTTTTTATATATGTGTTTAAAAGTTCACTAGTTTTAGATTTCGTATTACCTCGTTGTTTTTGACTGGATTTATCTAAATAAGGATCTAAGACACAGTTAAAGTCTCCCCCAATGATAACATTCTGGTAATTATATTCTGCAATTATATTCAAAATTTTATTTAAAAAATGCGGATTATCAAAGTTAGGCGCATATATATTTACCAGATTCCCTTCAATGAAAGACATTGATAAACCAGACAAATAAATTGGTTTCATGAACAAATGTATTGGTTTTAGAAAATAAAAGACACAAGGTGCTGGCGTATCTCAGTGGGTCAGGCAGCATCTCTGAAGAAGATGGATAAATGATATTGTGAGTCAGGAGCCTTCTTCAGACTGATTGTTGTGTGGGGAGAGAGAAAGCTGGAAGAGAGGTGGGGCAGGACAAAGGCAAGCAAGTGATTGGTGGTCCCAGGTGAGGTAGGGGGAGGGGTTTATTGGCAAATGGTTGGACAAAGGCCAGAGATGAAAAGACAAAAAGTGCGAGATAAGGAGATTAGAAGAGGCAGCACAGGATGGAACGGCAGAGTTGCTGTGTTACAGCGCCAGAAACCCTGGTTCGATCCTGAATCCGGGTGCTGTGTGTACGGAGTTTGTATATTCTCCATGTGACTGTGTGGGTATTCTTCGTGTGCTCCAGTTTCCTCCCACACTCCCAAAGACGTACAGGTTTGTAGGATAATTGGCATCAGTAAAATTGTAAATTGTCTCTAGTATGTGGAATGGTGCTAGTGTACAGGGTGATCGCTGGTCGGCGCAAACTCAGTGGGAAATAGTCTACTTTCCTGTTTTTGCCACCAAAGTGGATAACCTCACATTTATCCACATTATACTGCATCTGCCATGCATTTTCCCACTCACCCAACCTATCCAAGTCACCTTGCAGCCGCCTAGCGTCCTCCTCACACCTAACACTGCCCCCCAGCTTCGTGTCATCCACAAACTTGGAGATGTTGCATTCAATTCCCTCATCCAGATCATTAATATATATTGTAAACTTTGAGCAAGTTATAGTATGCAAACTTAAAGCACACGGTATTGGGGGTTCAGTATTGATGTGGATAGAGAACTGGCTGGCAGACAGGAAGCAAAGAGTAGGAGTAAACGGGTCCTTTTCAGAATGGCATGCAGTGACTAGTGGGGTACCGCAAGGCTCAGTGCTGGGACCCCAGCTATTTACAATATATATTAATGATCTGGATGAGGGAATTGAATGCAACATCTCCAAGTTTGTGGCTGACACAAAGCTGGAGGCAGTGTTAGGTGTGAGGAGGATGCTAGGAGGCTGCAAGGTGATTTGGATAGGTTGGGTGAGTGGGCAAATGCATGGCAGATGCAGTATAATGTGGATAAATGTGAGGTTATCCACTTTGGTGGCAAAAACAGGAAAGTAGACTATTATCTGAATGGTGGCCGATTAAGAAAAGGGGAGATGCAACGAGACCTGGGTGTCATGGTACACCAGTCATTGAAAGTAGGCATGCAGGTGCAGCAGGCAGTGAACAAAACAAATGGTATGTTCGCATTCATAGCTAAAGGATTAGAGTATAAGAGCAGGGAGGTTCTGCTGCAGTTGTACAGGGTCTTGGTGAGGCCACACCTGGAGTATTGCGTACAGTTTTGGTCTCCTAATCTGAGGAAATATATTCTTGCCATAGAGGGAGTACAGAGAAGGTTCACCAGACTGATTCCTGGGATGGCAGGACTTTCATATGAAGAAAGACTGGATAAACACGGCTTGTACTGGCTAGAATTTAGACGATTGAGGGGGGATCTTTTAGAAACGTACAAAATTCTTAAGGGGTTGGACAGGCTAGATGCAGGAAGATTGTTCCCGATGTTGGGTAAGTCCAGAACAAGGGGTCACAGTCTAAGGATAAGGGGGGAAGTCTTTTAGGACCGAGATGAGAAAATCATTTTTCACACAGTGAGTGGCGAATCTGTGGAATTATCTGCCACAGAAGGTAGTTGACGCTAGTTCATTGGCTATATTCAAGAGGGAGTTAGATGTGGCCCTTGTGGCTAAAGGGATATGGATAGAAGGCAGGTACAGGTTACTGAGTTGGATGATCAGCCATGATCATATTGAATGGCGGTGCAGGCTCGAAGGGCCGAATGGCCTACTCCTGCACCTATTTTCTATGTTTCTATGCTGGATGCTTAATCCAGCTCGAGGTTTTCTAGATGAGTGCCCTTGAGCTTGAAGGTCGAAGGCACTCTTCTTAACTGGCGGATTAGGTCGCCCAAGTGGGACAGCCCCTTTAGTTGTTAAAGGTCACCTTGCAGTTATACATGTTGCACGTTGCATCTTTTGCACCTATTTTCCTTCCAAAATTTACATATTACTCCCATACTAGGGCAGAACTTTGAGCAAGTTTTAAAAAGTTTACCCCCTGTTAAGGGGTCCGTTTTGCGTTTTTCTAAGAATTTCATCTATCAATTGCACCCTAGATTTTCGGCCTGCAGTTTACTATTGTACAAGCTTTCTTACAAATTCACAATTTAAATCTGTCAGCCATTGTACACTTGTATCTAATTCAATCACTCCTAGAAATAGTGGAATTTCTTACCCTCTTAAATCCTTTGTAAATTTACAATGTAATCCGGCATTAATATTTTTCAATTGTTCTAGGTGTTTTAATGGCACTGAAAGGCTACATTGATAACACATTCCTGATAGGACTTGACCTGAACTTGGGCTGCCTTCTACAATTGTTTTACAATTGCGTGGCTTGTCATGCATATTATTTCAAAGGGCAATAAACAAACTGCTAGAGAAACTCAGTGGTTCAGGCAACATCTGTGATGGGAAATAGACGGATGATATTTTGGCTAAGGACTCTTCATCAGATTCCAGCATTTGCAGTCTCTTGTGTCTCCTTCTTTCGAAAGCTATTGGAAATCAACAATAATGATATGAAAGTGGCCAAGCAAATCATAGAAACTTGTATTGACTTTCCCGAAGGCTATTATGAAGGTTTTCATAATAAAAATCCATAATTTTCATGATTATTTAATTGACCACAAGTTAAAAGATTGTTATGAATTTCAAATTCATTTCTTCCTGAGATATCTCTTTTTTTTACCTCAGTGATGATTTGCATTATGTCTTTATCCATCCTGAGATATTTTAATTGTAGGTCTTAAGGGTAAAGAATTAATTATCCTTTTTAGACATTGGACATGTGGAAAGAGTTCTGGTAATATTTCTTGATCATTCTTTTTCAAATCAAAGTAAAGAATTCAAAATAAAATCATATGCCAAATGTAGATGTTACAGTTAAAAATGTTTGAAAAATTAGAATTATTAAAGTGAAGGGCTGAAGAAGGATGTAGTGTAAGAATGCAATTTAAGAAGTCAGTCTACATGTCCTGGAAACTGGTCCAGACATGAGTTTTAGTCTCACCAAGGCAACTGGAGAATTTAAATTCACGTAATTAAATACATTATCGGAGAAAAAAATGTTTTAATAGAGTCAAAGAGTCATACAGCAGGCAAACTTGGACTCTTCAGCCCAATTCATCCTTGCTGACCCACATGCCACAGCTAAACTAGTCCCATTTGTCTGCATTTGATACATATCCCCCCAAGCCATTCATGTCTATGTACCTATACAAGTGTCTTTTAAAAGTTGTTATTCTACCTGCCCCAAGTACCTTTTATGGCAGCTCATTCCATATATCCACCATCCTATGTGTGAAAACGTTGCCCTCTGGTTCCAACTAAATCTTTCACCTCTCACCATCAACATATGTCCTTTGGTTCTTCATTCCCCTACCCTGGGAAAAGGCTCTGAGCAATCACCCTATCAATTCCCCTCATAGAAACACAGAAAAATAGGTGCAGGAGTAGGCCATTCGGCCCTTCGAGCCTGCACCGCCATTCAATATGATCATGGCTGATCATCCAACTCAGTATCCCGTACCTGCCTTCTCTCCATACCCCCTGATCCCTTTAGCCACAAGCGCCACATCCAACTCCCTCTTGAATATAGCCAATGAACTGGCCTCAACTACCTTCTGTGGCAGAGAATTCCAGCGACTCACCACTCTCTGTGTAAAGAATGTTTTCCTCATCCCTACCCTAAAGGAATTCCCCTTCATCCTTAGACTGTGACCCCTTGTTCTGGACTCCCCCAACATCGGGAACAATCTTCCTGCATTTAGCTTGTCCAACCCCTTAAGAATTCTGTAAGTTTCTATAAGATCCCCCCTCAATCTTCTAAATTCCAGTGAGTACAAGCCGAGTCTATCCAGTCTTTCTTCATATGAAAGTCCCGACATCCCAGGAATCAGTCTGGTGAACCTACTCTGAACCCCCTCTATGGCAAGAATGGCTTTCCTCAGATTTGGAGACCAAAACTGTACGCAATACTCCAGGTGTGGTCTCACCAAAACCCTGTACAACTGCAGTAGAACCTCCCTGCTCCTATACTCAAATCCTTTCGCTATGAATGCTATCATACCATTTGCTTTCTTCACTGCCTGCTGCACCTGCATGCCTACTTTCAATGACTGGTGTACCATGACACCCAGGTCTCGTTGCATCTCCCCTTTTCCTAATCTGCCACCATTCAGATAATAGTCTACCCTCATGTTTTTGCCACCAAACCTCACATATATCCACATTATACTGCATCTGCCATGCATCTTCCCATTCACTCAGCCTATCCAAATCACCCTGCAGCCTCCTAGCATTCTCCTCACACCTAACTATACCCCCCAGCTTGGTGTCATCTGCAAATTTGGAGATGTTGCATTCAATTCCCTCGTCCAAATCATTAATGTATATTGTAAATAGCTGGGGTCCAAGCACTGAGCCTTGCGGTACCCCACTACTCACTGTCTGCCATTCTGAAAAGGACCCGTTTACTCCTACCTTTTGCTTCCTGTCTGCCAGCCAGTTCTCTATCCACATCAATATTGAACCACCAATACCGTGTGCTTTAAGTTGATATACTAATCTCTTATGTGGGACCTTGTCGAAAGCCTTCTGAAAGTCCAGATATAACACATCCACTGGTTCTCCCTTATCCACTCTACTAGTTACATCCTCAAAAAATTCTATAAGATTCGTCAGACATGATTTACCTTTTGTAAATCCATGCTGACTTTGTCCAATGATTTCACCACTTTCCAAATGTGCTGCTATCCCATCTTTAATAACTGACTCTAGCATTTTCCCCGCTACCGATGTTAGACTAACTGCTCTGTAATTCCCCGTTTTCTCTCTCCCTCCTTTTTTTAAAAAGTGGGGTTACATTAGCTACCCTCCAATCCTCAGGAACTACTCCAGAATCTAAAGAGTTTTGAAAAATTATCACTAATGCATCCACTATTTCTGTGGCTCCTTCCTTAAGTACTCTGGGATGCAGCCTATCTGGCCCTGGGGATTTATCGGCCTTTAATCCATTCAATTTACCTGACACCACTTCCCGGCTAACCTGGAATTCACTCAGTTCCTCCATCACATTTGACCCCTGCTATTTCTGGCAGATTATTTATGTCTTCCTTAGTGAAGACAGAACCAAAGTAGTTATTCAATTGGTTTGCCATGTCCTTGCTCCCCATGATCAATTCACCAGTTTCTGACTGCAAGGGACCTACATTTGTTTGAACTAATCTTTTTCTCTTCACGTGTCTATAAAAACATTTACAGTCAGGGGGGAGAGAAGGGGGGGAGAGAAGGGGGGGAGAGGGGGGGGGAGAGATGGGGGGGACAGAAGGGGGGGGGACAGAAGGGGGGGGGGGACTCTTTTAAGAAGTATAATAATTTAGCGGCCATTTTACCTACCGGTAGGTTTTCCTTGGTCCTGAAAACTCCAAAGAGCCAATCAAAATGCCCGGTCAGCGAAGGAGATTGCCTACCGCTGCCCTTGACTGCCTGTAACTAAATAGCGACCCCACTCCACTGCACTCCGAGTTCAAAAGAACCATGCTGACCAAATTTTACTTGTGGACAATTTACGCGACCTAGCTGAGGCTGCGGGTATTCGGGAACTTCCCTTGAGCATGAAGGAGAGTTCCAGTGACCTCATAGGACCTCCTAGGACCATTTGTTGACCATGCTGCGAGTTTGAAGGTCGAAGACACTGTTCTAAACTCACAGATTAGGTCACCGAAGTGGAACTGCCCCTTTAGTTTACCATCTGGTTTGACCTTAGGCACCACGAAGTTGAGCATTACTGCTTTAAGTCTGTTTAATCACCCATCTGCATCTCAAAACCCACAGAAACTACAAAAAGGGAACCAAAATTATTTTTCAGCAAAAGAGATGTGAAAGTGTATTTTAGGTGAGAAAAATAAATTAAAATTAATAACAAGAGACATAGTGGCTAAGACAGTATTTTAGAGATGGCAACTGTTACTTAGACATGTGAAAGATCAACATCTTTGAGGAAGAGAGAAGGACAAGATTTCCATTATGCCACCAGAGATATGGCATTTGATTGAATGATCTAACCACTTCGTTGCTGAGAGAAAAATCATTGCTTGCACTGAAAAGATGCAATTTTAAAGCCCTCTAAATTCCTTTATTTTTTATGTCTGAAGAGCCTTAATGTCCCTCCTAACACCATCCTACAACTGGTCTGCTATGATGGTTTGCTTACATTCCAGAACTATACTAACTACTCAATAACAATCATGAAATGCGGCCAATTCTTGTATAAACCCATCTAGTAAGGACATTGGGCAAAGCCCCCAAATTGTCATCCCACAATCAAGCTCAATTCCAGATTCTTTCACACATATTGATGCTGAATAATATTTACATATATTGAATTGAAACAAAGTTATTGTACTCACACCAGGTAGTTCGTAATTAAGTTGTTTCACATTAGCCAGTGATGAACTAAGTCCCAGAACAGTCCAAGAAACAATGAAGCAG
This sequence comes from Raja brachyura, assembly GCA_963514005.1. The sequence continues at coordinate 87,507,069 of OY740784.1, forward strand.
ATGTTAAGGGTCAACATAATTGCTACTCCTCTCCTAAAAAAGAGACGGAATCAAACCATGAGCTTCCTCTTATATTCAGACAATTCAGAGAAGTTTCAGCAAATAATGTAATAGACATAGAAATGTTGAAGTCATTATAACGTGTTTATAACTACATAATAAATGTCTCAAGAAGCTTCACAGGGGGTTAATCAGGTTAATTACACCGATCCCCAGAACAGTCTACAAGGAGGAGCAAGAGGGGTTTAAGAATTTAATGCTCAATCTAAAGGCATGGACACCATGAGTTGGATGACAGAACCTAGGAAGAAATGTAAACCACAATTTGAATACTATATAATTCCTCAACGTTTATAGGATTGGAGGAAGATATGGATATGAGAGGTCCTAAATGGATTTCAACAAAAGGATGGAAGTTTAAAGATCAAGTCATTTTGGCAGCAAGACTCCAGTAATCTGGGTTCATAACAGTGCTGTGCATAGTTTGCACTTTCTGCCTGTGAATGTGTGGGTTTCTCCCTGGTGCTCTAGTTTCTTTCCACCAGGCACGTGCCATCAGGGTAGGCAAGATAGGCACTGCCTACCCTGACTAAAATTATGAAATGGCAATTATTAAATATAAATAGTAAAGGCATGGGAGAATTATGCCTATCTAAGAGATCGATCTCCTAGGTAGGCATAATTCTCCGTGCCTTTCACCCACAGCACTTGTAACACGGGAAGGTCTGTGCAGCCCACGTGCCGTCAGCGCTGTCTGAGCCGTCAGTTTCAAGGGGAGTTGAAGGCAGCAGAAAATCTGCCTTTGCAGTCCTGCGCATGCGCAGCATTATACTGTGCATGCGCAGTGCGAGTTTCTTGGCGGGATTCACGAATATGGATTGCCATTATTTTAATAGTATCTGAGGAAACAAAGAGTGAAGAATGGACTTAATGTACCAATAACGTGGTAAGTGCATTTCTTGGTGCTTTATGTTTTAAAATACTGTATTTCCCGGGGTGGGGGGAGAGCTCCGTTCACAATGTTTGGGGAGTCTGGCGTTGTGAAGGAGGGGATTGGGGTCAGTAACCCACTTGCCACGCTCCGGTCTAAGTGCAGGTAGATGGGACTAGGTGAGAGTAAGTGTTCGGCACGGACTAAAAGGGCCGAGATGGCTTGTTTCCATGCTGTAATTGCTATATGGTTTTGGCCGGGGAGTGAATTAGCTTGGGTGGCTGCCGCAGCACTTGGGGCACAGACAGCAGAACTGGCCGCCACTTCCGAGGAAGGAAGCAGCTCGGGTGACTGCAAGTGGCCGCCGGGACCTTGCCACTTCAGCCACTTCAGCCACTTCAGCCCGTCCCCACTCACCTCTGGCAGTGCTCTCCGTCTGAACATCTCTCACCTGCCGCTCACCGGCCGGCTTCCCGCAAATCTTTAAATTCCGACAGCGCGCTCACGGGACCAGTTGAGGTTACTCGGTTGTGGGAATTTAAGGATTTGCGGGACGCGGTTGACATGAGCGAAGCCGGCGAGCGGCAGGTGAGAGATGTTCAGACGAAGAGCACTGCCAGAGGTGAGCGGGCCGGCAGAAGGCGCTGAAGTGGCAGCTGGTTCTGCTGTCGGGTTCCGGCGGCCGCTCGCACCCAAGCTGCTTCTATCACCGGAAGTGGCGGCAGCAGTGAGTGAGTTACTGACATGATCTCTGACCCCCTCCTTCTCAACACCCCTGCCCTCAATGCCACTCCTGCCACCCGTGCCCACTCCTGAACGCAATTAAATTTTGTTCAGACCGAAAGGTCTGAATGACAATAAAGGATACTTTGACTTTGACTTTGACTCTCTGCATCTTTAACCCCTGGCACAGACTCTCCACCCGCTGTGAAAGGAACTCCCCCTCCAAATGGACCCTTGAATTAGTATTGCCATTCAATAAGATGACAGCTGATTCAACGTCCCGGTGTGCTCCCGTTTTTCCCACCATCTCTCCACCTGCCTTCATCCTCCGTTCCCCACCCATTCAGTAATTAAAAAAATGATGGAGATTGAGAAGCCTTTGGAAAATTGAATTGTTACTTATTTTTTATTTTTTACGAAGAGAACAATCTGCTCATGCGCGGTTTAAGATTTTTTTTTTAAACGGCTGATTGCCTACCCTGAGTAATTACTGTGGAAAGCACGTGCCTGCTTTCCACATTCCAAAGATGTGCAAGTTCGTAGGATCTTGAGAGAAATGAATGACAATGTGGCAAGAATAAAATGGAATTAGAGTATGATTAGTATGGGCGCTGAGGGTTGCAAGAACTTGGCGGAGGGGGGAGGCAGAAAATATGTTCACTTGCTGCATGAATGTACGATCCCATAAAGTCATTAAGTATGGGGATGACGGAGAAATAAGACGAGGTGCAATTTAGATGTGCAGAAGAATTGCATAAAAACCTATTTAGACAGTGTGATTGATAGCACACTAGCTGTTGGAACACTGGAATAGTTCTCTCTGGGAGGTAATATAAGCATGGATGTAGTAGATGAGCAGAGGCACAGGCAGAAGTGGGCAATGTTAAGGGGCTAAAACCACGTTATCTTATCGATAAAGAGGATACAAGTTCAGAACCTTAGATCACAGTCAAATAGGATTCCTTGACAGTGACCAGTTAGGTCCTGCCTAAGACAATAATCAGCAAGAGAAGTAGAATCAATGACAATTAATAGACTTTACAACCAGAGCTAACAGTTCAGTCTTTACGGTATTTAACTGGAGAACATTACACTTACATTCCAAAGTGTTGCCATTTAAGTGCAATTAATTTTTGTACGACGGGATGCATAATGAGATCCAATTGTCGATATTGAACTATCACTTCAAGCTGTATCATATTTGCCAGCAAAAAGAAGGAAGCATTTTAGTAACAAATTATCTTAAAAATTTAACTTAGCTATTGAATGTGGTGGGTAAAAGATATTCTGAAATATTAAATATGATTGACCTAAATTTATGATACAAATGTAGAATAAATAACTGGTATTTCATTTGCTATTTTCGTAACTAAAATCATTACCAAAATATTGGAATTAATCATTAACACTGCTGTGCCCACAGTTAAAGATAATGTTTGTGTGAAGCTTTGACAGTTGCATTAGCACTGCATGCACTCTCCAGTTTGTGTGGTGAACTGCAATAACAAGTTGCTAGTTTTAATCTGCACATGAAATCCTCAGAGTGTAAAGCATCGTGCAAATGTTGGACATTTTTTAAATCCATGAAATCATTTGAATAAACCTATGTCCATGATGAAGTGCCTGATTGAGAATTAAGACAAAATAAGTTCACAAATACAATAAACATAATTAGGTGTAAGCCATCTGCCCTTATACTTGCTCTGGTACTCAATAAGATCATACCTGATTAACCACATCAATGTCAGTTTCTGCACTAATCCCATAGCTCTGAATCAACTTAATATACATAATTCTATCAATCTCTGTCTTGAAATTTACTCAGTGACTGAACATCCACCGTTCTCCCTGGTAGAGAATTTCAAAGATTCTTGCTAAATATATTTATTCTTAGCTCTATCTTAATCGGCCATCCCCTTATTTTGAGACTATAACCTTCAGATTCTGGACACAGCAGGCAGGCAAAATATCATCCTGGCATCTAGTCTGTCATCCCCTATAAACATTTTGAATGTTTCAATGAGATTACATCTCATTCCTCTGCAGCTGGGATCATTTAGGCATATTCTGATTAACCCTACCACGTACAACAATCCTGCCGACCCTGAAATCACTCCTTATCATCATTTACCGCAGACTTGTAGTTCTTCACCGATTCCCAAGAGGTTTTCTGCAATTTCTTCCATGAAGGTAGATACAAACATGTTAAAATTCTCTGCTATTATATTTAACATCTTCTCTCTCAACATGTAATAGATCTGCATTGACTTTAGCTAGTCTTTTCCTTTTTACATATTCCATGAGGCTTTTACAGCCCGTTTATGTTTCTTGCTAGAATTCTATAATTTTCTGCTTTCCCTATTCATCATCAATGATTTTATCTTATTTTGTTGAATTCTGCTACTTTCACAATACCCAAGCATACTGCTTTTGTTTTGGCAACATTTTGTGGTCTTTCGTTTGATTTCACACTATCTTTAATCTCTTTTGACAGTCATAGCATGACGACATTTATAATGGCTTTTTTGCCTTACACATAAACTATGTACTTATTATTATGATTTTTTTAAAATATATTTTTATTAGAGGTAAACAATAAATTGGCAAACATATTATGGTAGAAACATTTTGTGTACATCAATCATACATTATTAATATTATCAATTGAATCATTCTGCCTTTTTTTAAAATAGATTAAGAATAATAAAAAAGAAAGAAAGAGAGAAAAAAAATCATAAGGAATGGAATAATTTACCATTAATACATCATTGGAGATAAGATCAAGGAATATAGAATATAACTTTTCATCTGATCCTGAGTCCGTTTCAGTTAGGTTACCCTGCCGAACCAATCTACCCTTTCAAATAATCGATGAATGAAGACCATATTCTAACAAAAAGTTTTTGTTTGTCCATTAAGGCAAATCTGATTCTTTCCAGGTGTAGGGTCTCCGGCATTTCCATAATCCACATTTTAATTGTGGGGGTTATAGGACCTTTCCAAAATGTTAATATTAATTTCTTCCCATTGGTATTCAATATTGATGTGGATAGAGAACTGGCTGGCAGACAGGAAGCAAAGGGTAGGAGTAAACAGGTCCTTTTCAGAATGGCAGGCAGTGAGTAGTGGGGTACCGCAAGGCTCAGTGCTGGGACCCCAGCTATTTACAATATACATTAATGATTTGGACGAGGGAATTGAATGCAACATCTCCAAATTTGCAGATGACACCAAGCTGGGGGGTATAGTTAGGTGTGAGGAGGATGCTAGGAGGCTGCAGGGTGATTTGGATAGGCTGAGTGAATGGGCAGATGCATGGCAGATGCAGTGTAATGTGGATAAATGTGAGGTTATCCACTTTGGTGGCAAAAACATGAGGGTAGACTATTATCTGAATTAGGCAGATTAGGCAGATTAGGAAAAGGGGAGATGCAACGAGACCTGGGTGTCATGGTACACCAGTCATTGAAAGTAGGCATGCAGGTGCAGCAGGCAGTGAAGAAAGCAAATGGTATGTTGGCATTCATAGCGAAAGGATTTGAGTATAGGAGCTGGGAGGTTCTACTGCAGTTGTACAGGGTTTTGGTGAGACCACACCTGGAGTATTGCGTACAGTTTTGGTCTCCAAATCTGAGGAAAGACATAGAGGGGGTTCAGAGTAGGTTCACCAGACTGATTCCTGGGATTTCGGGACTTTCATATGAAGAAAGACTGGATAGATTCGGCTTGTACTCACTGGAATTTAGAAGATTGAGGGGGGATCTTATAGAAACGTACAAAATTCTTAAGGGGTTGGACAAGCTAGATGCAGGAAGATTGTCCCGATGTTGGAGGAGTCCAGAACAAGGGGTCACAGTCTAAGGGAATTCCTTCAGGATCGAGATGAGGAAAACATTCTTTACACAGAGAGTGGTGAGTCTCTGGAATTCTCTGCCACAGAAGGTCGTTGAGGCCAGTTTATTGGCTATATTCAAGAGGGAGTTGGATGTGGCTCTTGTGGCTAAAGGGATCAGGGGGTATGGAGAGAAGGCAGGTACGGGATACTGAGTTGGATGATCAGCCATGATCATATTGAATGGCGGTGCAGGCTCGAAGGGTCGAATGTCCTACTCCTGCACCTATTTTTTCTATGTTTCTATTATACTGTAATCTAGGAAATTTCTTTGGCTTGTTGTAAGTGTTAAACTTTGTTCTGATATTCCAAGTATTATTAGTTTTCAGTCCAGATCCAGTTTAGTATTAATAACTTCAGAAGTTATTCTAAAAATATCAATCCAGAAAATGTTAATTTTTATACAATCTGCAAAAGTATGTGTTAAGTTAGCCTCTAGATGCTGACATTTATCGCAGATGGGAGAGACATGTGGAAAGATTCTATTCAGGTTTACTTTAGAGTAATGTAATCTGTGTAATACTTTAAATTGTATTAAAGCATGTCTGGCATTTAACGAGCATTGATATATATTGTGAACTTTTGTCCCAAATATCTTTCGTTATGGGTTGGCTTAATTCATTTTTCCATGTATGTCTATGCGATTCCGTCGATGGGACCTCGCTATCTAAAAGGATATTATAAATATAAGTTGTTAGTTTTTCTGTATTAGGGTGCTTATTCAAACATTCATCAAGGATTTCTGGTTCCCTACTCCTATAATCTTGTGTATTTGATTTAACATAATCTCTGAGTTGTAGACATCGAAAAAAAATATTTGAGTGTAATCCATAAATCTGTTGTAACTCCTGAAATAAAAGAAAAGTGCCTTTCTTATAAAGATGTCCCATCTTTTTAATTCCATAATATTTCCATTGTGTGAAACCTTTATCCAGCATGGAGGGTTTGAATAAGGGATTGTTTACAATAGGGAGACAGAGTGGGTTATTATCCAATTTTAAAACCTTTTTTAATTGTTTCCAGATTTGTGTACCACTATGTATTATAGGGTTTTCACTATAGGTTTTTTTGTGCAATTTTATCGGTGCTAACATAATCGAACCGATTTCAAAAGGTAAACAGTCCTCCTTTTCCATCCTTAGCCAGTCTGGTTGTTGATCCATTTCTTCCAGCCAGAAATTCATGTTTTTAATATGGACTGCCCAAAAATAAAACAGAAAATTTGGTAGAGCTGGACCTCCATTAATCTTTGATTTACATAAATGTTTTTTACTTATTCTATGATTCTTATAATCCCAAATGAAACTTGTAACAGTAGAGTCGACATTAAAAAAAAAAATTTTGGAATATATATCGGGATTGACTGGAATAAGTACAATAATTGTGGCAAAAAAATCATTTTTATAGCATTAATTCTACCAAACATTGAGATGGGAAATGCTTTCCAATATTGAATATTCTTGTTTAGTTTATTCAGTAAAGGTGGGAAATTTGATTTAAATAAAGAAGTATACGTCTTAGTTACATAAATACCTAAATATTTAAATTTTTCCTCAACTATTTTAAAAGGTGATTGTTGTAGTGTATGTAAATTGAGTTCCGTTATTGGCATGATTTTGCTTTTATTCCAATTAATTCTACATCCTGAACACTGACCAAATTGAGTTATTAGATATAATAAATTTGGAATACTAGTTTCTGGCTTTGTAATATATATTAATACATCATCTGCATATAAAGAGATTTTATTCATTGTGTCTTTAGTATTGTACCCATGTATTTCAAGATGAGCTCTGACACTTTCTGCGAGTGGTTCAATTGCCAGAGCGAATAATAATGGGGATAGCGGGCATCCTTGTCTACAACCTCTAGAAAGATTAAATTTAGTTGATAACACTTGGTTTGTTAGTATTCTAGCTGTTGGGTTAGAATATAAAAGTTTAACCCATGTACAGTACTTCTCTCCCAATTGAATTTTTTCCATCACCATTATTCCATAAATATGACCATTCTACCTGATCAAAGGAATTTTCAGCCTCGAGCAAAATAATTGCTAATCTGCATTAGCAATTCTATTTGAGTATATAATATTAAATAATCGTCTCAGGTTGTAAAATGAGTAACGTTTTGGGATAAAACCTGTTTGGTCGGGGTGTATTAATTTGTTAATCACTAAACTCAATCTATGAGATAGGATTTTAGTTAATTTTTTCTGATCAGTATTTAAGAGAGCTATTGTTCTATATGAGGCCGGGTCTTCCAGATCCTTATCAGTTTTGGGTATAAGTATTATTTGTAGATTCGTTTAAAGTTTCCGGGAGTTTCTGTTGAGTATAAACGTGTTTATACAGTGTTTGTAAGCGTGAAGAAATCAGATCATAAAATGTTTTATAAAATTCGGAGCTTAGGCCATCAGGGCCTGCGGCCTTTCCATTTTTTAAAGATGTAATTGACTCTTCGATATTTTTTATCCTTATTTCAGCCCTAATAGTTCTTGCTCTTGCAAATCTAAACCATTTCTGTAAAAATGCTTCCATTCCTGTTGATTGTTCTGTCACTTTAGTTGAATAAAGATATTGATAGTATTGTGAAAATCTGTCATTAATATCTTTAGGGAGTGTTAATATTTCTCCCTTATCTGACTAATCTTATGAATCGTTTTTTCCCCATCCAATTTACAAAGCTGACGTGCTAATAGTTTTTGTGGTTTATCACCGAATTCAAAATTTAATTGTTTGGTATGTTGATTTTGTTTTATTACTTGGTCAGAGTATATTTTATTTAACTTGTATTTCAGTGCTGCAATTTTATTATGTTTTGCCAATGAAGGTGCTGCTGCATTTTCTATGTCTAATTGCCTTATTTCCATTTCCAATGTCTGTTGTTTAGCCCTATTCTCTTTATTAAGAAATGCCTGGGAGGAGATTAATGCCCCTCGTATAAATGCTTTAAATGTTTCCCAAAGAAGGGAGGCAGAAATTTCAGGATGATCATTGACCTCGAAAAACATATTAATCTGTTTTACACGATATTCACAACATACCTTTTCATTTAAAATTTGAGGATTAAGTCTCCATTGTGTCTGTTTCTTGTCCATTCCGTTTAGTTTAATCATAAACGTTAATGGAGCATGGTCCGAAATTATAATGTTATGATATTGTGAGTTGTAGGTGAATGGAATAAGTTTAGAATCTACTAAGAAATAGTCTAACCTTGAATATGTTTTATGCACCGGTGAATAAAATGAATATTCTCGTCCGGATGGATTTTCAATTCTCCAGACATCCTTAGTGTTGGTAGTGTTAATATATGAGTTTAAAAATGCACTTGACTGAGATTTTAATTTTCTTTGAGTTGATGATCTGTCTAAATAAGAATCTAGTGTACAGTTTAAGTCTCCACCAATTATTAAATTATTTTGTGAGCATTCCGGAATAGTATTAAGTATTCTCTTGAAGAACAATGGGCTATCAAAATTTGGTCCATATACATTAAGGAGTCACTTTTTTTGAGTATAACTCATCTACTACTACAATATATCTGCCGTCAATATCTTCTATAGTTGATATATGTTTAAAAGGTATACCTTTACGGATTAATATTGCAACACCTCTAGATTTATGCGTGAATGAAGAATGATACATTTGAGCAATCCATTTTGCTTTCAGTCTATGTTGCACTTCCTTTTTAAGATGGATATCCTGGAGAAATATTATATCTGTTTTAAGTGATTTTAAATTAGCTAATACTTTGCCTCTCTTAATGGGTTCATTAATTCCCTTAACATTCCAACTACAGAATGTAATTCCTTCACCCCCAGTTTTCACATTTACGTCTTGCATCTTATGATTAAGGTGGTCTATAATAGAGCAGATGGTTCAGCACGTTAAACCATACCTTACACCTGAACCTCAGATAGATGAATTTTAGATATTGTAGGTTTTATTCTCGGTCATATCTCCTTAAATAATACTTATAATTCCATTCAAATAATGATTATAATAATTATAATATAATATAAAATAGAAAAAATAAGAGAGTGTTATATTAGTAAAGTGTAAAAGAAAGAAAAAAACTACATCTATAATTGGTTAGATTATTTATTTATTAATAGTTAGTGATAGCCACCCTAATGTGGCTAGACATCTAAGGACTTCCGTAGCTTATGTACTTAGTTTTATACACTGTTATAGCTTTTGTGGTAGTCTCCCAATCCAAGATTGTCAATGCCTCTTACATTGGAATTCAAATTTAAGATCCTGGATTCCAATCAAACGGAATGAGTTTTAATGTCTATATGAATTATATTTGATCATGGTTCCTTCAAAAATTCCTCACTATAATTAATCTTCTTTCATTACCAAAGCAAGATCTAAGATAGCCTATTTAGGTACTTAAGGAAGTGGCTCTAGAAATTGTGGACACATTGGTGATCATTGGTGACTCCAATGTTCTCTAAATTCAGGATCAGTTCCTGTGCATTGGAGGGTAGCTAATGTTGTCCCACTCTTTAAGAAGGGCGGCAGAGAGAAAACTGGGAATTATAGACCAGTTAGCCTGACATCAGTGGTGGGGAAAATGCTGGAGTCAATAATAAAAGATGAAATAACGGCACATTTGGACAGCAGTAGCCGGATCGGTCCGAGTCAGCATGGATTTACGAAGGGGAAATCATGCTTGATGAATCTTCTGGAATTTTTTGAGGATGTAACCAGGATAATGGACAAGAGAGAGTTAGATAGAGCTCTTATGGATTGCGGAGTTAAGGGATATGGAGAGAAGGCAGGAACGGGGTACTGATTGTGGATGATCAGCCATGATCACATTGAATGGTGGTGCTAGCACGAAGGGCCCGAATGGCCTACTCCTGCACCTATTGTCTATTGTCTATTCACTTGTTCATTCGTCAACATTCTCATCTAGAATACCATTTCTTACACTTAATAAATTCATCCTCCACATTCTTTGTACTAAATTGATTTGCCCAGTCTATATGCAAATCAGAGCCTGTCATGATTATTGTATTATTTTTGTTCCATGCATCCTTGATTTCGGACATACCATTCTCTACACTATCACACTGCCCCTGGCTGTTTCTTCATTCCACACAAAATGGTCCTACTACTTGTTTTTCTTTGCTAAGATCCTTCCTTTCTACTGCCTTTATCTAATTCTTTAACATCACAGCTGCCTTGCCTAAACTGGTTATATTTTGCCACATTTGAGTTTTGTTATATTTAGACTTTACCAATATATCTAGGCATGTATGAAAAAAGGTTCCTCAATGAAATAGATCTTGGTGGTCCAGCAGAGGATAAGTTGCAGAGGGAACAGTGAATGATATCTCATTATAGCATCAAGTTGATACCTATGGGTGGAAATAATTGTAAGTCTATGTAAAAGCCAAGAAAGAACAATGCGGAGGGGAGATTTCAGAGGAGAAATGGTTCTAGTTTTCTAATGGTTCTGCAAAAATACAATAGCGCTCATGAGATAGAATAAAAGAAAAGTGAAAGAAGCTTTCAATACCAATAAGAAGAACAACATGTTCAGAGATGCATGAGCGTCGTAAACCTCCATAGATATGAATGCTTTGGATCGATATCGTTGGCTTTGTAGAACAATTGAGGATAACAGATGGCATGAAAAAGGAAACCAGATACTTTGGATGCAAAAAATGTAACCTCTAATTAGGTAATCTTTCGCTTATTATTTTAATGACTTACATAATCACACTAAATTTCTCTGTGGACAATATTAATGCATTGTCAGTAACCTACTTTTTTAAAAGAAGGCAATAAAGCAGCAGAGAAAAACTATATTAACCAGAGTGTTAATGACAGTGGGTAGAGGGATTCTAAAATTGTAAATTGCAAATTCTTGTCAGAGCTTATGTTATTGTTAAGTCTACTTTATGGTATCAGTAGCATTTTACAATAATTGCCTGAATGTAAAACATAATTAACTTTTATTTTTATCCTTTCCTAAAATTGTTCTGTCGTTCACTGTTTTTCCGTTCTCCAAGTGAGAGAGAGGTGGTGCAAATGATGCTCTACACCAGCCACTAGGGGATGCACATTAACTGCATTTAGATTGTGTGACAGACACAAAATGCTGGTGAAATGGGTGATGTTTCGGGTCGAGACCCTTCTTCAGGTCTGAAGAAATGTCTCGACCCAAAACGTCACCCATTCCTTCTATCCAGGGATGCTGCCTGTCCCGCTGAGTTACTCCAGCATTTTGTGTCTATCTTCAATGTAAACCAGCATCTGCAGTTCCTTTCTATTCATTTAGATTGTGTGCCTCTGCTAACCTGAGTGAAGATCCAAGGCAGTTTTAACTTCTCACAAAAACTAAATTTGTACAGTCTAATACTGAATGTGATGACTCCAACTGGCTGTGAAGCAAAGGTATCTATAAAATACTTCTTCCATGCAAGGTCTGCTGTTAATGCACCCAGTCCTAATATGATTGTCCTCAAAGGTTTATCATATTTCCATTTTGCCATTTGGTCCATGGAGTCTATGTTAGCTCATAGAGCAATCCCATTTGTCTACTAATTTTCTATTCAGCCCACCCAGCAACCCATTGAATTCACTTTCCTGTCAATTATATCACCAATCTATACTTGGAACCATTTTGTTATACCCAGATGTGTTTGAGCTTGGTTTATTGCTATTTATACTCCACACTACCTTAACTCTGCCTGTCTATTTATTATTCAACTCTCTATTTTTCTCATGTGATAATCTAATTTTGTTTTGAAATAATCTAAGCTTCATGGCTTCACCAATTCCTGTGGCAGCATGCCCCATACCAACCAGAATGAATTATAAAAGTGAACTCTAACACTGAATAATGAAAACATTTTTGTAGTGCACAAACGTTTCTATTTTTTGCAAAATTACTAATTGACAGCAGAAGGTTGATCCATATTATTAAAGCTTTCCAGTGCAATCCTAACTTTCTTTAAGCTCAGCAAAGCTTTCCAGCCATGACTGTATCGATTATGATGCATAATGGCTGTCATGTAATAAGCTGATTTAAAGTGAGAACAGCAACCCCGAAGCTTGAGAGATGAATAAAAAAGTATTTGAGCTATTGGTGGCCCTGGGCCTGCACTTGCTGAAGTTTAGAAGGATGAGGAGAGATCTCATTGAAACCTACTGAATAATGAAAGGCCCAGATGGAATGGATGTGAAGAGAATGTTTCCAGTAACGGTGAGTCTAGGACCAGAAGGCACAGCCTCAGAATAAAAGGGTGTACATTTAGAATGGAGATGAAGATAATTTTTGTTGCCAGAGGGTGATGAAATTGTGGAATTCGTTGCCGCAGATGGCGGCGGATGCCGTCTTTCCATATTTTTAAAGCGGTGATTGATAAGTTCTTAATTAATAAGGTTTTCAAAGGTTACAGGGAGAAGGCAGGTGAATGAAGTTGAGAGAGAAAATAGGTCAGCCATGAATGCTGGAGCACACTCGATGGGCTGAATAGCCTAATTCTGCTTATATGTTGTATTTTAATAAAATTTAATGTGGATAAATAAGTATTGAACTTTGAAGATTGCAGTAAACATTTCAATTATTCCACTGCATTAATTCATAGCAGCATTCTGGGACTCATTATTCTGTTTACCATCTATTGTTTACTCTACATCTGAAGAAACAGTCCACACCTGACCTCTCAATCCTAACTACATGCAAACAACTACCAATTTAAACATGATAGATGCAAAGAAATCCATAATCCAAGAGAAAGCCAAAAAAAGGCAGCATTAGTGTCAGGGCCAGTGAACATAGTGGATGTAAAATATGAATAGGTGATTAATTGTTACACCACGTTTGTTGAATTTAACAATTGCTCTGTGCTCAATTCAATCAGTAAGAACCAACTTTAACAAAATGCTCTCATCAATGATGAGGCGATACTTACCAATGACTTGGCATGACTGTTACTGGTCTCTGTATAAAAGATTTTGTGAGAAAAAAAATCACAGCATTAATGAATAAAGTATGGCTTTCATAATCGTAAAAGTTAATGCAATACTAGATATAAGTGGCCCATATTCTTCACCTCCACAACAACCATCTCTTCTGCACAAAAACTTTAGTCAAACTTTGGTCTTAACTAATTTTTTCCTCTTCACATACCTAAAGAAGCTTTTATATTCTTGGCTAGCTTACCTTCGTACCTCATCTTTTCTCCGCGTATTGTATTTTTGGTTATCTTCCGTTGTTCTTTAAACATTAACCAATCCTCTTGCTTCCCGCTCATCTTTGCTACATTGTACTTCTTAAATTTAATTTTTATACTTTCCCTGACGTCCCTTGTCAGCCATGGTCGTCCCTTTCTCTTCTTTCTTCCTCCAAGGAATGAACTGATCCTGCACCTTCTGTATTATTCCTAGAAAAGCCTGCCATTGTTGTTCCACTGTCATCCCTGCTAGTGTATATTTCCAGTCAACTTTGGCCGGCTCCTCCCTCATGTCCCCATAGTCCCCTTTATTCAACTGCAACACTGACACCTCCGATCTACTCTTCTCCCTCTCTAATTGTAGATTGAACCTGACCATGTTATGGTCACTGCCTCCTAATGGCTCATTAACCTCGAGGTCCTTTATCAAATCTGGTTCATTACATAACACTAAATCCAGAATTGCCTTCTCCCTGGTAGGCTCCAATACAAGCTGTTCAAAGAATCCATCATGAAGGCACTCTACAAAGTCCCTTTCTTGGGGTCCAGTACCAACCTGATTTTCCCAGTCTACCTGCATGTTGAAATCTCCCAAAACAACCACATCATTACTTTTACTACATGCTAATTTTAACTCCTGATTCAACTTGCGCCCTATGTCCAGGCTACTGTTTGGGGGCCTGTAGATTAGTCCCATTATGGTATTTTTACCCTTACAATTCCTTAGTTCTATCCATACTGACTCCACATCTCCTGTTTCAATGTCACCCCTTGCAAGGGACTGAATTTTATTCCTCACCAACAGGGCAACCCTGTTGCCCACCTCTGCCCACCTGTCTGTCTTTTCGATAGGAGGTATATCCTTGAATATTCAGTGCCCAGCCCTGGCCCTCTTGCAGCCATGTTTCAGTAATTCCCACAATATTATACTTGCCAGTTTCTAACTGAGCCTCAAGCTCGCCCACTTTATTCCTTATACTTCTTCATGTCCTTTTATGTGAAAAATATTTGACATTTTCTGCTAAAGATTGTACAATGATTGTTTCAGATACAATCTGGCACGGAGGTACAGTTTGGGCGCTTTGTGCAGTCAAGCATAATTTATCCAACAAATAATTGTGTTGCTATTAGATAAATTCTGGTTCCTCCATCAGCAGAAGTTTTGAACTCAAAATAATATCATCTGCTGCCGTAAATGTTATCTTATAAATGATTAATAATTTGTTATAATTTATTAAGTATCAGCCAATGGACAGTTGACACTTCATGGATGCAAGACTCAAAATACAAAATTGTTACAAAACTATGATAAAATGCAAAGCCTTTCAAATAAATGTTAATCAAATGTTATTTAAATTTATTAAATGCAACTAAGATAATCAAATGATTGGTTGCACCGATAGATTACAAAACTCCATTCCACCCAGTCAGTAGGGACATAATGGGGGAGAGATGTGTCTTTGGCAACAAGTGCTAAGCAGGTGGCAATTTAACCCTCCTCTCAACACCTGGTTTGATTGCAGTTAGGTTTTTGGCAACTATTCAGCGAAGGTCTGTCATGTGACTGTTATTGCAGAAGGTTGGGCAATTGTCTAACATGTTCAGCAACAGATGTCCCTTGATAATTATGACACCATAGGATGCAAAATACATTCACATGAGTCCTTGGTATTCAGCTGACTCTCAGGCTGTTTGTGTGTATCAGGCTATAAATATTATGTTTCCCAAGTTGATGATGATTCAGCTCACCTGAAGGTAGTGGAACCAGCATGTTTAACATTAAGTACTGCTTTCGATTAGGTCTGTCCTTGATAAGAAACTGATCCAAAGCTGTATATGCCTATGAGATATGGGAAGAAAGTTACTTTATACACTTTATGTTCTGTCATTACATAGAAGTCCTTATTCTCGTTCTCTTATTTCTTTCGGAAGATGATAGTATATGTCAGTGCAAAACCATGGACAGCCTATTCTAACTTGGTCCCCAAAGATAGTTACCTGTGTACTCTTTAGCGATGGGGTGGTGAATCTATGGAATTAATTGCCTTGGACGGCTGTGGAGGCCAAGTCTTTGGGGTATTTTTAAGGCAGAGACTGATAGGTTCTTGATTAGTAAGATTGTCAAATGTTACGGGGAAATGGCAGGAGAATGCGGTTGAGATGGAAAAGGTAGATCAGCCATGATTGAATGGTGGAGCAGACAGGATGGGTTGGATGAACTAATGAATTAATTAACTGCTCCTAAGTCTTATGAACTATAAATCTGTGAACTGCTCATAGACTGTGAACATCAGTTGGCCATTCTAAATGCATACATAGAAACATAGAAAATAGGTGCAGGAAGGGGCCATTCGGCCCTTCGAGCCAGCACCTCTATTCATTGTGATCATGGCTGATCGTCCGCTATCAAGAACCCGTGCCTGCCTTCTCCCCATATCACTTGACTCCACTAGCCCCTAGAGCTCTATCCAACTCTCTTAAATCCATTCAGTGATTTGGCCTCCACTGCCCTCTGTGGCAGGGAATTCCATAAATTCACAACTCTCTGGGTAAAAAAGTTTTTTTCTCACTTCGGTCTTAAATGACCTCCCCTTTATTCTAAGACTGTGGCCCCTGGTTCTGGACTCACCCAACATTAGGAACATTTTTCCTGCATCTAGCTTGTCCAGTCCTTTTATAATTTTATATGTTTCTATAAGATCCCCCTCATCCTTCTAAACTCCAGTGAATACAAGCGTAGTCATTTCAATCTTTCCTCATATGACAGTCCCGCCATCCCAGGGATCAACCTCGTGAACCTACGCTGCACTGCCTCAATCACAAGGATGTCCTTCCTCAAATTAGGAGACCAAAACTGGACACAATACTCCAGATGTGGTCTCACCAGAGCACTATACAACTGCAGAAGAACCTCTTTACTTCTATACTGAGATCCTCTTGTTATGAAGGCCAACATTCCATTAGCTTTCTTCACGCCAACTTTCAGTGACCTGTGTACAAGGACCCCAGGTCTCGCTGTATCTCCCCCTTACCTAACCTAACCCCATTGAGATAATAATCTTCCGCCAAAGTGGATAACCTCACATTTATCTATATTATATCTATATCTATATTATACTGCATCTGCCAAGCATCTGTCCACTCACTCAACCTGTCCAGGTCCCCCCTGCAACCTCCTAACATCCTCTTCACAGTTCACACTGCCACCCAGCTTTGTGTCATCCACAAACTTGCTAGTGTTGCTCCTAATCCTCTTACAAATTATTTATATATATGGTAAACATTTGCGGCGCCAACACCGAGCCTTGCGGCACTCCACTTGCCACTGCCTGCCATTCTGAAAAGGACACG
This sequence comes from Raja brachyura, assembly GCA_963514005.1. The sequence goes on from OY740784.1 coordinate 87,524,160, forward strand.
TTCACTCCTACTCTTTGCTTCCTGTCTGCCAAACAATTTTCTATCCATGTCAACACCCTACCCCCAATACCATGTGCTTTAATTTTAGTCACCAGTCTCCCGTACGGGACCTTATCAAAGGCTTTCTGAAAGTCTAGATACACTACATCCACTGGCACCCCTTCATCCATTTTACTTGTCACATCCTCAAAAAATTCCAGATGATTAGTCAAGCATGATTTCCCTTTCATAAATCCATGTTGACTTGGACTAATCCTTTTACTGCTATCCAAATGCTCCATTATTACATCTTTAATAATTGACTCCAGCATCTTTCCCACCACCGAAGTCAGGCTAACTGATCTTTAATTCCCCGTTTTCTCTCTCGCTCCTTTCTTGAAAAGTGGGATAACATTAGCTATCCTCCAATCCACAGGAACTGATCCTGAAACTATTGAACATTGGAAAATGATCACCAATGCATACACTATTTCCCGCCTAATTAAAATTTCTTTCAATTCCTTTACCCCCTTCGATCCTGTCCTCCAGTACTTCTGGGAGATTGGTTAGAAATTAAACAAAGCTGAAAGAACGTGGTTGCATGGGGTGGTACAAAGACTGTTATGGAAAAAGATACAGATGCACTCATTGTTTGCTGTTAGCTGGTTGAAAATGAGAAGCTGGTTGCACAGCTAACAATGGCCTGTTTCCTTTATCATCATTACTTTTTTGCATATCTTTCATTCATTGTTCTTAATCCCTCTACATCATCGTCTATATCCCCGTTTCATTTTCCCGTGACTTTCAGTCTGAAGAAGGGTCTTGATTCGAAACATCGACCCATTCCTTCTCTCCAAAGATGCTGCCTGTCTTGTTGAGCTACTCCAGCATTTTGTGTCTATTATTCATCTTGCAATTTTTGACTGATTGTTGTTGGGGACAAAGTTCCATTTGGATATTGAGTGATTAAAAGAAAATGCCTTGGGAGTCAAAGCGCAGCGAGGGACATGTACAGTAATTCTGTGTTTGAGGAGCAGACTGGAGTGTCCTTGGAGCAGTAAATGCTTCCAGCAGGTCAATGGGACAGCAACATTCTGGCATTGTATTACAATTTTGGGCAAGCAAATATTATGCAGATGTTTCAAAGTACTCACAAGTTGAGGCATGTTTGCGGCCATCAATGTTAAACATAATTGACCTGTATTATCATAAGTTCCTGCATCTGCTTCAAACTGCAGTAAGAGTCTAGCTGACTCGGTTCGATCTGAAAGAATGCAGAGAAAAATTTTGTGACTAGAAGCATGTTAGGTGGAAACAGAAAATATTACAATGTATTTATAATTTAAATATTTTCCCACTTTGAGTGTTAGCTAATGAAAGTGTGCAGATGCTTTGTGTTGCCAGCACTAACAACTATATTACTCATAAAGACTTTTCGAATTGAATTCATTGGATATTAAATTGCCTTCTGTATATTCACTTACCGATTCAGAATATGCCAGGTACACACTAAAATTACACTTTCTTTAACAATTGCATTTCTATGGGCTCTTAATGAGAGCCCTCAGGTTACAAGCACTTGGACCAAACATTTGATTAAATTAAAGGACATGAAAGCTGCATAATTTTTGATCTTTATCTCTATCAGAATGGAGCTGTTACTTGTGCTCATCCACTCGTACAAAATTCACTCGGGTTCCGATCCATTCCTGCAGCAAGGAAGAGGCAAGTTGGCTTACAAAGGATAGAGTGATACATGTGAAGAAAGTGGTCTGGGAAGAAAACAGAACAGTTTGAGCTCCTTTAGCAAGTGACAAATCATTGCAATCTTCAATGGGAAAACACCATGAAACTCAATCAAATGAAAGTGTTTAGAAAATAAATACTATATCCTTGCAGCTAGCAGAGCCATAGGTGCATTCAGTTTGTAAGTTTGGGAATCATGCCCTAGATGCCAATGTAATAAAAATAAGTTGCACATCTTACCAAGGTCTGTTGCCAGTTGCAGAGGTGTTCGTTGTTTATAGTCTCTAGCATTTATGTCAGCGCCATGTTTCAACAGACAGTTCAAGGAACTTGCAGCATCATACTTCGCAGCGTAGTGGACTGGTGTCTGAAGCATTCCAGTTGTCTTTGCTTCAATGTTCACTTTAAAAAGGGCGATGACAATTGTATGCAATCTATTCATGTACAAGCCACATTAACTTTGCAGAATATTTTGTTCTATGCAGCAGAATAACCAGCATATTGGTGTACCATCACAATAATTCAGAAATAGTAATCAATTGACTGTGGAAACTAATTGATTGTGACTTTAAAGCAGAACATCTGTATAGATGAACATCTATGGAGATGGAGGCCTCCTTGGACTGACTTTGGGTCCCACCGCAGGGCATGGACTTACATCGGAGTCGATCGCTTGCCTGGGATCACTCCAGGTCTGTGGTCTTTACAACGAGAGCTCACAGTCTCAAAAGAGGCCGTGGATGTCGGAAGCTCCAACATCGCGGAAGGTTTGACCAGCCCCGATGAAAGGTTCAATTGTCTGGCACAGGGGAACTGACATCCCCCCAATGCAGGAGCGGATCGCCTCGACGCGGAGGGCCCGCCGCCGGATACGGGAGTCAAGATCATCCTGGTAATGGAGGGCTCGCGGCCCCCATCCACGGGAGGGCAAAGGGAAGAAATTGAACTTTTTTCGCCTTCCATCACAGACAGGAATGTGGAGATGCATCTGTGATGGATATTTATGTTAAAATGGGTTTTGTGTGTTCCGCGTATGTTGCAAAACATAGTTGGCTAAGAAAGTATTGGGATTGTGATTGGATATAGGTCTACTGCACAACTGATAGTCTACAGGGCATGGATGAGCAAGGCATGTTAGGTTTCAGAGGTCTGGTTTTTGCTCATACTATGTGGCCATCCCCGGCAATGCTGGTGTTCTTTGTCCACTGCCCCTGAACTGAGGAGGTAGATTAATTAACTACATCAGTAAGTTTGGAATCAGACCAGGTAAGGATGGCACTGCTGGACATCAATGAACCAGATGAGTGTTAACAAGAATGTGGTTGTTTCATGAATCTAAAGAGGGATCCAGATCCAAAATGTCATCGATCCATTCTATCCACAGATGCTGCCTGACCTGCTGAATTACACCAGCACTTGGCTGATAGTTTCGTAGTTACTTTTCTGCGGCATTTCATTTCTGAATCAGTGGTCCAAAATCCTTGTGTAGTTACTGAAACACTACTTCTCCGTACCACATATAGATATCAGACTATGTGTTCCTCTGATCTGCCATCTTTATTCAAAGAAATGGACAATGCCCATTTTTAGAGGATGGACCCATCAAGGTTTTCTCAGCCAACAATCAGGGAAGGTATCACAAATGTGAACAGATCTTAAACCAGGTGTCTCAATGGAATGACTAATGAAACAGTTGGGTCAGCATGCAAACATCTTCACCATGGTGTTGATGACATTCCAGAGAAAAACATTTCCCTCTGCTTCCATCAATCGTGTACAACATTGTAACTATATTATTACCACTTTTCCAGATATTAGTCTTACCATCACAGTCCAGAAGAAAGTCGACCATTTCAGAATAATCAATTGCTGCAGCCACATGCAGTGGGGTTACGCCATAGTTATCAGGCATGTTAACATTGGCATTCTTCTCGATCAAAAACCTGGCCACATCAGGGTGCCATGTTCGGGCTGCCTATTGGCACAGACATGAAGAGCAATGAGGTCATAAAGCAAATGAGGGCTTAAAGCAACAATGAGTGGGTCAAAGTCAAAGTCAAAAGAGTTTATTGTCATGTGTCCCTGACAGGACAATGAAATTCTTTCTTTGCTTCAGCACAGAACATAATAGGCATTGACTACAAAACAGATCAGTGTGTCCATATACCATCATACACGTAAATACACACATGAATAAATAAATTAATAAAGTGCAAATAAAGGGGTATTAATGTCCTTGGTGAAGTCTAAAAAAAGGTTATAATGCTGACAATATGATGAACAAGGCTATTCTTGACATACAAGGCTCAGCTCTCATTCGGTTAATTTCATCTGAAATATTAGCATTATTTGCTGGAACAATATACTTTAAGATCACAAGGTATTTATGCATTATTGAGGTAATGGTTAATGATCATGTGCCCTTGCCAACTTATAGGAGTGGTTAAGGCTCTCATAGTAAATCTAATTTAAATCAAATTGGTATACATGTTTCATTTACATTGTTTTTTGCTATGTCTGAATGTGCAAAAAGCTCACCTGATGCATTAATACAACTGATAAACATAATTAAAATTAATGTAATCCATATAGGATTTTCCAGAATTTTTAAATTGTAAATATCACAATAATTCCAAATTAAAATAATCTACGCCTTTATTCCTACTACCAAAATGCTTGACGTCACACTTTGCTACACTATATTCCATCTGCCACTTCTCTGTCCACTCTCCCAACCTAGCCAAGTCCTTCAGCAGAGTCCCGGCTTTCACTACACTACCTGCCCCTCCACCTATTTTGGTAAAATCCGCAAACATGGCCACAATGCCTTCTATCCCCTCATCCAAATCATTAATATACAACGTGAAGAGCAGCGGCCCCAGCACCGAGCCCTGCAGAACTCCACTGGTCACTGGCAGCCAATCAGAAAAAGTCCATGATTTATTGCCACTCTTTGCCTTCTGCCAACCTGATATCCATGCCAATCTCCGTCTTTTGATACCATAGGCTCTCGTCTTCCTTAGCAGCCTCCCGTGTGGTTTCTGAAAATCTAGGTAAACAACATCAACTGCTTCTCCTTTGTCTGTCCTGCCATTTACTTCTTCAAAGAATTCCTGCAAATTTGTCAGACAAGACCTCCACTTCACAAAGTCATGCTGACTATTATATTGTGAACTTCTTAATACTCCGTGATCTCATCCTTTATAATGAACTCTAAAATGTTACCAACGAGCCTATAGTTGTGAAAGCAATTCACAAATGTAAGATGTCATTATATAATGTTAGCGTAATTTAAGAAAAGACAATAGGAAGAAATGTATTTTTGATTGCTTGTACTAAACATGGAAACATAGAAACATAGAAATTAGGTGCAGGAGTAGGCCATTCGGCCCTTTGAGCCTGCACCGCCATTCTATATGCTCATGGCTGATCATCCAACTCAGTATCCCGTACCTGCCTTCTCTCCATACCCTCTGATCCCCTTAGCCACAAGGGCCACATCTAACTCTTAAATATAGCCAATGAACTGGCCTCAACTATCCTCTGTGGCAGAGAGTTCCAGAGACCCACCACTCTCTGTGTGAAAAAAGTCCTTCTCATCTCGGTCCTAAAGGATTTCCCCCTTATCCTTAAGCTTTGACCCCTTGACCCCTTGGACCCATGCTGCATCTAGCCTGTCGAACCCCTTAAGAATTTTGTAAGTTTCTATAAGATCCCCTATCAATCTCCTAAATTCTAGAGAGTATAAACCGAGTCTATGCAGTCTTTGTACATAAAACAGTCCTGACATCCCAGGAATCAGTCTGTATTACAAGTACGCCACTGTCTCAACATGCAATTGGAACCATTGAATGTAGTGATAGGAAGACAGTCAGTGAAAAAAAATGAAATTGCACTCACAACTAATTAAATCATATTGCAGAACTAAAAGTTGCTATTCAAATTTACTTTAATCTGTTATTTTAATGACAGGGAAACTCACAAAATGCTGGAGTAACGTAACAGGTCAGGCAGCATCCTGGTGAACATGGATAGGTGACATTTCAGATTGAAGAAGGCTGAAGAAGGGTCCTGACCTGAAATGTCACCTGTCCATGTTTTCCAGGGATGCCACCTGACCCATTGAATTACTCCAGTATTTTGTGTCTTTCCTTAGTAAAGCAGCATCTGCAGTTCCATTTCAAAGACAACATACGGTTATTAGTAAAATGCGTTTTCTAAAATAATAAAGCCATTAAGTTCCCTTTACCCCGTGTAAAACACCCTGTCCATATCTGTCAGTGGAATTGATATCTGCTCCATTTTCCAGCAATGTGTTCAAGCGCTCCAGGTCAATCTAAAAAAGGATTTCAGACATTTCTTGATTATCAATATTAACATTGCCAAATATAACTGATATTCATCAGAAAGTTACAGTACATGCAGAGTAATGAATAAGTAGTTTGGCAGTTTTGAAAATAATATTTTTCTCCATCTTGTTATAAATGCTATAATTTGTATTTATATGATCTTGCATATGAAATTCTGTTAGACCCTTCACACAGTTCAAAGTGCAATAAACGTTGCTATGGGAGCCATTCACACCCACAAACCTCTCAAACAACGGGCAGAGAAGCCAAATGTCCTCCAACGGTCACCACAGCTTAGGCAACATGTTTGATTGGCAAGCTGATTACTAATAATACTACCGTTATATTTTTGTGATACACATTGTCCAATGCCACCTCAACAACAGTCACTGTGCTCATTTTGTATCAAAATGTACTGAAAATGTACACAAATTGTAACAAAAAAGACTCACAACTATATACCTTTTACCTAACATTCCTATATTGCGCATCCAAACTGTTTAAGGTATCCTGATGTGCAAGTATTAATATTATTATTTTATTTATGTGTTTATCGTTCAGAAATAACTCCCTTTCAAGTAAGCTTTTATGATACTCACAATTCTAGACATGTTCTAATAGTATTGACAGATTAAAACCAAAACAAAACATGCATAAACTGTGAACCTGCCGTCTAGGCCATCATTCAGGATATTAATAGAATCAAAGCAATAGTTGAAACGCTCACCTTTATTCCTAGTAAAGGAATAATTTAGTTATTTTTTATTATATCAAGAGCCAATGTCTTGGTCTATATTGGATTGTGCTTTACCCATTGCACTATGAATGGACTACTTTTAAATCAGTGTTGATGAGGTGGCCTCTCCATAGTTATTAGCAAACACCAAATGCATTCAGCATTGAAACACTGAAATATTCTGCCATGGACCAGCAACTGAAAACTGCAAAATAAAAAGGGATGGACACAAAATGCTGGAATCCCAGGCAGCATCTCTGGAGAGAAGGAATGGGAGACATATTGTATCGAGACCCTTCAGAGAAAAAGGAATAACCGCCAGCACCCAAGGAGCCAGAAACGTAAAGGCTGTGCGGTGTGGGACCAATGCTGCCTCCCACAGCAAAGACCCCTAAGGTGTTGAATGAAACTCGGACAGGTTACCCAATACAAATTAAGCCTTTTGGAAAAATACCTGAAGAATAAATAATTAATATAAATCAAATGGAAGGCATGTTCTACCTAATCTTACTTAAATAAAACTGTGGCAGGTATTGAAATCTGAAACAAATGCCAGAAATGCAAGTTCTGACAAAGGTTTCGCTGATTAGAAATGGTGGCTTTGTTTCTCTCTCCACACATGCTGCCTTATCTAATAAAATTTTTGAGAACTTTCTGCTTTTGTAACATGGGTTTAAATTGGGAAAAACAGTATGTTTTTCATGTGATACTTGATCTACTATGTCTGATTCACCAACTAAATGTACAACCACTTGGATGCAACCACTCGGGTACACTGAAGACATTTTCTACTACCCTAAAGGACCCAATGTGAGTAGATCAGATCTTAATCACTCTAATTGTATTCTGCATTCAAATGGGACCCATTGTGACCAGGTCCAGATGCATAGGATCTATCTTTTAAGGCCAGGACTGTGAGCTCTGATTGATGGTAGGAGAAATTGATGGTGTTGAATGAAAGCCTAGCTCTCAAAACTCTGTCGACAGCTACTACCATTCATGAAATCCGTCTCAGCTATTCTCACGTTCAGAATCATTTAAAAACTGAAAATGAAGAAAATATTTTTATTTTATAATAAAAGTTTTTTTTTTAAATGATTAAATCTATGCAAATATATTAAAATAATTAAATAAAGAAGTTTATCTTCCCCTTTTCTTTCATTCCCAGAACCCTACAATCCTCTGAATGGAAATATGGGGAAAATAAATTGCACACAAAATTACTAGGGAATGGGTTTGCTTATTCAGCTAGAACAGACTCAATGGGCCGAACTGCTATCTTTTATAATGTAAGAAAAGATGATGATCTCTTATATTGATGGCCTCTAGTTATGCGGTTCCCATTGGTGAAAATATTCTGTCTGGATCCCCGCTATCAAAACATTGCATTGTTTTGAGCACTTTTTATTGGGAATTTTCGTTCAAGAGAAAAAATATTCAGCCTGATTACCTATTTCTGATATGTACACTCTTACATTTCTGATATCCTCCTCGTAACATCCTGCTATTTTCCTAAATGAAAATGCCCAGTGAAATACCACAATCTAATGAGGACCGTCAACTCCCACAGAGAGTGGCCTTTAGTGTGCCAGTGGTCACTTCGTCAGTTGTTAATGGCCAATACACAAGGAATCAGTCAGGTTGTTAAATATTCTGTCCTTCTCTCATTTTAACTGAAAAGCTAAACGAGCTGGGCTTGATTAAGACATGAAAAAAGATAGTTAACTTTGGGAAATAACATATTGCAATCATGTTTAATGGTTCTATTGCACCAAAAATATTTTCCAACATATAACATGAAATACTTTGACAAGTCAATCGTCAAAATACCTGGCTGTCATTGCCCCTCTTTGATATTGTAATGAAATACTGAAGGAAAGCTACAGTGGGTGAAGAACTGGTGCTTTTTTGCTCAGCATTTGCTTCTGCAGGTTGATTCACTGTTGTAATTTGTTGTGTTGCATCTGTATTTCTCTTCAAGCCAATGTATGTGGCAGATTCCGTTGATTCTGGAAATCAAATGAAAGATTAAACAGTATCTGTTTTTGACATGATTGTCATAGCAATGTAGTATAACATTTTTTTTAACAGTGGTGCATCTGGTCTACAAAGCAAGATCAACGAGTTATTTTTGTTTATTTGTTTTTGGAATGGGTATATTTATCATCCACATCCAATTGCCCCTCAACTGAGCAGCTTAATATCAACCACATTAGTGGGTCTGGAATCGTATGGAGTCCGAATTAGATAAAGTTTGCAGATTTCCTTTCCTGCAGGACAATAGTGAGAAACATTGGGGTTTTTTCAGCAACAGTTTAGTAGTTTCATGGTTATTGTTAGAGATTGTAGAGATTAACTTCTACTTTATATCTATAAATCTAGATTTTAATTTCTTATTTGACTTTATAGTCCCCGGCTGCCATGGTGATATCTGGGTCAAAGGGCCAGAACTCTGATGCTGGTGCAGCAGCTTATGCATTGATATGGAAAGTACAGAATTTCATATCCAAAAAATACATAAAGTATATTGCGAGTAAAGTAAACTATGGGAGTCTTATAAAAGTCAGTGGAGGACAACTGAATGAAGGCATGAGTGGCGGGGCAATGTTAAAGACATGGTTGGCCGATCTGAAAATATAGTTATGGTCAAAATTGACTGATGTAGCTTCAACAGCCAGTACATTTTGACTACAGAATTCCCAACTAGTGCAGTTAAAGAGGTCTTTGCCTGCAACATTGATACCAAAATGAACAATAAAATTCACCTGTAATTCCCAAAGAAAGGAAAAAATAGAATGCTCATTAATATTTCAGCTGCTCAATAAATCATATACCTATTAAAAGTCTGATCTTGGATGTGTGTGTGTGTTTGTTTGTGTGTGTATTTGTTTGTACATGTGTAACAGCCTATTGCACTTTATCTGCTTATTTATGTGTATATTGAACTGAACTGTTCTGTATTTTTGCTTACAATACTCTGTTGTGCTGCAGCAAGCAAGAATTTCATTGTCCTATCTGGGATATATGACAATAAACTCTCTTGAATTGACTTGTAATCACATCTTCACGAAGAAACGATGCGGTAACGGTAACATTTTTACATATTCTGGTAGAGATTTTTCCCGTGGAGTCCAAAATCTACTCATCTGAAAATTTCAGGCTTTATTTCTTGACTTATCACTGAAAATGTTTAAAAATACTTTTAATTTAAAATGTTTTTTACTTTAAAATCATTCCTCACAGCATCCAACACACTTTGATACAAAGTTGCAAGACAGAAACAGTGGCAGCAACACTCTGATATTTTCAGCTCAATGGCATCTCACAGCAAGTGCACCCGACATTTGCAACAACGTTGCCTTCATAGCTCCTGGCAAGGATGGGGGGGGGGGGGGGTCAATAGTATTGCAATTGGGGATTGGGATTTTATTTTTAACTCCAGTCCTGGCGGAGGCTCATGAGCTATGACCTTTGCAGAGGAGTGCACGAATCTTCCCTTCGACAACAGGTTGAGTTGGAGGACCACGCCTCCCGTGGGGGCTACGGGTAGGGGACGGGTGCATTGTGGTAGCAGACCTAACGGGTCTGCACTTGGTGGAGTATAAATATAAAAATTGCATCTGGAGTTTGGATAAGGTAAGGCCCTACTAAGACATTAAGGTATCCAGCTAATTTTCAGTTGGAAAATAACACAATATTTCCAGCCAGTTAAGGCCTTGAGCACCAAGGTTTGAACCTCTGAGTCTCTTTACATTGCTACCTCTCCGCCAAGTTGATAATAAAAATAAATTCTATAAACTTGCAGGAGGGAAGCAATGGAGTGACAAAAATGGTTTAGAAGTGAGGGAAGCAGAACACTAGAGAGTGAGGGGACACCACAGAAAGAGTGAGAGAAAATGAAAGGGCAAGAGAGAGACCAAAATAGAGTTGAGAGACTCCATTCCAATGTTTTAAGCTTGTTTTGGCATTTTCATTTATTTATACTAGCTAATATCTCATTGAATAAGTGCTGAATCCCTTCCTCTGCCTATGCAAGATATGGATACAACCATAAGAAAAGTCCAAGTATACAGGCTGTGGTCCACTAAGGAGTCAGAATAGCATTTCAGTTTAATTTTTACATGCAATGCAGCTTGCCTATGTACTCTGATCGTTTATTTATTCGCTTGGGTATGATTCACAAATTCTCAAAAACCTGACGCGCTAATGGTGACATTTTTTACATATTCCGACGGCCAACCCAAGAGATGCCGAGGGGCACCCAAGTGCGGCCGGCTGTAGCGCCCTGCCCATAGCCAGGCCCACAGCCCAGCCGTCCAGCTGTGCCCTCTTTGCAAAGAGCGACACAGTACGTTTGCGCCTTGGCCGAACCCCAGAGCTGCCAAGAGCTTTGTACTAGAGGCAGGCCATGTTCTACAGCTCTCTCTCTCTCTCTCCCCGGGCTCTCTCCACTTTTTGCAGCACCCTCGCTCGCCCGGCTCCCCGCCTTCTCTCCCCCCCCACCTCTCCCCCCCATTCTCCCCTTCCTTCCCTCCCCCCCTCTCCCCTCCCATCTCCTTCCTCCCCCTCTCTCCCCCCTCCTCTCTACTCCCACCTCTCTACCCCCCTCTCCCCTCTGCTCTCTCTCCCCGCCTCCCCCCTCCCCCCTCCCTTCCCCCAATCCCTTCTCGCCTCTACCACCCTCTCTCCCCTCCTCTCTCTCCCTCCCCCCCTCTGCCCCCTCCCCCACCTCTCTCCCCTCCTCCACTCCATCCCCTACACTCCCCCTTTTCCCCTATCCCCCCACTCTCCCCTCCACTCTCCCCCGCCTATCTCCCCCCTCCTTTCCCCCTTCATTCTCCCCTCTGATCTCTCCCCCCTCTCCACCCCTCTACCCTCCCTACTCTCCCCTCTCTACCCACTTCCCCCGCTCTCTCTCCCCTCCCCCCCCTGCCCCCTCCACCCCCCTCCACCTCCCCTGTCCCTCTCCCTCCCCATCTCTCCCTCCCCCCCCCACTCCCCCACCTCCCCCCACTCCCCCCTCTCCCTCTCCCCCCCTCCCTCCCCCTCTCACCCCCCCTCCTCCCATGTATGTGTGGGGGGTGGTCAGTGTGTGTGACGCCGCAGGCCCCCCTCCCCGCAACCACGCGTTGAGGGAACGGGACCCAACGGGTCCCCATTGGTCTAGTTACTTTCTAAAATTTCTACCGGTCTTCCCCTAAAACAATTTCCAGCCCCCCCAGCAAACATCAGGTGCAAAATTAACTTTTCAACAAGGGCATAAAATAGACAGTAATGGAATAGGTCCACAAAAGACTGCTGGGTTTTTCCAAATGATGTCAATGGATTATAAATCAATGGGACATTGATTCGGTAACAACTGACTCGACCAGGTACCGCTAATTACACTCCCAACTTAAGTAAATTTCTTCCCCCATTCACTCCCAATGCAAGCTTTCAGTACAAGGGATGAGGATTTTTATTTGTGATTCTATCCAGTTATCCTGCACTCACATTCGGTCCTGGATCCATTAGCAGTTTCTGTTTGGCCATGTGCCTATAGCAGGAGTGCCGGCTCAATCCTGGCTGATTGCCCGTCCATCTGCCCACATTGACATGGCACACTCTCTGCAAACTCTGCACCCCTTGCCCCTCCCCAACCAGGCCAGAGAGAAGATTCTGCCCTGGCAGAACTCCCTTCCAAAGAGAAGACTCCTGCAGTTTCTAGAGCTGCTGCCATTTCTTTCTCCCTTCGCTTCAGAGTCTTGAGAGGGAATTTTGCAGTACATCTGAGCACTACCAGCGTTGCATTGGATTTGTGTCAGTTTACAGCTAAACATAATTTTCATTTCCGCAGATATAAGTAGGCAGTTGGAAACTAATCAATTTACTTGCTTCAAAAATGTTATAAGCACAGCTATTGCACAAAGTAATTTTGAAAGACATTAAATAGGCAACATTGTGGACTACCATGGTCAGACAGCTCAGAAGATCATTGTCTGCACCTCAGCCATTAGCCCGGTCAGTTTCCCCTACCTTTGAAAGACACGGCATGGAAACAGGCCCTTCGGCCCACCGAGTCCATGTTGACCATTCACACTAGTTCCATGTTACCCCACTTCCACATCTGGTGTGGAAGAGTGCAAGCTTTGACTTGAACATCAGCAAAAGTAAATTTGCACTACCTAGCTCAGCGTCAGTTTTAAATGGTATGTGGTGATGTGGGGCCCGTCGTTGTCGGTTATAGTCACTCCACTTGTCTTCCACACAGTCCAAATTCCCTGATCCAGCTGCAACTTCATTCTTTGCTTGTACGTTCTGCAGAGAAATAGTCAAAGTATGTGTTTACTTATCTTTAGAATGCAAATTACATGCACACTTCTTCCAGCACTGAGTCAGCATTACACAAACTTCAAAACTTCAAATTTAGTTTCAATAGGTTCAGCGAGAAAATTTAGAGTACATTGCCGTATCTCGCACAACATTAATATTCAGTCTCCCCATTCTTCTCTTTCGTTCAGCTCCCAGCACCTCACTCAAGTTGCCACTGTTACCTGTAGGGTTTTTGATCAAAACTAAGCCTGATCCTCATCTATTTATAGACGTAGTATATGTACTTTCACACCTACATTGGGTAAGATTTAGGACGCAATGCTGCCCCTCGTAAGGATGTGACTGGATCAGCTCCAGCCGTATTTTAGCTGTCAGCCGTCTACTCGGGATTGCTGATCACCAACAGCAGCAGGCAATGGCATGTGCTAGAGCCCGTAACCCTCCACCAATCTGCCAATAATCATCAAGCACATTAAAGACATTTACACATATCTGCATTGAGTGTATGTTGTGTCTGTTTTAGTGGAGCCCTCCTGTATGAGTCAAGTATGTATTACTCTACACATCTCCACAAACAAGGCGGTGGCTGGAATCAAGCCATAGATTAATCGATAGATTAGAGTGAAGCTGCTTAGACATGCAGCACATAAGATCAGTAAGTGAATTAGCTTCCCGAGTGCAAAATCTACAAGGCCTGATAACATATGGCCTGCATCTTGTGGACTAGAGACAGCTGCTCTCCTAATCCAGCTCCTTAGAGGGGCTGTGACTGTGGCACCAATGTGGGCGATTGTCCAGACATGTGCAATGACAAGATAAAAGCTTTTACCTAATCAGGACAATTCCTGCTTTATCAAATCTCTTCCCGGTTGCAGGTAAAGCGATGGTAGTCATAATTACTGACATCAGCCAACACCTCATCCCCTTAACCTGTTCAATGACCCTCAGTGTCCTTTTGATGTGGACACATACGAGGAGAGAGTAGCTGCCATCAACATCAATATTAGCCAAAGTATATCAAAAAATATGCTCAGCGGCTATCATAGGGAGAAGTCGTCAGTGTGAGGGATGACTTATTGCTTGCCCAGGACACATTACAAGAGTTCCTCGTCTTTAAATGCTTCAGTAATGACTTTCACTCATCACAAGATCAGGCATGGATGGAATGATGTTTCCAGTGTCTCTAACTCCTCTGACACTGAAGTGGTCCAAGCAGTTCAGCATAACGTTCAGGCTTAGACTGATCAATGCCAAATAACATTCATGCCAAGAGTGCCGGGTGATATATACCACAAGCAGACAGGACGGGTCTCCTCCCTGACTTTAGAGTGGGTAACCTCAAAGCACCTCACATCAACATTTTGTTATGAAACAGCAGTATAACTAGACTGGCCAAGTCAATACCTTATCCAGAAGAGCAGGGAGAGTGGAAATACTCTGACAAGTTGCTTACCTTTGATTAGTAGGGGTGTCAGGGGTTATGGGGAGAAAGCAGTAGTATGGGGTTGAGAGGGAAAGATATATCAGCCATGATTGAATGGCAGAGTAAACTTGATGGGCCAAATGGCTTAATTCTGCTCCTATAACATGAATTAATGACTACTTATGATTCATTAATAACATATGAACCTTATAACTTCACTGGCAGGAGCAGGGCTCAAATGAAGGGCTTAATTGAACAGTCATCATACCTTTGGATAAATACAGCTTAAAGAACCCCTAAAACACCATCCATGATAAATCAGTTTGCCTACATCATGATCTTTGAAATTAAACAGCATATTCAACCTTTTATCATTTGGGCTACATATGCGCAATCTACTGAACCAATTCACCACGTTTAGCAGTTCCACCTGGTTTAGGCTAGATGCTGCAGCTTGCAGAGCCACTGCCTCGCAGTGCCAGAGACCCGGGTTCGATCCTGACCCCAGGTTCCATCTGTGTGGGGTTTGTAGGACTGGTAGGTTAATAGGCAGCTGTAAATTGCTCCTTAGTTGGATTAGGTTATCCACAGTTGATGATCAGTGTTGACTCGGTGGGCCAAATGGCCAGACTAGGTCTCTCTATCCCAATGGGATATCCTTCCTTCATCCCTGCCACCATCACGGAGAATGGAAAATGTAACGATAACGTGGGAAACTTAAACAACCATCCATTGCCTTCCTGAGACTACATCATCAAGGCTTGGATGCATATTAGTATTCCATTATCTTGTTAGTATCCAGAGCTTTGCTGCACAGGAGCAGTATCAATATCTTATACAGTGCTCTAGGAAAAAGATCTACACCAAAGGAAATGAAGAAACCTTTCTAAATCACTTTTCTAAATCCAAAGCACAAGATTAATGAAAGGACATTGACCTGAACTGTTATCGCTGTCTCTCCCGATCTCACCCCCACACATGCTGCCTGACCCACTGAACATTTCTCACACGCACTGACATTACTGAAAAATTAGAACCATCTGATAACGTTGTCTTGATGATCATTTTGTGTTGTGTGGAATTAGTGAAAAAATGTGTCAATGCCTTTTTTTAACAAGTTAACAGCTTTGTTAAAGTTGCATACACATATATCATATGGACACATTAACACATTAATTGTTGATGTT
Source organism: Raja brachyura (assembly GCA_963514005.1). The sequence goes on from OY740784.1 coordinate 87,539,892, forward strand.
GTACAGAGTTTTTTCATTAATATATGTGTGGCATTTCATTTTTCTTTCAATGCCAGTAAAATATGCTGAATATATGCTAAAATATATCTCTCATATGCTGAGAGAATGGAGCGGCTGGGCTTGTATACTCTGGAATTTAGAATGATGAGAGGGGATCTTATTGAAACATATAAGATTATTAAGGGTTTGGATACTGTAGATGGTTTTGCATGCAACCAATAACATAGTTACCTCAGTACCATTAACCCCGCCTAGTTAACATCAATCATAACGCCCTCCCCTTCCTGGATACGGTTCACTAGAAGAATGTAGCCAGTATTTGAGGATGTATGTAATACCTTGTGCTATCATTAAAATGTGTTGAACACTTTTAGAGTTTGTAAATTGCTTATTTACATGGTGTCGGAGCTGGAAGATACTTGCGCCTACCTGTCCATCGGGTTTTATTTCTTTTATTTGATTTGTGCCTTTTGTGCTTTATCTCTCTGACCATGGCATCCTCGTGCAGAAAGCCCGCGCAGCTTGTCTTTGATGCTGATATTTCTGAGCGCTGGGCTACGTTTGAAATTGATTTCACCCACTTTGTCAACGTCGCTCACCGCAATGATCCTGACTCCCTCAAAGCCTCCCTCCTACTCAACCTTGTCGGACCTGATGCCATGAAGAGAGCCAGAACTTTCGTCTATGCTCCAGCGGTCCTGGACGACAACAACGTGGTGGTTACCCCTGCAGAATCTGCCAGTGGCCCTGCTTGCCTGCTACGTAAGTTCAGGGAGGTTTGTGACCTGCCCTCGAATCGCATTCTAGAGAGGGCACGGTTCTTTACAAGGAGACAGCTGCCGGAGGAACCGGTTGAATGTTTTCTTGCCGATTTGCGTTATCTCGCCCAGCGGTGCCGTTTCGGTGACATGACAGACCAGCTCACTAGAGACATTTTAGTAACTGGCATGCGTGACCAGAAGCTGCGATGTGAGCTTCTTAGGGATCCAGATCTAACGTTAGCAAAAGCCATGCATGCCTGCAGATTGTCTGAGGTCGTTGTATTGCCAGATGATCACCGGGACTTGGGAGATAAGTCTGTTCACCAGGCTGGATTTAGTAGAGCCCTGCCTCAGAGGGGAAACAATGCTTTTCTGCCGCGTGCCAACCCTGGTCCTGCTGATGTGCCCCCAAAAAGGTGCCCTAACTGTAACTACATGCACCACAGACGGTCGACGTGCCCTGCCTATGGCAAGGCTTGTAATTGTTGTAACAAACTGAATCATTTCGCTTCTGCCTGCCGCTTATTCAGTTCTCGTGGGAGACAGGTACAGATTTCCAGACCCAGTCTAAACATGCTTAAACAATCTGATAGCTGTTCCAACCCACAGCCCGATGTTGCTGAATCCTATGATGCAGATCCAATTAATTCTCCCGAGGATTCAAATGTGTTTACCCTCCTCCAGGCACCTGGCCAACGTCTTGATCCCTCCGTGTCTGTGACTGTCAACAATGTAACCTTCCTTGCGAAGTTAGATACTGGGTCAAAGGTCAATGTTTTGTCAATAAATCTTTTCAACAAGATAAGGACTAATGAGGCCTTGGTCGCTGACAATGCTACTCTACACGCCTATGGTGGAGAAATTCTCAGGCCTGTGGGGAGGGCCACTTTAACTTGCAGGCTACAGAAGGCCACGAGAAACTTGATTTTTTATGTTTTGAACTCTGACTGTGTTACCCTGCTGGGAAACCGTGCGTGCCAAGATCTTGGCCTGGTGTCCTTCGACCACACGGTCCACAAAGTGCAACTGTCATTTAACCCGATTGCAGAATACCAGGACCTGTTCAACGATGACCTGGGGAAGTTACCACTGACATACCATATTTCCATTGACCCAAATGTACAACCCGTGGTCCGCGCACCTCACAGGGTGTCCCACGCCATGAAAGACAGGGTCGAGGCGATGCTTAACAACATGGTCGACAAGGGGGTGCTAGAAGCGGTCAGCGAGCCCACCGATTGGGTCTCCACCATGGTTGCCACGATAAAGAAAGACAAGAATGAAATACGTGTGTGTATCAACCCCAAGGACTTAAACCTTGCCATCAGGCGACCACACTACCCCATGCGGTCTGTTGAGGACGTGGCGGCTCAGGTCGGGCAAGCCACCGTCTTTTCGGTCCTAGACGCTAAGAACTCGTTCTGGCAGATCCCGTTGGACGAAGCATCTTCCGACCTGACAACCTTCGCCACACCATTCGGCAGATTCAAATTCCTGCGAATGCCATTCGGCATCAATTCCGCCAGTGAGGTGTTCCAGCGAACGATGGAGCAGATATTCTCGGGCCTGCCATGTGCCATCATCGTGGATGACATCTTAGTCTATGGGAAGGACATTGCCGAACATGACCAGAACCTCCGCCGCGTCCTGGATCGGGCGCGAAAGGCCAACCTGAAGCTGAACCCAAAGAAGTGCCGGTTTCGTGTCTCAGAAGTCACGTATGTTGGACACGTTTTCACCTCTAACGGACTAAAACCCGACCCTTTGAAGGCAGCGGCCATCTCTGAGATGGCAGCCCCCACCGACGTGCCAGGTCTACAACGTTTCTTGGGCATGGTGAACTACCTTGGGAAGTTTGTACCACATCTCAGTGAGCTGAGTGCTCCCCTGCGGCAGCTGACAAAAAAGGATATCGCCTGGGTCTGGCTCCCACAGCACCAGCAGGCGTTTGACTGTCTCAAGTCGAAACTGATTAACACTCCGACGTTGCGATTTTTTGATGCGAGTCGCCCCATCACCGTCACATGTGACGCTTCTAAGTTCGGCCTGGGCGCGGCATGCCTCCAATCTGTCGATGGATCGTTACATCCTGTCTCCTATGCCTCCCGCACCATGACGGACACCGAGCAGCGGTACGCTCAGATCGAGAAGGAGCTGCTTGCGGTGGTGTTTGCCTGCTCCAAGTTCAGAGACTTCCTGTTTGGCAGCAGATTTACAGTCGAAACCGACCACCAGCCACTGGTGACAATCCTGAACAAGCCGATTCATGCTGCCCCTGCCAGGCTGCAGCGTATGATGCTGCAGCTCCAGCGCTTTGATTTCGACATCGTCTACAAGAAAGGCACCGAGATGCACATCGCGGACATGTTATCGCGCGCCCCGCGGGCCTCCTGTGCTCGCCACCCCTACGAAACAGAGGACTTGCTCGTACTGGGCGTCAATTTTATTCCCACCAAGCAGCTGCAGCTTTTGGCCGAGCACACCGCTGCCGATCCAGTTTTGCAACGGCTTGCGTCTGTGATTAAATCAGGGTGGCCAACAAAGCGCTCCGCTGCACCGCCTGAAACACAGCCCTTCTTCCTGGTCCGTGACGAACTGGCGCTCCAGAATGGCGTTATCGTTAAGGGACATAAAGTGGTGGTCCCGTCCTCCCTGTTCGATTCTTACTACTGCGCAGCCCACAGCGGACACCCCGGGGTCGATGCAACACTCGCCCACGCTCAGTGCCAATTCTACTGGCCTGGAATGGCCAAATATATTCGAGACCGTGTTTCTGCCTGCTCCACGTGCAACAGTCTTGCTCCACATCAGCAGCGACAGCCCCTGCTGCAACAGCCCGCTCCTGCCTTGGCCTGGTCCTCGCTGGCTGCCGACATCTTCGAGTGGCGTGGTAACCACTACCTTGTCCTGGTCGACTCGTACTCAAACTGGTTCGAGGTGGATTTGCTGACATCCCTCACGTCGGAGATGGTGATCCGGAAGCTGCGGAAACACTTCTCCACGTTTGGGTCCCCTGTCAGGCTGCAGACTGACAATGGCAGGCAGTTTACCAGCCGTGAGTTCAAAAGTTTTGCTGACAAATGGAATTTTGTGCATTTCACCAGCAGCCCGGAGTACCCACAGAGCAACGGCCTTGCTGAACGGGCCGTCCGCAGCGCCAAGCTTCTGATGGAACAAGCGAGACTGTCTAACTCTGATTTGTATTTGGATCTCCTGAACCTCAGGAATGTTTCCAGAGATCCGGTCATGGGGTCCCCTGCTCAGCGTCTGATGTCCAGAACAACCAGATCTACCATCCCGATTGCCCAGCGTCAGCTGAAACCTCGGTTGCTGGAGCCTGCCTCTGTGCAGAGGCGCATTCAAGAGAAACATGACAGCCAGCCAGCGTTCCCTGCATGCCTCGGTCCCCATATCGAGCGCCCGGTTCCCCTCTGCGCAGGTCACCTGTTGGCGGTCGCGGTTCTCCCTCTCCTGTTCCTCCAACCCCACCGCCCTTCCCTGGTTCCCCTGCTGTCTCGGGTCCCCCTGTTTTTTCTGCTCCTCCGGGGGAAGGGGGAGGCATCCGTACGCGCTCGGGCCGGATCAGCAAGCCACCTGTTCGTTATGGCGATTCTGTTTAATTCTGTTGTAGTGACAACGGTCTGTTTCTTTTAAATTTTCTAAGGGGAAGGATGTAGATGGTTTTGCATGCAACCAATAACATAGTTACCTCAGTACCATTAACCCCGCCTAGTTAACATCAATCATAACGCCCTCCCCTTCCTGGATACGGTTCACTAGAAGAATGTAGCCAGTATTTGAGGATGTATGTAATACCTTGTGCTATCATTAAAATGTGTTGAACACTTTTAGAGTTTGTAAATTGCTTATTTACAGATACGCTAGAGGCAGAAAACATGTTCCCGATGTTGGGAGATTCCAGAACCAGGGGCCACAGTTTAAGAATAAGAGGTAAGCCATTTAGAACAGAGATGAGGAGATGCTTTTTCACACAGAGAGTTGTGAGTCTGTGGAATTCTCTGCCTCAGAGGGCGGTGGAGGCCAGTTCTCTGGATACTTTCAAGAGAGAGCTGGATAGGGCTCTTAAAGGTAACGGAGTCAGGGGATATGGGGAGAAGGCAGGAACGGGGTATTGATTGTGGATGATCAGCCATGATCACATTGAATGGCTGTGCTGGCACGAAGGGCCGAATGGCCTCCTCCTGCACCTATTGTCTATTGTCTATTGTCTAAAACAATGTTAAAATGAACAGCAGATGGAGAAACATATAAACACAATTTAGACCATAAAGAGATTTAAGAAAGGCATAGAACCCATTTGGAATGCATACCTATGAACTCACGGGATGCTTTCCCACATAAACACATGAATGTACTAAACATCCAAGTTATTATTTATTTGCCTGTCATTTTTTACTTTAAGTATATAGACTTCTTTTCAATCAAACGATGTTTATCAACAATAATCCTAATTGTCGAGATAAAGGCTATTAAGTGTAACAACGATGATAAAACAAGAAAACATATTTATGACGCCTACTCAATTAAACTGTTGGGTGATTAGACTCGGCCTAATTGCACCAGCCCAGTCCCATGTTAACTGCATTACTGTAAGCATATGCTATTGATGCTAAACCTCCAAGGTATCTTATGGAAAGTGTACTAAATGCCTTCAGGAAGTGCTAAGGTTGGCAGTACACAGACATAATATAGAACAAAAGAAAACAAAGCACCTTATTTATTTGATTTAGTGTACCTAGGTGTTAGCAACAAGTTTAACATTTAGTGCAGATGTTGCAAAATGGATGCTGATGATAGGTGATCATTGTGGTTTTTGGGAGGCTGTTGGTCCAGACTCAGGCCATGGCTGTTGGTGCCCCAGGTGCAATTCACTTGTACATCCCTCTGAGGATCAACGTTGAATACTTTTGCTGGCTGTTAACTGATCAGTAATAGCTACAAATTGGGTTAAGTGGCCCTGTTCCTCCTTGCTCTCTCATCTAATGCTCCCTGCTGGATTCAGCAGGCAAGCCTCTGTTAACGTGGAAATCAGACTCCAATACTGTATTGTGAACACAAGACAGATAGCTTGTTTTGGTTGGATCTGCGCACAACCTCATAATCTACGAAGGAAGGAGGTGAAGCAGTTTGCCCATTATAAATTGTCAAATTGTGGAACATGTTCACACCACCCTCCCAGTAAATACTCATTCTACCAGTAAATCCACAAACCCGACTGCCCCGGCAGACCCATTGTCTCTGCCTGTTCGTGCCCCACCGAACACATTTCCACATACCTTGACTCCATCCTATCCCCCTTTGTTAAATCCCTCCCCACCTATGTTCAAGACACCTCAGACACTCTCCGTCGGCTCCGCACATTCCGTTGTCCAGGCCCCCATCCTCTCATCTTCACCATGGACGTCCAGTCACTATACACCTGCATCCCCCACCAGGATGGTCTCAAAGCCCTCCGGTACTTCCTCGACCAGAGGAGCAACCCATACCCATCCACTGACACCCTCCTCCGCTTAGCGGAGTTGGTCCTTACCCTCAACAACTTCTCTTTTGACTCCTCCCATTTCCTCCAAACACAAGGCGTAGCTATGGGCACACGCATGGGCCCTAGCTACGCCTGCCTCTTTGTCGGGCATGTCGAACAATCTTTGTTCTCGGCGTACCAGGGCCCCACCCCCGACCTTTACCTCCGTTACATTGACGACTGCTTTGGTGTCACCTCCTGCACCCACGCAGAACTGACTGACTTCATCCATTTCACCACCAACTTCCATCCGGCACTCAAATATACTTGGACCATTTCCGACAAAACCCTACCATTCCTTGACCTCACCATCTCTATTGCAGGTGATACACTCCTGACTGACATCCACTACAAACCAACTGACTCCCACAGCTACCTGGACTACTCTTCCTCCCACCCTGCTTCCTGTAAGGACTCCATCCCCTATTCCCAATTCCTCCGTCTACGCCGCATCTGCTCCCAGGATGACGTGTTCCACACCAGGTCATCGCAAATGTCCTCGTTCTTCAGAGAACGGGGTTTCCCCTCCCCCACTATAGATGAGGCTCGCACCAGGGTCTCCTCCATACCCCGCAACACTGCCCTCTCTCCACATTCCCCCACTCACAACAAGGGCCGAGTCCCCCTGGTCCTCACCTTTCACCCCACCAGCCAGCGCATACAACAGATAGTCCTCCGCCAGTTTCGTCACCTCCAACGTGACCCCTCCACTCGCCACATCTTCCCATCTCCCCCCCTGTCTGCCTTCCGCAAAGACCGCTCCCTCCGCAACTCCCTCTTCAATTCTTCCCTTCCCTCCCGCTCCACTCCTTCCCCGGGCACTTTCCCTTGCAACCGCAAGAGATGCTACACTTGTCCCTTCACTTCCCCCATCCACTCCTTTCAGGGACCCAAGCAGTCATTCCAAGTCCGACAGAGGTTCACTTGCACCTCCTCCAACCTCATCTACTGCATCCGTTGCTCCAGATGCCAGCTGATCTACATCGGTGAGACCAAGCGGAGGCTGGGCGATCGTTTCGCCGAACACCTCCGCTCGGTCCGCAATAACCAACCCGACCTCCCGGTGGCTCAGCACTTCAACTCCCCCTCCCACTGCGTATCCGACCTCTCGGTCCTGGGCCTCCTCCACGGCCAGAGTGATCAACACCGCAAGTTGGAGGAACAGCACCTCATATTCCGCTTGGGGAGTCTGCATCCTCTGGGCTTAAACATTGAATTTTCTCAATTCTGTTAACCCAGACTGCCTCCCCCCCACCTCTCCCTCAGCCCTCTGGCCCTGACATTCCTTCTCCATCTCCCCCCCCCCCCCCTCCCCAGTCGCACTAGCTTCTCATTTTCACACCACAAACAGCTTACAATGGCCTGCTTCCTTTATCACCAATACTTTTTTGCATATCTTTCACTCATTGTTCCTTATCTCTCCACAACACTGTTTATATCTCTCGCTTCCGTGATCCCTGACTAGTCTGAAGAAGGGTCTCGACCCGAAACGTCGCCTATCTCCTTCGCTCCTTAGATGCTGCTGCACCCGCTGAGTTTCTCCAGCTTTTTGTGTAACCCTCGATTCTCCAGCATCTGCAGTTCCTTCTTTAACTCATTCTGCCCTATCTTGTTACCACCCTGGTGAGATGTCCACCCGATGCCTTGAAATGGCTGTGAGCGATAGGCAGTCCAGAGGTACGAAAATCGGGAACCTTTGATCCACAATCTTGTGCCCTGGTGGTGAAAGACCCGTTGCAAGACCACTCTCTTCACATTCTATAGAATTCTACTCCTTCAAAACACATCAGGAAGAGCCAAGAATGAGAGGACTTTGGTATTGTACGACAGTGTTTGAAAGTATAGATGTAATGAGGTTGCATTTAGTTGCGGTGAATTCAAACCAAAGGGCTATAAATATAATACATTAATCACTACTGCTGATATGCTTGGGGCGGACAGTAAAGGCAATCCCAAATAGTGCATGGGATAGAATGGAATTACAGGATTTGTGGATGGGATTTAAATGAACTATGGTGGGAAGAGGATTGCAGAGCATTGTCCAAATTAACCAAATAGCCTACACAATTAATTATGTAGAATTACACAGAATTTGTAATGATGTTGGTAGGGACACAGATATATTTGTAATGTATTGTATTACCAACTGTATTAAGTCTACTTTCCGGTGATCTACTCACAGTTGCATTGACTGAAATTCAAATAATTCTCCCAACGCACACTTCGTAGTTGCTGAGAAAGTAGCTTCAATTGAGACAAACAATGAGAAATGCATATGAACAAATACATTATATTGATGTAATTCCTATTCAATTTTAAATAGGAAAGATTTTTCAACACATTTTCAGAGTTCTTGTTTGCTGCAGTTTCCTGCCTGTTCACTGGAAGCAACTGGTTGTCATTGTTTTTTCTCAAAGGACTGATCCCTCATGGTTTAAAAACAACATGAGCTTACTGGCGCTTTTCAGTCACCCTCATATTTTAAAACCCACTCCCTTGTCAGAGACCTTTGGTGTTGCTTCCCAACATACCCTCATTGATCCACCATTCATTTTACTACCTCCTGCAATGTTTTGCTACCACTCATGTCCTTGGAGGTGCCAATTATGTGCTCCCGCAGACAATAATCTGAGCTGCTGTGTGCCCTAGGACTCTCATCCTCCATGATCAAGTACATAAGTTATAGGAGCAGAATTAGGTCATTCGGCACTTCAGGTCTGCTATCACATGTTAAGATCACTGGCCCCCAAAAACAAAACAAACAAAAAACTGCTGGAGGAACTAAACAGGTGAAGCAGGTTCTGTGGAGAGAAATGAGCAGACAAGATTTTGGGGGTGGACATTTTTTCAGACTTATTTCCCTCCGCAGATGCTGCCTGGCCTGCTGAGTTCCTCCAGTAGTTTGATTTTTCACTCCACTTCCAGCATCTGCAGTCTCTTGTGTCTCCATCAGTGACCTCTTCACTGCTGGAGTTGATGGGCTACAAACAGGACCACTAGCTCAGTCTGGGTCTAAAGTTCCATGCTCAAAACTGAACTCACAAAACAAAATTCGCAATGCATCTATTAAATCTCAGAGGGTTAGGTCTCGGTTCCAGGGACTCAAGAGGATTAGGCCATCTGGGTTCCATTCGAGAGAAGTATTATTGTCTATGCATCTGTCACCACAAACCCTCCAACTCACGCAGTCTAATGGACAGACTCTCTGTGGGACATTGACCCCCATGCCTCTCTATCCCAGTTGCAGGAGGGATCAGGAGTGTCGGCACAAGGGAAATTAAATCATTCCCAGTGGTGTGGAAAGTGAATAAGAGAAACATTGGAATTTTTGGAGAATGAGAGCTCCTGCCGCACAGAGAGAGACAGAGACATACAGAGACACACAGAGACAAAGACCGAGATAGAGACACGGATAAACAGAAAGTCAGCGAGAGAGAGAGCGAGAGAGAGGGAGAGAGAGAGAGAGAGAGAGAGAGAGAGAGAGAGAGAGAGAGAGAGAGAGAGAGAGAGAGAGAGAGAGAGACGGATACAGAGAGAGTAAGAGAGGTTGGTTCAGGACCCCAGGAAACAGAGTTTGTAGAGTGCCTCCGAGATGGATTCTTAGAGCAGCTTGTAATGGAGCCGACCAGAGAAAAGACAATTCTGGATTTAGAGTTGTCCAATGAACCAGATATGATAAAGAGAACTAGAGGTAAAGGAACCACTTGGAGGTAGTGATCATAATATGATTAGTTTTAATCTGCAATTTGAGAAGGAGAAGGTTAAATCGGAAGGGTCAGTGATGCAGTTGAACAAAGGGGACTATGAAGGCATGAGGGAGGAGCTGGCCAAGGTAGACTGGAAAGGGACCCTAGCAGGAATGACGGTGAAACAGCAACGGCAGGAATTTCTGGGCATAATCCGGAAGACGCAGGATCATTTCATTCCAAAAAGGAAGAAAGATTATAAGGGGAATAGGAGACAACTTTGTCTGACAAGAGAAGTTAGGATAGAATAAAACTAAAAGAAAAGATGTATAACACAGCAAAGAATAGCCAGAAGCCAGAGGATTGGGAAACTTTCATAAGACAACAGAAGGAAACAAAACGGGCAATACGGGCTTAAAAGGTGAAGTACGAGGGGAAGCTGGCCAGGAATATAAAGAAGGACAGTAAAGTCTTCAGATATGTCTAGGGAAAAAGAATAACAGTCAAATGTGGGTCCCTTGAAGGCAGACACGGGTGAAGTTATTATGGGGTACAAGGAAATGGCAGAAGAGTTGAACAGGTACTTTGGATCTGTCTTCACTAAGGAAGACACAAACAATCTCCCAGAAGAACTGGAGGACAGAGGATCTAACGGGGTAGAGGAATTGAAATACATTTTAATTAGGTGAGAAATAGTATTGGGTAGGCAATGGGACTGAAGGATGATAAATCCCCTGGGCCTGATGGTCTGCATCCAGGGTCCTCAAGGAGGTGGCTCTAGAAATAGTGGACGCATTGGTGATCATTTTCCAATGTTCAATAGATTCAGGACCAGTTCCTGTGGATAGGAGGATAGCTAATGTTATCCCACTTTTCAAGATGGAGTGAGAGAGAAAAGGGGGAATTGCAGACCAGTCAGCCTGACTTCGGCGGTGGGAAAGATGCTGGAGTCAATTATTAAAGAGGTAATAATGGGGCATTTGGATAGCAGTAAAAGGATTAGTTGGAGTCAGCATGGATTTATGAAAGGAAAATCATGCTTGACTAATCTTCTGGAATTTTATGAGGATGTGATAAGTAAAATGGACGTAGGGAAGCCAGTGGATGTGGTATATCTAGACTTTCAGAAAGCCTTTGATAAGGTCCCACATGGGACACGGGTGACTAAAATTAGAGCACATGGTATTGGGGGTAGGGTGTTGACGTGGATAGAAAATTGGTTGGCAGACAGGAAGCAAAGAGTAGGAGTGAACGGGACCTTTTCAGAATGGCAGGCAGTGGCGAGTGGAGTGCCGCAAGGCTCGGTGTTGGGGTCACAACTATTTACCATATATATTAATGATTTGGAAGAGGGAATTAGGAGCAAGTTTGCAGATGACACAAAGCTGGGTGGCAGTGTGAGCTGTGAAGAGGATGTTAGGAGGTTGCAGGGTGACCTGGACAGGTTGAGTGAGTGGGCAGATGCGTGGCAGATGCAGTATAATATAGATAAATGTGAGGTTATCCACTTTGGTGGCAAAAACAAGGGAGCAGATTATTATCTCAATGGGGTTAGGTTAGGTAAGGGGGACATACAGCGAGACCTGGGTGTCCTTGTACACCAGTCACTGAAAGTTGGCGTGCAGGTACAGCAGGCAGTGAAGAAAGCTAATGGAATGTTGGCCTTCATAACAAGAGGATTTCAGTATAGGAGTAAAGAGGTTCTTCTGCAGTTGTATAGGGCTCTGGTAACACCACATCTGGAGTATTGTGTCCAGTTTTGGTCTCCTAATTTGAGGAAGGACATCCTTGTGATTGAGGTAGGATACCTGGGCTAACCTTTTTGCATCCCGAGAGTTGTGAATTTGTGGAATTCCCTGCCACAGACGGCAGTGGAGGCCAAATCACTGGATTTAAGAGAGAGTTAGATAGAGCTCTAGGGGCTAGTGGAGTCAAGGGATATGGGCAGAAGGCAGGCACGGGTTATTGATTAGAGATGATCAGCCACGATCAAAATGAATGGCGGTGCTGGCTCAAAGGGCCAAATGGCCTCCTCCTGCACCTATTTGCTATGTTTCTATGAGAGAGACTAAAAGGCTTACAGAGAAAGACAGAGAAACTGAGAGAGAGAGAGACATATAGATACAGAGAGAGACACGGAAGGTCAGGAAGATTGACGGAGAGAGAAAGACAGAGAAACACAGACAGAGTGAAGGAAAGAGATAGACAGCGAGTGAGACAGAGAATGAGAGATTGAGGGAGACAGATAAATAAATGTTTTCCTGGATGGGTGGGAAGGCAGTGACTGCTCTTGATACTCATGTTGTACGGAGGTACGTTGCAGAATCAGCAAGTGCTGCCATCATCATGCCAAGGACTTGACTGTCACTCAATAGCAAAAGTATAATCATGAGCAGAGCAAACTGGTTGTAATATTGAAGTGGTTAATATCTGTAACTTGCTGCCAGAGGAGATAGTGGAATCAGATACAGATACCTTGTTTAAGATGTTTATTGCAATGACCTACCTACAGTGAAGGTTGAAAATAATCCTCGTTGGATACACCTAACATTGGGAGATAATTGGAAACTGGAAAAAGGAAGTAGGAACTTGGATGTCCGCCTGCAAGACTGTGATTAAAAGGAAGCCATGCACACAAATAAAAAAGGCCAGTATTTACAATATCTTGTTAAAACTAGCCATGAACATAAGCGAATGCACTGCACTGAATTATATACATGCCTCCCTAATCCCGGATACTTGAGGCAGAGAATTCCACAGACTCACAACTCTCTGTGTGAAAAAAATATTTTGATAGTTCAATGTGGAACACAACTACAAATATTTTCAAATATTGACATGAAATACTTTAAATCATTAAAACCTATAATCCAAGGTTGTGGTCGAGACACTAGAAACGGCAGACGCTGGAATCTTGAGCAAAATACACAGTACTGGAGGAACTCAGTGGGTCAGACAGCAACCATGAAGGGAATAGACAGACAACATTTCAGGTTCCTGACCAGTCTGAAGAAGGGTCTCGACCCGAAACGTCGCCTATCTCCTTCGCTCCTTAGATGCTACTGCACCCACTGAGTTTCTCCAGCTTTTTGTGTAACCCTCGATTCTCCAGCATCTGCAGTTCCTTCTTTAACATTTCAGGTCGGGATTCTTCTTCAGACTGATGGAGTAGGGGAAAGAAGGCTGGAAAAGAGAGGCTGGCGGTAGGGTATAGTTTGACAAGTAATAGGTGGATACAGCTGAGAAGGACAAAGGTTGACAAGTGACAAAGATTTGGCATGAAAAGGAGACAAAAGGGAATCAGATAAGAAAAGAAGAGGAGGAGAGATGTAAATCCAGAGGGAGGGATATGGGTGGAAGGGGAGAGGAAGGAGTGGAAGGAGGGAATAAAGAAAAACATGGAACTAGAGGTAGGGAGAAATGCAGAGTGTGATGGGAGAAACAGGTGTGCACCAGGAGGGGAGGGAGTTGGGGAAATCGAGATGAGATATCGGGGAGAACTACTTGAAATTCGAGAATTCGGTGTTCATGCTGTTGGATTGTAAGCTACCCAAGCAGAATTTGAGATGGTGTTCTTCCTGTTTGTGTTTGGTTTCACTCTGGCAATGGAGGAGGCCAAGGACAAAAAGTCAGTGTGGGAATGAGAAGGGGAGTTACAGTAGTTAGCAACTCGGAGATCCAACTGGGAGATCCTTGCATTCTATCTTGGCAGATAGAACGCAAGCTTCGTGAAATTGTTGCCTCTTCTATGCATGGTCTCATCGGTATAAAGGGGACCACATCGAATGGAGTGGCTGAGATTTTTTTCTCAAAACCTTTCTGAAAGCTGTTTTGTCATAATAAACACAAATAATAATATATATAGATTATATACTGCAATATACAGTAACATTACAGTGTGCGCCTTATTTTGGTAGGTGTAAAATACAAGGATGCACATGCGAGAGAGGCCTAAAGGGGTATTTACACAAATGAAAGGTGACTGAGAGAATACAACAAATGGGAACAGAAAAATAACATTAAAATACAATGTTCTGAAGGATCCTAGCGGGTCAGGCTGCATCTGTGGAGGGAATGGATAGACAATGTTTCAGGTCAGAACCATTCATCAGACTGATAGAAGTCATAGGGGAAATGCTCGGAAAGAGAAGTTGTGGCGAGACAAAGCCTGGGAAGAGATCGATGGATACAGGCGAGGGGGGTTGATTGGCAGATGGGTGGAGTGTGACAAAGGCTTGAGATGGAAAGGAGATAAAAGGGTCTCAGGGAGAGAATATGAGGAGTGAAATATAAAGCTGGCGAGGGATACGGATGGAAAGGAACAGAGGGTAATGAGAAAGACAGAGAATAAAAAAGGAAGCAGGGAACTCAGGGTGGTAGATGAGCTTACACAGGAGGGCAAAGGAGTGTGGTGACAGGGGAGGGGTGGAAGAAATGACTGCACACAGAGCTGGGGGGGGGGGGGCACAGGAAAGAGGCTGGTGGTGGGGGGGGTGGGGTGGCACAGGAAAGAGGAGGGAAGCAGGGCTATTACTTAACATTTGAACATTCAATGTTCATTTCGCTGGGTTGTAACCTACCCAAGCGGAATGTGAAGTTCTGTTCCTCCATCAAAAATAGATATATTGTTATCTTGAACAGTTATAAATCACTGCCATGCGTTCTCAGGAGTGCAACACTTTGAGTCGTGAAGAGAGTAAGCAACATTTACTAGAACAACATCTGAGAAGCAGCTACGCAGACAGTCAATAAACAAGAGACAATAGGCGCAAGAGTAGGTCATTCGGCCCTTTGAGCCAGCACCGCCATTCACTGTGATCATGGCTGATCATCCGCAATCAGTTCCTGCCTTCTCCCCATATCCCCTGACTCCACTATCTTTAAGAGCTCCATCTCTCTTGAAAGCACCCAGCGAATTGGCCTCCACTGCCTTCTGAGGCTGAGAATTTCACAGATTGATAACTCACTTTGTGAGAAAGTTTTTCCTCATCTCTTTTCTAAATAGCCTACCCCTTATTCTTAAACTGCGGCCCTGGTTCTGGTCTCCCCCAACATCGGGAACATGTTTCCTGCCTCTAGTGTGTCCAATCCCTTAATAATCTTATATGTTTCAATAAGAACCCCTCTCATCCTTCTAAATTCCAGTGTATACAAGCTAAGTCGCTCCATTCTTTCAACATATGACAGTCCCGCCATCCCGGGAATTAACCTTGTGAACTTACCCTGCACCCCCTCAACAGCAAGAATGTCCTTCCACAAGACTCCAGCTGTGATCTCACCAGGGCCCTGTACAAATGCAGAATGACCTCTTTGCTCCTAAACTCAACTCCTCTTGTTATGAAGACCAACAAGTCATTAGCTTTCTTCACTGCTTGCTGTACCTGCATGCTTACTTTCGGTGACTGATGAATAAGGTCACCCAGATCTCGTTGTACTTCCCTTTTTCCTAACTTGACACCATTCAGATCATAATCTGCCTTCCTGTTCTTGCCACCAAAGTGGATAACCTCACATTTATCCACATTAAACTGCCATGCATCTGCCCACTCACCCAACCTGTCCAAGTCACCCTACATCCTCATAGCATCCTCCTCACAGTTCACACTGCCACGCAGCATTGTGCAATCTGCAAATTTGCTAATGTTACTCTAAATCCCTTCATCTAAATCATTAATGTATATTGTAAATAGCTGCGGTCCCAGCACCGAGCCGTGTGGTACCCCACTAGTCACTGCCTGCCATTCTGAAATTGACCCGTTAATCTCTACTCTTTGTTTCCTGTCTGCCAACCAATTTTCTATCCATGTCAGTACCCTACCACCAATACCATGTGCTCATATTTTGCCCACTAATCTCCTATGTGGGACCTTATCAAAGGTTTTCTGAAAGTCCAGGTACACTACATCCACTGACTCTCCCTTGTCCACTTTCCCAGCTATATCCTCAAAAAATTCCAGAAGATTAGTCAAGCATGATTTTCCCTTTGTAAATCCATGCTGACTTGGAGCTATCCTGTTATTGCTATGCAAATGTGCCGCTATTTCATCTTTTAAGTGGGATAACATTAGCTACCCTCCAATCCACAGGAACTGATCTTGAATCTATAGAATATTGGAAAATTATCACTAATGCGTCCACAATTTCTAGAGCCACTTTCTTAAGTACCCTGGGAAGCAGACCATTAGGCCCTGGGGATTTATCAGCCTTCAGTCCCATCAGTCTACCCAACACCATTTCCTGCCTAATGTGAATTTCCTTTAGTTCCTCCGTCAATCTAGGTACTCTGGCCATTAGTACATCAGGGAGATTGTTTGTGTCTTCCTTAGTGAATCTTCCTTAGTAAAGATCCAAAGTACCTGTTCAACTCTTCTGTCATTTCCTTGTTTCATATAATACATTCACCTGTTTCAGTCTTTAAGGGGCCCACATTTGTCTTAACTACATTTGTCTTAACTACATCTTCACATACCTAAAGAAGCTTTTACTATCCTCCTTTATATTCTTGGCTAACTTACCTTCATATCTCATCTTTTCTCCACGTATTGCCTTTTTAGTTATCATCTGTTGCTCTTTAAAAGTTTCCCAATCCTGTGGCTTCCTGCACATCTCTGCTAGTTATACATTCTCTTTTATTTTATACTGTCCTTGACTTCCCTTGTCAGCCACTGTCGCCTCTTACTCCCTTTAGAATCTTTCTTCTTCTTTGGAATGGACTGATCCTGCAACTTCTGTATTATTCACAGAAATACCTGCCATTGTTGTTCCATTGTCATCCCTGCTTGGGTCTCTTTCCAGTCATCTTTGGCCAGCTACCTCCATAGTCCCCTTTATTCAACTGTGATAATAACACTTCCGATTTTCCTTTCTCCCTCTCAAATTGTAGATTAAAACTCACCAAATTATGGTCATGACCTCCAAATGGCTCCTTTACCTTGAGTTCCCTCATCAAATCCAATTCATTACACAACACTAAATCCAGAATTACCTTCTCCCTGTTAGGCTCCAGTACAAGCTGCTCGAAGATTCCATCACGGAGGCACTCCACAAGCTCCCTTTCTTGGGGTCCAGTACCAATTTGATTTTCCCTGTCTACCTGCATGTTGAAATCTCCCATAACAACCGTAGCATTACCTTTACGACATGCTAATTTTAACTCTTGATTCAACTTGCACCCTATACCCAGGCTACTGTTTGGGGGCCTGCAGATAACTCCCGTTAGGGTCTTTTTACCCTTACACTTCCTCAGTGCTATCCATGCTGACTCCACATCTCCTGATTCTACGCCACCCATTGCAAGGGTGAATTTTATTCCTTACCAACAGAGCTACACCACCCCCTCTGCCCACCTGTCTGTCTTTTCGATAGGGCTTATGCCCCTGAATATTCAGTTCCCAGCCCTGGTCCTCTTGCAGCCATGTCTCTGTAATCCCTACAACATCATACTTTCCAATTTCTAACTGAGCCTCAAGCTCGTCTACTTTATTTCTTATACTTTGCGGATTCATACACATCACTTTAACTTCGGTATTCACTTCCCCTCTCACACCGGTGACGATTGACCCTAACCTTACTCTCCTATCCCTTCTCGACTTTTCTTTCCCGTTAATTTGCAACTTTTGCAACTTTTCCTGTACTCACTTCCCTTTTAACTCTGTCTTTATACTCCCAATGTGTCAATCCCTCCCCCCTACTATTTAGTTTAAACCCACACGTGTAGACCTAGCAAACCCGCCTGCCAGAACGTTGGTCCCTCTCCATTTAAGGTGCAACCCGTCCCTTTTGTACAGGTCACCCCTACCCCAGAAGAGATTCCAGGGGTCTATACATTTAAACCCCTGCTCCCTGCATCAGTCGAGAAAAGCTGTGGTTGTTCTATTTACTGCGGGGAACATTCAAGGTTTACATTAACAATTTTGATAGAACAGACAAGAAGAAGGATTGGACAGGATAGTTGGAGCAGATCCAAAATATATATTTTTTTAATGGGCATTAGAGAAATATATGAAGATAAAAAAATTGCAGGGTTATGGGCTAATTGGATAACTCTTAAAAAGAGCCTAAATAAGCACAACAATCCTAATGACGAACATCTATAATATAAATGAGCACCTGAGATAGTTTCTACTCTATAATAATGGGAACAGGAGGTCACTTGCTTTTGCGATACTGCAACATTAATATTGCAATCACTGTTTGAAAGTGTGATGGGACCAAATGCAGTATACACTTCATAAACTAAATTGGCTTCAGATTTCAAAAGAAAATATGAAAATCGGAATGCTACTCTGATGGATGGGGTATTGGGATTAAGTGGACAGCTTGGGATAGTCTACAAGTGCTGGTGTTTGTGTGGTTACGAGTGTTTGTTATGTATATATGCGCAAAGTATTTTTGGTACATCGATAATATTTTGCTACAGTGCTTGTAACAACAGAAGAGACAATTCGTGATCAGACTTGCCCGGATAAAGACTCTCATCTGCAATTAATAAAGTACATGAGGCATAAACGTGAGAAATAAAAGCTACCAACGGTGTGCATCTTCCTTACGTGGTTTCCCAAGCTGGTGATTTGGAAAGGAAGCTGTTGTTGTTACCCGTTTCCCAGCTACTTACCTTGAGAAACCACTTGAGGAGCGGGACAGCGACCTCAGTCAGTGCATTTAACAATACTGGGCTCAAGGTACTAAAGAATATTACACCCAAATAAGAGAAGTTACCTGCGACTTGGAAACTGCGGGCACATTTTCAAGAATTAGTGGCTGGACTTGATTTGATCTCTTCAGTGACATTACACTTTCCCGCTGAAATGTGAAAATGGAAAAGTGAAATAGTACAATGACTGATCAAAGCATAGTTATTTAACTCAAAAATATAATTTTTTTCGGAGAGATTTCCTTTGGCTTTCCAAGTACTGTTCACCATCGAAACATTACAAGGGAGAGATTCACAGCAAACTGCCAAGAAAACCAAAGAGCTAATTTTTGAAGAAGGTAATCATTCAGAAAATAGCAATAATATACAAAATCTGAGAGCCAACTATTGTTAAAATAAATTCCGAATGGTTGTTCCCATTATTTAAACATGCCCCCCCCCCCCCCCCCCCCGCCCCCCGGCCCATTGTAATAAGTTATTAGCAGATAGTTTTACTAATGTCGCTAGTCACACTCAGCAAGTCTGCAGCGAAGATACCAACCTGTGATGTAGGAATCGACGATGTGGACTGAGCGCTACTCCTGATGTTACTTTGATACTCCCACTTATTTCCCGCCCCTGGATGCGTGCATCGTTAAAACAAACATCGTCTTAGATACAGTAAGTCCACCTCACTTTCATCACTGGATAGTTCTGTCCTTGTTTATTCATTATAGCTGTTCAATGCAATCATAGCCAGCTTTGATTATAATATTTGTTTTAAATTTGATGATGATAACATTTCGAAACACAATTTATTTCTCAACTGCATGTTTAGAGAATAATTCATTTTTATAATATTTGGATATTATGTGCATCAAAGTTTTATCTATAACTAAAACAAGTACCATGGGTTAAATGTTATACAACAGTTAAAGTTGGAGGACTAAATAATAGTTAAAAATGACCAACATGTTTGTTATTTGGAAGGTCGAACCTTAATTTCATCTGAACATGCTTTGTTTTATAAACGTGAGTAATTTATTCTCTGTTTAGGTTCATGGACAGGTGTAAGAGGTTTTTTCAGTGATGCTCTTGTGGCGTTTTGAACATCTTTTATTTATACTCATTTTTATTTATGAGGGGAAAATCAGGCGTGACAGTGGAACGGAACACACACGTTGGGGGCATCAGCTTCCCCGCTGGCTGTCGCTGCCTTGATTTAAAGGCAGACACGAGAGAGTGCAGATGCTGCAATCTGTAGCAACTAATCTCCAGATTGCGAGAGGAACTCAGCTGGAAGAGTATCTTATGTGTGTGTATGTGTGTGTGTGTGTGTGTGGCGGGGGGGTTAGGGCAGGAGTTGTCCATGATTTGAGTCAAAACCTTACATCAGACTGGGAGTGTCGAGGGGAGATCCACAGAATCCTTTCAGATATTGCTCAATCCGTTGAGTTCCCCCAGCAGTTTGCTGGCAGTTACTTGTTTTTTCTTAACCAAGGAAGCATTTCTGTCTAATTTATCATCCTGACACAGCCGAATACAAAGCTGTTTCCATAATTCATTGAACAAACGATATCAACACCAGAAGGAGAGTCAGTTTGAAAGGCAGGTAGATGAGAGCATACAGATTATTATAAAATGTCAGTATAAAACTAATGAGGTTGACTATTACTTTTGTTTTTTGGCAAATTAATACTGACTTCAAAATTAGGTTGGGATCATCCCATTGGAAGAGCTGAAGGCACTGGGTTGCAAGTACCTGCTAGCCTATGGCAGGAATCCTCATGTTATAGGTGTTGAGAGACGCATTGAAGATCAACCAACATAAAGGCAAGGAACTGCAGATGCTGGAAATTTGAGCAAAAAAGGGCGAGGTGCTGGAGTAACTGAGCAGGTCAGGCAGCATCTCTGGAAAACATAGATAGGTGATGTTTCAGGTCAAGACCCTTCTTCTGAGTCTGAAGAAGGGTTACAACCAAATGGGCCTGTCTTACTTAGGTGACTTTTTAGGCGACTGCAGGAGACTATGTGGTCGCCACATGGTCGCCACATGTTCGCGGATGGTTGCCTGGTAGTCGCCTTCATGATCGTGAGGGGTTCCCGCATTCTGGGAATTAGTCGAGGCCTCATTATGATCGCCACGAATTTATCAACATGTTGAAAAATTAGTGGCGACCAGATTCAAGCCGCCATGGAGAGTGGCAAGAATTCTCGTGCCGTAGGTGCAATGGTAGTGGATTACCAGGAGGTGGTTGTAGGTTCTCGTAGGTTGTAGCCGGTGCTGACCAGTGAATTTCATTGGCTCATTCGGAGAAAAAACGTAAGCAGCAATTTTCAGAATCAAGGATAACAGACCGGTAATGTTAATGTCCGCCGAGCTTCTCAGCCCTGTATCTCTGTCTTCGTAAAAGTTGTCTCCACTCCTACTCCCCCCTTCTCCACCCTCCCCCCCCCCTTTTAAAGGACTTACATGACCCTTCCCGTACACTGTGCTTTCACCGTCTTAATTACAGCGCCAACCTTCCTGTTCATCGTGGTGTGTGTCTGTATCACATTGACTTTGCACCGTGTGAATTTCACTCAGACAGCGCTCCCCCCATTTGCCCTGTTCCCTGCCTGCATAACGGACTGGTGAAGGAAGTGATGTGTGTTTGTGTGCTCCACTCTGACAGTCACCGGCAGTCGCCTGAAAAATCACCTAAGTGGGACAGGCCCATAAAGTCCGCTTATCTATGTTCTCTAAAGATGCTGCTTGACCCGTTCAGTTACTCCAGCACTTTGTGGGGTTTTTTTGCATGCGGGCTTTGCGGGGAAGGAACCACCTGTCACTGTTCAGTTTAGTTTAGTTTATTAATGACATGTATCCCCAGGTACAGTGAAAAGATGTTTTTGTTGCATGCAATCCAGTCAGCAAAAAGACAATACATAAATAGAATCAAGCCGATACAGGATTAAGGGCCTGTCACACTAGCGCGCGATTAGACGCGACAAGCGCGACAAATTCGGACGCGGGGGTCGCGTGTGGGTCGGGCGATCCCGGTGCGAGTTTCGTGCGAAGTCCGCGTGAAGGTTGCGCGTGACGTCATTTGCATCATATACACGTGGGCTGCAGGCTGCTTGTCTGTGATCACCATGGAACACACACAGAAACAGCTGCAGCTGGCATTGCTGCAACAGCAAGAGAGACTTCTGTTAGCAGCAGCAGTCATGGTGACAGGTCAGCTGGGCAGGAGTGCAACAAGGAGACCAGCAAGGAGTCCAGCAAAGAGTTCAAGAAGGAAGGCCATGGAGAAACCCAGGAAGAGGTCTGTGTGGGTGAGGTCTTTGTTTCTGATGAGACCCACTTTGGGCCAGTATGAGAGCATGATGGTGGATCTTCAGCAGAAAGATGAGGCTGCCTTTAGAAATTTCACCAGGATTCCCCCTGACCTGTTTCAGGAGCTGAGGGCACGAGTTGGACCTCTTCTGCAGAAAAGAGACACCCACATGCGGAAGGCACTGGAACCAGACCTGCGTCTAGCCATCACCCTCCGCTACCTTGCGTCAGGGGATTCATACAAGAGCCTCTCGTACAATTTCCGTGTGGCTCACAACACAATCGGCAAGTTGGTCCAAGAAACCTGTGATGCCATCATTACTGCATATAAAGAAATGATTAACTGCCCTAGTACACCTGATGAGTGGAGGATAGTGGCACATGGCTTTCAAACCAGATGGAACTTCCTGCACACATGTGGGGCAGTTGACGGGAAGCATGTGGCCATCCGGTGTCCACCCAGGGGAGGCTCTACGTACTTCAACTACAAGAAGTTCCACTCCATCGTGCTGTTGGCTGTGGTTGATGCAAATTACAACTTCCTGTTTGTGAATGTGGGCACACCTGGTAGTGCCGCAGATGGAGGGATCTGGAGAGAGACCTCCCTTGGGCAATCCCTGGAAGAAGGGAGAGCAGGTCTTCCCGATCCAGAACCTCTACCGGGGGAAGACAATCCTGACATTCCCTACGCATTGGTTGGTGATGATGCTTTCGCACTCAGACCATGGATGATGAAGCCATACCCTCACAGGCAGATGTCTAGGGAGCAAAGGATCTTTAATTACAGGCTGTCCAGGGCAAGAAGGGTTGTGGAGAATGCTTTTGGTATTCTTGCTAGCAGATTCAGAATCCTGCTGACTACAATGGAGCAGGAGCCCGAGAATGTGCAGACCATTGTCTATGCGGCATGTGTCCTCCACAACCTGATCCGCTCCAGAGGTGCAGCAGCAGCCATGGTGGAGGGTGACACGATGGACAAACAGACAGGAGAAGTCACACCAGGTTCTTGGAGAGCTGCAGGACAGGCTGCACCGATGGTGCCACTAGGCGCACTGCACAAAAACACCAGCAACAAAAGAGCAAAGGAGCAGCGGGACCATCTCTGCGCTTACTACAACTCCGAGCGAGGCAGTGTACCCTGGCAGAACAATATGTGGTGATGATCAACAGTTGATGTACAGTTCCACAAATGGAAGGTTTTTGTTTGTGTTATGAGTTATGAGTTATTATGAGTTATGTACTGTGATAATAATACCTTGCACATTGCACAATTTACTTTCTTTGGATTGTCATGATTAAAGCATTAAATGCATTCTTCTGCTTTACCTGACGTCTTAAATCACACTTTGCAATTCAATGCCTGCGTTTCATTTATCTAAAAGAGCGCTGATTTTATAATCCTGAGATGCATTCCAGTATTAGGTGTGGTTTCCATATGAGAGATCAACTCCATGAATCAGAACCACTTCACGAAAAGGTTACTGACGTTCAACAATCAAGTTGTGGGTGAGGTAATCTCCAATAACGACCCGTGACTTTATAACAATAATTAAAATCATTTATTGCAAACAACCAAACAAACAATCAAACAGTGAAATTAAGTTAAATTTGCAACACTGAAGCAAACAGAACAGTGAATGTTGCAGAGAGCATCACTCATTTTGGCCCATTTGCACTGGGCAATCATCCATTAGATAGTCGGACAGATTGATGGTGGAGGTGGAACTTTGGGCGGGATCCTCCAATCGTGCCTGGAATTCCGTTGCTCCAGGCCTAAACATGCCAGGTGATGCGTGGCGCGGTGTTGAACTGATATAGGGGGTTGGACCTGCCATCCACGTGTGTGCCACAGGTCCGGATCCCATCAGTGCCTGTGGGCGAAACACATAAGCGTGTCAGTATGTATGTATGTGGAGTCAAAAAATCATACAAAGCAAATCACAACCTTTCACAAGCTGTGTGTCAGAGACAATCTTGAGTCAGACAGAAGACCCACAAATGTTTCGCAGTGTACCTGGGGAGCATGTTGTGGTGCCGTCATCCCCGTTTGTGGTTGCGGCGTGTATGTCATGGGCCTCATCGGACTCTGCAACACCAAGAAATTCGTAGTCAGTAATTCATTGAAAGCATTAAAGTAAATCGAATGAACTTAGATTGAAAGATTTACCGGTAGAAGAAGTCTGTGCGCCCTTGCCAAGACCAAGTTCTCCAAGCACAAGTTGTGCCATCGTGAGTCAGGGATTAGCACCATCTCCTCCCTCAGTAGGGCTGAGAAGGCATCAGCTCGTCTTTCCTCCAACGTCCTTGGCTGCGACAATCCGCTTATTGTCTCGGAGGTGGTCTTAGCCTGTTGCATGATCTGCAACAAAGAGAGTGCAATCCTGGTGAGTATTTTCTGGGAGGCGATGGCGAAACATGCACGTAGGGCAGAGTTAAGAGATTTGCTGACCCGAAAGCACTTACATCCGCGTACATCTTCCGCTGAAGTTGTTCAATAGGCGTTTCGCTATCTGGCGCAGTTGTGCAGGCCAGTCTCCGCCTTGCATGCTGCTGCTTGCTCGCAGTGCCTGACCCAGTGGGCTCCTCTGGAGGTTCCTCTGGCGCATCTGTCTCACCCTCCTTTGGGTTGGCGGACGATGAGACCCCCGCAGGGAGCTGGAAGAAAGTAAAGTGTGTATCATGAATGTGCAAGGCCATCAGGACGTACCAAGGAACGTGACCACAAAGTAATCATTTGACTATCTCAATCGCACACAAATTTCAATTGCCCCATAATTTCCTTACCTTCCAGCCGCTCTCTCTGGCCTGCACTCGGACTATGTGGTTCCGCACGAACCCCCATTTCTCCACTATCCACTGCTCTCTGTCGGTCAGTGGCTTACTGGCAGAGCCAGACTTGGCAAGACCGCTGGACAGTTTCCCAAACCGTGTCCTCTGGCTTTTTAACCACTGGCACAGTTGGTCATCTGTGTAAACGTACAATAAATGAGCGAATTGTAATCTTAATTGGAACTACAAATACAACCACAGAAATGTAGATAAACTACAAAGTATGTACTTACAAGAGCAGTCAGGGAACTCCTTCGCCTTGTCTTCGTGCATCGCGGTGCGGAGATCAGAATTTCGGAAATCACGATGGCTCTTATCGTACAGTTCACGGTGGGCCTGGTACCACTCTACCAGGTCCCCCTCTTGTTCCAAGGTGAAATTATAAGGCCTCGTGACCAGCCTCTTCCTCTTCTTCCCCGCTGGCACAGCTGAGGCATCAGTCTCCTGAGCCAGATCAGAGTCCCATTCTGGAGCTGCAGCTGGGGCTGGAGTTGAAGCTGGAGCAGGGGCAGGGGCAGGAGCTGGGGCACAAGCAGGGGAAGGAGCTGAGGAAGGAGCTGAGGAAGGAGGTGAGTAGGAAGGATCTGTAGATGGGGAAGGAATTGGTGAGGGTGCTGAGGTGTAAGATAGGGCAGGAGATGGGACAGGAGCTGAAGCAGGGCCAGGAACAGCAGCATGGCTGGAAGCAGTGACTGGACCCTCCTGGGTCTGTATGTTGTGTCCAGATAACTGCTTCACCTTACCCTGCATGGCTTTTTTCCTGGTGATCCTGTGACTCCTTGTTCCCCTCATGGCCTCCGACGATCGATGGCTGCAGCTCCGTTGGAAGAACACGTGGTAAGTATCTTCAAAACGCGCGCGTTTTTTCTGTTGCGGTCATGTGCGTCGCACGATGTCGGGCAGTGACGTCATCACGCACCGCCACGCTGATGACGCACGACGTCAAAACGTCACGACGTTATCCACGTTCTCCATGCGAATCCGGCCGACAGGATTTTGCCGTGCGAAATTTTTAAGCAGTGTCGGTTTTTGCTGGCTCGACGCGATGTCGAGACCAGCTCCACACGAGTCCGCGCAACTCCACGAGACTCCGGCGATCGAAGTGGGACAGGGTCACGCGAGGCCGGACGACTAAAGCGACCACGGTAGGTCGCACTTGTCGCGTCTAATCGCGCGCTAGTGTGACAGGCCCTTAAGGGAATAACGTTTAGTTCAAGATAAAGTCCAGTGAAGTCTGATTTAAAATTGTCTGAGGGTCTCCAATGAGGTAGATAATAGGTCAGGACCTCTCTCTAGTGGTGATAGATTGGTTCGGTTGCCTGATAACAGCTGGAAGAAACTGTCCCTGAATCTGGAGGTATGTATTTTCACACTTCTGTATCTTTTGCCCGATGGGAGTGTCAAGACACGTCCTTGATTATGCTGGTGGCCCTGCCAAGGCAGTGTGATGTGTAGTTGTAGTCAGTGAAAGGGAGAAACAAAGAACTGAAGATAGACACAAAATGCTGGAGTAACTCAGTGCGACAGGCAGCATCTCTGGAGGGAAGGAATGGGTAACGCTTAGGGTCGAGACCCCTCTTCAACGATCAGTCTGAAGAAGGGTCTCGACCCGAAACGTCACTCATTCCTTCCATCCAGAGATACTGCCTGTCCCGCTGAATTACTCCAGCATTTTGTGTCTATCTTCGATTTAAATCAGCATCTGCTGTTCCTTCCTACACAAAAAAACTGCAGATGCTGGTTTATACCAAAAATAGACACAAAGTGATGGGTTAACTCAGAGGGTTAGGCATATTATCTCGAGAAAAAGGATGAGGGACATTCCTGAAGTGTCATACTCATAGAGTGATGCAGTGTGGAGACAGGCCCTTTGGTCCAACTTGCCCACACCGGCCAATATGTACCAGCTATATTAGTCCCACCTACCTGCATTTGATCCATATCCCTCCAAACCTGTCCTATCCATGTACCTGTCTAACTGTTTTTCAAATGTTGGGATAGTCCCTGCCTCAACTACCTCCTCTGGCAGCTTGATCCATACATCCACCACCCTTTGTGTGATAAAGTTACCCCTTAGATTCCTATAAAATATTTTCCCCTTCAGCTTAAACTTATGTCCTCACCCATCCTTTCTCTCCAGATATGCTGCCTGACCCTCTGAGTGACTGACACTTTGTATCTATCAGTGGAAGGAAGGTTAGTTTGCGCGTCCTAGGGTACGTCCACAACTGCAATTTCTTGCAGTCTCGGATGGAGCTGTTCCCGTACCATGCTGTGATGCATCATGATAAAATTATTTCTACGGCGCATTTTAGAAGTTGGTGAGGGTTGTTGGGGACATGCTGAACTTCCTAAGCCTTTTGAGCAAGTAGAGGCATTGGTGTGCTTTTGTTTGCCATTGCATCGATATGGCTGGCCCGGTACACATTGCTGGTGATATTTACTCCTAAAAGCTTGCAGCTTTCAACCATCTCTATTTCGGCGCTGTCAATGTACACCAGGGTGTGTGTACTCCTCCAAGGGACTCGCTTCATAGTAGAAGCCCCTCAAATAACTGAAGTTTATATCATCCCAGGGAGCCCCATGAGTGGCAATTGTGGCATGTACACATGAAAATGTGTGAACACTAATAATGTGCAAAACCAATAACATGTCGACTGTATAGACCAAATGACACTTTGAATGCAATGATCCATGCCCTGTGTCTTGTCTTTTTCATATATTTTTATTAAGAATAAAGTTTAATTTTAAAATTAAAACTTTATATATAGTTCCCAAAACTGAATTGCCACCAACAGTTTGATTGAGGTCAAGTGGGAATTATGCCAACTCAAACCATTTCCACAGATAATGACAATGAAGAGGTTTTTAAATGCATTAGTGGTTTGCTGAAGTGGACATGCTTCACCAAGGTCTTGAAAAATATTCTTGTAGTTTAATGACAGAACTTATCACAACTGGGAGCAGGAATGTTCACAGGTTTTAATTAATAATCAATTGCTGGAAGAACACAGCGGATCAGGCAGCATCTGTGGAGAGAAAAGGACAGACGATGTTTCAGGTTGGGCACTTTGTCAGACTGATGGAATACAGGGGAGAAAGCTGGAAAATAGAGGAGAGGGGCGAGGCAAAAACTGGCAAAAGATAATTTGGTTCGTGAGGACTGGTGATTGGCAGATGGGTGGAAATATTAACAAAGGCTGAGATGCAATGGAAACAAAAGGGTGCAGATGTGTAATCAGATGAAGAAGGAAGAGGAGTGAAATGTAAAACTGGAAGGAGGTATAATGGGTGGATAGGGATGGGGGGATTTCATCTGCAGGGAAGGGAAAATGAGTCAGAAGACTTCTCATGCTTAAAAGGACTATATGAGGGAGTGCCTTTTGGGATATATAATGTATCAAATATCATAGAAGAGGGTAACCTGGAATATTCTTCAAATTCAATAATAATTGCAAGATATTGGTTGAAAAAAATATGTTTGGAACAGATATCAGAAGTATTTCAGTTGTATTCAAGGAATGTCAGTTGAGATGAAAGTCTTTGGATTTGGTTAAGAGAAAAGAAGAATCAATAGTGGTAATCATCAGTCTCAGGGAAAGGCAAACCAGGTGGCAAATAACAGACTGCAGGTGTTTTTTTTTATAAATAACATCTCTGTGCATCTAATTAGTGTCAAACCAAAGGTTACAAAAAGCACAAATAGACTTATGGGGCAGTTTATGATTAAAGAATTTAATAATTATTTTTTCTCTGCTTACTCCAGAAGGGAAGCACTCAGTGAGCTCAGGGAAGCAATGCAAGAGTGGATCAGGCAGCCGTCTGAGAGGAAGGACGGACCCGGCTGCTGTTGAGAACAACCGGCGGCCAACGAGAGGAAGGACCCAGCGGGCTGCACGCGGCAATGTGAAGGGGCTGGCCAGGCAGCTGCCTGCAAGGGAAAGCTTGGAAGTCCCAAAGGCCTGACAGTCAAGGAGGGAGCCATTGGCGATTACAGACACAAGAAATAACTCAGCGGGTCAGGCAGCATCTCTAGAGAACATAGTTCTCCGGAAGGTGAGACACCACTCCTGCACTTTCAAGGTCGGCTGCAGGTTGGCCGAGGAGAGGAACATCGGGTCATGGGCCTGCATCAGTCTGAGGCTTACCTAAGCTTACCTGGATCTGGGGAGCTCCAGTACTCAAATTTCACTGTACCTTAATTGGTACATGTGACAAATAAATTGAATCTTGAATCTACTCCCAATCTTTTCTATTTCTTTGTAAACTGCACCAAAATATGGTTTATGCATTTGTGGGTTGTGCAACACAATTTTACTGAGCTGCGCATACGTGACATTACAGAACCATTGAACCATCAAAAGTATATTGACAATTGGCAACCAATGGAGATTGCATGAAAAAATGGCTTTTAAAACTTGTGCATAAATATGATTCCAGAATTATTTTCCAATCCTAGAGCATTCTCCCAATTCTTTACCCATTCCAGCCAGGGCTTTTACTATCAGAGTTGAGTGAATTAATGTTTACATCTGTGTTGCATGTCCTATAGAGGGATATAGGATATATGGACTGGGGTAATCAGTAGAAGTTGCGATCACTGTCGTACTCAGCATTGTAAGGCACCATGCCCATTGATGATTTCAGTGATGATGATGATGATGTAATTATAATTGCACAATCTTCAGACCACTCCTTTTATGAATGGAGACAGCTTTAATTACAAACAAGTGATTTGACAAAAGTGTAATTGTCACCCACTGCAATGGAGCCTGAGCTATTGCCCATTTCCCTAAACTCAGCCTCTGATGGTGGGACTTGAATAACCAGCAACCTACGATCTTAATGATTTCCATGCAGAATGCCTTTCAAATGGAAGTCTGTTTGAAAGGCTGATTTGAAAGGCTTATAGAGATGTGTAAAGTCATGTGAGGAATAGATCAGGTAAGCGCATCCTAGCATAGGGAAATCGTGAACCAGAGGACTAGGTTTAAGGTGAAGGGGGAAAGATTTAATAGGAATCTGAGGGGAATCTGAGATTTAATAGGAACTTTTTCACACAAAGGGTGGTGGATGTATGGAACAAGCTGCCAGAGAAGGTAGTAGAGGCAGGAGATATCCCAACATTTAAGAAACAGTTGGACAGGTACGTGGATTGCACAGATTTGGAGGGATATGGACCAAACGCGGGCAGGTGGGACTAGTGCAGCTAGTGTATCAGACTCAAACAGGAACTGAGAAGGGATATCAATTCATGACAAGGCTGGAGAGTTTATGATGAGACTGAGGAGTAACATTTCAGCCTCCTCCATTACTAGAGTAATGTCACACGATAAATGAAGTTATACCACCTAAAGTTCCACTTGGTTACCCTACAAATCAACTGCAGGCACATTGAATTCTCCAATTTTACATAAACCCCACCCTTCTCCTCGTCCACTTATCCACCCCATTTTGTAACCCATTCATGTACACACTTCCCTTCCACTGTCCCCGTAAACCAGTTCCTTTTCCCTTCTCCTTCTGCTCATCGCCCCCCTCCCCCTACTCGAGTCCCCCAGTTTCCCTTTAGCCCCCCTTTTTTCTTGAAATGTGGGTTTCTAACGTCATGCAAAAACCTTAAGTTTCCTTCCTGCACTACCTTCAGAGACACAGGGTACAAGAAATGATCTGCTGTCATTCATATCTGAATTAAGCTCTGGCTCTGTTGATGGTAGACAAAAATGCTGGAGAAACTCGACGGGTGAGGCAGCATCTATGGAGCGAAGGATGGTGACGTTTTCGGGTCGAGACCTTGCTTTACACAGATTTTTCCAGCATCTGCAGTTCTTTCTTAAACACTGGCTCTGTTGATAGTACTTTGACCTCTGAGCCAGAAAGCTGTTGGTTCAAGAGCCACGTTGAAAATTTGAGCATAAAATGCAAGACTGGCCCTTTGGTTTAAAACAGAAGTGGTATTATATTGCAGGAGATGCCTTTAGCTAAGACATTAAACTAAAGGCCACACCTGCTCCCTCAGGTGTATTACCCCCAATAAAAGATTTCCCTGGTGCCATGGCCAATATTTATCTCTCAATCAACATCACGAGTAGATTTATGATGTTATCCCAGCTACTGGGAGCTTGCTGTGCACAAATTGAAGGCTGCAATTCCTGCATAACATCCGTGACTACATTTCAAAAGTACTGCATTGGGCGTGATATACTGAGGTCACAAGACACAATGGAAAAACACATTTTTATTGATTTATTGGTATAGCATAACCTTTTTAATTTTGTCAACCACTGCTTGATGACAACCAAACATGGTCTAGTTTCAAAAGTGCTGTACCGGTGCCAAATTTGCACATAACATTAAATCATTGGGTGGAAAAAACAATAAAATCTGATGAAACAATTAAAGAAGGCTTCTGCCAATATTTGCAAGTGAGTAATACCATTAAAATTAATGAGATCGGATTTTCTTCCATGTGGCAGTTATTATGTT
The DNA here is from genome assembly GCA_963514005.1 of Raja brachyura. The sequence goes on from OY740784.1 coordinate 87,571,147, forward strand.
CCCCACTTTCCTTTCCCAATGTGTAAAGTTTTGCACTTATCTGACTAGAATATCATTTGCCCATTTGCAAATGTTGTCGAGGGCCTTCTGTAATCCTATGGTTGTTGTTTAGACTCTATTACTGCTTCCCCACTTACAATTTAATATAGAGAGCATCACTGCCCCAGTTATACCATTTCTGAATCTAGATTATTTACATCAATCTAAAGCAATGTGACTACAGAAATTATCTCTGGGACACTGCAAATCTCCCCAGACCAACATAATCCCCTGTTGGTTCGTGCCCCACAGTTACCATAACGTGTAAATAAAAATTCAGGCAGGTTTTCTTGCTTCATATGGGGGTTGCGTGGATCACTTCTTTTCTTCTATTGTTCAGAGAAGAGACATGTAGAAAATTGGTCAGACAGTATCTGGGAGAGAAATGAGCGGTGCGTTTCAGGTGTTAGGCAAAACTTTTCTCTCAAATTGCATATTGTTACCATATGACGAGTTGACTAAGAATATTAAGAATCAATTGAATTGTGCGAGTTAAAATTAATGGCAATGGAACTAACAGTTGACAATCTCCCCGCGATTCTGTGGGTTTCCCCTCGGAAATCTAATTTCTCCTACATTCCAGAGATGTTGTGATGGATTAACTGTCTACTGTAAATTACCTCTAGTGCAGTTAGATGGCAGGACAATCAGGAGGAGTTGATGGGCACTTAAAGTGACAAGGGAATAAGTGGGAGACTAAAACAAATGCAGAAAATGCTCAGCTGATCAGGCTACATTGGTCGGAAGAGAACCATAATCAATGTTTGAGGTCAAAGATCAGAACTCAGTCCCTTGCAGTCAGAAACAGGAGAATTGATCAAGGGGAACAAGGACATGGCAGACCAATTGAATAACTACTTTGGTTCTGTCTTCCCTAAGAAAGACATAAGTAATCTGCCAGAAATAGCAGGGGACAGGGGGTCAAATGAGTTGGAGGAACCGAGTGAAATCCAGGTTAGCTGGGAAGTGGTGTTGGGTAAATTGAATGGATTAAAGGCCAACAAATCCCCAGGGCCAGATAGGCTGCATCTCAGAGTACTTAAGGAAGTAGCCCCATAAATAGTGGATGCATTAGTGATAATTTATCAAAACTCTTTAGATTCTGGAGTAGTTCCTGAGGATTGGAGGGTAGCTAATGTAACCCCACTTTTTAAAAAGAAAGGGAGAGAGAAAATGGGGAATTACAGACCAGTAAGTCTAACATCGGTAGTGGGGAAAATGCTAGAGTCAGTTATTAAAGATGGGATAGCAGCACATTTGGAAAGTGATGAAATCATTGGACAAAGTCAGCATGGATTTATGAAAGGTAAATCATGTCTGACGAATCTTATAGAATTTTTCGAGGATGTAGCTAGTAGAGTGGATAAGGGAGAACCAGTGGAGGTGTTATATCTGGACTTTCAGAAGGCTTTCGACAAGGTCTCACATAGGAGATTAGTATGCAAAAGTAAGGCACACAGTATTGGGGGTTCAGTATTGATGTGGATAGAGAACTGGCTGGCAGACAGGAAGCAAAGAGTAGGAGTAAACGGGTCCTTTTCAGAATGGCAGGCAGTGACTAGTGGGGTACCGCAAGGCTCCGTGCTGGGACCCCAGCTATTTACAATATATATTAATGATCTGGATGAGGGAATTGAATCCAACATCTCCAAGTTTGTGGATGACACAAAGCTGGGGGGCTGTGTTCGCTGTGAGGAGGATGCTAGGAGGATGCAAGGTGACTTGGATAGGTTGGGTGAGTGGGCAAATGCAATATAATGTGGATAAATGTGACATTTGTGGCAAAAACAGGAAAGTAGACTATTATCTGAATGTTGGTCGATTAGGAAAAGGGGCAATGCAACGAGACCTGGGTGTCATGGTACACCAGTCATTGAAAGTAGGCATGCAGGTGCAGCAGGCAGTGAAGAAAGCGAATGGTATGTTAGCATTCATAGCAAAAGGATTTGAGTATAGGAGCAGGGAGGTTCTACTGCAGTTGTACAGGGTCTTGGCGTACAGTTTTGGTCTCCTAATGTGAGGAAAGACATTCTTACCATAGAGGGAGTACAGAGAAGGTCCACCAGACTGATTTCTGGGATGTCAGGACTTTCATATGAAGGAAGGCTGGATAGACTGGCTAGAATTTAGAAGATTGAGGGGGGATCTTGTAGAAACTTAAGGGGTTGGACAGGCTAGATGCAGGAAGATTGTTCCCGATGTTGGGCAACTCCAGAACAAGGGGTCCCAGTTTAAGGATAAGGGGAAAGTAATTTAGGACCAAGATGAAAAAAAAACATTTTTCATACAGAGTGGTGAATCTGTGGAATTTCCTGCCACAGAAGGTAGTTGAGGCCAGTTCATTGGCTATATTTAAGAGGGAGTTAGATATGGCCCTTGTGGCTAAAGGGATCAGGGGGTATGGAGAGAAGGCAGGTACATGATACTGAGTTGGATGATCAGCCATGATCATATTGAATGGTGGTGCAGGCTCGAAGGGCCGAATAGCCTACTCCTGCACCTATTTTCTATGTTTCCATGTTTCTAAGACAACAGGAGCTTGTTAAACTGCAGGTAGGATGAGGGTGTGGAGATAGATAAACTGTAAACAAGGTTTGCCTGGACAATGTTACTGGGAGTAGTTAGAGAGTGAGATTAGTGAGATTAGAGTCCAGAGCATGGAAACAGGCCCTTCAACCCAATTTACTCCCATCTACACCAGTCCTACCTGCCTGCGTTTGGCCCATATCTCTCTAAACATGTCCTATTCATGTACCCTTCTGTTTCTTAAATGTTGCAATAGTCCCTGCCTCAACTACCTCCTCTGGCATCTCATTCCATATACCCACCCTTCTTTGTGAAAAAAAATATCCCTCAGATTCCTATTCAATCTTTCCCCCCCTCACCTTAAACCTATGTCCTCTGGTTCTCAAATCCCCTACAAGTGATTCTGTGTGTTCTACCCAATTTATTCCTCTCATGACCTTATACACCTCTAGATTAGCACCCCTCACCCTCCTCCTGCACTCCCAAGAATAGAGACCCAGCCTGCACAACCTCTCCCTGTAGGTTCAGACCCTCAAGTCCTGACAACATTCTCATAAAAGATCATAGACAAAAGAATGTAGGAGGTGTGAAAGCATGCCTGATTAAGATTATGCCAAACTTGTTTTCACGACTACATAACAATGGTAAATTTACAGTCAGTAAATCTGGTTGAGTGCCACCTAAATCTTACATTTGAGGGAAAATCCTGAATAGGTGGGCACAGAAGGAGATGGTAAGGTCTGTGATTAATCCGGACAGTGCAGTGAATGAAAACTCCATGTTAGCATTTATTTCAAGAGGGCTTGTATACGAAAACAGGAATGTGATGTTGAGGCTCTATAAGGCACTGGTAAGGCTGTATTTGGAATATTGTGAGCAATTCTGGGTCCAGGGGAGGTTTACAAGAATGATCCCAGGACCAGACTGATTCCTGGGATGTCAGGACTTTCATATGAGGAAAGATTGGATAGACTCGGCTTGTACTCGCTGGAATTTAGAAGATTGAGGGGGGGATCTTATAGAAACTTACAAAATTCTTAAGGGGTTGGACAAGCTAGATGCTGGAAGATTGTTCCCGATGTTGGGGGAGTCCAGAACAAGGGGTCACAGTCTAAGGATAAGGGGGAATTCCTTTAGGACCGAGATGAGGAAAACATTCTTTACACAGAGAGTGGTGAGTCTCTGGAATTCTCTGCCACAGAAGGTAGATGAGGCCAGTTCATTGGCTATATTTAAGAGGGCGTTAGATGTGGCACTTGTGGCTAAAGGGATCAGGGGGTATGGAGAGAAGGCAGGTACGGGATACTGAGTTGGATGATCAGCCATGATCATATTGAATGGCGGTGCAGGCTCGAAGGGCCGAATGGCCTACTCCTGCACCTATTTTTCTATGTTTCTATGAATGTGTTGGTTAACCTATGATGAGCATTTGTCGACACTGGGCCTGTGCTCGCTGGAGTTTAGAAGAAACGTACAGTATAGTGAAAGGCTTGGATAGAGTGGATGTGGAGAAGATGTTTCCACTAGTGGAAGCATCGTGGACTAGAGGTCATAACCTCCAAATTAAAGGACGTTCTTTTAGGAAGGAGATGAAGAGACATTTATTTAGTCAGAGGGTGGTGAATTTGTGGAATTATTTGCCACAGAATGCTGTGGAGGCCGAGTCAGTGGATATCTTTAAGGCAGAGATAGATAGATTCTTGATTAGTGGAGATGTAAGAGGTTATGGAGAGAAGGCAGGAGAATGGGTGGGGAGGGAGAGGTAGATCAGCCATGATGGAATGGCGGAGTAGACTTGATGGGCCGAATGGCCTAATTCTACTCTTCTTCCTTCTGACCAAACAAAATGATTTCTCATGTAAAGCGATCATGGGTTGATAGCATGAAGGCTTTTGCATGTCTAGATCTTTCTCTGTCCCGAGTTCTCCAGTCATCTGTACCCTGAACCTTGTTGATTCTTCCAACGTGGTCAATGGCATATTCTTTCACTTGGCAGCTGCATCCCCCTCATCGGCAAGGGACAAACTCACCTCTGATGTTCAGGAATCAGGTGTGTTTAATTGCCCTGAAAATGGTATAATGAAATTCTTACTTGCAGCAGCATAACAGGCCTATAAACACAGTATTCATTAATAACATAGTAAATAAACAAACATTCAATAAATTAAAAACCCTAATGTTTCTGCAAAAAGCTTGAAATCTCGAGTGCAACTAAGATGGTTCATAGTTCATGGTTTAGCTTGGGTTTTGTAGTGTTCAAGACCCTGATTCTTGTTGGGAAAAAGCTGTTCTTGAACCTGGTCGTGGCTTTCGGACTCCTATACTTTTTCCCCAATAGTAGGAGTGAAACTAGAACATGACCAGAATGGTGCAGGTCTTTGATGATGCTGGCTGCATTTTGGAGACAGTGCCTCCAAAAGATACCTTTGATGGTGGGGAGGTTCAGTAGTTTAGTTTTGTTCAGAGATATAGTGTTGAAACAGGCCTTTCGACCCATCACGTCCAACCCAACCAGTGATCACGTATACACTAGTTCTATCCTATACACTAGGGACAATGTACAGAAGTAAACTTGCAAAATTGCACATCTTTGGAAATATGGGAGGAAACCGGAGCACTCGGAGAAAACGCATACGGTCACAGGAACACACGTGGTGTACAAACACCATACAGGCAACACAACACCCGTAGTCAAGATTGAACCCTGGCCTCTGGTGCTATAAGGCAGAATTCTACCAATGCAGCACTGTCAAAAATTTGCATTGGCCGGGAATCGAACCCGGGCCTCCCGCGTGGCAGGCGAGAATTCTACCACTGAACCACCAATGCAAGTGCTGAAGACAGTAGCCATGATGAATGCAGTAGCCATGATGATGAATAGAAAATTGGTTGGCTGACAGGAAACGAAGAGTAGGGATTAACAGGTCCCTTTAAGAATGGCAGGCAGTGACTAGTGGGGTACCGCAAGGCTCGGGACGGCAGCTATTTACAATATACATCAATGATTTAGATTATGAGATTCAAAGCAACATTAGCAAATTTGCAGATGACACAAAGCTGGGTGGTAGTGAGAACTGTGTGGAGGATGCTATGAGAATGCAGGGTGACTTAGACAGGTTGGGGGAGTGGGCAGATGCAGTTTAATGTGGATAAATGCAAGGTTATACACTTTGGTAGCAAAAACAGGAAGGCAGATTATTATCTAAATGATGTAAAGTTGGGAAAAAGGTAAGTACAATGGGATCTGAGGGTCCTTGTTCATCAGTCAATGAAGGTAAGCATGCAGGCACAGCAGGCAGTGATGAAAGCGAATGACATGTTGGCCTTCATAACAAGAGTTGAGTATAGGACCAACAAGGTCCTTCTGCCATTGTATAGAGCCCTAGTGAGACTACACCTGGAGTATTGTGTACAGTTTTGGTCCCCTAATTTGTGGAAGGTCATTATTGCTATTGAGGAAGTGCAGCATAGGTTTACAAGGTTAATTCCCGGGGTGGCAGGCCTGTCATTTGCTGTGAGAATGGAGCAGCTGGGCTTGTACACTCTGGAGTTTAGAAGGATGAGAGGGAATCTTATTGAAACATATAAGATTATTAAGGGTTTGAACACGCTAGAGGTAGGAAACATGTTCCCAATGTTGGGGGAGTCCAGAACCAGGGGCCACAGTTTAAGAATAAGAGGTAAGCCATTTAGAACGGAGTAGACACTTTTTCACACAGAGTTGGGAGTATGGAATTCTCTGTCTCAGAGGGCCATGGAGGCCGGTTGTCTGGATAATTTCAAAAGAGAGCTAGATAGGGCTCTTAAAGATAGCTGAGTCAGGGGATATGGGGAGAAGGCAGGAATGGGGTACTGGTTGGGGATGATCAGCCATGATCACATTGAATGGTGGTGCTGGCCTGAAGGGCCAAACGGCCTACTCCTGCACCTATTGTCTATTGAACTGGGCAGTGAATGACTCAGAACAAAGGAAATTACAAAAAGTCGTGGACACTGCCTGACCAGGGCATCATGTAACCAGTCAGTGCTCTTCACCGTTCACCATAGAAGTTCTAGAAAGTATTTGTCAACATGCTGAATCTCCTCAATTTTCTAAGGAAGTACAGTCTTGATGGGCTTTCAGATAAAAATGAACTTGAATATCATTTACCTTTTTAAAACACATTTAAAAATCACAAATTTAAAAAAAACAATTGATTAAAATAATTGCAAATCACTTGTATTTGCATCATTTTGAAATCCCAAACAATCATTTAAAACTCATGTCCCAGCCATTGCTCAAGAGGTTGGTGCTTAATCTTTTCACATAAGACCTGCCACATGTCACATGTCACATTGATGTTGCTCCTCGCTTTAAACGTGCCATATGTTATTATTCTGTATATTCAAACGTCAAATTGGGAAGTATGTAGTAACGTGCAATAATAAACAGCAATGGTAACTTCATTACAAAGTGTTTCATCGCAAAATTCACTTTGGTCTTTGCAGAAAGTGGACTTTACTTTTTGTTTTGGATCTCAAACAACCGGCTGTTTTATATTAATATTAACGATAGGTTTCCAAGGAAGAACTCAGCATCCAATTAATAACATTGCGTGCAGCCAGCATCAAAGTGTAAAATTAATCCAGAAAGAGCAATCAAATATAATTTGTACTAATATAGATTTAGTAAATAAAATACTTTACTGCATTGGCCGGGAATCGAACCCGGGCCTCCCGCGTGGCAGGCGAGAATTCTACCACTGAACCACCAATGCAAGTCTTATTTAAGCCCCTTCTCTATTCTCCTATATGAAGAACCATACAGGAAGTTTCATTTCGTCTTATCATTACAGAGTAATCATTTGAGTTTGTGAATGCCTACATTTTACACTACACCAATATTTTATAAAATGATTTTGCACAAACTAAAACGCTCCCAAATGCTGACATTCACTTTAAGTTGTTGCCTGAGATTGCATTTATCACACCAGTAGCTGAGCTGCTCCCGAGAATAAGACCTCTTGCCGATCAAGACGTGGCAGACTCGTAATCCTCAATTTGCAACGCTCTGTAAATGTGCAATGTGAATGCCACTGATCCACCAAACCGTCGGTAGCGAACAGTCAAATAGTCGTTTACCTGTTTGACACTGCTGATAATACAAATTGAATCACAGTTCCCTTGGAAACGCACGTTTTTTTTAAAACGTAAACGACAGAGCAAGTACAATTTATCTAGATATAAATTTATAATCGCTTCTCTGCATACAATGGACTGAGCAATAGTCTGCAGTGAAATAGCTTCTGAGTATATTAGCAGTAATTTTAATGCTGGCAGAATTAAATTATCCCAATTGCTTTGCACATGGGAATGGTCGGATTTTAACGCTTAGTATGGAGAATGACTGCCAGGGAAACATACATTTTGAAGCATATTTTTAAAATTGCAAAGATGCTCAAAGGTATTAATTTTCCGCTGAGAATGTTATAGTCAGCGTGAAGAAAATCAATAATGAGAGTTTCAGAGATTTAAAATAGCATGTCTTTGTTAATTTAAACTGTTGTAGTATTAGAACTAGGGAATATTTGTCATAATATATTTTTTTAATTCCTCTGTGTCCCCATTGCACTGCCTTTCGGTTTATCATATTACATTTAGCCATCTCGATGTTTGTTGGTGTTTAATGAGATTCTGAAAGGTAGTCAGATATTCAAATGAACAACAAACCTATTTTATTAAGTAACATAAATTGCCAGGCTCAATCTCTTGCAGTCGCTTTCTCCACAGATAGACAGGCGCCCTGGAACGTTACACATTCGCATCACCACAACAATGCCGAGAGCAAACGCACAAAGCCTTCCTTAAAGTGGTGCAACAGCACTGGGTCAAACGGCAAAATACTGGTTGCGTTTATATCACCTGATAAGGAAAAACAAACATCCCCAACAGGGGTCTTTTTGTGGCACCTTTCAAACAAGGAAAGGGATATCATCGCAGGTGGTCACAAGAATGGCAAGGGTGCTTGGTTTAAGTATGGAAGCTGGAAATGTCTGAAATGTTTTTTGCCCTCTTCTTATTTTGCATATATTATTTATTCGGAATGAAGTTTATTCCTGGGGAAAAAAAATCACAACAGTCTGAAGAAGGGACCCAACCCAAAATGTTATTTGCCCAATTCCAGACCACAGGTGTTGTCTGTATGGAATTTCTATGTTCTCCCCGTGTGGGTTTTCTCCAGGTGCTCCGGTTTCCTCCCACATTCCAAAGAAGTAGAGGTTTGTAGGTTAAATGGCTTTGGTAAAATTGTAAATTATCACGTGTAGGAAAGTGTCAGTACAGGGATTGTTGGTCAGCGTGGACTCGGTGGGCCGAAGGGCCTGTTTCCATGCTGTATCTCTAAACTGAACTAAACCAAAGTCAACTAGGTTTCCCTCCACAGAGGCTGGTCGGCTTACCGTGTTCCTCCAACAGTTTGTTTTTTTACATCTAACATAGCTGTCCTTTCTCTAAACGATATATACACAAAATGCAGGAGTAACTCAGTGGGTCAGGCAGCATCTCTGGAAAACTTGGATAGGTGACGTTTTGGGCCAGGATCCTTCTTCAGTTAATATACGCTTTACTTTGACACAATTATTTCAGGTAATTGGATCAATAACTTATGCTTCCTGATTTAGTCCTAACTGACAGAGGCTCTCGCAGAGCTTGCTCTCAGACTGTGATGTTCTCACGAGTCAGAGCTGGTGTGCACCTTTCAGTAACTCCACGTCTGCTGCCATTTCTTGCCTTCTAGAGGGAGCACATGTTCATCTGATATTGGACACTCTCCTTTGCCATAACATGCTGTGCGCAGGGTGTGGAGAGTCATCACTGCCATCTGCCCCTCGTCTGGTGTCGGCTTTCATTTTCCCCTGCCTGCAACTCAGGAATGGAAGATCTTTGTACCTGTCAGCTTTCTGCATGACTTGTTGTCTTCTTACACATTTTAGCTCATGTCGGTTTCTCTGTTCTGAGAATAATAGTTGCAGGGGGCAGGGATTCAGATTTCTAGACCATTGGGATCTCTTCTGGGGCAGAGGCGACCTGAGTTGCACCCTAACTGGAGGGGAACCAGTATCCTGCAGAAGGGTCTCGACCTGAAACGTAGCCCATTCCTTCTCTCCATAGATGCTGCCTCTCCCGCTGAGTTGCTCCAGCATTTCGTGTTTACCCTGGTAGGCAGGTTCGCTAGAATTACACGGGTGGGTTTAAACTAGATTGGCAGGGGGGGTGGGATCCTATACAGGACTGAGGCAGGTGAGGGCCTAGAAGTTGGTATGGAGGGTGATGAGGGAAATATAGTGCGCATAAAAGGCAGGAGAAATGCAGGAAGGAGGAAGAAATGCTGGTTTAAATTGCACTTTTTTAAATGCAAGAGGCCTGATGGATAAGGCAGATGAATTTAGAAGATAAGGCTGGAAAAAAAGTGACAAGTAATAGGTAGATAAGGGTGAAAGGTTTGATTGGCAGATAAGTGAATAAAGGCTAGAGATGGAAAGGAGGGAAAATGTTGTAAAATAAAGAGAGAAGGGAAGTGAAATGTGAAGCTAGAGGATGGGATACAGATGGAATGTTGGTGGGCTATATTCCACATGAAAAGCTATTTTAGCCATTCCTTCTCTCTGGAGATGCTGCCTGTCCCCCTGAGTTTGCGTCTATCTTCAAAGCACATGACGTTGATTTTAATTCCTGGCCTTATGCTACATAGAACCAGACCTTTCAGCCCAACTCAAGCCAAGATGTCTATCTGAGCTAGTTCCTTTTGGCCCATATCCCTTTAAACCATTTCTGTCTGTCTACATGTCTTTTAAGTGTTGCAATTGCACAGGCCACTCCTGCTGATTCTGGCAGTTTGTTTCATATACCCACCACCCTCTGTTCGAAGAAAATCTGTCCCTCGTATTCCTTTAAAATGTTGTCTCTCACCTTAAACCTTTGCCCTCCAGTTTTAGACTCCCCTACCCTGAGATAAAGACTGTGACCATTCACATTATCTGCCCCTCAGCCTCCAACACTCCAGGGAAAAATAGTCCCAACAGATCCAACATCTCCATGTAACTCAACCTCTCCAGTCCTGGTAACACCTTCATGAGCCTTTTCTACCTGAGACATTTTTGACTTCCAACAAAAGACCATTGAACATTGTACTGGGTCAAGCCAAATCGTCACTGGTTGTCCTTGTATCTATAGTTTAATTTATTTTAGTTTAGTTTAGAGGTACCATGTGGTAACAGGCCCTTCCACCCACTAAGCCTCTGCTGAACAACAATCAACTGTACCCTAGCTCTATCCTACACACTAGGGACAATTTACAGAAGCCAATTAATCCACAAGCCAAAGGGTCTTCACCCAAAATGTCACCTATTCCTTTTCTCCACAGATGCTGCCTGACCCGTTGAGTTATTCCAGCATTTTATGTCTATCTTTGGTGTAAACCAGCGTCTGTAGTTACTTCCTACACAACCTACAAATATGTGGGAAGAAACCGGAACACCCAGAGAAAACATATGCGGTGAAAATACAGATCTGCTGGCTGTTCCACAAAATTGACATTGGTTGACATCAGCAACGTTTTGTGCTTTGAAGATGTCCCAGTACAACTCATCTAGTCCATTTCATGAAACTTCAATGTTCTTTTCACCATGCTCTGTTTACAGCAATGATTTTTCAACCAACATTTTCCCATACACGGAGTGATTTTTTCACACCACTCCCATTGCTGCGCACGATTCTTACAACAATTACCTTGACTGCACTTTCCCTTTCCTTACTGTTGTTTCATGACTTCTTCATAAACAATTCCTGCTGTTTGTGTTGATCACACCAGTTTTGTATGCCTGCACACACTTTTCTACAATGAACTGACTCCCTCAGGCATGACTTCCAGATTTCACAATAAACTTCTCTCTCTTCTGACTTCACAATAAACATCTCTCTCTACAAACAATTGTAGCTCCTCATTATATGTAATGAAGTGGTGTTCCATTTTTGTTATCTGATTGTAATCTATCTAATGCCTTTCTCAGAGTTTCAATTGAGGGTTTCTTGGCATGGGTAAATTTTCTTTCCTTGTAACTACTACAAAACAAGAACATCTTTATTTTCATCCTTTGGTTTCTCTTCCATAGCCATCTCAATATACAACGTGAACTCTTCCTCGAGTTCAAGTGAGTTTATTGTCATGTGTCCCTGATAGGACAGTGAAATTCTTGCTTTGCTTCGGCACACAGAACATAGTAGGCATTTACTACAAAACAGATCAGTGTGTCCATATATCATTATTTAAATACATACACACATGAATAAATAAACTGATAAAGTGCAAATAACAGATAACAGATAATGGGTTATTAATGATCATAGTTTTGTCCGAGCCAGGTTTAATAGCCTGATAGCTGTGGGGAAGTAGCTATTCCTGAACCTGGTCGTTGCAGTCTTCAGGCTCCTGTACCTTCTACCTGAAGGTAGCAGAGAGATGAGTGTGTGGCCAGGATGGTGTGGGTCCTTGCTGATGCTGCCAGCCTTTTTGAAGCAGCGACTGCGATAAATCCCCTCGATGGAAGGAAGGTCAGAGCGGATGATGAGCTGGCAGTGTTTATTACTTTTTTAAGTCTTTTCCTCTCCAGGGCGCTCAAGTTGCCGAACCAAGCCACAATGCAACCAGTCAGCGAGCTCTCTACTGTGCACCTGTAGAAATTAGAGAGATTCCTCTTTGACAAACCGACTCTCCGTAATCTTCTCAGGAAGATTGATAGTTGCATTAGTGTTCTCGGACCAGGAAAGATCTTCAGAGATGTGCACTCCCAGGAATTTGAAGCTCTTGACCCTTTCAATCATCGATCCGTTGATATAAACGGGACTGTGGGTCCCCATCCTACTCGTTCCAAAGTCCTTGCGCTGTCTCCACTCTTTGGACAAGTTATTTACCTGGAGGACCAATTGCTTGGGTGCGTTTATTTGTTCCATCGCGTGCCATGTTAGTTGAATTACACAGCTTATCATTCTCAATTCACATTCATATACTGAGCTGGATCCTTTCACCTATAGAACACCAGTTAACTTCATGACCATTTGGAAGATGGCTGGAATGGTGGAATATCTCAGTGATTGCCAAATCAAATTTCCATTCACTGACGACATGGCCCTATGCTGCTGTAAGATTACCCTCCCACTCCACCTGTTAGGTGGCCAATTCCTTTCTAGCAATCCTGTCAAGCATTGTGGTGCATCTGGATTGCCAAGTGGAGGGAACCCTCTGACTGAGTGAAATCCTGGTAATGATTCCATTCTGGGTTTTGGGGTTGAGAGAGAGGTGCAGGAGAGTGCAGGTCTGGTGAGAAGTATGATGTAATCCTTACTCGGGATGGGCTCGTATGAAGCCCCATCCCATTCCAAGTAAAGGACAATGCTGATGAGCATCACCTCCTCTCAATCATCCAACGTCACTTCTCATCAGGGACATTGACAAGTGTTTGCAGGTCCATTCACCTAGCTTCCCTGTGAACCGATGAGTCTTGAGGGGCTCAGCAGAAGCCTGGCCATTGATAAAACATGAGCACATCACCTAGCTGGTGTAAAACCAATATAAAGCGCAGACAGGAAGTAGTCAAGATGAGACTTTTAACTATATAGATAATGGACTAACTGAATGAGGTAGAGTTAAAAGCAGCTCCTTCTAATGGCAGCACCTTCAGGAATGGGGTTCAATAGAGGTAGTTGGTTTAGGGGTCGAACAGCAGTGGGCAATTGGAGTCGCCTAAAGGAAGAAAGAAGAATGTCGTTCTCAAGAGTGGAAAACAGATCAAATGCTGGAGACTCTGTGTAAAGGCGAGTAAAGCCGCCCACAACTCTGCTGCTGCTGACGTTGTCCGGCGTCATGGCCCCGCTCCACCCGGCCACATTCCACCTGGCCCCGCTCCACCTGGACCCGCTCCACCCAGACCCGCTCCACCCGGCCCCGTGTGTGGGCGCTACCGACCCACAGCCAGTGACAGTGCGGCCCGCAGGGGGAGACGGGGCGGAGGGCGGCTGTGGCCGGACAGCACTGACCCCGGGGGGGAGAGTGGGGACTGTCCCGAGGGATTCGCTCCTTCAGCCGCTTACACCTTGGTGCTCGGGTTCAGAGCAAAGATATTAGAGCATTTGGTTCAGATCGCTCAGTCACCTAAAAAAATAACCCCACAATATTGCAATCAAATTGCTCTGAGTTCGAGTTCGCTTTATATAGCGAAGGCTTATCGAGATGGTGCTGTCTGGACTATTAGTAGTGGATTGTAAAAGACGCTATACCATGAGATAACACCAGTTTAAATCTGATACCTTCCCGCTTTCAATGACAGCACCCGCAATTATTTACAGTGCAAAAAATGGACCATTTTGGCAGTTTTTAACAGGTAAGAAAGTATGCGATTCGTGTGTTAACAGTGTGTGCCGAGGCAGCCATGTCCTCCACATGGATTGAGCTGCTCTGTGCGTCACGCCCTTTGACCCGATGACCTTACGTGCAACCCCCCCCCCCCTATATGTTTGACTGCAGTGAAATGTCAGGTAAATTGGTATCAAGTGGGGCTTGAACTGGAAATAATCCATTCCCTGAAAGTTAAATTCAGTTAAAATTGGAGTTGCCTTCCAAATCCTCATGAAATGGAGGAGATGGAATCAGCTCAGATAATTGTTGCTGATCGCCCTCTAGAGTCTCTTGTAGAAAGAGCAGGCATGGCTCGGCTGTTCCCTCATCCACACACAACACAATGGGCCTGCTCACACTCTGAGTCAGTTGCTCTATTAACTCATTGTAGCTCTATTAACCTTTCAATGGTATATGCACAGGAAGGAACTGCAGATACTGGTTTATATTGAAGATAGACACAAAGTACTGGCGCAACTCAGCAGTATATAATAGGTTTAATTCATTATTGTGACAGAGAGCTTTTAGAGAGTTAGACCTTGATGGCTTTGTTATAAAATTGATCTTCAAAATAAAATATTAAATGGAATCCAAATTATAATGACCTGCAAGCAATACAATAAAATTGAAATAACATGTACAATAATTCTGGGTTTATTACTTATGAAAATGAAATGATGGTTTCAACTATCAAATGCTTTCTTTTCCAGCTGCCAAAATCCTGATTGTCCTATGGATTTTATTTCATCTGAGCTCAAACTGTGTTTTGCCATTACAGACCAAAATTGGGATCTCCAGTTAACACCTTATTGTCCATGTGATTGGTTCTTGGTTACTTGGTCCTCCAAAATATTCCAACTGGAATTTAAACTGGAGGTGGTGAAGGGAGGGGTTTAGCCAGTGAGGGTTATTGAGAAGAAAGTGCCACTTTAAATTTAGTTGCATCTGACTGGGCAACCGTGGTTTGGTGGAGATTATTCCATGCTTTAATAGTGCGTGGGAAGAACAAATTGCTGTACACATCTGTCTTTGTGGCTGGGACCACAAATTGGATCGAATGCCCTCGTCTGCACCTAATTGGTTTGGGGTTGGTGTAGGTCTTGTGATCTATGTCTAGCTGACCATTTAACATTTTGTAAAAACAGGTCAAACGGTGCACTTCACGTCTGTCTTGGAGAGGGTTCCACCCCAGAGAATTCAGAAGTTTGGTGACACTCGCTTCTCTCACGTAGGTGTTAGTAACAAATCGAGCGGCCTGTCTTTGGACATGTTCGATGGATGAAATGTTTTTATCTGTGTATGGGTCCCAAGCTGCAACTGCGTAGTCCAGATGAGGTCTAACAAGGGTGAAATACAGCTTCTCCTTGACAGAAGCTGAACAATGATGGAAGTTGCGCCTCAGGAAGTTTAGGACACCTGTTGCTTTCACTGTTGCATGATGAGTCTGACCATTCCAACGTAGGTCATTCTGCAATTTGATGCCAAGATACTTGGTCTGTTTGGATTCTTCAATGGTGACACCAAGTATGTTGTAAGATGTGACGCCTGAATTCCTCTTTCTGGTGACACGCATGGTTTCACATTTGGAAGGGTTGAACTGCATGCCCCATTGTTGTGACCACTCAACCATAGTATTGAGATCCTTTTGGAGAGCATCTTCATCATCAGCTGACTTAATTGGACGGTACAGCAAACAATCATCAGCGAATAGTCTCGTCGTACTTGTGACTTTTTCATGGATGTCATTGATGTAAAGCAAAAATAGGTGTGGGCCAAGTACTGTGCCCTGGGGTATACCACTCAACACTGGGTGCCAATTGGAGCTCTTTCCATTCACACACACGCGCTGAAGACGTTTTGTCAGGAAACTGGAAATCCATCGTTTTGTGTTGGAACGAATACCATAGAAGTCAAGCTTCCGAAGCAGTCTCTGGTGTGGGATGACATCAAATGCTTTAAAAAATCCCTCCACATGCTTTTTACTCCCTATCTCTACAATGATCTTTATTTGACATCCTTGATGTTCCTCTGAGACTTACACGGTCTCTTTTTCCTTCAATCTATTGGCAACCACACCTCACATAGCCAGAATCTGTGCTTTGGAATTCCTTCCCAGAATCCCTCCATTTCTCCAACACCTTCCAGGCTCACCCGACCAATCTGCATTATTTCCATTCTATCATATTTCTTGACTGTGCCAGCAATCAGAGCCATCTCATTACTCCATTTGGTTTCTTGTAACCTATTCTCTCTCGTATGCCCAACAATTCCATATTAATTCTCCTGCCTGCCACTTACATTGGAACACTGCAAGAGTTTGTGATTTGTAATTTACAGCAATTTACAGTCACTAATTAACCTACCAGCCAGCACATATCTGGGATGGGAGGAAATCCTGGGACTGGAATGTTGTGGGGGTGGGGGGGGGATGGGGGTTGTGCTGCGACCCAAATGGCCACGGGGAGAATGTGCAAATTCCATACAGGCAGAACCAGAGGTCAGGATCAAACTTGGTTGCTGTAGCTGCGAGCTACCATCACTGCTTACTGCACCTCTGGGAAATTTGTAGCACAGCGCGATAGATTTACTGTGAATGGTTGCCTGTGTTAAATATGTTACTAAATTGCAAATTGCTGTGTATCCCCTTCTCAAACAAAAAGACAATTTAGTCTCCATGGATACATCTTTCCATCTGTAATAGCTGAGGAAAATGTTTTATTAATAGTAAAAAAATTAACAGGTTCATTTATGTTGTAAATATTGCAAATAAAAATAAAATGACTGTGTTCAAAATTGTTTAAACTTGTAATGATGCAGTCCACTCACTCGTCAGAAGTTTTTCTCTAAATTGGCTTTTTCATCTCTGTGGAACTTTGACTGTCAAATTATCAAAATTTTCCCTTTAGTATCAATCCTTACTCTTTTCATTAAAAAGACAATTTTATATTTCAAATTCTCCAACTCTGGCAATCTGGCCCACATGTAAGAAATTGAATTAATTTTGCTTGCCGTGCGGTTTCAATGAGTGTATGAAATAATGTAGAAAATGTGTCAAGTGCATGGTATATTAGGGTTTATATTTGCTCAGTGGATGTGACCAACATGCAGGGATTAGTAAAAGATAGTCTGTGGAATTGGCTGGTTTATGGTGGAAGATTATCTAGTAATGAGCTCAATCACAGTGTGATCTGCTGAGCTTTACACTCTGAAATTCTCAACATTGCTTGAGAAATAATGATTGGTTTAGCCCGATCCACGTGCATGATAAGATATGCACTGAAATTCCATTTGCAATGGTTTTACTGGTGAAGAGGTGAAAAGAATTTGTTGAGAGAGCAATTCCTTCAGTGAATTTAGATGAGGTAGGACAAGAAAAAAAACTGATGCTTCCGGAGAAAGGTCACAGAGACACGAGGTTCCGTACCTTTTTCCGTCAAACTTTACTTCCAACTAAGCAATGGGTCATAAACTAAAGAATGTTTTAAATACAGTTCAGTGCTGAGAATATCCAACTCTGTTAATTTCTAAGTAGAAATGTAACATGAAACATATAGGATTGCCCAAAAATATGCATTTCTATTTTTCTTATTTAAAAAAAAATTCAAACAAACTTGACCCAAAACGTCACCCATCCCTTCTCTCCAGAGATGCTGCCTGTCCCGCTGAGCTACTCCAGCTTTTTGTGTCTATCTTCAAAAAAACTTCATTTTGTGTACAATGCAAAATATAAGTGGAAAGTAAATAGGCACAATCTGTACCAGTAAGCAGTGAAATTGAAGGCTCCTTCGGTTATTATTTCAAGGATGGTTGGCATTTCACAATCAGAGTAGTTATGTCACCAAAGGTGGTTATGTGGCCCTTGGAATCATGCCAGGTTGAGCTCAGTTGGTGCTACACTCAGCCCTCTCTCTGCAAATTCTTCCTTTTCAAATACTTAACCTACCCCATTCTTAATACTTCAATTAAAATCTGATTCTACTAGAACCCCTGAGCATGCATTCTAGTCTTTGTCTCCCTGTTCTACAAATGGCTAGAGTTTCTCTCTGCCTACTCTGGCCATGCCCTTCATGATTTTAATTATCTTGAACAGCTCTCCTCGCAACCTCTTCCATCCAACCCCAGTTTCTCCAAATATTCCACATCAGGTAAGACCTTCATCTCTGGAATCATTTAAGTAAATAGTTCTTACACTCTTTCCAAAATTTATACATCTGTCATAAAGTGTGCTGCCCAGTATTGGCCAGCTGTGCATGGCATTTACTGACAGACATGAGCACAAACAGCTTGTTTCCCACTGATACCATTTTAGACAAATATTTACATTAAGTGGAAGATAGACACAAGATGCTGGTAATTTAGTGGGATAGGGAGCACCTCTGGAGAGATGGAATGGGTAATGTTTTGGGTTGAGAATCTTCTTCAGACTCAGGTCTTTAGTCTGAAGAAGGATCTTGACCCAAAACATCACCCATTCCTTCTCTCCAGAGATACTGCCTGGCTCGCTGAGTTACTCCAGTATTTTGTGTCTATCTTCGATTTAAACCAGCATCTGCAGTTCTTTCCTTTACATTAAGTGGGTTGTATTCAGTTTGTTTTTGGTGGGTGACTGAAGTAACTTAAGATTCAATGACGTATATTAATGTTAATTACTTTTGTTTGAGGAAATCATGCAACCTCTATAAAACAAGTAAATTAAGATACAAGAACACCGATTCACTGTACTTCAATGAGCATTTGGAGGACAATTATGCACTATGCACCAAAGCACAATGGCAGACCAGGGAGACACAAGAGACTGCAGATGTTGGAATCTTGAGCAACAATAAAAATGCTGGCCTTGCAGCATCTGTGAAGGGAAATGGATAGATGATGTCTTGAGTTGGGACCCTTCTTTAGCCTGACCTGTGTGGCTTGCTGAGTTCCTCCAGCAAAATAGCAGATCATCGTTTCCAATTTGAGACCTTAAACTGTGGACCACTTTCTATATCTTAGGATCCCTCCTTCAGCTGATGACATTGCCTTCAGTGCACATATTTTGATCAACTGAGAAAAAGGAAGCATGAAGATCTAGATCTTAAACCTGATACAAAACTCTTGGTTTACCAGGCAGCAGTGATCCCTGATGTCCTTTAAGTTCTGGAACTTGTACTATTTAAAGCAAGTAGCTCAACGGATTGGAAAGATACCAGCAACGCTGTTTCTGCTAAATCCTCTTAGTTCATTGACAAGAGAAGAAAACCAATATCACCATCCTCTTCCAGGTCAACATCCCCTGTACTTATCACAGTCTTAATTACAGTCACAGGACGAAATTACCAGGCAGACAAAGGAAAAGATTCAAAGATACTCTGAAAGCTCACCTGAAAAAAATGCATCTATTCCATGGCCCTTCAAAGTGGGGAAAGAGCATTCAGTATGGTGTTAGGTCTCGAGTCATGCATTCGCAGCACATAGAAGCTCAGTGTAAATGCTGGAGAAAGGAAAAACGATAACCTGCCTGTCTTGACAGCTGCCGGTGCGGCAGGAGTCTCCAGTTCCCACTTTGGCCTCATTGACCACTTCATAATCCACAAAAGGAAGCCTCGATCTTGAGTGACTGAGAAGGACAACTTAAATCAAACAACGTGTGACGTGGAAGGCAAAGACGAGCGGGTTTTACTGTAATAAATAAAGTTAAAAGGGGATCTTGACACTAATCCCTAATCCCCTGGAAAGAGGAATCTACTGTAAATAATGTCAACATGGGATTAACACAGGCTTCAAGATTGGCATGGGTGAGTTGAATCAAAGGGCCCATTTCTAGGCTGTAGAGCCCTATGACTCTGTGGGTCTCTATGACTTAACAACCACCTTGTTTTCTGCCCTTGTCAAACCCTTACGTGCTGGCAAATACATTTACCTCACAGTCGCAAATAATGAGAGGGCAGCAGGTCAGGTCAATTCAAAACTAAAGGATTGTTTATGTTTTAATTGACTTGTTCACCCGACGCCGGAGTTCCAGCTTCACGGCAAGAGGGCCTGAAAACATCGGACTGGCTGCAAGGCCACAAATGGGCCCCGACCGCGGGTGATCACAGAGGAAGAGGACTAAACTTTCTGGTGCCTTTCCCCACAGTGGAAAATTTTGATTCTGTTGTGGGGGGACGTTTGCATTGAACTCTATAATGTGTTGTGTCAATTAAAAAAAAAAATCTTTGTCTATAGATGTATGGAAACTTATTATTTATTTTATGTAAAGCACTTTGGTATCAACGTAAGTTGATTTAAAACGTGCTGTATAAATAAAACTTACTTAATTGTGTCTATTAAACCATGCTTCCTGTTAATGCTGTAACAGGTTTATACCTTGCAGACAGTCCGTGTAGAGAGTATCCAAGATACCCACATTCCCCAGTGGATTTTATACAAATAGTTCAACTCCATAAGCTCTAGCTTTGAACATAAAACATCAAACATAGAATAGTATAGCATGGGAACAGGCCCTTCAGCTCACAGCATCTGTGCCGAACATGATGCCAAGACCAACTGTTATCTGCCCGCACACAAACCATATCCCTCCATTCCTTGCACATCCTTATTCCTATCCAAAAGTCTCTTAAATGCTACTATTGTATCTGCATCAACCAGAACCCCCAGGACCATGTACCAGGTACTCTGTGTAAAAAACCTTTCCACACACATCTTTTAAATTTAGCCGCTCTCCCCTTAAAGCTATGCCCTGTAGTATTTGATTTTTTGTATCCTTGGAGAATGATTCTGACTGTCTACCTTATATATATGTCTTTCATAATTCTACATACTTCTATCAGGTCTCCCCACAACCTTCGCCATTCCATGGAAACCAATTCAGGTCTGCCCAACCTCTCACTGTGGCTAGTACCCCCTAATCCAGGCATCATTCTGATAAACTCCCTTTCAGCCTTTCCATAGCTTCCACGACCTTCCTGTAATGGGGCAACTAAAAGTACACACAATACTCCAAATGTGCTGTAATCAAAGTACTATAAAGGTGCATCATGACTGCCTGACTCTTATACTCAATGCCCCAACATAAGAAAGCAAGCATACCTTATGCCTTCTTTACCATGCTATTGACTTGTGTTGGTAGACAAAAGTGCTGGAGAAACTCAGCGGGTGCAGCAGCATCTATGGAGCGAAGGAAATAGGCAATGTTTCAGGCCGATGGAGGGTGGGGGTGGGGGGGGGGCAGGGAGAAGAAAGGAAAAAGGAGGAGCCCGAGGGCTGAGGGAGTGCTAGGAAGGGGAGGAGAGAGCAAGGGCTAACAAAATTGTGAGAATTCAATGTTCAGGCCACCGGGATGCAGACAGCCCAAGCGGAATATGAGCTGCTGTTCCTCCAATTTCCGGTGTTGCTCACTCTGGCCATGGAGGTCCAGGACAGAGAGGATTGACTTGTGTTGCCACTTTTAGTGAGTTATGGCTATCCCTCTGTACATCAATGCTATTAAGGGACATTCAATTAACTGTATATTTTCCCTTTACATTTGACTTTTCAGTGTGCAACAACTCACATTGGCTGGAGTTAATCTGCCATTTCTCTGCTCATTTATGTAGCTGATTTATATCCTGATCTACACTTTAACAGCTGTTCTCATAGTCCGCAACCCAGCAATCAGTGTCAGCTGCAAACTTACCAACCAAACTTCCTTCCACCGGCTTCATAATTTGCAACTCTCGGGAGCAGAAGACATACCAAGAACGAGCAAGTCGGCACAGTGGTGCAGCGGTAGAGTAGCTCCATACACTTACAGCTATATGGATAGATAAATAAGGCAGTACTGTGGCCACTGCACTAGAGACCCAGGTTCGATCCTGACAACGGGTGCTGCCTGTATAGAGTTTATATGTTCTCCCTGTGAGTTTTCTCTGGGTGGTGCTCCGGTTTCCTCCCACATTCCCAAGATGTGCAGGTTTATAGGTTAATTGGGTTTCATTAAATTGTCCCTAGTGTGTTGGATAAAACTAGTGTACGGGTGATCGCTGGTTGCCGTGGACTTGGTTGGCCCATTTCCACACTGTATTTCTAAACTAAAATATGTTGATTAGGACCCAGTGAGGTGACTAGAAGAAGCACAATTCCAACACGGCCTTCAACAAATTAGAAAGATTTTATTAAAATGTTGTACATACCAATATAGAATTAATGGTAGAATAATTAAACATAACAAACAAATATAGCCATCTGCTGCTTTTACAATCATAGACACTTGTAATAGAATGCACAAATTTCAGACATGGTGGAATGATTAAGTTAGTTATGTTGCCCATTTGTTTTGAAAGCACAACTGACAGAATTAAATAAAGAAAATCTGAGTATTGGATCCTGTGCACAAGGAACATCAATATTTCTTTGGTCAACCAAAGAAATCAATTGATAAGGGCAGCACAGTGGTGCAGTTCATTGAGTCGCTGCCTCATAGTGCCCGAGACCCTGGTTCAATCCTGACCTCGGGTGCTCTCTGTGTTTCCTTGGATTTCCTCCTGCATCCCAAAGACATGACAGGTGGTATGTTCATTGGCCGCTGTAAATTCCACTAGTATAATCTGTGGAGAATTGATGAGAATGATGGAAGAATAAAGAAAATGGGATTGATGTTGGATTAGTGGAAATGGGTGGTTGGTTCAGATGGTGGGTCGCAGGTCCTGGTACCATGCTGTATTTTTTCTTTGACTAGGAATTGTCAATATGGCTGGTGTGCTTTGTAAATTAGCACATTAGTGGCATCTGGTGATTCCAAAACAGTACTGCAAGTAACTTTCCATTTAAAATATGTATATAAAATTAAGACAAGTGTCGGCCTGTGAGCAATTATTTTACAGAGGATTTGGAACACCATAACAACAAAATACTTTTGCATTCTTCCCCCTCTAATTCCTAAAAAACTGTCAGCTTCCACCAGAGGTAGGAATCACTATTACACTTAACCTAACAATGCTCCTTACCATTAATAGGAGATAATGGTCTAGTTTTAATGGTCTCTCCAAAGAGTCAGGAACACCATTAAATGGTTAAATAAGGAGACATAGATAGTAAATTAGCTGCAATTGGTAACCCATCTATAAAATTAAGATCAATTGGCATCTGCAAATCAAATTCTGCATCAAACAGGTAGCATTATTATTGACACTCCCAAAAGCGAGAGTTTACATTCCCTTCCATCCTTTTCTGAGATACAATTTGAAGAAGCAATTGTCTGTCAAAATGTTTTCAGTAATAGAATAATTTAAAATCCAAATTTTAATACTTACAAATAACATGACCCAAATGCAGACACAAAGAAAATACTTGAATCCGACATTCCCTTACAAAGAAAAGCATTTTTAAAAAAATGGTTTGATTTCAATGGAAATCCCAGAGTGTGTGCAGTTCTGATGCACAGAGGAACTGAATGATTTGGAGCACACCTACACCCACCCCCCCCCCCCCCCCCCCACATGGTTTAGGCAGCTCAACTATGGGAATCAACATTGGGAATCTTTTTCTTTTTTTTAAATGTAGGATATGTAGTTTGGGGATAAGTCAATTTCAACGAAGTTTCAACGATCGTAATAGAAGAATGAAGCGCTTCATCAATAGCAGCAAGACTTCACAAAGCCAATGACTCCTGCTATAATCAGCGCCGTTTGTAGTGTGCCCAATTTGCATTGAAGGTTGAGTTATTTCATGGGTGGCGTAAAGAACACAGGTCCAGTTTATTGCACCACAAGTCCACAAAGTGCAAGATGGGCTGGCTCACAATCTTGTTTCACAAATGGCCATAAAGAAATCATACATCTTTCAACAGCATTATGCATCCAATATTTAGACTGTAACAAGGTCAATATCCAATTGTTGCCGAGGCTCCATGCTTTTTGAACTTTTATAATCTCCAATTGTTATTTAGTTAACAAGATATTTCATTTCGGAATAAACAAGAGGAAAAATAATTGAGCAGGCACGGTAGATAACAAGCCCACTCTTCAACAGGGCCCGTGGTTTTAGGTACCAAGGCTCTACCTTGAATAAGAAATATACAGCATAGAATGCGACAGCAAAGAAGTGTCCGATCAGCAGCATTGGTTCAGGAGAAAGCCTAAAAGAAAGAGAAATCAATTAGATCGTTGCATGTATTTTAAGGGGCAAAGTCACTTCCAGCCTGAAGCCAAACCAGATGACAAGTTTTTAAGTTTAGTTTAGCTTAGAGATACAGCGCGGAAACAGGCCCTTTGGCCCACTGAGTTTGCGCCAACCAGCGATCCCCGCACATTAACACTATCCTACACACACACAGTAGGGACAATTTTACACATACCAAATATACAAACCCAAGCCAATTAACCTACAAACCTGTACGTCTTTGGAGTTTGGGAGGAAACCAAAGTTCTCGGAGATAACCCATGCAGTCACGGGGAGAACGTACAAACTCCATACAGACAGCATCCGTAGTTGGGGCCGAACCCGCATCTCAGCCGCTGTAAGGCAGCAACTCTACCGCTGCACCACTGTGCCGCCCTTAGGTGTAGAATTATATCCCCAGTATTACAGAACTGACTCACTTTTCTTCTAACAAGGTTGCATCTCAGAAGCCTTGTCTTGGAGAAGAAAAATCACCCTTATTTGCCATGTCATTCATTGTATCTTGATTAATAATTAACTTTATAATTTAAGTCATAATGTTTATAAGTATTTTATGCCCACAGTTCTGCTTTTAAATATTACCCATTCTTAATAATAACAATCACCCAATAACCGTGGGTGTCTAGAATTCATTAAAATGAAGCACTGAATGGAGGCCAGGTAAACAAAGAAACATAGAAAATAGATGCAGGAGGAAGCCATTTGGCCCTTCGAGCCAGCACCGCCATTCATTGTGATCATGGCTGATCATCCACAATCAGTAACCCAAGCCTGCCTTCTCCCCATATCCCTTGATTTTGCTAGTCCCCAGAGCTCTAACTCTCTTTTAAATTCATCCAGTGAATTCAAAGTCAAAGTCAAAAGAGTTTATTGTCATGTGTCCCTGACAGGACAATGAAAATCTTTCTTTGCATAGCACAACAGGACATAGAAGGCATTGACTACAATTCTATACATAAATATACCCATGACTTAATAAATTAATAAAGTGCAAATAACAGATGGAGGGATATTAATGATTAGAGTTCCGAGCCAGGTTTAATAGCCTGATGGCTGTGGGGAAGTAGCTATTCTTAAACCGGGTTGTTGCAGTCTTCAGGCTCCTGTACCTTCTACCCGAAGGTAGCAGGGAGATGAGTGTGTGGCTAGGGTGGTGTGGGTCCTTGATGATGCTGCCAGCCTTTTTGAGGCAGCGACTGTGATAGATCCCCTCGATGGAAGGAAGGTCAGAGCCGATGATGGCCTGGGCAGTGTTTACTACTTTTTGGAGTATTTTCCTCTCCAGGGCGCTCAAGTTGCCGAACCAAGCCACGATGCAACCAGTCAGCAAGCTCTCTACTGTACACCTGTAGAAGTTAGAGAGAGTCCTCCTTGACAGACCAACTCTCCGTAATCTTCTCAGGAAGTAGAGGCGCTGATGAGCTTTCTTAATAATTGCATCTGTGTTCTCGGACCAGGAAAGATCTTCACAGATGTGCACGCCCAGGAATTTGAAGCTCTTGACCCTTTCAACCATCGACCCGTTGATATAAACAGGACTGTGGGTCCCCATCCTACTCCTTCCAAAGTCCACAATCAGTTCCTTGGTTTTGCTGGTGTTGAGGGCCAGGTTGTTGTGCTGGCACCATATGGACAGTCGCTCGATCTCTCTTCTATACTCGGACTCATCCCCATCAGTGATACGTCCCACAACAGTGGTGTCATCAGCGAACTTGATGATGGAGTTCGCGCTATGACCGGCTACGCAGTCATGAGTATAGAGTGAGTACAGCAGGGGGCTGAGCACGCAGCCCTGAGGTGCTCCCGTGCTGATTGTTATCGAGTCTGACACATTTCCACCAATACGAACAGACTGTGGTCTGTGGGTGAGGAAGTCGAGGATCCAATTGCAGAGGGATGCGCAAAGACCCAGTTCTGCGAGTTTGGTAACCAGCTTGGAGGGGATGATTGTGTTAAATGCCGAGCTGTAGTCAATAAATAGCAGCCTGACATATGAGTTTTTGTTGTCCAAGTGATCCAGAGCGGAGTGGAGGGCCAGCGAGATCGCGTCCACCGTTGATCTGTTGTGGCGGTAAGCGAACTGCAGTGGGTCCAGGTTTTTGTCGAGGTAGGAGTTGATTTGCGCCATGATCAACCTCTCGAAGCACTTCATCACCACAGGCGTTAGTGCCACAGGTCGATAGTCATTGAGGCACGTCACCTTGCTCTTCTTGGGCACCGGTATTATTGATGCCCTTTTGAAGCAGGTGGAACCTCAGACCTCAGAAGTGACAGGTTGAAAATGTCTGTAAAAACTCCAGCCAGTTGGTCCGCACAGGTTTTTAGGACACGACCAGGTATACCATCAGGTCCAGACGCTTTTCGAGGGTTCACCCCCCTGAAGGATTTCCTGACGTCGGCCTCTGTGACTGAGACTGAAATACCATCACAGCGAATAGGGGCTCGGGAAGGCACATCGGTGTTCTCCCCATCAAAGCGTGCGTAAAATGCATTGAGCTCATCAGGGAGTGATGTATTGCCGACATCCGAGCTGCCTCCTGGTTTCGCCTTGTAAGAGGTGATTGCATTCAGTCCCCGCCACAGCTGCCGAACATCTGTCTCATCCTCCAGCTTGGAGCAGAACTCTCTTTTGGCCTTTTTGATGGCCTTACCAAGGTCGTATCTGGACTTCTTATAGACCACTGTGTCATCAGACATGAATGCCCGGTGTCTGGCCTTCAGAAGAGTGCGGATCTCACAGTTCATCCAAGGTTTCTGATTGGGAAACACTCGGAAGGTTTTTATAGGGATGCAGTCCTCCACACATTTCTTTATGAAGTCTGTAACGACTGTGGCTTATTCATTCAAGTCTGTTGCCGAGTCCTTGAACATAGCCCAGTCTACAGACTCCAAACAGTCTTGTAGTTGTTCTTCTGCCCCCGCCGACCAGCTCTGTACTGTCCTCACCTCTGGGGGTGCACTCTTTAATTGCTGCCTGTAGGCAGGAAGAAGCAGCACCGCGGTATGGTCGGATTTACCGAAGTGAGGGCGAGGGATAGAGCGGTATGCATCCTTGATGGTGGTGTAGCAGTGGTCGAGGGTGTTTGGTCCTCTAGTGCAGCAGGAGACATGTTGGTGGAAGTTGGGGAGTGACTTCTTTAGGTTTGCCTTATTGAAGTCCCCAGCAATGGTGGTAAATGCCTCGGGGTAAGACGTCTGGTGTTTGTTGACCACGGCGTGCAGCTCCTCCAGTGCCAGACGGACGTCTGCCTGGGGTGGGGTAGACCGCGGTCAGTATGATGGAGGTGAATTCCCTCGATAGGTAGAAGGGACAGCACTTCACCGCCAGATGTTCGAAGTGTGGAGAGCAGGAGTTGGACAGGACTGCCACGTCTGAGCACCACGCAGAGTTGACCATGAGGCAGACACCCCCTCCTCTCCCTTTCCCTGATGCCAGTGTACGGTCCATACGGTGGATGGAGAACCCTTCAGGCTGGACTGCTGAGTCTGGGGAGCTGGGGGTGAGCCATGTCTCTGTGAAACAGAACACAGAGCATTCCCTCAGCTCCCTTTGATAAAGCAGCCTTGCCCTTAAGTCCTCCACTTTATTTTCAAGGGACTGTACATTGGCCAGTAGGATAGTAGGGAGAGAGGGTCGAAGTCCCCTGCGCTTCATTCTGACCTGAAGTCCTGCCCGTCGGCCACGTTTCCGGACACAATGGAGGCTTCTCCTTTGTTGTTGTTTCTGCGGACCAGCGCTGGAACGGGAATTCCCTCAGAATCAGCAGCTCCAGCTCTGTAACGAACGGGGGTTCCCTCAGAATCAGCAGCTCCAGCTTCATTTCGTCTGGGATATCCAGCCCGTCGGCTCTGGAGGTCATCCTGGGGTTTCCAGGTGCCATACCTGGGATCTTCAGTCAGGTCGGGAGTTTCACAGCCAGTGTGGGAAAATTTAAAGCCCGGTGCTCCCGCAGCTGCGGGAGATCGCAAAATTGCCAGCGCTTTCAGCTGCACAAGCAGCCTGTCAGAAACGGCACCAATTACTGCCGTTTCCCTGATGCAGGTAAGTTGATAGAAGTTGTAGTTAAATCTTTTCTGTTCTGGTGCTCCGCAAAAGTCGCCGCAGGCAGGCGCCATCTTGGACATCTATTGCCTTCTGTGGCAGAGAATTCCACACATTCACAACTCTCTGGGTGAAAAAGTTTTTTTCTCATCTCAGTTTTAAATGGCCTCCCCTTTATTCGTAGACTGTGGCCCCTGGTTCTGGACTTCCCCAATATTGGGAACATTTATCCTGCATCTAGCTTGTTCTGTCCTTTTATAAATTTGTACAATTCTATAAGATTCCCTCTCATCCTTCTACAATTCCAGTGAATACAAGCCCAGTCTTTCCTCATATGACAGTCCTGCCAAGCTTGTGAACCTACGCTGCACTGCCTCAATAGCAAGGATGTCCTTCCTCAAATTAGGAAACCAAAACTGCACACAATACTCCAGATGTGGTCTCACCAGGGACCTGTACAACTGCAGAAGAACCTCTTTACTCCTATACTCAGATCCTCTCGTTATAAAGGCCAACATGCCAGTAGCTTTATTCACTACCTGCTGTACCTGCATGTTTATTTTCAGTGACTGGTGTACAAGGACACCCAGGTCTCGTTGCACTACCTTTTTTCCTAATCTGACACCATTGAGATAATAATCTGCCTCCTTGTTCTTGCCGCCAATGTGGATTACTTCACATTTATCTACATTATACTGCATCTGCCATGCATCTGCCCACGCACTCAACCTGTCCAAGTCACCCTGCAACCACCTAGCATCCTCTTCGCAGTTCACACTGCCACCCAGCTTTGTGTCATCCATAAATTTGCTAGTGTTACTTTTAATCCCATCATCTAAATCATTAATATATATATTGTAAATAGTTGAGACCCTAGCACTGAGCCTTGCGGCTCTTCACTTGCCACTGCCTGCCATTCTGACAGTGACCCATTTATTCCTACTCTTTGTTTCCTGTCTGCCAACCAATTCTCTATCCATGTCAATACCCTACCTCCAATACCGTGTGCTCTAATTTTGCCTACTAATCTACTGTGTGGGACGTTATCAAAGGCTTTCTGAAAGTCTAGATACACTACATCCACTGGCTCTCCTTCATCCATTTTACTTGTCACATCCTCAAAAAAGTAGTCAAGCAGGATTTCCCCTTCATAAATCCATGCTGACTTGGACCAATCCTTTTACTGCTATCCAAATGCGCCGTTATTACTTCTTTAATAATTGACTCCAGTATCTTCCCCACCACTGATGTCAGGCTATCTGGTCTGTAATTCCCCGTTTTCTCTCTCGCTCCTTTCTTGAAAAGTGGGATAACATTAGCTACCCCCCAATCCACAGGAATCTATCCTGAATCTATAGAACATTGAAAAATGATCATCAATGCATCTGGGACCATCAGACCCTTAGGGATTTATCAGCCTTTAGTCCCATCAGTCTACCCAATACTATCTCTCGCCTAATGCAAATTTCTTCCAATTCCTCCCTAGATCTTCTGTCCTCTAGTACATCTGGGAAATTGTTTGTGTCTTCCTTTGTGAAGACAGAACCAAGTACCTGTCAACTCTTCTGCCCATTCCTTGTTCCCCATAATAATTGCCCGTTTCTGCCTTCAAGGGACCCACATTTGTCTTTTCTAATCTTTTTCTCTTAACATACCTAAAGAAGCTTTTACAATCCTTCATTATATTCTTGACCAGCTTACCCTTGTACTTCATCTTTTCACCCCGTATTGCCCTTTTTGTTACCTTCTGTTTGTCTTTTGAAAGTTTCCCAATCCTCTGGCATCTCACTACTCTTTGCTATGTTATACACATTTGCTTTTAGTTTAATTCCATCCCCAACTTCCCTTGTCAGCCACGGTTGCCTCTTACTGCCCATAGAATCTTTTTTCCTCTTTGGAATGAAAAGTTCCTGCATCTTCTGGATTATGCCTAGAATTTCCTGCCATTGCTGTTCCGCTGTCATTCCTGCTAGGATCTAGTATTTTGAGGAGCATAAGGAAAAAAATCCTATCTTTAAGGTTAAAGAGCAAACTAAGAAAGCAACATTTTGTGGATCCTGGAAATTTGTGGAAAATAAAATAGAGGTACCTCTGCAGAATGGGAATCAGTGTCTAATTACCAGAGTATTGGGTTACTCAACCACTTCTCATATGGAGTGCAGAGGAGAAGTTAAATTAAAAATCCTACTGCTGCAGAACAGCTCCCCCGACTGGTTTTACTCTAGCTGCAGACCCATAGCATGAGCAGCTTCAGTATGCTTATCAAGTGAATTCTGCTTTTGGGCTTAATACAAATACGTGCTAGGTGTTGCATTTTGGAAACTCAAACCAGGACAGGACCGTCACAGCGAATGCCAGGGCCCTGAGGAGTGCCGTAGACCAAGGGATCTAGGAGTGCAGGTACAGAGTTCCTTGAAAGTGGTGTCACAGGGAGATAGGGTGGTCAAGAAGACTTTTGGTACATCGGCCTACAGATGTTGGGCTGTTATGTTACAGTTGTACAAAATGTTGGCATGCCATTTTTGTAGCATTGTGTTCAGTTTTGGTCACGTTGCTATAGGAAGGATAGAATCACAGAGTGATAGTGTGGAAGCAGGCCCTTCGGCCCTACGCCCACATCGGCCAACATGTCCCAGCTACATGAGTCCTACCTGCCTGCATTTGGTCCATATCCCTCCAATCCTGTCCTAGCAATGTACCTGTATAACTTTTAAATGTTGGGATAGTTCCTGCCTCAACTACCCACTCTGGCAGCTTGGTCTATACACCCACCACCCTTTGTGTGAAAACATTACCCCCCAGATTCCTATTACATCTTTTTCCCTTCACCTTCAACCTATGCTCTCTGGTCCTCGATTCATTTACTCTGGGCAAGAGACTCTGCATCTACTCGATCTATTCCGCTCATGATTTTATACACCTCAATAAGATCACCCCTCATCCTCCTGCACTCCAAGGAATAGAGTCCCAGCCTACTCAACCTCTAGCTCAGACCCTCTAGCCCTGGCAACATCATTGTAAATCTTCTCTGTACCCTTCCCAGCTTCACAACTTCCTATAACATGGTGCCCAGAACTGAACACAATACTCTAAATGCAGTCTTCCAACATCTTGTACAACAGCAACATGACCTCCGAACTTCTATACTCAATACTCTGACTGATGTTAAGTTAGAAACAGTGCAAAGATGATTTACAAGGTTGTTGCCAGGACTTGAGGGCCTGAGCTTCAGAGAGGTTGGGCAGGCTAGGACTTAATTCCTTGGAGCACAGGAGGATGAGGGGTGATCTTTTAGAGGTGTATAGGATATAGACAGGGGAATAGATAGGGTATGGCAAAGTCTTTTATCTAGAGTAGGGGAACCAAGAACAAGGAGGCATAGGTTTAAGGCGAGAGGAGAAAGATATACGTAATAGGAACCCGAGGGGGCATATTTTTTCACACAGAGGTTGGTCGTTATATAGAATGAGCTGCCAGAGGAGGTAGTAGGGCGAGGTACTGTAGCAACATTTAACAGGCATTTGGACAGGTACTTAGATAGGAGAGGTTTGGAGGGATATGGGCCAAACATGGACTAGCGTGGGTGGGGTATCCTGGTCAGCATGGGCAGGTTGGGCCGAAGGACTTGTTTCCAAGATATTCATGGTGTCTTCTTTAGGTTAGAGAATCCCACTACAAAGTAAGAATGACCAAATGGTAAAGATATTTGTGATCTCTGAACTACCTGAACTATTTAGGCACGCTGATGATGCATGCACATTGCCTCAAGAAAGTGGAGTTGCCTTTGTTTTTATTTAGATGAGGCAAATCTCATCACAGTAATAAGAACAGTAACCTCCTTTATCCTTGAGCGGTCCTACCTTCTCCCTTGTTACACTCTTATTTTTAATGTAGCTTTGGGATTTTATCAAAGCCTTTTTGTGGGTCCTTTTGGCCCGAATAATTGCCTGCTTGAGTTCCTTCCTCCTTTCTTTATAATCCTTAAAGGCCCCGTCTGATTCCATCCTCTTAAACCCCATTCCACCACCCACCATTGCCTTTCAGTCACAATTCAGAAAATAGTCTCCAAAAGGTTTTCCCAGTCTATTAACAACATTAGAACTTACACAGACAGAAGACCTACTGGCCCCGACACACATTGCCCTCCTAATTTGAAGTAATGAAAACAAGCCCTCCGGAGCTGGTGCAACGAATCTGAAATAAAGTAATGATATTTAATGAGTTTAATATATTGCTGAAGTATAGCTTTCTATGTAGGCATCCACTACAAGGATATTAATAAACTATACATGAAGAATACATTCAAAATTTTGGGGCACTAATAATTTAAAGGAAAAGCACATCCACTGAAATCGTGACAGCAATTCCTTAACAGTTAAATCTTTTCAACATTTGTTCAATGATTCAGTTAGCGCAATTTAAAAAAAATTATTGTTCCTATTGAAAAGCGGAATGCACCGGGAATGAATACCAGAGTAAAATCAAATGCTGATCCGTAAAGGAGAATGTACAATACAAGGGTGGGTATGAAAACGTTTCCTTTGCGGGAAAATATGGAACAAGGAGTCACAGTTTATTAAAAAGGGCACAGTTTAAGAAGATGAGGCATTTTTTTTTAATTCTCAGAGGCTCATAGGTCTTTGGATTTTTGTTTCCTCTTGGCGCCGAGCTTACATGCTTATTTGGCATAGAAGGTCCCATTCATGCAACCTCTGTCATTAGGGGATGGAGTTGCTCCATCTTTGATGATAGACAATAGACAATAGGTGCAGGAGTAGGCCATTCGGCCCTTCGAGCCAGCACTGCCATTCAATGTGATCATGGCTGATCATCCCCAATCAGTACCCCACTCCTGCCTTCTCCCCATATCCCCTGACTCCGCTATTTTTAAGAGCCCTATCTAGCTCTCTCTTGAAAGCATCCAGAGAACCTGCCTCCACCTCCCTCTGAGGCAGAGAATTCCACACTCACCACTCTCTGTGCGAAAAAGTGTTTCGTCGTCTCCGTTCTAATCATGATAGTTAATGATAGAGAGCATTCTATCATTAGATGATAAATTTATATCTAATCATAGAATGCTGTCATCAGCATTCTAATGTTAACTACAATGCTAATCGATGTAATTGTTAGCATTATAACAAGGATACTAAACTAGAGCTTAACATCTGTAGTTGGAATGTTACTAGAGAGTATTCTAAGGGATAGGTTTTCAGGCATTTGGACAAGGGCTAATTAGGGATAGTCAGCATGGTTTTGTACGTGGGAGGTCGTGTCTCACAAATCTGATTATTTTGAAGATGCGACCAAAATGGTTGATGAGGGCAGAGCTGAAGGTGTTGTATACATGACTTTCAGTGAGGCATTTGACAAGGTCCCACATGGTAGGCTGCTCCGGAAGGTTAGATTGCATAGAATCCAAGGAGAGATAGCTGAATAGATAGCAAATTGGCTCCATGGAAGGAAGCAGAGGGTGATGGTGGAAGGTTGCTTCTCGGACTGGAGACCTGTGACTAGTGGTGTGCCTCAGGGATCGGTGCTGGGCATGTTACTGTTTGTCATCGACATCAATGATTTGGATGAGAACATACAGGGCAAGATTAGCAAGTTTGCTGATGATACAAAAGTGCGTGGTTTTGCATGTAGTGAAGATGGTTGTGAAAGATTGCAGCAGGATGTCGATCAATTGGCCAGGTGGGCTGAGGAATGGTTGATGGCATTTAATACAGAGAAATGTGAGGTTTTCCATTTTGGGAAATCTAATAAGGGCAGGACCGACACAGTGAATGCTAGGCCTCCGGGTAGTGTTGTAGAGCAGAGGAATCTAGGAGTACAGGTGCATGGTTCCTTGAAGGTCGAGTCGCAGGTAGATAAGGTGGTCAAAAAGGCTTTTGGCACATTGGGCTTCAGCAGTCAGAGTATTGAGTATAGAAGTTGGGAGGGCATGTTGCAGTTGTATAAGACATTGGTGAGACTGCATTTAGAATATTGTGTTCGGTTCTGGGCACCATGTTATAGGAAGAATATTGTCAAGCTTGAAAGGGTTCAGAGAAGATTTACGAGGATGTTGCCAGGACTAGAGGGTGTGAGTTATAGGGAGAGGTTGAGTAGGCAGGGTCTCTATTCTTTGGAGCGCAGGAGGATGAAGTGTAATCTCATAGAGGTGTATAGAATCATGAGAGGAATAGATCGGGTAGATGCACAGTCTCTTCCCAGAGGAGGGAAATCGAGGACCAGAGCACATAGGTTCAAGGTGAAGGGGAAAAGATTTAATAGGAATCTGAGGAGTAACTTTTTTTACACAAACATAGAAACATAGAAACATAGAAAATAGGTGCAGGAGTAGGCCATTCGGCCCTTCGAGCCTGCACCGCCATTCAATGTGATCATGGCTGATCATCCAACTCAGTATCCCGTACCTGCCTTCTCTCCATACCCCCTGATCCCAAAGGGTGATGGGTGCATGGAACAAGCTGCCAGATGAGTTAGTTGAGGCTGGGACTATCCCAACGTTTAAGAAACAGTTAGACAGGTACATGGATAGGAGAGGTTTGGACGGATAGGGACCAAGTGCAGGTAGGTGGGACTAATGTAGCTAGGACATGTTGGCCAATGTGGAAAAATTGGGCCAAAGGGCCTGTTTCCACACTGCATCACTCTGTGACTAATGTTATTGTGCTATTGCTAACATTATCATGATCGTATTATCATCCATGCTGCCATTAATGCTAACTCCCCTTTGCATCTAACTTCCCTTTGGTTCTTTTGCCACTTGCCTACACTGAGGGATACATTTACAGTTCCCAATTCACCTACAGACATCTCTTTGGGATCTAGGAGAAAAATCAGAGCACAAGGATAACTTGCAAACTCCACACAGGCAACATTTGTGGTCAGAGTGAATGTGGGTCCTAAAGACTATTCAGGAGCATCACTAAGTGCTGTGTCACTCTTACCATCTGTAGCAGCAAAAAGTTCATAAAGAGCTTGAGCCAGAATATTCACCACAAAGGAATGGGATTTCTTCCTTGCCCAGTGAAATTTGTTCTTGGCCTGTAAAAGAAAAATACAACTTCTTGCATAAAATTTATTTTTGTTAATGTTTCTCCAAGGCAAACTTGCTATCCAAACAGTCTGCTCAGTTTGTTTGTCAATTATTCACCTGCTAAGTTCACCTGTCCCTTCTCTCTCCTAGCTTTTCTACCCCCCCCCCCCCCCCTACAGTCGTGTCCTGACCCAAAACGTACACTATCCATGTTCTCCAGGGATGCTGCTTGACCTGTGGAGTTATTTCAGCACTTTGGCTTTTTGAGTGCTTGAATTCATTGGTTTTTAACAAAGAGAAATTGGCAAAAGCTTTCTTAAGGCCAGACAGGAAAATGTTTTTTTTCTTATTGTTTCTCTTATAAAACTATAGAATAATAATAAACATCAACTGGGCACAATTTATAATTTAATTTATCTGGTTTAATGTAAAAGGGGTCTGATTTTTATCCCTGGCTTTTGATCAGCCATTAAAACCCACCCCCTCACCTGCATTCATCAATTACCTGCTTCCAGCTTTCTTCCCTCCACCCCTGAAATCAGTCTGTAGAAGGGTCTTAACCTGAAATGTCTACGTTCTCCAGGGATGCCATCTGATCCACTGTTACTCCAGGATTTTGTGTCTTTCCTTGTAAACCAGCATCTGCAGTTCATCATTTCCAAACTATGGAAGGTTCTTATTTGCAGTGGTCTGAATTTTCACAGGATTGTGCAAATTGTTTTTACGATTTCTGTGGGCAATGCGGGGAATCCATATTCCCCGCTTTGGACAAATTTTCAGCCATTGGCAATTGAACACATTTTCAGTATTGCTGGTGAGTTCTGCCAATCTCCTACAACAGTCTTCCTTAAGTGTAAACATCATAAACTGGTTCAATCTTGCAGAAGGGAAGAAGGTGCAGGAGCAGAGAACAGTTACCTCCAAGTTTAAGAGCAGCTTATTTCCATCACCATCAGGCCCCTTTGCTGTTTGTGGTTTAGATCAACAATTTGGATGATAATGTACAAGGCATGATTAGTAAGATGATTAGTGACACTAAAGTGGGTGGTATCCTAGATAGCAAAGATGGTTAGCAAAAATTACAGCAGGATCTTGATCAGTTGGTCAAGTGAGCTAAAGAATGGGTGATGCAGATAAGTGCAGGGCGTTGCATAAAGTATAAAGTAAGGTATAAAGTATCCTTTATTGTCATTCAGACATTTTAGTCTGATCGAAATTGGGAACATTTTGGGAAGTCAAACCAGGGTATGACCTTCTCAATGGAGGATAGGGTTCCGGGTAGTGGTGTAGAGCAGAGGGATCTAATTGTTCAGATACATAATTCCTTGAAAGTGGTGCCACAGGTAAATAGGGTGATCAAGAAGGCTTTCGGCACATTAACCTTCATCAGTCTGGGTACTGAGTATAGAAGTTTGGATGGTAGACAAAAAAAGCTGGTGAAACTCAGCAGGCGAGGCAGCATCTATGGAGAGATGGAATTGTCGACGTTTCGGGTCGAGTTCCTTCTTCAGATTTTTCCGGCATCTGCAGTTCTTTCTCAAACATAAAAGTTTGGATGTTATGTCACAGTTGTGCAAGATGTTGGTGAGTATTGTGTTCAGTTTTGGTCATCGCTCTATTGGAAATATTTTGTTAAGCTGGAAAGAGTTCAGTGAAGATTTGTGAGGAAGTTGCCAGGACTTGAGGGCCTGAGCTGTAGGCAGAGGGTGGGCAGGCTAGGACATTATACTTAGAGCGCAGGAGGATGAGAGGGTGATCATATGGAGGTGTACAAGACGATGAGAGGAATAGATAGGGTGGATGCACAGAGCCTTTTACCCAGTAGAGGTCCTAGGTTTAAGGTGAAAGGGGAAAGACTTAATAGGAATCTGAGGGACAAACTTTCCACACAGAATGTGGTGGGTATATGGAATGAGCTGTCAGAGGAGGTGGCTGAGGCAGCTACTATAACATTTAAAAGACGTTTGGACAGATACATGGTTTGGAGAGGGATACGAGCCAAACACAGGCTAGTGGGACTAGTGTAGATGGGACATCTTGGGCCGCAGGGTCTGTTTCCATGCTATAAAGCTCAATGACAAACCTAACCACAAACCTCTCTCAGTTACAAACTACTGTGGACCTTGTACAAGGTTGCTCCACACAGTTTGGCTCCACTGTTATGATCTGGTTACCGAGAATAACATAATTAACTGTATTATTTATTTGTTGTGTTGTTGCATTAATGTACCTATAAAGCTGGAGTTATGTTATAATGTCATTGCTCCAGTCCTGGTGCAAATGACATTTAAGCACTCGTGACCCACCTGCAGCAGTGCATCATTATCATGGAGATCCGGAATGCTCAACAGCAGACTTTTCCATATCATCACATCATTTAGTACAACGCTCATCCCACCTCCTGTCAGAGGGTGACGCATGTTATATGCATCACCTAAAAGCAGCACACCTGGGTAGAAAAGATATTACAATGTCTACATTACATTCACCAATAATAATCTTAATTTTACTTTACCAGAAAGTGTACTAGGACATAAGGAAATGGTCACAATTTTGGTCAAATCGTGGTTTCATTAATTGGATTTAGCAACATAGTTAGCCATATATCACAAATATCAAATTCAAGGCCTTTTAAGAACCCAATAAATAATTAACCAGCGTAGCCCATGTGATCCATTCGTAGGTTTGCTCTGCCCAACTAGAACTGAAAATGCATGGTCTATGAGGAGAGTATTGTGATGGAACAAGAGTCCTTTTCATTATTCAGTAAATTCTGAATGGAAAAAAGGATTGACTTTGAACCAAGGACTTGAGTTTTTTTTACAATAACTGTGAATGTTTTACAGAAGTAATATTGTGATAGATTCCCATAAATGTGCAGCCCAGTGGAACAGCGGTAGAGTTGCTGCCTTACAGAGACCCGGGTTCAATCCTAACTACCAGTTGCTATCTGTATGGAGTTTGTACGCTCTCCCTGTGACCAAGACTAAGAGATGCTGCCTGTCTTACTGAGTTACTCCAGCATTTTGTGTCTACCTCCCTGTGACCACGTGGGTTTCCTCCATGTGCTCCAGTTTCCTCCCACATTCCAAAGACATGCAATGCAGGTGGGTAGGTTAATTGGCTACTGTAAATGTCCCAAGTGTGCAGGATAGAACTAGAGTAGGGGGGGGATGATGGTCAGCGTGGACTGGTTGGGCTGAAGGACTTGTTGCTGCGCTGTATCTCTAAACTAAAACTAAGTTTAAGGAAAAGATACCTTTATCAGAGTTAATGTATTTGTAATCACATTTAGTCATAATCTTGGACAGAATATATAATTTCACATTTAAAGTTCATCAGGAACTCCAGGCAGTTTTGTTTATTGAACAACACTTCAAATGACAAAGATAGCAGGCAAGAGCAAAAATACTTTACCATATGTTGAAGCATACATTTTGCATATAAAGTCTCTGAAAAAAAAATTCAAATCACAACTAATTTACCTGCAATATTACCTGCACTGATTTTAAAATAGGAAAAGCCACAGAGTGCTTTCAGACACCTGATTTCTCTTCTGTTTAAATGAATGAAAGCAAACCCATGCAACTTTTTATCGGTTATTTGCAGTTGTACCTGATTTGTTCACTGGAGACGGAGGGAGAAAGCTCGCAGGCATTGTCCTTAGACGATCATTCTGAATTGCAAGCAGGAATGGTTGTTTTATGTGGTCTGTTAAAGAGAAATAAGATCTAGTTTAAAGCTTACAGGCCCAACATTAAGCACACATTCGAAAGCCTTGATTAAGTTCCAGTTCAATAAAATTCTGTGTGTCACATGCTGCCACTTGAAGATCATTGCTTTAATTGAGACAGAACAAGGGTGGCATGGTGGCATAGCAGTAGAGTTGCTGCCACACAGCGCCCAAATTTGATTTTGACTACGAGAGCTGGGGACTGGACTTTATGCCTTCCCTCACAGTGGGAACCATTGTGGGGCGATGTTTTTATGTTTTATGTTAAATTCTTCTTTAATGTTGTGTTGTATTCTTATTAGTGTGCTGCAATGGCAACTTGAATTTCACTACACCAATTGGTGTATGTGACAATAAATGAACCTTTGAACCTTTGTCTGTATAGAGTTTGTATGTTCTCCCTATTTTTCCGGGTGCTCCAGTTTCATCCCACAAGACGTACAGGTTTGCAGGCTTCCTTCCGTAAGTTGTAAAATTGTCCCTAGTATGTAGTTGCGTTAGTGTACAGGGTGATTGCTGGTTGGCGTGTCCTTGATCTAAAGTCTAAAGAATCGCACCAGATTGTAATATATCCTATGTGCAAGTGTGGCAGTTACTTGCTACTTGGAACATGTCTATTTAAATTGTACATACAGTTATTTTGAAAATATAATTGTGATGAGTGTCTGCCCAGTTTCCCTGCTTTGTTTTCCCCATAGCTACCTTTGCTGTGGTGAGAGTTTATAAAATAACCATATTCTGATATCATAGGTGAAAATTAACCCCACGAAATATAGACATCAAGGTCAAAAGTGAGTAATTGGTTAATTCAATAAATGGGAGACATGTAGGCTAACCAGGCCAAGGATAACAAAGGGAAAAATAGGCCTAAACTCACAATTTTGCAACAATCATCCACCATTTTACCTGGAAGCTGTGGATGGATCTTCTCAATCATGTAATCTTTAAGATGTCTTGGCATTTCCCCTCTGATGTCCACTAATACCCTTGTTTCATTGGATGAAATTTGGTAGATAAGAATAGGGCTAGGATCGGCAAGGATAAGTTCTGCATAGTTAGGTTTGAATTGTGGCACGTCCTATAACCATAAACACAAACAGTAAGCATTAATGCCATACTTTGTTCTACTTTAGGGTGCAAAACTATTCCATGAAACTATTTGATTTTTAAAATTATGGTATTGATAGATAGCAGTACACCAGGCAACCATTTCCGCTTAATGCATTGATTTAAGAGTGTAAATATTTGCTGACTATTTTTAAAATCCAAGATTCTAGGAAACTCTCAGAGAAAGCACAATGCTGTTTTGCAAAAAAATTAACATTAGGAGATCAGAAAACAATGTTCAAGGTCACAAATCTGAAGACACCGAAATTGTCCATTTTTCAGGGCTTTATGACTGGGTTCATCTTGATATCGTCTTGGTGAGAGGGTGGCAAAATATCTCTGATGCTTTCTCCAGCATTTCATCCAGGTTACAATGGTCATTTGGGAGCAGCTTGAGGCCTATTTTCTGTATTAAACCACTTTCAATCAGGGGAAAGTGCCCACCCCTCTCAATTTGCATCACCACCGATTTTCTTATCAAACAAATGGCACAATCGGAAATTCCACATGTATGGTTCTGATGCTGTAGATGAACAGTAGAGGATGCAGGGTGATGAGAGAGTTTATTTTTCTCTACTCCCCAATATCACTGATTTTAAAGCCCTAGATTCACATCCATTTCTACTCATATTCATAACTGCCATGTATACACGTATCCAAATAGCATTCCGGTACTTTAATTAGACGAGGTGTACAAACAATGCGAAGCACGTTTGAACAATCTTACCTTCATTATGAAACCAACAAAATGAGATGAGACACTGACTTTGGTCTTCACCAGGTTTTTCCTGAATTTAGAGAAGTGTCCATCAGCAACCACAGTTAATGGACAGGCCAGTTCCTGGAATTAGAAAGACTTTTGATTATGTTTTAAGTTTAATTTAATGTAACGATGTTACAAAACATACCTTCAGCGGCGCTGCAGATCTGTCACGGGCTGTATGCGCGACTTTGGTGCCTTTGGGGGGGGATTAAAATGCAGGTTTGTATCGCTTGTCAGAGAGAGATTTCCTCGGGCTGCTAGTTGATGATGGAAAATCGATCGGACTTCCGTTCCCAGTTTAAACATTTTTTAAAAATAAATAAATAAATAAATAAAAAGATTTTAAAAAGCCATCACTGGACAATTTAATAGTTGGATTAAAGTAAAAAGCGACTTCTAATGCCCTCAACGCCTACAACGTGACGGATTGCAAAAACAAGACAAAACAAAGGGTAAATCGTCTATTTTACATATAATCTTGCTTCTTGGGGTGGCTTTAATCAAATTTTACGTTGCGAAAATGTTATTTGGGCCCCATACGAATCGCCCATGTATTTCCTGCCGATGTGGGGTTCAAATTCAACATTCCAATCGAAACACCTACTCGCGAGATGATTTAAATATTTTTCTTTGGACAATCATGTCATAAGAGCATCTAAATCGTCTATATTGTGTGTAATTGTCTATCCGTAGTCAATATTTTTATACTAAATATCCACAGGGATATTGTGCAAAAAAATAAATAATTTTGATTATATTGAAAGTGGATGTTTCTCAATTAATTTATAGGAATTAAACATTAAATTCCTTCCACCTGGCATATAAGTTCAAGACAGTGAGAT
The DNA here is from genome assembly GCA_963514005.1 of Raja brachyura. The sequence goes on from OY740784.1 coordinate 87,612,806, forward strand.
TTAAAAATCATGTTATATTGTGAATTCTTGTGTGAATGGGACTAGTATGTTATTTGGATACTTAGGCTATTTAAAACAATTATAATTTTCTTAAGAAATTGAATCTGCAGGACATTCTTAATGGGAAAGTAGTGGGTAGAAAGGCATGTCATGCGTGGTTTGAAGAGCAAAAACTTGTAGTTTACAATGCCAAAATTGAAAAGTTGAGGAAAAACAAGGTGTACAGAGTTGCTTATTGGTTACAATCTGAGGAGTATGATGATGCTACTGATTATGGTATGCCAATGTACCAGCCATCAACTGATCTTCTTCATAAAGACGTGGTCTACTGCTAGAAATTGTAATTTATTTACCTATCTGCTATGGACTTACAGCATATAATACAATAATATTAAAGTTCTGATCTTGAGCATATCACTATGAATTTTCAAGGCAGTCTGGGTGTTTATTATTATTTCCGTCACAACGGTCAATTTTGTAATTAGCTACAATTAGGTAACTAACTAATTATATGCTTTAATTTCAGGTCATCCAAGTAAGATGTTTTATATTTGTTTCAGAATGCTTCAATCTATAATAACTGAAAATGTCATTCAGTTCTCTTAAGAAAGTTTATTCAGTTCTCTTAAGAAATTTCAAGAAAGTTATGAGCTTTTGACTGTCCTCGATCACAGCTTTTGTGTTAAGTCAATGGGAAAGCAATAAGGGAACAAGATACTAATTTCCGAGTATGAAAATGGCCGTAATTGTTTTAATACTGAAGATATGAAAGTGAATTAGGTGTCAAAATAAACTTATTTGTATGCTTTATCTGATGGGATAAATTGCAGACTTGATTCTTAAAATCTCAAAATTTTGTAACATTCCTATTTAATGTATGTTTAATTATGCTTTAATATGTGAATCACTCAATGTACTGAGGTGCCATATTTCAATTATGACAAAGTAGCCTGAATACGTTTTTATATTTGACGAATCTCCAGAAATAAGTGCCGGGACAACACGCTTTGTATCATTATCATATACCACTGATGCGATGTTGAGTTCAGGACATATCAGGGATCAACTCTGGAACCTATTGGCCTGACGAACCATCAAATTATTATGTTTTAAAGAAGGAACTGCAGATGCTGGAGAATCGAGGGTTACACAAAAAGCTGGAGAAACTCAGCAGGTGCAGCAGCATCTGAGGAGCGAAGGAGATAGGCGACGTTTCGGGTCGAGACCCTTCTTCAGACTATTATGAAGAAGTTCTATTATTTAGATGTTCAGAACATCAAATTATTATGTCTATTTATTCAGTGAAAGTTCATCAAAGCATTCAGCTCAGTATTAGGATTTTTGAAATGTTATGCTTTCATAAGAAAATCCAGACCTAGTCTGATCCCTACCAAATCTAACTTTATATTGAATTGCAAATAATATATAGCATATAGAATATTAATGAAGGGATGTTTTTGCTATCCTTTGAGATACTTAAAAATGATATTTTCAAAGGCCAGAGCACATACAGAAGATGATTCATTGGTACAATTTGTCCACATTACTACATTTTTAGGCAATAAAACAAGAACAAATATCACTTCAACACAGGAACTGTTAAGCTATAGAAATGGTAAAGGATTTTTATGTGTGCATTATTTTTGCCATCACATACTATTGCACATCCAGACTGCAGGGTTAACTATTCAGATGAAAAATGTACAAACCTTTATAGCTCCACTTTCTTTTTCTCTGTATTGGACTCCTGTAACTCTGCCATCTTCTTCCAATAAATGTGTCACTGTTCCTTCAATGAACTTTACACTGGAACACAACCATTGAGAAGTTAGACAATTTCAATTTTAGACAAATATAATATAAAAAATATTACATCAGCAACTACCCAGATTCCAACAGTGTCTTGTGTCAACAAACCTTTTGTAGTGTATTAATTCTTCATCAGGATTTTTCAGCTGCTGCCAAATATTGTATGACTGCAGAATTTGTAATGACACGTTCAAAGATCAGCAAATGTCTTGAAACTTGCACGTTTGTTTTCTCACATTTTTGTGACTACTTAATGATTGGCAGAATTATTATACCCAATACATGTGGGTGCACCCGAATTGGAAGGGGAACCAATATCCTTGCTGGCAGCCTCGCGGGTGCTGTGCGGGTGGGTTTAAGCTAGAGTTGCAGGGGTATCGGAGCCAGAGCAGCAGGTTTATAAGTGGAAGGACAGATGGGAAGATAAAGACAGTGAGCAAATTCCAAAGGAAGGAAAAACAGAAAGGTTAACGAACACGATGAGATTGGCGAGTTGAACGCATTTATTTTAATGCAAGGAATATTATAGGTAACGCAGATAAGCTCAGAGTCTTGGTCAGTGCATGGAACTATGATGTTGTGGCCATTACAGAGACTGGCAGCTCAACGTTCCATTGTTTTGATGTTTCAAACATAATAGAGAGGAGATAAAATAGATGGAGCAGTTGCAATGTTGTTCAGGGAGCCTATTCCAGCTGGATTCAGAGAGATCATAATAGAGGGATCATCCACCAAAGCAAAATGGATACAACTGGGTAATCTGAAAGGTATAATCACTCTGATGGATTATACAATAGGCCAAATGTGAGAGAAGCAAAGGATTGTCATTATGGGTAACTTCCCTAATATTGACTCGGACTTCCTTAGAACAAGCATCTTAGAATGGACAGATTTTATTAGGTGTATCCAACAGGGTTCCTGAAACAGTGTGGCAAGTCCAACTGGACGAGAGACCATATTGGACCTGGTATTGGGAAATGAGTTTGGCCAGGTGATTGGAGGGCATTATGGTAACAGTGTTCACAACATAAGTCTCAAGATAGTTATAAAGATAAGACTGGACCTCGGGGAAAATACCAAATTGAGTTAGGACAAATAGGATAGCGGTGCTTGAGAAACATTTACATAGTCATGTGATTACGCAGGCAATGGAGGAACAATGGAGTATGTGCAAGCAGGAAGCATTATTTTAAGTAGGCATCGTTCAGCAATGACACTGTGGGCTAAAGGCCCTGTTCTTGTGCTGCATTGTTCTATGTTCTATGGAAATTCTGAACCAATAATTAGTCTCTAAGAAATACTTACTTTGGCTCAGCCATTGCAGTATTTCTCAGGCCCATTATAAAATGTCCGTGGTGAAATGCTGTCCCACATTGCACCTGACCATCTTCATTCAGAGGATAAGGGATTTCCACCTGTGTCTTGCTCTCCATGTCATGGATGACGTAACCTTTGACGCTGCAACCATCATGACCTTCAACTGCACCTGGTCAAGGAGAAAGCAGGGCAGAGTATGGAGGAATATGTAAAGCCTTTAGGGAACAACTTGATGATTAAAAACCCTCAATTGTAAGGTGAGCTGGAAAAGAAAATCATCCTCCAGAGACAAGTGCATTAGATACATGATTCAGGCCATGAAATGATCTATGAAAATATTCATTTTCCCCAGAGGTTGTCTCTTCTGAGAACTGAATAATAAGGTTAAGATGATCACACTTCAAGAATTTTATAGATTTTTCAGTGAACCTTAAAAGCTAGAACACAGGGTTTCTCAACAATGAAATCTGCAGGAATAAACGGTATTATCAGGCATATATTTAGATATGGAAGAAGAGCTTTTTTTCTTTTCAAATCAGTTTCTTCCTAAATTCTGGATTGAGTTGATTTGAAAGTTATAGCAACATCTTGCGCCTGGGGCAAAGGAAGGTAAATGGGATGATTGTCTTTTCCTTTTTCACATTTGTATGTTTGAGCTACTCTTGCAATTGTAAGTCTTTGCATTGTGTGCAATAACAAAAAGTGCTCATTTACTTCAAAACAAATATAGCTACATTTGGCAGAACAGTAATGTGAAGGGCCAACATAGTTTTATTAAAATGGTCCCATTAGCAGGGTCTTAACAACTTGATCATTCTCAAAAAATATTATTACTTTATATACCTATGGAGTGCACATTATGGCTGTGGCGCCTAAGCTCCCCCATCCAGGTTGAGCACAAGGAATACGTTCTGGAGTCACCACCCATCAAAGAGGTGAAGCATGATGGTTGTGGAAGAAAATACTCCCAATTGTATTTACTATAATTATGCTCGCAATTGTAAATCATATAACCACAACCTGGGTAATCCAAAAAAAATATACCTAAATAGTTTATTCCTGACTGCAGTTATTTGTTCGGAATGGTCTAAAGTTATCAATTCCACAAGTGTTTTAATTTGGGGGGGGGGGGGGGGGGTGACAAATCTGGCATAATTATTGGTATTGTACATTAATAGTCCAGCCACACCTTTCTGCAACCGTCTCCTATTGCAATATAGAAACATATAAATTAGGTGCAGGAGTAGGCCATTCGGCCCTTCGAGCCTGCACCGCCATTCAATATGATCATGGCTGATCATCCAACTCAGTATCCCGTACCTGCCTTCTCTCCATACCCTCTGATCCCCTTAGCCACAAGGGCCACATCTAACTCCCTCTTAAAAATATAGCCAATGAACTGGCCTCAACTACGCTCTGTGGCAATTAAGTTAGGGACAAGGTTTAACTATTATGGAGTGGATTTCAATTGTTCAACTGAAAACCAAACTTTTGGTATAATTTGTGGTAATCTTATTAAACTAATAAGCAATAGAATTATCAATTATCTACACTATTTAATAGTGCATGAAGGAGAATTCATTCATTAAAATCAGGTAAAATGGTTTTCTAATGTATTCTCAAAGCATTGAGAATCAGAAGACAATGTTAGGTCAAGCCATTCCTTTGCAACATTTCAATGGCCTGCAAGCGATTTATTAATTATGAAGGATGCAGAATGAGGCTTGTCAATTTATTCCTAAACTTTCTCCACTCCCCTCCAAGGAAGTAAAGGAAGAACCTACATGCCATATTAAGCAGCGTATTAATAGAATGGTTATATTATCAAACCCATGTAGAAGCCAAGATGTTAATATCTAAGATCCAAGTACTTTGGTTCTGTCATATTAATTGTTACAAGGAATAGTTTATTCCTTTTTAGGGTCGAGAACAAAGGGATACGCAAAGGAACATCTAAAATGATAAAAGGAGCAGTTTGTGTTTATGTGCACTGGTTATTTGAGCTGGATGAAAACTAATCCACAGTGAATAATTCACGTCCCTTTCACAATACTATTGTAAGCGATGAAATGCTTTTGAACCATCAATCTTCTTTTTGTGTGGGAAACATGCAGTCAATCTTTGCATAGCAAACAGACAGATAACTTGTTAAAGAAGGAATTGCAGATGCTGGAGAATCGAGGGTTACACAAAAAGCTGGAGAAACTCAGCGGTTGCAGCAGCATCTAAGGAGCGAAGGAGATAGGCGACATTTCGGGTCGAGACCCTTCTTCAGACCACAGATAACGTTATTTTTTTAGAAACAAGTACACAGTGCTGGAGGTCAGCAGGTCAAGCAGCATCTCTGGAGAACATGGAAAGGTAATGCTTCGGGTAGGATCTTTCTTCGGACTCAATTTTGGAAATGCTGATTGACACTAACGGCAGACAGGAGACAAGGGATAATGCCCTTCGCTTAAACAGCAAAACGGTATCTTTGGCATCTAGTAGAGTGTGAAGTTGAAGTATCAGTCTAAAAGCTCACATCTCTAAGGTTGCAGCCTTCTCTCAGTGCTGGAATAGGTTTGGAAAAATCAAGGCTTCTGGCTTAGAGGGAAGAATACAACCGGAGCATGGCAGGGAAAACTAAAGGCAAGAGGAATCAATCCAAATTTAAATTGAAAGTGAGCAAGTCACCCCCAAGGATTTTCATTTTGAATTGAGTCAATGCCAGAATATGCAATTAGTAGAGATTTGCTTCTTGCCTGAAAGGAAACTGGAATTGTTTCTGTAACTAGAAACAATATCGGGGAAAGTAGGCTAGGACCATAGATTTCATGTGGTCTGTGAATGAGGTCTCATGCAGTACATACTGTACAATTATTTCTTATCCACCTCGCTCAGACTGATGGTTTCCCCCCCCCACGTTTATGGGGCCTGGGATGTTGGTTGTTGGTGCTCATACAGGCTGGATGGAACACAAACAATGAATTGCTTTTGCTGCCTTTTTTCATAAACTTTCATAGTAAAACCTCATAGTTAGACAGGAATAGATTAATGTTTTGCTTCAAACCTTTCAGTTATGTTAAACCCCTATTTCCTCCAATGCTGATGTACAGCACTTTGTATTTTATATTACTTTTGACATCTAAGTCTAGTTATGTAATTTTAAATAAATAAAGCACTCAAAGTTGCAGGTGAAATGTTCAAATGTCTTTTGTTATGGTTTAATTATTTCCATTTCTTGCAAATATTTAGAGCCCTTAAGAGCCAATCTTATAGTACCTCCAAGACCGAGTGCCTTCAATGCCTGATATCCGCCAGGCTGCAACAACTCCCCAACAATCCTGTCTGGCTCTTTCAGGTTTCTCTCAATCACTGTCACGTTCCTCCCATCCCTCGCAAGAACAGTGGCCATAGCGGAACCAAGGACCCCAGAGCCCACAATGATGACTTCTGGATCATATTGGGAAGATGTTCTGGTGCTTGACGAGTATTCTGAGAAGGTGACAGTTCTTTTCTTTTGCTATATTCAAGAGAGAAGGAAAGAAAATCTTCAGTTTTCTTATTTACTGACATAAATATATTTATGTTTACCTGCTACACATTCTATTGGCTGAAACTCAAAGCATAACTGGAAGCAACCTCGTTTCTCATTACCACACGTCCCCACGAGCTGTGTTGGTGATATAGCAAGAATCCAAAATAAAGCTCAGTGAAATATAAGGAGATAACACAACTTTTATTTGGTGATTTTAATGCAAGAAAGCATACTGTAAAATTATCTTCCCCAGTATGATCATCAAAGTCATGACAAAGGTTAGAGACAGTCCTTCTGTAAAATTATTATTGATTATATGTTGGCAAAACAGTCTCTTGCAATATCTCTCTTCGTCGTCCCATTTAACATCTATTCTCAATTAGTGGCATCAGATATGGTTGTAATTATGGAGTCACAGAGTCTTACAACACAAAAACAGGACCTTTACTCCAGCATGTTGTGCCTCACTTCCACATAATAAATGCAAATGTTAGCTGAAAGGGCTGTGTCAATGTCAATCTGATGAAGGATTAGAAACGGCGGAGGAAGGAACTGCTGGTCTGTACCAAAGATGGACACAAAGTGCTGGAGTAACTCGGTGGGCTGAGTAGGCAGCATCTCTGGAGAAAAAAGATTTTAACGGGTGGCGTTTGTGGTGGAGGACAGACCCATTGCCACTGGTGCTGTCGAGAAATTGATGATGGGTTTGCAATGATGATGGGTGGCCCGTGTGGCTAAGGGGATCAGGGGGTATGGAGAGAAGGCAGGTACGGGATACTGAGTTGGAATGATCAGCCATGATCATATTGAATGGCGGTGCAGGCTCGAAGGGCCGAATGGCCTACTCCTGCACCTAATTTCTATGTTTCTATGTTTCTATGTTTGGCCCCCAATGTCCAGGCTGGCAATCACATAATCATTTACCAGCACTTTACCATAATAATCTTAATAAATTCAAATGTTTGACCAGAGTCTCTGCTTCTTCACCTTCACCAGACAGATCATTCCAAACTTCAATTACCCTCTCCTGCGAGATGTTTCCTCATGGGTTACACAAAAAGCTGGAGAAACTCAGCGGGTGCAGCAGCATCTAAGGAGCGAAGGAGATAGGCGACGTTTCGGGTCGAGACCCTTCTTCAGACTGAAGAAGGGTCTCGACCCGAAACCTCGCCTATCTGAGTCTGAAGAAGGGTCTCGACCCGAAACGTCGCCTATCTCCTTCGCTCCTTAGATGCTGCTGCACCCGCTGAGTTTCTCCAGCTTTTTGTGTAACCCTCGATTCTCCAGCATCTGCAGTTCCTTCTTTAACAAGATGTTTCCTCATATTGCCTGCAGACCTCTTACTCCCTACCCTAAACCTATGCCTTCTCTTATCGACATCTCTGACAATCAACTATATTTTTGGAAATCCCAATAAGTCGGCAACTGATTCGGTTTCCTGCACTCCCTTTACATCTCACAGGGACATAGTTTCCCATGATTCCTTTAAAACTCAGATGGTTCACTGGAAAAACTATTATCCAACTGTACAAATCTAAGGAATTGATTTTATAAAAGCATTTTGATGCGTTAATTTGAGTAATAGCCAGTTCTCCAGTAAGTCTGCCAAAGTCCCAATGGTGATGGACTATTGCATCCCAAAATTAATGGAATTCATTCAGCAACTAGGAGTATAGATCAGCTGTAGTGTAGAGCTGAAGTCAAAAGAGCAGGAAGGACCAAACAGAAAATACAATCTCCATTAAATTAACTTTCAGTTAAAGTGACAGCAATGCCGAGGTATCTTTATTTTCCAATCATGATCTGGAGACTTAAGTGCATGAGTGAGTATGAATAAACAGAGGGCAAGATTTGGTTACACTGCATTTTCTCCCCATCATCATGTAGCCTGCGTGTAATAACTTTTTGTGCTCCGACTTTGAAGAATGGCGGTCACTGTGGCGCAGCGCTAGAGTTGCTGCCTTACAGCGAATGCAGCGCCGGAGACCCTGGTTCGATCCCGACTATGGGTGCTTTCTGTACGGAGTTTGTGTGCTCTCCCAGTGACCTGCGTAGGTTTTCTCCGAGCTCTTCAATTTCTTCCCACACTGCAAAGACGTACATTTCCCTCCCACACTCTAAAGACGTACTGGTCGGTGCGGACCCGGTGGGCCGAAGGGCCTGTTTCCGTGTTAAATTCAACTAAACGGCAATAAATTTGCCGTCAGGTAGTACTGGAAACAAGACAATAGGGACGTAAGAGAAAGTGATAAAATGATAGGGCTTCAAGACTGTTTTATGGTCATATTTCCTAAAAGGGAACAACTAAATTCTTACTTACAGTAACACAACAGACATACAAACATATACTCTGTAAACACCACGATAAACAACAAAAATAATTGCGTATTACTTTCATATAAATAATATATATAGAGTATAACAAAACATATATTAATACTGATAATAGTGCTTAGAAAAAAAACAATGCCCCCAAGTCCATGTAGTTGATAGCTGATTTGGAGGTTGTAGTGTTAAATTGCCTGATGGTTGGAGAGAAGCTGCTGCTCCTGAAAATTTTAGTTTTCAGGCTCCCATACCTTCTTCCCAGTGGCAGAAGAGAAATGAGAGTGTGGCCAGAGCGAAGTGGGTCTCTGATGAAGCTGGCTGCTATTTTTGAAGCTGTGACTCCTGTAGATCCTTTCGAAAATGTGGAGGTCAGTACCCATGATGGACTGGGCAGTGTTCGCAAGGGGTACTGCAAGGCTCAGTGCTGGGACCCCAGCTATTTATAGTATATACTAATGAGCTGGATGAGGGAATTGAATGCAACATCTCCAAGTTTGCGGTTGACACAAAGCTGGGGGGCAGTGTTAGCTGTGAGGAGGTTGCTAGGAGGATGCAAGCTGACTTGGATAGGTTGGGTGAGTGGGCAAATACATGGCAGATGCAGTATAATGTGGATAAATGTGAGGTTATCCACTTTGGTGGCAAAAACAGGAAAGTAGACTATTATCTGAATGGTGGCCGATTAGGAAAAGGGGAGATGCAACGAGACCTGGGTGTCATGGTACACCAGTCATTGAAAGTAGGCATGCAGGTGCAGCAGGCAGTGAAGAAAGCGAATGGTATGTTAGCATTCATAGCAAAAGGATTTGAGTATAGGAGCAGGGAGTTTCTCCTGCAGTTGAACAGGGTCTTGGTGAGACCACACCTGGAGTATTGCGTACAGTTTTGGTCCCCTAATCTGAGGAAAGACATTCTTGCCATAGAGGGAGTACAGAGAAGGTTCACCAGACTGATTCCTGGGATGTAGGGACTTTCATATGAAGAAAGACTGGATAGACTCGGCTTGTACTCGCTAGAATTTAGAAGCATGAGGGGGGATCTTATAGAAACTCACAAAATTCTTGAGAGGTTGGACAGGCTAGATGCAGGAAGATTGTTCCCGATGTTGGGGAAGTCCAGAACAAAGGGTCACAGTTTAAGGATAAAGGGGAAGTCTTTTAGGACCGTGATGAGAAAAACATTTTTCACACAGAGGGTGGTGAATCTGTGGAATTCTCTGCCACAGAAGGTAGTTGAGGCCAGTTAATTGGCTATAATTGAGTTAGATGTGGCCCTTGTGGCTAAAGGGATCACGGGGTATGGAGAGAAGACAGGTACAGGATACTGAGTTTGATGATCAGCCATGATCATATTGAATGGCGGTACAGGCTCGATGGCCTACTCCTGCACCTATTTTCTATGTTCACAACTTTTTGCAATCTTCTTCGTATCTTGGCGTTTTTGAGTTGCCAATCCAGGCCGTCATACAATATGCTCTCAACCGTCCATCTGTAAATGTTCAAGGAAGTATTTGTTGACATACTGAATCTCCTCAATCTTGTAAGGAAGTGGAGGCATTGATGGACTTTATTTATGATTGCATCAATGTGCTGGGTCCAGGACAAATCTTCAAAGATATGGACACCCAAAAATTTGAAGTTTTTGACTCTCTCCTGTTGATGAAGATCTTCGACCTTTCTCTTCTAAAGTCAACAATCAGATCCTTGGTTTTACTGACATTCAGAGCAAGGTTGTTGTTCTGGCACCATTTGGTCAATGGATCAATCTCCCTCCTATACCCTCAATTCGTCCATCGACAGTGGTGTCACCACCGAATTTGAAGACAGAGTTGGAACTGTTCGGCTACCCAGTCATGAGTATACAGTATACAGAGCAGCTTCAAGTTGTTAAGTTAAGCTCTTTGTTTCTCACTTACACAAGCTGTACCACAAGTCTCAACAGGCTTAATTAGCTTGACTGATGGGTCATGAACTAGGGTAGGTCATTTAAGATGGATCAAAAATTTCTTCACTGAATCTTTGGAAATCTCTACTCTGGAGTGGTGGAGGTGTGGTGGAAGGGGGTTATGATCAGTGAATAAATTAGAGTGATAAATGAGAGTGATTTATGTAGGTATGTTACAAAACTTACCTTGAGCAGCGCTGCAGTTCTGCCGCTCCCCGTGTGCGCGACTTTGGCGCCTTTCAGAGGGGGGCGGGCTTAAAGTGCCGTTTTTCCACAGGCAGGGAAAATCGATCAATGTCGGGTGATTTCGTTGCGGAAGAAAAATTGCTCCGACATTTCATGAATTAAGGTATTTTTAAATTACGCTAAATTATTTATTAACTAGAGTAATTTAAAAATCACCTTCAAAAGCCGTGAGAGCCGACAACCGGAAGGATTTTGCGTAGGAGAGAAAAAAAGGTAAATAGTTTATTTTTATATAAAAAGTTGGTTTTTCAGGAGGCTTTAATAACATTTTCATGTTGCAAAATGGGGACCAAAAAAATGTATGAACAAACAGTATTTTTCCTCCCGACTTCACCATTAACCGCAACGTTCCAATCCACCGCATTCTACTAAAACCCACTCGCTAGTTGATTTAAATGGCCATTAATTTACAGGCATTAAACACTAAATTCCTTCCATTTGGCCCTGAAATTCATGAAAATGAGATTTAAAAATTATGTTATATTGTGGATTATTGTGTGAATGTTATTTGGACACTTAGGCAATTTAAAAAAAGTTTATCTTTTCTTAAGAAATGGATAGAGGTTTAGATCTACTCATTGAATTTTGTAATTAGCTACAATTAGATAACTAACTAATTATATGCTTTAATTTCAGGTCATCCAAGTAAGGTTGTTTCATATTTGTTTCAGAATGCTTCAATCTATAATAACTGAAAATTTCATTGAGTTCTCTTAATTTTTAAGAAAGTTATGGGCTTTTAACTGTTCCAGATCACAGCTTTTGAGTTAAGTCAATTGAAAGGCAATGGGGAACAAGATGCTAATTTCCGAGTATGAAAATGGCCATAACTTTCTTAATACTGAAGATATGAAAGTGGTGTCAAATTAAACTTCTTTTTTTTGCTTTATCTGATGGGATAAATTGCAGACTTGATTTTTAAAATCTCAGAATTTTGTAACATTGCTAATTTATGTAGGATTAGTGTAAACAGGGAGTTGATGGTCTGCATGGAGCCGGTGTGCTGTATATCTTTGACCATGAAATTGATCCTCCGTTTTGTTTTTTTTGTTGTGCGTCATCTCCGTAACTCTTCTGCAAAATCCTGCCACATCTATTTAACAAGTGTACATGATGTCTCAGTTTATTGACATGCCAAAATGACATCACCTCCAACTTTCATGGCAGCACACAATAGTAGCTATTAGAGTAGCTACTTAATTGTGTCAGAGACTCGGGTTTAATCCTGACACTGCTATCTATGCAGAATTAGAATCGGGTTATACAGCATGGAATAGATCCCTCGCTGACCACATCTATGCTAGCCAACATACATAGAAACATACCCATCAATGTTAGTGCCACACCTGCTTCAATTCCATATTCCTCTATGCCCTGCTCATTCAAGTGCCTGTCAAGATGTCTCTTAAATTATCTACTTAGAAAAGGAGCCGTGACAAAGATCTTGCAGCCACTCTAGCCATAGGCGAGGTCCGAGAGACTGGAGAGTAGCCAATGTTTTTCCATTCTTTACGAAAGTGGAGATAATTCAGGGGTCATTAGTGGTGTGTCTCATGTCAGCTCCTTGAAAATGGCAACATGGGTAGATAGAGTGGTCAAGGCGGCATATGGTATGCACTCCTTCATTGGTGAGGCATTGAGTACAAGAGTCAGGATGAGATGTTGCAGCCTCTAATACTTTAGTTCGGCTGCATTCATAGTAGTGCATGCATTTAATTATGGTCCCATTACAGAAAGGATGTGGAGGCTTTGAAAAGGGTGTAGAAGAGGTTTACCAGAAAGCTGACTGGAATAGGTAGCATTAGCTTAAAATGAAAAGTTGGACAAACTTGGATTGTTTTCTTGGGAACATCAGAGGCTGAGGGAAGGCCAGATAGAAGTGTACAAAGTTACGAGAGGCATAAATCGGGGCGATATGGTGGAGGCAGATATGATAGTGGTGTTTAAGTGGGTTTTACATGGATATGCAAGAAATTGAGGAATATGGATTATTCACGCAGATGAGATAAGCTTTTCTTGGGTTCAGCACAGACATTGTGGGCCAAAGATCTATTCCTGTGCTATACTTTTCTATGTTCTAAATGTTGTTGGTGTTCCTGCCTCCACTGACAGCTCATTCCAGATACCAACTACCCCGTAAAAATATTTCCTCTCACACCCCCTTTAAACAGCCTTCTCATCTTAAATGTATGCTTTTAGACACCCTACGATGGGAAATAAACACTGGCTATCCAATATCTGTGCCTCTCAATTTTATGTACCTCCATCATGTCACTCTTAGCTTCCTTAGCTCCAGGGAAAACAGACCTAGCTTTTCCAATCTTTCCTGTTAACAGGACCCTCGTAGCCCCAATTCAGGCCACTTCCTTGTGAATATCTTCCGCAGTCTTTCTAACTTAAATGGCACTCTTCTTATAGTGTAAGTGTGCACAATACTCAAAGTACAACTCAGCCAACATTTTGTATAACTATAACATTGTGTTCCTATTCTTATCCTACTTGTTTCTTTTTGTGACCGTGTGAATTTCCTCCTTGTGCCCCATCTTGACCAACATAACCAAAAGACGAGCAGTTTGGCAAGTTAATTTGCTATTGCAAATTGTCCCTTGTGGGTAGGTGAGTGGTGGAATCTGGCGAAAGCCGATGAGAATGTAGGGAGAATGAAGAAAAAGGAGGATTGTAGGTTGTCCAAATGGATGGCTGATGATTGGTGTGAACTTGTTGGACCATACATTGCTAGGACTGAGCACAGCTTAAAGTACTACACCAGAGCACCATCTTGAATTTGTGGTCAAGTCTAGAGTGAGACTGGGACCCATAAAACTCAGAATAGATTGCTACAAAGCCACAGTGGAACTCAGATGTGCCTGTTCCAAATTGAGTATCTCACTATTGTGTTGAAATCATCTGATATTTTAAGGGCACTCACTTGCCCTTCCCTTTAGACTGAACTGTCCATGCAATGGTGAACTCACAATTATTAAACTTTTATAGTTAATAATTAATAATGAATAAGAAATCATTAAATTTAAAGTTGGATCGTTGTTGCTCCTTCTTTACTTTCTTTTAAATAAAGAAAACTACTCACTTGAAGAAAAGTCTCACTTAACATCGATATCTTTAGACATAAAACATTTATTAATATTTAGATAACCAATCTAAGAATATTCGTATATTCCCACGGTGGTTTTTAACGATGTTATATATCAAAAGTTATTTTTAAATCTTTGAATAGCCCATCATTCTTCACACGGCTAACTTTTGTTATTATAACAAAGAGGGGTAAACAAATTAATTTCCCAACAACTAATAATGCATCCACCGAATGCTCCCTATGCTTATTAATTATTTCCGAAAATAGCTGTCTAGTGTTTCACAGCAACTTGCTTCATAGCGATTTTGTTTAAAATTGAAACGTGACTTGTTGTTTTAGAAATCTAGCTGGGAATCTACGATAACGAGAGTAGCAAACATTAAATAATAAGGATGGTGAATATATTGCAAGTTGTCAATACCTCACCCTTATTTAAATGGGCACGGGGTTCTCCATCTCCTTACCTGCTTTGCTTGGTCCTGCTCAGCGCTGTTGGAGTCTCTCGTTCCGCTGAAGAGCGAGTTTGCCAGGGGCAGGGATGAGAGGAGCTGGCAGATATAGCCCAGGTTGGAAGGCTGTTTTCGGCCCTTCCCTTGCCCACATCGGTAACGATAGGACAACAGTAACCCCAAGGAGAAAAATACCAGGAACGCGCCCAGCATCTCCTTGTTAGCGTAACTCACATTCACCAAGTCATCGCATTTCTTGTAGACATAAGTAAAAGTAGCAATTCCTAGGAAAGTCCACATTTTGCGTTTTTGTTTAGATGACACGTCCCCTAACTTTAATTGCACTTCAACAAATGTCCCAAACAACTATCATGAACTATCTATTTCACAATTTATAGTCACATCCTTCCATTCATATCTTCGACAATGAAAGTTCCCCGTGATTTCGGGCGCCTGATAAAATAATAAATCTTCAGTCACTTCATCTTTGATTGATCAGTCACTGTGTCAGGGAAAGAAAAATAAAATATAAAATTAGACATTGATGTCATTTGAAATCCAACCTGTTCTTTTTCGGCTAAGAATTATATTAGCGTTTACAATGTAATGATTTAATACCAAGTCTCTCCCCCATCCCCCGCTTTCTCCCCTCCCCTCATCCATCCCTTTACGATGCTTTTTGTTCAGGCTTCAATGTTACCAGAAGGCAGAGGACATTCGGCCCTTCGCACCCGTGCCAAAACTGTTCAGGGAGTCCTTTAAAGCAGAAATAATCAGCCTACATACACTTTGAATCTGTGATTTCTCCCGGTGTGGGTCTTGCCGCTGGTTGAGGAGGTGGAGGCAGCGACCACTGGACCCGCTGTGGCGGTGCGGCGGCGATGATGATGATGATGATGGTGATAATGCTGCTGCTGCAGTCTCGCTCGCTCTCTCTCTCTCTCTCGCTCGCTCGCTCGCGCTCTAGACCCGCCGCCGCTGCAGTCCCGCCCGCCGCCGCCGCAATTGAATGAGATGCAAATACGGCCGTTGAGTGACAGCCGCGGGAGCCGGCTCCGCCCCGCCCCTCGCAGCACTGCAGGCCAATGGCGGCGCGGCGTGACGGTGAGCAGAGCTCACGCTATCTGGACGTTGGCCAATCGCAGCGCACGGATCGGATAACGGCTTAAGCCGTCTCCTAGCATGATGTGATGTCACAAAGGGGCAGCGGCGGTGCCGTCATCATCAGCACCAACACCAGCACCAACCAAGGATCATAGAGCTCTATAATATTTGGCACCAACTGCAACACCAGCAGCACCAAAGGAGCATAGAGCTCTATAATATTTGACACCAACACCAACAGCAACACCAGCACCAACCAAAGATCACAGAGCTCTATAATATTTGACACCAACAGCAACACCAGCACCAATACCAACCAAGGATCATAGAGCTCTATAATATTTGGCACCAATAGCAACACCAGCAGCACCAACAGCACCAGTACCAACCAAGGATCATAGAGCTCTATAATATTTGGCAACAACAGCAACACCAGCACCAATAGCAACATCAGCAGCACCAACACCAGCACCAACCAAAGATCATAGAGCTCTATAATCTTTGAGCAACACCAGCAGCAGCAAAACCAACACCTCTTCATTCATTCGCCCCTACATTCTGAGAACAGAGAAGATTTGGTGGGACATAGAGGTCTCTCTTGAACTTCTGCAGGTGTTTCATACAGAGAAATGCCAATCGTTATATTTTGGTAAGTCTAACATGAGCAGGACATTCACAATGAATGGTTGGGCTCTGGAATGAATAAATATATCTGTTGTAGAGCAGAGAGGTCTAGGAGTGCAGGTACATGGTTCCTTGAAGATCGAGTTGCAAGTAGATCAGATGGTCAAAAAGGCATTTGACACGGCCATCAGTCAGAGTATATAGTATAGAAGTTGGGACTTCATGTTGCAGTTGTATAAGATATTGGTGAGGCTGCATTTAGAGTATTGTGTTCAGTTCTGGGCACCATGTTGTATGAAAGATGTCAAGCTGGAAAGGGTACAAAGATGATTTGCAAGGATGTTGCCTTGCACTTTTTTAAAATCTGCACTTTCTTTGTAGCTGTAACACTATATTCTGCACACTCCTTTTTCTATTCCCCCACCTAAAGTACACAGGTATTGTATGAATTGCCAGAATTGCACACAAATCACTTTTCACTGTATTTCAGCACATATAACAATAATAATCCAATACCTTCTCCAATTTCAGGTAGTCCTTACTTTTGCTCCCCTTCCCCTCCCCTTCCCAGCTCTCCCACAGCCCACTGTCTCCGCCTCATCCTTTCTTCTTCCCGCCCCCACATCAGTCTGAAGAAGGGTCTCGCCCCGAAACGACTTCTGCTCCAAACTGGAGGATGAGACAGATGTTCGGCAGCTGTGGCAGGGCCTGAATGCAATCACCTCCTACAAGGCGAAACCAGGAGGCAGCTCAAATGTCGGCGAAATATTACTCCCTGACGAGCTCAATGCGTTTTACACACGCTTTGATAGGGAGTATACTGATGTGCCTTCCCGAGCCCCCATTCGCTGTGATGGTATTTCAATCTCAGTCACAGAGGCCGACGTCAGGAAATCCTTCAGAGGGGTGAACCCTTGAAAAGCGCCTGGACCTGATGGTATACCTGGTCGTGTTCTAAAAACCTGTGCGGACCAACTGGCTGGAGTTTTTACGGACATTTTCAACCTCTCACTTCTGAGGTCTGAGGTCCCCACCTGCTTTAAAAGGGCATCAATTGTACCAGTGCCCAAGAAGAGTAAGGTGACGTGCCTCAATGACTATCGACCAGTGGCACTAATGCCTGTGGTGATGAAGTGCTTTGAGTGGTTGATCATGGAGCAAATCAACTCCTACCTCGACAAAAACCTGGACCCACTGCAGTTCGCTTACCACCACGACAGATCAATGGTGGACGCGATGTCGCTGGCCCCCCACTCCGCTCTGGACCACTTGGACAACAAAAACTCATATGTCAGGCTGTTATTTATTGATTACAGCTTGGCATTTAACACAATCATCCCCTCCAAGCTGGTTACCAAACTCGCAGAACTGGGTCTCTGCGCATCCCTCAGCAATTGGATCTTCGACTTCCTCATTCACGGACCAGTCTGTTCGTATTGGTGGAAATGTGTCAGCCTCGATAACAATCAGCACGGGAGCACCTCAAGGCTGCGTGCTCAGCCCCCTACTGTACTCACTCCATACTCATGACTGCGTAGCCGATCACAGTGCGAACTCCATCATCAAGTTCGCTGATGACACCACTGTTGTGGGACATATCACTGATGGGGATGAGTCAGAGCATAAAAGAAAGATCGAGCAACTGTCCATATGGTGCCAGCACAATAACCTGGCCCTCAACACCAGCAAAACCAAAGAACTTATTGTGGACTTTGGAAGGAGTAGGATGGGGACCCACAGTCCCGTTTATATCAACGGGTCGATGGTTGAAAGGGTCAAGAGCTTCAAATTCCTGGGCGTGCACATCTCTGAAGATTTTTCCTGGTCCGAGAACACTAATGCAATCATCAAGAAAACACATGAGCGCCTCTACTTCCTGAGAAGATTACGGAGAGTTGGTCTGTCAAGGAGGACTCTCTCTAACTTCCACAGGTGAACAGTAGAGAGCATGCTGACCGGTTGCATCGTGGCTTGGTTCGGCAACTTGAGAGCCCTGGAGAGGAAAAGACTACAAAAAGTAGTAACCACTGCCCAGTCCATCATCGGCTCTGACCTTCCTTCCATCGAGGGGATTTATCGCAGTCCCTGCCTCAAAAAGGCTGGCAGTATCATCAAAGACCCACACCATCCTGGCCAAACACTCATCTCCCTGCAACCTTCAGGTAGAAGGTACAGGAGCCTGAAGACTGCAACAACCAGGTTCAGAAATTGCTACTTCCCCACAGCCATCAGGCTATTAAACCTGGCACGGCCAAAACTCTGATTATTAATAACGCATTAGCTGTTATTTGCACGATCAGTTTATTTATTCATGTGTGTATATATTTATATTATGATATATGGACACACTGATCTGTTTTGTAGTAAATGCCTACTATGTCCTGTGTGCTGAAGCAAAACAAGAATTTCATTGTCCTATCAGGGACACATGACAATAAACTCACTTTAACTTGACTTGAACGTCACCATTTCCTTCACTCCATTGATGCTGCCTCACCCACTGAGTTTCTCCAGCATTTTTGTCTAATCCAATACCGATGTCTCTAGTTCTAATTTGCAAGAGGAAACAGACTCTCACTATCATTACCTTTTTCCTCCCTTTTTCATTTCAGAACTTAAATATTTCAATGAGATCACATCATTCTAATCTCCAATTAATATAAACTAATCTTACTGAAATACTCATAAAACATACTCTCATCTGTGGTGCGTCACTTCTTAGTCAATGTATCCTTCCTTAGGTACGAAGAACAAAAAGTGGTACAATTTCCTGGTACTAGACTTTCCGATTGTTGTCAGCATATTTTGTGCCTTCTGTATTTGTTTGTTTATTATTGTCATGTGTACCGATATACAGTGAAAAGCTTTTTGTATGCTGTCCGGTTAAAAAAAACTATAGGTGAATACAATCAAGCCCTCCACAGTGCAAAGATGAAGGATAAAGTGTGCAACATTTAGTACAAAGATATCACATTGATATCCAATAAAGTCTGATTAAAGAAAGTTCAATGCTCTCCAATGAGATGGGAGGTCAGGACCGCACTCTGGCTGATGAGTGGACAGTTCAGTTGCCTTGAAAGAAACTAGCTGAATCTACAGGTATGTATTTTCAAACGTCTATATCTCCTGCCTGATGGGAGGGAAGAAGAAGAAGTGACTGAACAAGCAGAGTATGGGTCATTTTGTGATAATGTATGTTCCGCCACACAATTTGGATATAACGGAATTGATGAATTGGTGAACACTATTTGTATTAAACAGGCCTAATTAGTTATAATGTGAATAGGATCAGGAAGTAGAGAACTTATTAAAAGTTAGTTTGGAAATTGGCAAGCAGAAAATAAAATTTCCATGTAGCCTCCCTGCATTAATTTGAAACAATTTTCTTTTAAGAGCACAGCTGCTAATTTCACTACTGAAATTAAAAAGCAATCATTTATATTGATACATTTGCAATATTACTATATTGAACAGTAGCATAACATCCAGCCTTTAATATTTTAATTTGCAGTAACAAATATAAAGTTATAGTTAGAACATAGAACATAGAAAATAGGTGCAGGAGTAGGCCATTCGGCCATTCAATATGATCATGGCTGATCATTCAACTCAGTATCCTGTACCTGCCTTCTCTCCATACCCCCTGATCCCTTTAGCCACGAGGGCCACATCTAACTCCCTCATAAATATAGCCAATGAACTGGCCTCAACTGCCTTCCGTGGCAGAGAATTCCAGAGACTCACCACTCTCTGTGTGAAAAATGTTTTCCTCATCTCTGTCCTAAAGGAATTCCCCCTTATCCTTAAACTGTGACCCCTTGTTCTGGACCTCCCCAGCATCGGGAACAATCTTCCTGCATCTTAAGTTATTAAGATATTTATTTTTGAAAACCCGGGGGGGGAGGGGGGGGAAATAACTGTTATTATGAGTCTGAAACGCTCTAGCCCCGAACTCCTTTCCCCCCCTTTTTTTTATAATGTGATTTTCTGCAACATGAGATTTCTTAGGAACATGAGATTTCTGCAACATGAGAATTATTAGGTTACGGCATAACTACCTGTAAGACCTGAGACACGAGAGACTGTGATGTCGGAATCTGGAGCAAAGAAATTCAACTCTGCAGGACGAACGGATATGCTGACATTTTGGGTTGAGATCTTGTGTTAGGATTTTATTTTACTATATTTCCTTGTTACTTTATGTGTTTTAAAATGGTAGGATGAATCATTCTGTTTGCATGGAGGGGAGAGAGAAAGTTACTATATGTTGAAGGCAATTGAAGGGTTTAAAAGCAGGGAAGTGGTCTTTAAAGCTGAAAAGGAGGACTGTTTACCATTTGAAATCGGTTCGATTATATTTGCACCGACAAAATTGCACAAAAAAACCTATAGGGAAAACCCTATAATATACAGTGGAACACGAATCTGGAAACAATTAAAAAGGGCCTTAAAATTTGATAATATACCACTCTGTCTCTCTATTGTAAACAATCCCTTATTTAAACCTTCCATGCTGGATAAAGAATTTTACACAATGGAAAAACCATGGAATCAAAAAGATGGAACACCTTTATAAGAAAGGCACTTTTCTTTTATTTCAGGAATTACAACAGATTTACGGATTACATTCAAATAATTTTTTCCGATATCGACAACTCAGAGATTATGTTAAATCAAACACACAAGATTATAGGAATAAGGAACCAGAAATATTTGATGAATGTTTGAATATGCATCCTAATACAGAAAAACAAACAACTTATATATATAATATCCTTTTAGATAGCGAGATACCAACAACGGAAGCATATAGACATACATGGGAAAATGAAATAAACCAACCCATAACGAAAGATATAGGGGACAAAAGTTTACAATATATACTTCAATGCTTGTTAAATACCAGACATGCTTTAATACAATTTAAAGTACTACACAGATTACATTACTCAAAAGTTAAATTGAATAGAATCTACCCACAAATCTCTATCTGTGATAAATGTCAGCATCCAGAGGCTAATTTAACACATACTTTTGCAAATTGTATAAAAAACAAGAATTTCTGGACTGAGATTTTTAGAATAACTTCTGAAGTTATTAATATTAAATTGGATCTGGACTCAAAATTAATAATACTTGGAATATCAGAACAAAGTCTAATACAACAAGTCAAAGAAATTTCCTAGATTATAGTATAATAATTGGGAAGAAATTAATATTAAAATTTTGGAAAGGCCCTATATCCCCCACAATTAAAATGTGGATTACGGAAATGTCGGAGACCTTACACTTGGAAAGAATCAGATTTGCCCTAATGGACAAACAAGAAGCCTTCGTTAGAATATGGTCTTCTTTCATTGGGGGTTCAGTATTGATGTGGATAGAGAACTGGCTGGCAAACAGGAAGCAAAGAGTAGGAGTAAACGGGTCGTTTTCACAATGGCAGGCAGTGACTAGTGGGGTACCGCAAGGCACAGTGCTGGGACCCCAGCTATTTACAATATACCTTAATGATCTGGATGAGGGAATCGAAGGCAATATCTCCAAGTTTGCGATATTAAGACACTAAGCTGGGGGGCAGTGTTAGCTGTGAGGAGGATGCTAGGAGACTGCAAGGTGACTTGGATAGGCTGGGTGAGTGGGCAAATGTTTGGCAGATGCAGGATAATGTGGATAAATGTGAGGTTATCCACTTTGGTGGCAAAAATAGGAAAGCAGACTATTATCTAAATGGTGGCCGATTAGGAAAAGGGGAGATGCAGCGTGACCTGGGTGTCATGGTACACCAGTCATTGAAAGTAGGCATGCAGGTGCAGCAGTCAGTGAAGAAAGCGAATGGTATGTTAGCTTTCATAGCAAAAGTATTTGAGTATAGGAGCAGGGAGGTTCTACTTCATTTGCATAGGGTCTTGGTGAGACCACACCTGGAGTATTGCGTACAGTTCTGGTCTCCAAATCTGAGGAAGGACATTATTGCCATAGAGGGAGTGCAGAGAAGGTTCACCAGACTGATTCCTGGGATGTCGGGACTGTCTTATGAACAAATACTGCATAGACTCGGTTTATACTCTCTAGAATTTAGGAGATTGAGAGGGGATCTTATAGAAACTTACAAAATTCTTAAGGGGTTGGACAGGCTAGATGCAGGAAGATTGTTCCCAATGTTGGGGAGGTACAGGACAAGGGGTCACAGCTTAAGGATAAGGGGGAAATCCTTTAGGACCGAGATGAGAAGGACTTTTTTTCACACAGAGAGTGGTGGGTCTCTGGAACTCTCTGCCACAGAGGGTAGTTGAGGCCAGTTCATTGGCTATATTTAAGAGGGTGTTAGATGTGGCCCTTGTGGCTAAGGGGATCAGAGGGTATGGAGAGAAGGCAGGTACGGGATACTGAGTTGGATGATCAGCCATGATCATATTGAATGGCGGTACAGGCTCGAAGGGCTGAATGGCCTACTCCTGCACCTAATTTCTATGTTTCTATGATTACTTAAAAGGGTAGATCGGTTCGGCAAGGAACCCTAACTGAAACTCAGGATTAGATGACAAGTTATATTTTATATTTCTTGATTTTATCTCCAATGACGTATTAATGTTAAATTATTCCATTCTTTATGATTTTTTTTTTTGATTTATATTTTATTTTTCTCTCTGTTTCTTTCTCTTTACAAAAAAAATATTAGAGACAAAATGATTCATTTGATAATATTAATAATGTACGATTGCTGCACACAAAATATTACTATCATAATATGTGTTTGCTAATGTACTGCTTACCTACTCTAATAAAATATATATATTAAAGCTGAATTATTGTTTAATCAGAAGCTACACAGGACTGGCAACTCTCACGCACTGAGCGTGAGACTAACGCATTTGAGGAAATTGTCACGCTCTCACGCTGATGACAGAAGTTCTCACGCTCAAAAAAATATTTTAAAAAGTTATATGAATAAATAAATAAAGTCACGCTTCTCCACACTCACGAATGAGAATAGTTTTTTGTCGGTGGGTTATCCGTAAAGAACGAGCAATTTAATTGCCCTTCGCACACTATCTAAAATGGCAATGTAGACAAAAATGCTGGAGAAACTCAATGGGTGAGGCAGGATCTATGTCTGAGTTTGACCCTTCGTCTTGCTCAAGCATTTCTCCAGAATTTTTGTCCACCGCTCTATAGATGCTGCCTCACCCGCATTCACATTCCCGTGCAGATGGTGTGATAGGTGAGACACGGCGGTGGTCCCAGCACTGATCCTCCCCACCCCCACCCTGAGGCACCACTCACACTTCCCACCCTCACCTCCAGTGGCTTTGTGTCCGGCGGCCGTTCTGTCCACACCGCATGGAGTTTTAACCCCGGCCTAGAGCCAGGAGCGGACTGGGTGAGTGGGGGTGTCGGTGCTGCCTCCGGAGCTGCGGGGATAAATCTAGGGATATAGCTCTGCTCCGATGCCCGACCCCCGGGTACCTGTCCCTCACCTCCCCTGGACCCCCAGATCACTGACCCTCACCTCCCCCGGACCCCATCTGGACACAGAGCACCTGGGCCGGCCCGCATTCCCAGGGAGGGGGGGAGATAGGGAAATGCTCCCTGGACATCGCCAAGTCTCCGCTCACTCCGGGTGTTGTCACCGCTTCTCTGATCCCACACTCTCACACACAACCAAACACACACTCTCAAACACAACCAAACACACACTCTCACACACAACCTAACACACACCCTTACACACACACACTGGTACACACAGCGTTTAAAGGGATTTGGGCCAAATGCGGATAAATGGGACTAGTTTAGATAGGGCATCTTGATCTAAGTTGGGATGAAGGACCTGTTTCCATGCTGTAAGACACATTGTAGAAAGGGTGCAATTGCTCTGGAGAGGATCCAGGGGCGTTTTATGAACATATTGGCAGGGCTGGAATTTTTGTTTCACTTTGAAGATGGATTTGATAACTGGAATTGTATTCTCTGTAGCAACGGAGGTGAAGAAGAGACTTAGTTGAGGTGAAAAATATTATGAGAATAGGACCCGTTTCGCTTAATAAAGAGTGTAAGAAGGAACTGCAGATGGTGGTTTAAACTGAAGATAGATACTAAAAGCTGGAATAACTCAGGACAGGCAGCATTTCTGGAGAGAAAGAATAGGTGATGTTTCGGTTCAGACTGAAGAGGTTGAAAAGCCAGCCATAAAACACAATGACTGGAGATGTGTGTTATCCAACTAAGAGCAGAAATCATAGTCATGTGTTCATCTTTATTGATGTGACATCATAATAAATATAGGACAGAAATAAAAAAATGATGGGGTGTCACGGTGGCGCATCAATAGAGTTGCTGCCTTGCAGCACCACAGACCCAGATTTGATCCTGGCTACGGGTGCTGTCTGTACAGTATTTGTACATTCTCATTATGACCATGTGGTTTTCTGTGGAAATTACGGTTTCTCCCACATCTGAAAGAAGTGCAGGTTTGGAGGTTAATTGGCTTCTGTAAATTGTCCCTGGCGTGTAGGATACAACTGGCGTATGATAGATTACGGTCGGTGTCGACTTGGTGGGCTGAAGGGCCTGTTTCCATATATATGTTTTCCATATATATCTTAATTTAATTGAACCATATACGGTTGAATATGTGGCATTATTTTCATCTTGTTTCTAGTCAAAGGGTAAGGTTAATTGATTTATTTGTGCAGATCAGTGAAGGAAGTCTGACTCCTTGTGCCTTGTTTCTATGTTTTTGTTTCTCTATATATGCATAACAGCATGAATTATAATCTGATTTCCATACATGAATATACTAAGGTCATTCATGTGCTGCACCTGTTGATCAGAGCCTGGCTCTACTGTGGGATGTAATTAGGATTGTAATTTAGCCTAACCATATTCATACCTAATCCAATTTGAAGCATAAATGTTGCATCAAGTGTAAGTTAAAAGTATGCACCAGATTCCACAATTACAAATAGAAAAATGCAAAAGCTTCCTACCGTGGGAGGGGGGGTCACCCTCCTCCCACACCCTCCCCTCTCGGTCGCTGGACTCCCTCGCAATTTCTCACACTCACCTCTCACCCAATGTTGGCAGCCCTGAGCTACATGATTGGCACGAGGACTGGCAGTTAGGACATCAGCAGCCATTTTGGATGTCTTCAAGATATCAGAAGATTGAACAGAGACGATTGGCTAGGAAAGTAAGAGGAAGATGGAAATCTAAAGATAGCAGAGCAGATGGATTAAGGTAGAGTTGGAGTCTGCTGATGTCATGGAATCAGAAATGGCTATCTTTAGTGATATTAAGATATGACCCAGGACTAATTTTGGGATCAAATATGATACTGAGATTATGAATTTTCCTCTTCAGTCTCAGATAATTGTCAGAGAGAGGGTTAGATTGAATGGCATAGCATTGAGAGTAACATATTAGCACAGATTGAGAGTCGATTAACAGACAGAACAAAGAATAAGGGTTGCTAGGTCATTTTTTGACTAGGAAGTTGTGGCAAGTTGCCTCCTACCCCCGTGGCACCATGTGCTTGGGTCTTGGAATCTCCCCTGTCATTATCTTACCACCAGCCTTCCCTTATGTTCTCTCCTCTCCTTCTCATTTCTCTGCAACTTAAAACTTGTTTAATTGTGAACTTTTCCCATTTCTGTTGAGGGTTCAATGACCCAAAATGTTAACTCTGTTTCTCCCTCCATGAATGCTACTTGACTTGCTAAGATTTTCGGGCACTATTTTAAATTTCTAGCATATGCAGTATTTTGCTTTTGACCTTATCTGATTTTTAATAGATCACCATCAATTCTCAAATATAAATAATATCGGGGAGTGAGGTTCCACAGGTCTTCTGGCTCCTCAGCAACAATTAACATCTTCAGGCACTAATGGCATTGAAGAAAATATTTTTTAAAGAGAATTCAGTGCTAATGCCATATACCAACATAGCTACCAAGATAGCCAAAAAATAGGAAGTAACTTCCATGTACTGAAAACATACATCAAAAACATTATGAATTGTAGTTCCTATTACAGCTGAATATGGTTGCAAGTATGATTACAGTCATACCCACATACCTTCAAAACATTATGAAAAATCAAAAATCTGCAAATGCTGGAAATTTGAAATTTAACAGAAAATGCTGGAAATGCAAAAGGTATAAATGCAAAAGGTAAACAACATCTGCAGAAGATAAATAATGTTTAAGGTTGAAAACTGTCATTTCTTAAAGTACTTAAAACATTAACTGTTTCTCATTCTTTTGAATGTTGTGCATGGGATCCATACACAAATAGAAAGATTTCTTCCATTGAACATGTCCAAAGACAGGCAACTCGATTTGTTACAAATACCTATGAGAGAGAAGTGAGTGTTACCAAACTTCTGAATTCACTGGTGTGGAACCCTCTCCATGACAAACAAAGCTCACCGTTTGACCTACTTTTACAAAATGTTAAATGGTCAGTTCGACATAGATTTCCAAACCCACACCAAACCCAAACCTATTAGGAGCAGATGAGGGCATTCGATCCAATTTGAGATACAAGCTACCAAGACAGATGTGTACAGCAATTCATTCTTCCTCCGCACAATTAAAGCATGGAATAGTCTTCACCCTACTATAGTTACTCAACCAGATGCAACTAAATTTAGGGTAGCTCTTCTTCACCAAGAATCCTTTTTTGCTCAAGTCCACCCTCCGCCACCTCCAGTTTCAATTCCATTTGGAATATTTTGGAGGACCAAGAACCAAGAATGTTCTCAATGTGACATGGGTCGAGGGATTAGATTGGCCATTACCCTGTGGATCACTCCCTTTGACTTTTAAGTATACTCAATGCATATCTAATTTTGCACCTCATAGAACAGTGCCTTATCTCATGGTGAGACGCTGTTCGTTGAAGTACAAATAAAATTTGTAATCAATATAATTGCATATTTAATTGCAAGTATATTTTTTTAATCCCAAAACACCACCTCATTACTGCACGTCGTCGGTCAGGCTGGACTTTTTCTGTTCGGGCAATGGAATGGTCAATTGCAGCAGATGCCTTGGTCAGATCCCACTGTTGACATATTTCAAAGTACCCCTGGCCTTGTAATAATTCTTGTTAATTACCAGAGTCAGCAGATCCGCAAATCTGCAGTACAATAAAAAAAATGGGAAACGGAATTGTTAAAGATTGAATTGTCAGCAACATTTTTTAATAGAAAAATACATTTTGAACTAAATAAACTTTTAACATAATGAACTAAAGCGCCCAATAGAGCAAGCCGTTCATGCTGCATTGACAGATGCATAATAAATTATTTTTTATTAAAGGGGGAGAGTTGTTTTGCCGTTCGGTGATATTAGGAATAAGCAAAGCAGAAACAAATCGTGCGTCGCTCGGCATCAGCAAAGTGCTTCGCTTGGTCACATGCTGGGTTGACAGGAAGGAGTCAAATGATCAACATGGAAGAACGAGTGTGAGCTCGGTGCACTGAACCTTGCGAGATAAGCATGAGGAGGCCTTGCACCATTACCTCCTCTTCTGTAATGGGTGTGCGGGGGAGCAACTGATGCCGCCCGTGGAATTTCTCCCCTGGAATTTCACCCAAATCGGAGCGACCTTCCGCCTGGGATATTCGCCAGAGCAGGAAGGAAAGGATCATTGCAGCAATGAGCACAGGCTGGGTGCAATAGATCCAGCAGGATCACGGTTTTGTTTTTTGGAGGGGTGAGAGAGTGTCAGGTCTGTCGGTGCCCGTCCCTCGCTTGGATTTGCCTCTCCTCAGCCATGGTGGATTTCCTGGCGGACAACAACCTCTGTGGGCAGGCGATTCTGCGGATCGTGTCCCGGGGTAACGCCATCATCGCAGAACTTTTGAGACTGTCCGAGTTCATCCCGAACGTGTTCAGACTCAGAGACAAAGCCGAGCAGCAGAAGTATGGAGACATCATATGTGACTTTAGTTACTTCAAGGTGAGGGGTTCTGCACCCGAGTATCCTTCGATATGTTCGCAGACGCGTGCTGGAAAATAAGCAGATTAAAGTTCACTGTAACAGTCTCCCCCTGTTGCATTTGGTCGCAGGTTTATTGATTCTTTGCAATTAAACATGTAACATTTGAATCGCGGAAGGTTTGCATTATAGTTTCTTGTTTATCTTAGCCGTGACAATTTTTTGCTGACTTCCCCCAATCCTTGGACAGTCATTCATCTCTCCATCAGATGGTATTCCCCGCCCACAGTGATGATAGATTCCGAGGCGAGGATTGCAATACCATTTTGTGGGGGGGGGGATACAAGCAACAAAACAAAACTGCTCTTGCACCAATTAAACATTATTTTAGCTTCTGTTATACAACCGAAATATTTATCGGCACAATTGAGAACATTCATAAAAGACTTGCGTCGGTTGCACTTCCTGTCCACAAACTACTTCCTGTTGTAATTTTATGATATACAGTGTTGCCAACACAGTGCAGCATCACTGCTTCTTAGTTAGCTCTGTGCGCCAGACCTCCCCGTCTAGGTAGCCCCCGCCTGGCCGTGGCTGCCAAATGGACCAATGGAATGCATAATTTAATGTAAAATATTTACACTGATGGCAGGACTTACATTTGTATAGCACCTTTTACAACCTTAGGCCACATTAAAGCATCTTGTGAATCCTGTAATAATGTATGACACACCGTGGACAGTTTGTTTACAGCAAATGCTTATAAACAGCTGTAGGATGTTTAAATAACGTTTGAATGATATTGAATAAGTGATAGATAATAACCCAAGGGGAACCAGCATGCTTTTTTTTTAAGAGTGCCAGGTGATTTGAATGCACACTTGCTGTGTTTCCCGAGATCATAAAGGAGTGGCATATAAATCCAGGGTCTATGTCGAGCTTTCCATCTTCCCCCCTGTCTGCTTTCTGCAAAGACCACTCCCTCCGCAACTCCCTTGTCAATTCTTCCCTTCCCTCCCGCACCATCCCCTCCCCCGGGCACTTTCCCTTGCAACCACAAGAGATGCTACACTTGTCGCTTTACCTCCCCCCTCGACTCCATTCAAGGACCCAAACAGTCGTTCCAGGTGCAACAGAGGTTCACCTGCATCTCCTCCAACCTCATCTATTGCATCCGCTGCTCTAGATGTCAGCTGATCTACATCGGTGAGACCAAGCGTAGGCCAGGCGATCGTTTCGCCGAACACCTCCACTTGGACCGTATTAACATTCCTGATCTCCCGGTGGCTCACCACTTCAACTCCCCCTCCCATTCCGAATCCAACCATTCTGTCCTAGGCCTCCTCCATGGCCAGAGTGAGCACCACTGGAAATTGGAGGAGCAGCACCTCATATTCCGCTTGGGCAGTTTGCACCCTAGAGCCATAAACATTGACTTCTCCAATTTCCGGTAGCCCTTGCTGTCTCCTCCCCTTCTCAGCTCTCCCTCAGCCCTCGTGCTCCTCATCTTCCTTTCTCCTTTCTTCTCCCCACCCTACATCAGTCTGAAGAAGGGTTTTGGCCCGAAACGTTGCCTATTTCCTTCGCTCCATAGATGCTGCTGCACCCGCTGAGCTTCTCCAGCACTTTTGTCTACCTTCGATTTTCCAGCAACTGCAGTTCCTTCTTAAGCATTTATGATTATTCTTTTTAAGGAATGACTGCTAGTTAACAACACAGTAAATCTTGTTTTAAGGGTCCTGATGACTATGAAGGAAAGTTGGACTCTAAGTCAGAGCTTCAGGATCTAGATGAAGAATTTCGTGAAAATCACATTGAAATATTGACAAGATTCTACCTTGCTTTTGAAAGTGTTCACAAATACGTATTTGATTTGAACAGGTAAAAATGTGTTCTGTTAATGTCTGCAAAGCTGAATTTTAATTGGGGAATAACAATTGGAAACCTGAATTTGATTCATGGCATTGATGAAAAAATACTTTTCCGTTCGGAAATTTAATTATTGAATTATCTATATTGTCATGCCACATGAATAAGGGATCTTCGGCCTAACTTGCCCATGCAGAGCAATCTGCCACATCTACACTAGGCCCACCTATCCGCATTTGCCCATATCCCTCTAAACCTTTCCAGTCCATGTACCTGTCCAAATGTCTTTTAAATGTTGTTTTAGTACCTGTCTCAACTACCTCCTCTGGCAGCTCGTTCCATTTAAAAGTTGTCCCTCAAATTTTCCCCCTCTCATCTTAAACCTATGTTCTCTGGTTCTTGATTGCTGCACTCTGGGTCAAAGTATCTGTGCATTTACCCTATCCATTCATAGAGTGATACAGCGTGGAAAAAGGCCCTGCAGCTCAACTTGTCCACACCGGCCAACATGTCCCAGCTACACTAGTCACACCTGCCTGCGCTTGGTCCATATCCCTCCAAACTTGTCCTATTGATGTACCTGTCTAACTGTTTCTTAATTCCTCTCATGATCTTATACACCTCTGTAAGATAGCCTCCCACCCCCGTGCTCTCCAAGTAATAAAGTCCTAGCTTGTCCAATCTCTTCCTATAGCTCAGCCCCTCAAGTCCTGGTAATATCTGTGTAACTCTTCTCTGCACTGTTTGGTAGTTGTATCATGTACATGATATTATACATGTTGTGGCACCTGTAATTGTGTGACTGCAACGAAGAAATAATTGTATGTGTTGTTCAATGGCTATCTCAGCATTGCTTGTTACAGTGACACATAACCACTGTTGAATTAATCTACTTTGTTGGATTATTTCAGATTTCTTGAGGATCTCAATGAAGGTGTCTACATTCAGCAGACCCTTGAAACAGTACTACTAAATGAAGATGGAAAACAACTTCTTGTAAGCTGCTATAACATATCACAAATACTTGTAACTATTAGAATGTATATGAAGAAGAGAAACAGCAAGCTAGGTGAAACTGAAATTATGCATGTTGTGTTAATCAAAACAAGTCCTATGGCCCACTGATTCCACACTGACTGCCATTTACTTGCACCATTTTATTTCCAACATTCCCATCAACTTTCCCTGGATTTGACCACTAACATTCGCTGGAGCAGTTAATTACAGCAGTCAATTAACCTACTAACTGGTCAGGATTGAACCAGAGTCTGTGGATTGTCAGTCGACAGTTCTACTACCTATGCCATCTAGGTGTGCCAAGTTACATGACAGCAGGTAGTTCTGCTGTAAAATAACTAACATTCCTAGAAACTTTGTGTTATAGAAAATCGCTTTATAAAAACACTCATGTCAATGGGAAAGTTTCAGATTGGCTGTAACATTTTATTTTCCCTGCAAGATTTTCAAAAATAGAGGATTTTCTAAAGCTAAAAATACTATCAGCTGTATGTTACACAGTTTTATAGAATATCATTGCACCAGCATCAATAGAAACAATTTCGTGTCAATTTCAGTGGCCTCCCGATTTGAAATTTGGGGCTATGATTTTAAGTGACAATGGTGTCTCATTACTGCAGGGAGGTTACATCTAAAGAGTATATATTTTATGCAAAAATATTTTTTTTTTTCAGACAGATTGTTTTCTGCTTGTCAGTTCACAAACTGGTTCTCTAGTTCCGAAACAAAATTGAGACATACTCAATTCAGCCTGCATATCACAAATAATGTTCCCTAATTCATGAATCGTATTATATCCAATTTCTGTTATGGAATCATGAGTTACAACAAAACTAACTGTATATAAATGCAAATGTCTGTTGTTATAGTGCATCTTCTGATAGATCAATTGGAAACAATTTTCCTTATAGTTCTCCAGACATGATATAGGGGATTGTGTTTTCAGAGTAAACCTTGAACTAAGGAGCATAGTCAGATGTTGAGGAGGAAATTCTCCTCTCATAGGTTCTTGTATCTGTGATTCTCTGAAAGAGCTAAGGAGATGGATTCATTGAAAGTCTTAAAGATGGGAGCAAAGCAGATTTTTGGTGGAAGTCAAAGTGTTAGAGAGAACTAGGAAAAGGGAGTTGAAGCCAAGATCAATTAGCCATGTTAAATGAGAGAGCAGTTTTGAGGGGCTGTATTTGACATATTCTTGTAGGAGATTAGAATTGCAAATGAAGAGAATAAATTATGTTATGGGAGATGAGACCTCAGAAGGGTTTGTAAGTAATCAGCATTTGCATCGCTGTTGATCCAAAGTTCAGGGTTAGGTAACACAGTAACAGCAAAATATTTAACATGCAATGATTATTGTAGTTGATCGGAGAATATTTAACGTTTAGTATCAAAAAATCAGAGCGTGCTTCTGTCCCCAAACTTACCATGATTTGCCTTGGTCTGAAATGAACCACTTGAGAGTGTGATGAAAGAAGGTTCGCCAATAACTTTCAAGAAGAAATTGGATGAGAATTTGAAGATGAAACAATTTGCAGGGATGTAACAAATAAGTCTAGGAACAGGACGAGCTAGATTGTAAGTGATAAAACCCAGCCTGGGCTCAATGGGTCAAATAAACTTTTTGAGCAGCAATGGTTTAATGTGTAGCAATAAAAAAGATATTCGTCAATTGATGCAAAATGACACATGAAAAGATTTTTTGTTTATAACTTTGTTTACTTTTTAATGTGGGTATTGGGCATATCGATAAACAATGAAAGAAAGAAAAGAGTAGGAATGCCCAAGTAAATAATTCTGGCTTGATCCATTTGATTGTCTTTACCTGTTCTTTCACTTTACCAGACCTTGAGCTATCATTTTGCTTACTTAGTGGTACATTTCTCCCGTTCTTGTATTGCATGTGCAACCAACAGATCTGTTCTTTCCAGTTGCAAAAAGTATCATGCAAGATATAAATAGGAAAGTGCATCAAATCACAATAGGATCTAAGGTTATTTTTTCACCCACTCCTCTCTTTGACAAGAAACTGTAGAACTACAATAGAAGGGAACCTAACAATGTTTCATTAATTTTTCCTCTTTCTGCCAAGAAATGAAAATGTATCGGGGTATTGTACAACTACATTTTTGTTTTGGTTAAGTATCAGCGTCCAGCCTTCATATTCTTTATTCACCAGCAGTAGTTTAGAATTTCTTGTCTGAAAGCTTGGAAGAATGTTCTTCTTGTTATCCTAACCACCAGTAAACGTAATGTATCATAACAAAGACCACATATTTGATTATCGCTGGTAACTTTGACCTATTGTTATTGTTCAGTGTGAAGCCCTGTACTTGTATGGAGTCATGCTGCTCGTGATTGACCACAAAATTGAAGGAGAGGTGCGAGAAAGGATGCTAGTTTCCTACTACAGATACAGGTACTGTACACTAAACAAAGGCAAGTATGCACAAGGTCTTGTCATTTCATGTCTTAATTGCAAATAATGTAACCTATTGACATGACTGTATTGCAAGGCAGCATAAACTTAAACTGAGCAAGAGTTCAGTTTTAACTTTTGCATTCCCATCAACTACTCCCCCCGCATTCTTCCCCAATTCCAACAAAATGGGCAACATTTACAATTAACCTACAAACTTGCTTCTATTTGGGATGTGGAAGGAAACTGGAATACCAGGAGGAAACCCATGCATTCATATGTAAAACCTGCAAACTCCACATAGCACCCAAGGTCTGGATTGAACCCAGATCACTGGAGCACTGAGATGGCAGCTCTAACCTCTGGACCAATACTGTCTCACATTTCACTAAACACTTCCTGTTTGGTAATGCGAGAGCACGTGGAATTGAAGGCAAATTACTGTCTCAGTTAGGAAAGGCAGCAGGAAACAGAATTGGGACAATTAGCAAGATATAGTAGCAGGATATGACTAATGGTGCCTCGTGGAGTTTTGTAATGGGGTTGGAGTTGATCATTGCTTTCCAAATGACTGATGGAAAACTGAAGCCATACGACTTTGGGGCTATGGTGGCGTTGCGGCAGCGGCGACCTGA
Organism: Raja brachyura; assembly: GCA_963514005.1. Next base: position 87,647,127 of record OY740784.1, read on the forward strand.
CTTTGGAGGCGCGGCCGCGGGCCCAGTGGACGACAACGTCGGGAGCTCGCAGGTCCCAGGTTGGCGACCGATTCTCGGGAGCTCCCGCAACAACAGCTTCGTCCGCTGGACTGGAGGGTGGCAGCTTCGACCGCCCCGGGCTGCGGAGTTTGAACCGGCCCTTTCGTGGAGCTCAGATTCGGCCGCGGGACGTACCATCACCCGGTGGGGGCCCAACATCGAAAGCCTGGATTGTCTCAACGCAGAGTGAGAACAAGGAGGGAAGGGACAAGGACTTTAAGACTTTTGCCTTCCATCACAGTGATACCTGGAAGACTCACTGTGGTGGATGTTAAACTGTTTAATTGTGTGTTCTGTCATTTTATTCTTTGTCATGACTGCAAGGTATGCAATTTTGTTCAGACTGAAGAGTCTGAATGACAATAAAGGATACTTTATACTTTATATACTTTATACGATCATTGTCTTGGGACCTTTAAAAAGATACAATAAGGCTGAAAAGATTGAGCAGCAGAGGTTCAACGATGGTTAGTTATTTGTGTGCATCATGAAAATGGCCAAATCGAGAATATAATCAAAAGCTTGAATGAAATGTCCTTCTCTATGTCTGGAGGACTAGAATATAAGTAGGTGAAAGTTGCCCAATAAGTGTACTAAATACTTAATGGAATCAGCTGAGTGCATTGAGCTTCTTTGGGATTGTGCCTTATGAAAGAGTTATTGTCCATGGAGGTTGCTAACCAGCTGATTCGAAGATTCCAGAATTTAACTCTAGGTCAGCACGTGTGATTGACATTCTTATCTTGTACTTTTGCAGACATTCTCGATCCCTTTATTATTTTACACTGATTCTGAAATGTAACCATTTGCAATTAATTTTTAATTATTCTTTGAACCTCTTAAAATAACATAGATATTACTTCAGATGAGACCAGTGAGGTTTGTTATGATAGTATATCGAGAGTGAAAGGGGCTGCAGAAAGTGGTGGACATTACCTGGCACATCACGGCCATTGACCTTTCCGCAACTGAAAGGATCTACAGGCAGTGTCACCTTAAGAAGGCAGCCAATATCATCAAAGACATTTACCATCCAGGTCACACTCTTATCTCACTCTTGCCATTGGGGAAAAAGGTACAGGGGCCTGAGAACTGTTACCTCCAGGTTCAAGAAAAGCTTATTCCCATCAAATATAAGCCTCTTGAATCACACTGCACAAATCTAACCACAGCCTTGCCTCGATAGAATTTCACTGGCCTCTGACAGATTGTACTACTTGCATTGGCTTGTATTGTTATACCCTGCTAACCTAGTGTAACTGGATTTATTGTTTACTAGACTACGGGAGGCCTGGTCCCCCAATGCAACCCATTGGGGGACCAGGTGTTTTGTGGGGGGGGGGGGTGGTGTGGGAGAGGGGGGTGGTGGTTTGGTGTGGGGGGGGGGGGGGGGGAGTGTAGGGTGGGATGTTGTGGGGTGGTGTGCGTGGGGCGGTTGAGTTGGTGTGGGGGTGGTATGTGGTGGGGGGGAGACGGGGGGGGGGGGTGGTGGTGTGGGAGAGGGGAGTGGTGGTTTGGTGTGGGGGGTGGGGTGGGATGGTGTGGGAGGCGGGGTGGTCTGGGGGGGGTTGAGTTTGTGTGGCGGTGGGGGGGGGGGGATGATGTGGGTGGGGTGGGGAGAAGGGGGGAGGAGTAAAGGGCAGGTGTGGGGGGGGAGGAGGGGTGTGTGGGGAGGAGGGGGAAGGGGGAAAGGAGGGTGTGGGGGTGGGGAGGGGGGTGAAGGGACTCCACTCAGTGGCCACTGGCCGCGGCACCACACAACACCTCCCAACTCTACACAGCAGCTTTCCCGACCCCACACAGCAGCTTTCCCGACCCCACACAGCAGCTTTCCCGACCCCACACAGCAGCTTTCCCGACCCCACACAGCAGCTTTCCCGACCCCACACAGCAGCTTTCCCGACCCCACACAGCAGCTTTCCCGACCCCACACAGCAGCTTTCCCGACCCCACACAGCAGCTTTCCCGACCCCACACAGCAGCTTTCCCGACCCCACACAGCAGCTTTCCCGACCCCACACAGCAGCTTTCCCGACTCCACACAGCAGCTTACCCGACTCCACACAGCCGGCTTTTCCGACTCCACACAGTGGCTTTCCCGACCCCACACAGCAGCTTACCCGAGTCCAAACAGCCGGCTTTTCCGACTCCACACAGCCGGCTCTTCCGACCACACAGCCAGCTTTTCCGACTCCACACAGCGGTTTTCCTGACTCCACTCTTGCGGACTCAATCAGGACTACTTGCGGACTCAGCCCCGCCTCCTGGGCTTTAATCTCCAGCGGGTGCCGGAAGGGGCGTTACCTTCATGGTAATTGACAGGCGAGAAGACCAATCTGCTGATCTCATGATATCTTAAACCTTCATAACTTTTGTATAATACCACCGATCGGAACAAAACCGGGTGGGTTGGAGTAGAGGAGAATGGTGTGTAAGGTGGCGAGAAAACCCTATCGATACACGGTACCGTTTTTGCGCAAATTAAAAACAAAGCAAACCGGAAGTGGACAAGATAAGAGTTTTAGTAATAGTATAGATTGTAAATGGATTTGGTGTTGTGTTAAAGTGCCGGTAAACGTGCAGCAAGTAAGAATTTGATTGTGTTGCTCCTGGTCCATATGACAATTAAACGCTCATGGCTAGTGAGTGTACTTCACCAAACTAAAGCGTTACCACATAACATCACCAGCACTCTCAATTTTAACTGATGATTTTATTTTAATAAATTTAAAGCTAAGAGAAAGAATGTAAATAATTTCCAACCTTTTAATGTATGAATGTATTTCTACTGGTGAAATTGGTGGGGGGGGGGGGGGCATGGAATAATTTTGGATTTTTTGTTGGTGCTTTTCAGCAGCCAATGATTTTGTGCCCAGACAGTAAGTGACTAATGTATTGTGTCTGTTACAGTGCAGCACGTTCATCCTCTGATTCAAATTTGGATGATATCTGCAAGCTGCTGCGTAGCACGGGATATTCCTCGCAGCCAGGCTCAAAAAGGCCTCCTAATTACCCAGAGAGCTACTTCCAAAGAGTGCCTATTAACAAGACGTTCATCTCAATGGTGGTTGGTCGGTTACGCTCAGATGACATTTACAACCAGGTTAGTGGTCTACAGCATTCAGATACATGCCATTTAAAACAATGGTTACATCTGAAGGATAAGGGTACTGATTGGGGATGATCAGCCATGATCACATTGATTGGCGGTGCTGGCTCGAAGGGCCGAATGGCCTACTCCTGTACCTATTGTCTATTAACAAAAAAGAGCACGAGCAGACGATTCCCCAAGTTTGGGAAGCAGTCAGAGGTGAGGACGAGGGATTATTGGCGATTGGTAAGAGAAGAGATACATTTCTCAATTTAATGGTTGATTTCACCTGTTTCCAGATTCGTAAGGTGCTATGGATTATCGAATTTTTCTCATATGCTGATTTCTTAAGATTTATTGGAGAGCGAAGAATCGCGCCTATATTAAAAGGCAAACAATCTTCCCTCTCCATTATTAGCCAGTTTACCTGTTGACAAGTATCATCCATCCAGTAGATTAAATTTTTAATATTCGTTGGCCAGTAATAGTAAAAAAAATTAGGGAGAGCCAGTTCGCCGATTTCTTTAGGTTTACACAAATGTCGTTTATGAATTCTGTGAGTTTTGTAATCCCAAATAAAGTTTGTGATCGCAGAATCGAGTTTTTTTAAAACATTTTTAGGGAGAAAAATCGGTATTGATTGGAATAGGTACAGGATTTGTGGAAGGAAGATCATCTTTATGGCATTTATTCTACCTATGAGGGAGATCGGAAGCGTTTTTTAAATAAGGGCATTTAGTTTGGTAATTAATGGTGGAAAATTTGCTTGAAATAAAGAAAGGTATTTTCTAGTTACGTAAACGCCAAGATATTTAAATGTTTCCGTAGCAACTCTAAAAGGAAATTTTAGAAGGTCGAGAGGATGTTTACGAGAATTATCCCAGGGATGATTGGATTAATTTATGAAGGCTCCGGGGCCTGTACTCACTGGAGTTTAGAAAAATGAGAGGGATCTCATTGAACCCTACCAAATAATGAAAGGCCTAGATAGAGTGGATGTGGAGAGCATGTTTCTCGTAGTGAGAGAGTCTGGGAAGATGAGGTGGACTTTCTTTAGCCAAGAGGTGGTGAATCTGAGAAATTCATTACCATGGTGGTGAAGGCCAAGTTATTGGGCATTTTTAAAGCAGAGATAAATAGGTTCTTGATTAGTAAGGGTCGCAAAAGTTATGGGAATAAAGCAGGAGAATGACGTTGAGAGGGAAAAATCAATCTTGTGATCGAAAGGCTAAGCAGACTGGATGGGCCGAATGGCCTAATTCTGCTCCAATGTCTTATGATCTTATCTTTAAGGTTAAAGAGCAAACTATGAAAGCAACATTTTGTGGATGCTTGAAATTTGTGGAAAATAAAATAGAAAATATTGGAAATAGTAGGTCAGACAGCATCAGTGAAGAATGAAATATTTTTGGAAATTGACCCCCTGCTTCCCACCACCACATTTCTTTCCATCCTGCCTTTTTTCTTACATCGTAACATTTATTTTAAATTGCAATTTAAAAAAGAAAACTTGATGAAAGTTCATGGACCTCACCTGTTAGCTGTAGTTTTTTCTCTCGCCAAAGATAGTCTATTTAAATATTTCCAGTATTTTTTATTTGTAGTCATTTCTAAAAAAAAAATAGGAACAGGTAAATATTCGTACACATCAAGTCATTCAACTTTATTTGTGACAGACATATACAAGATGTACAGTGAAATGAAAGTGGCAATGCCTGCGGGATTGTGCAAAACAACAGAACAACAGAACACAACAGAACCAGTATTTACATTTAAACAAAAGACACAACAGTAATTACTCCCTGGTGAGACCAGAGTTTACAGTCCTGATGGCCTGTGGGAAGAAACTCCATCTTATTCTCTGTTGACATATGCTTTTGGATATTAAAGTTGACCATTGGTTTATTTTATCTGTAAGGAGAAATGTTTTCTTAAATCCATGTATATGTTTCCCAAATGGTACATTGGTAGTGATCATACTTTTAATAACTCAAGGATACAGAGTACTTTTGAACTGTATTTCATTACACTGGTCACCACTGCAATATGCAAAGCTCCCCGAGCAAACTGCTATGAACCTTGACCCGGAGCACTGATTATTCTATTACATCTCAAATATCTGATTTAGGAGGCTGTGGATTGTTACTTTAGACAGTAAACGTCTGAAGCAATGTATCATCCAACTAAACACAAATTCACATTATATGTGTTCCATGTGTACATATATATTTATATTTAAGCTTAGCAAGCATTTCTGGTTCCTTATCTAGTGTATTTTATCTCACTTACAAAAGTTTAAAAGGAAATTATTTTTTTTGTTATGCTCCTCAAAATACTAGAATTCATAGCATCACAGGTGTACATTCACTAGTTTGTTTAACCCATAGTTATCTTTGGCCATAATTAACCTACAGCACTCACGAAAAAATTGAACATTCACCAAAAAGCTAAAGACATTAATTATTTTAAGTTCTATGTTTTGCAGCTGATAAGGGCCGCATGGAAATCTGTGATGCCCTCATTTAAAAAATTTAAAGAAAATAGTTCTGTATGTTTCAACATTATCTGATTTTCATTTTAAGGATTTAAATTTAAGTTTTCTGCATATAAATTGATATATAAATCATACCTATGAGCCAGGGATTTTGATTGACAGATCAGTTATGATGTGCAGTGCCCTCCATAATGTTTGAGACAAAGACCCATCATTTATTTATTTGCCTCTGTACTCCACAATTTGAGATTTGTAATAAAAAACAATCACGTGGTTAAAGTGCACATTGTCAGATTTTAATAAAGGCAATTTCTATACATTTTGGTTTCACCTTGTAGAAATTACAGCAGTGTTTATACATAGTCCCCCCATTTCAGGGCACCATAATGTTTGGGACACGCAATGTCATGTAAATGAAAGTAGTTATGTTTAGTATTTTGTTGCATATCCTTTGCGCGAATGACTGCTTGAAATCTGCGATTCATGAGGACCAAAGTAGTGCCAGTGAAAGTCAATGAAGCCATTATGAGACTGAGAAACAAGAATAAAACTGATAAAGATATCAGTTCTTTATCTCTCCACATCATCGTTTCCCTTATCCCTAACCAGGCTGAAGAAGGGTCTCGATCCGAAATGTTACCCATCCCTTCTCACCAGAGATGCTGCCTGTCCCGCTGCGTTACTCCAGCTTTTTGTATCTATCTTCGGTTTAAACCAGCATCTGCAGTTCCTTCCTACACATATGTAGTTCTTTGCTTCTACTGGTTTATTAACTATTTTATGAAGTGACTCACCTCCTCTGTTGTAAAGTGGATCACTAATAAGAAATAGAAAAATAAGTGCAACAGCTGCTAAGCAAGTATTGATTAGTTTATACACTTATGCAGCCTTTGTGACCAAACAAATCAATTCCTGATTTTAAGATGTTAATCTGCTATTCCAAGTTTCCCCTTTGGTGATTTTTGTTTTTGTTTTCTCTCTTTCAGGTTTCAGCATACCCACTGCCAGAACACCGTAGCACTGCTTTAGGTACTCAAGCTGCTCTGCTGTATGTCATCCTTTACTTTGAACCTTCCACTCTTCACACACAGCAAGCCAAGATGAGAGAGATTGTGGATAAATACTTTCCGGATAATTGGGTAAGACAAGATATGCTGCATGGTTTGCAACAATTCACTTGTCGGATTGGATCAGCAATCCACGACAGTTTTCTGTGTAGATGAGAGTTCAAATACATGAAATCTAAATGATCCAATAAAGCAATTGATTGCTTTAACATGTCCGAGGGTTTCATTTTTTTTAATACTGAGCAGCGTTGAGATCATGCTATTAAATTAGTTCTGCTAAAACATGGAAAACAATAAAACTGCTGGAGTTACTTTTTTTTTAGTGACTAGACTATTGTTCTTGCTTTAAATGGGACCTTGCCCAGAGTTGTCCCAGTGCTCGGGCAAGGAGGTTCTCTGGGATGGTTTTGACTGGGATGGTTTTACATTGTGAAGTTTACTGTGCCTGAGTTATTGATCAGAGTGAACACCCACTCTTGTGGACATGTCTCACTGTGGAGTCTGTCACAGACGGATTCCACCGCCAGTTGGTCAATAATTGGATCGATCTCCTGAACCAGTGGCCGGGGATCTACCGACGTGTGTTCTTTCTGAACTGAACTCACTGAAGAATGAATCCATTAACAGAGCCATTCTGCTGCCGGATTCTAAGCTGTCCCTGCCTTCCCTCTGGAACCCTCCTCGTCCCCATCAGATGCCGAGTTCCAAGAACTCTGGTTAAACACGGCCGGCCACGGTTATGTCTGTGAAACCAGCCCCATCAGGGTCTGCGGGCGGGGTTAACGAAAGAAAAGACCATTCCGCCTATTGTTACGGGTGGCTTTTCATGAGGAGTGTGAGAGAGGGAGAGTGGACGAGTGTGGGGCGAGATTTAATTTCCAGCGGCATGTAAATGATGGAACCACAAGGGCTGGCAGTAGCGAGAGTCTGTTTCAATAATGTGTTTCTTTTCAGCTGTTAAAAAAATATAACACAAAGCGACCTGAATGATTGGCACTTATTGCCGATGTCCTACATACTGCCATTGATAAAGTTACGTTACTATACCGCAAGGAGTGAACAAATCAACATATATCACACAATACATGTTTGTTTGCCGAAGTTCTTACAAGGCAATGAGCATATAACTGCAATGAGCGTATAACAGTTATACCAGTGGCTCAAACTAACTGCTATGTTCAGTAGCAGTTAGTTTAAGACTGGTAGAACAGTTATACGCTCTGAAGCATAAAGCAATAAAACACCGAAGCATAAAGCAATAAACCAACAAAATCATCGTAGTTTTGTACAAATGAACCATAAATACACCTAGTTAATACTATTGAAAGCAGTATTTTCTTACCTCGAAGAAGCAAAACTGGAAAATACGGATAAAACGCAAGTCTGTATACACCCAGCAGCTCAGCTGGCGAGAATGCTTATCGCAAATGACCTATGACCTGGGAATCCGCCGTTGAAATACTAAACTCGCTTATTCCCCTCATGATTTTGTTTACATAGATAAGATCACCCCTTTGCCTATAGCGCGCCAAGGAATAAAGTCCTAGCTGAACATCACTCTCGCTATAGCTCAGGCCATCGAGACCTGGCCACATCCCTGAAAATATTCTCAGCACTCTTTCCAGCTTAATGACATTCTTCCTACAGCAGGGTGACCAAAACTGAACACAATAATCCAAATGCAGCCTCGTCAATGTCTTGTGAAACTGTAACATAACGTCCTGTTTTGTCTCCATGGAAAACACTATTCCAGCAGCTTGTTTTGCACAGAAACCTTTTGTGACTTTAGCGTGTCCCTAAGTGTTCAGCGTTTAGTCAAATGCCCTTGATCTGTGACTTGGAAAACGTGATAAGCATGCAAAAGCAAGATATTTGCTCAAGAAATTCATGTTTTGGTTTATTTTTCTCTCATCAGGTAATAAGTATTTACATGGGAATCACTGTTAATCTGATTGAAGCTTGGGAACCATACAAAGCTGCAAAGATGGCTTTACACTATACACTGGAGCAGTCGAACATCAGAGAACAGGTACAATCTCTGAAGGATAATGCTTCACCCAGTTGTAATTTATGTACTTTGCATTTTGATTTACCCCATCATCCATTAATTGTTCTAAGCACAAATTTGTTGATAAGAAGCCGCTATCCTGCTTGACAATTTTTAAAAAGTCTGACATGGTTTAAAACAAGAGCTGTCAATTCACCATTTATTCTGCATTCCGTAGCTCGTAGAGCTTCTACCACACGACTCCAGCAACGTGGAATCAGCCCTGACTTCTGGTGTTTGTGTGAAGTTTGCATGTTTTTCAGTGTGCCCACATGGGTTTCCCCTCAGTTCTCCAGTTTGCACCAACCTCTTTGTACTTCCCACTTTGTGAGGGTTGGTAGATTATAAAATGGATGTTATAAATTCCCCCTTGTGCAATCTGGGCAAAGTTGATGAGAATGTGGGGAGAATGAAGTGGGAATTGGCTTAAGTGTAAATGGGGGCTTCAAGGATGTTTTTCCATGCTGGATGACTATTGTCACCCCTGTTAGCTTTTCCTATGGGTACACGTGTTACATCTGTGGCTAACGATTACACTGACATGGGCTTTCTTATGCAGGCTGGTCGCTATGGTACGAACGTTGACTGCCTGCGTCAGCAAGTGCAGCAGTTTCTAAAGGAGGGCTTCTTGAGAGAAGAGTATGTGCTGGACCATATCCCCAAACTACTCAACTGCCTGAGGGATTGTAACGTGACCATTCGCTGGTTGATGCTTCACACTGCAGACTTTGGTAGGTCTGAAGGAAAATGTGTTAGAATCTGCTCTGGTACCATTTAAAGGCCTTAATTAGTGCTGGACATTGAAGGATTGATTTGCAACTACTAAATACAGAAATCTTCCTCTCACCCTAATTTGTTGAATGGACTAAGATTGTTGCGTTGGTCAGAGAAAATTGATGGAAATTGTAACTGATCTGAAAATATTGTGTAATTCATATGCTGAGACCACTGGAGGTCTTGCCCCCAAATCCAAATATTTTTTATAAAAGTGGCTGTGTGAAAAACAGTGTGCAGCTGGCCACGAGAAGCAGAATCACAGAAAAATACACAAGTAAACACACAAATACATCCACACTCCAAGATCAGAGTTTTGTAATAATATAGATGTAAGTGGAGCGAAGACCTTTTTATTCCAATGGTTCAAGCCAGATTTGAATAAAGCTTCTTGCAATCCCACTGGTGGAAAATATGTTTATAAAGCAAACATACCAATTAATTGGTATGCTTGGTATAATGCATTCAATCTGCCACTGTGTTCACTGCACCTGGTCAATATTATTTTAAGTTAGAGGGTTGTGGGTGTAACACCCTCTCCTGGGACTTGAGCGTAAAAATTGAGGCTGACACCTAATACTTCAGAGAGAGAGAGAGAGGTGAATTGTTGGAAATTATATAATACAGGAGGCTTCAATTTGAGGCCTTGTCTGTCAGGTCTTGGGCACCATGTCAAGTTAGAAAAAGTGAGTTATACCCAGAGTCCTGGTCAAAATTTATCCCTCATTCAACATAATTTGCAGGAGCTTGCTGTGCGCAAATAAGCAGCCATGTTCCTGCATCGCAACACTGGCTTGCAAGTCGCTGCAGTGCACTTTGTGGCTTGCTGAAGGGGAAGTCAATGATGCTCTACAAATGTACATCTCTCTTTCTAATGAGTGAATCCTCTTCTTTCTTATTTTGCAGTGTACGATCCAAACAACAAGCGTCTGCGACAGATTAAGGATCAAGTATTAAATGATTCAAAATACAGTCCAAAAACCCTTTTCCAACTGTTGCTGGACAGTGCCCAATTTGAGTTTGTTTTGAAGGAGGTACAGTGCTCTTGAACTCTGTGATTGTGCTTCTTGTAAATGATTAAAAAAAAAACATGTTCCAGCAAGCAGATTAATTGAAATATGCAGAACTGACCATCTGAAAACGTGACCAGTTGTGAGTGGGTAGGATAGTGCGATTGCAGGGGTTGGGGATGTTATCGAGCTTGACCATCTTTAGCTGCGTCTTTGATGACCTTCCTATGATCAAAAGGTCTGAAATGGAGATTGCACTTGGTTCCCCTCCAAGTTCCACACTGTCCTGGCTTGGAAATATGTCATAATTCCTCTTCCTTGTGTAATCCTTGTGCCTGCATGGAAAGTTAACAAATTAATTAATACTTGTGTGCCAGACTTGGACGGCATTCGGGCATGGTTTGATCAGAGGTAGGTAACGTTATTGCCTCAAAATCCCTATGCAATGACCATCTGCAACAAGAAAGAGTGCGCAGGTTCTGATCCCGCGTCTGTCTCACCCTTGCAGGATTACTCCATTTTTAGAGGCGCCATTTTGGCGCTGTGATGTTAAACATTTTGTAGCTCATGTTAGTATTAAATATTCAGTATTCTGGACGTTTCATGGGCTTTGTCAACCTCTACAATGTGTCATAGAGCTAATCACCCTTGAATGAATGGCCCACAAAAATGGGCCATTCATGTTAAAATCCCCTGAAATATGAGCAGCGTGATGTATATAAACCTTTTTAGATGTGATGCAGTAATTCAGACAGAATCTCTATCTCTTCCAACAACTTCCAAATACACGTATTCATACTCTATAGTTTGAAATAATTTGTTTCAATTGATTAGCACTGTTCAGTGTGTAATCTGCTCTGTAACTTTCACCCAAAACTATTGTTCACTAACTGAATTTCTCCTTTTCCACCAGGATAACATGAGTGTGCCATTTGAGTCTTCCACCACTGATGGCTGACCTTCCAGCCTCACTCACCCCCCCCCCCCCCCCACAGGTGTTTAGAAATTTTTGCAAAGTAATTAAAAATAAGTAACTGAAATATCACATTTACATAAGTATTCAGACCCTTTACTCAGTACTTTCTTGAGGCACCTTTGGCAGCGATTACAGCCTCAGGTCTACTTGGGTATGACGCTACAAGCTTGGCACACCTGTACTTGGGTAATTTCTCCCATTCTTCTCTGCAGATCCTCTCAAGCTCTGCCAGATTGGATGGGGAGCGTCAATGCACAGCTACTCTCAGGTCCATTCAGAGATATTTAATTGGGTTCAAGTCCGGGCTTTGGCTGGGCCACTCAAGGACAATCACTGACTTGTCACAAAGCCACTCCTGCGTTGTCTTGCCTGTGTGCTTAGGGTCGTTGTCCTGTTGGAAGGTGAACCTCCGCCCCAGTCTAAGGTCCAGAATGCTCTGGGGCAGGTTTTCATCAAGGATCTCTCTGTACTTTGCTCCGTTCATCTTTCCCTCGATCCTGACTAGTTTTAAGTCAAGTATCCTTTATTGTCATTCAGACCTTTCGGTCTGAACGAAATTTCATGCCTTGCAGTCATAACACAGAATAAAACAACTAAAACACGCAATAAACACTGATTTAACATCCACCGCAGTGAGTCCACCAGGTCCTCCTCACTGTGATGGAAGGCAAAAAGTCTTATGTCCTTGTCTCTTCCCTCCTTTTTCTCTCTCTGCGCTGAGGCGATCCAGGCCTATGATGTTGTGACCCCACCGGATGATGGTAAGTAAGTCCCGCGGCTGAATCAGAACGGGCCAGTTCAAACTCCGTGGCCCGGGGCAGTCGGAGCTGTCGCCCTTCAGTCCAGCGGATGAAGCTGTTGTTGCTGGAGTTACTCTGGAAGTGGCTGCACTGTCCTAGCAGTAGCGGCTCGCCTGCAGTCCGTCTGTTTTTTATTTATTTTTTGTTTTCTTTTGTCCTGTTTTAGTTAATTTTAGTTTATTGGGTTGTGTATGTGTGGGGGGAGGGTGGGAGAAACATGTTTGTGGTCTCTCCCTTTGGGGGGATGCAGAGGAGAGGAGATTTCTTGCCGTATCCCCCGTCTCCGTCTCCGTATCCGTTCCCAGTTCCTGCTGCTGAAAAACATCTCCACAACATGATGCTGCCACCACCATGCTTCGCTGTAGGTATGGTATTGGCCAGGTGATGAGCGATGCCTGGTTTCCTCCATACGTGACGTTTGCCATTCAGTCCAAAGAGTTGAATCTTGGTTTCATCAGACCAGCAAATCTTGTTTAGGTGCCTTTTGGCAAACTCCAAGCAGGCTGTCATGTGCCTTTTACTGAGGAGTGGCTTCCGTCTGTCCATTCTACCATAAATGCCTGATTAGTGGAGTGCTGCAGATATAGTTGTCCTTCTGGAAGTTTCTCCTATCTCATCATAGGAACTCTGGAGCTCTGTCAGAATGCCCATTGGGTTCTTGGTCACCTCCCTGACCAAGGCCCTTCTCCCCCCGATTGCTCAGTTTGGCCAGGAGGCAAGCTTTATGAAGAGTTCTGATGGTTCCAAAGTTTTTCCATTTAAGAATGACGGAGGCAACTGTGCTTTTCGGAACATGCAATGCTGCAGAAATTGTTTTATACCCTTCCCCAGATCTGTGTCTTGACACAATCCTGTCTCGGAGGTCTACGGACAATTCCTTTGTCTTCATGGCTTGGTTTTAACGTGCACCGTCAACTGCGGGACCTTATATAGACAGGTGTGTGCCTTTCCAAATCATGTCCAATCAATCTAATTTACCACTGGTAGACTCCAATCAAGTTGTAGAAACATCTCAAGGATAATCAATGGCAACAGGATGCATTGAAGCTCAATTTTGAGTGTCATCGCAATGTAAGTCTGAATACTTATGTAAATGTGAAATTTCAGTTATTTCTTCGAAACTACTTTGCAAAAATTTCTAAACACCTATTTTCACTTTTATATTATGAGGTATTGTGTGTAGATTGATGATCAAAAAAAAGAATTTAATCAATTTTAGAATAAGTTGTAATGTTACAAAATGTGGAAAAAGTGATGGGGTCTGAATACATTCTGAATGCACTGTAAGTTCTTGGGTTTCTCTGGTCCTGATAGATTCAATAAACTTTCTCACAATTGACGCTAAACTGACAGGTCTGTTTTTTCATTCTTTGTTTCATAATTTAGCACACTGTCTGCGTTATTAATGGTGTGAAGGAGAGCAGGTGCTTCTCTTGGCTGGCTTAATTACTTTGTAATTTGTGCTGCTGTCTTTATATGATTTTTAAAAAATATATTTTACTCCCCATTTCTCACAATTGCTTTCCTATGCAGTAAGGTTAGGGTTTGGTGCACATCACACTTAATCATAGCAATTCAAAATCACAGCCTCTAATGTGCAATGATATTGCACTACAAACTAGAATGCTTTTCTTATGGTCACTTCAATCTATTTTTAATCTTGCAGCAGTAAAAGCCAGTTGTCTTTTATTGGATGACATTTACTTAATTTATTATTTAGATGTTCAAGCAAATGCTGTCGGAGAAGCAAGTAAAATGGGAGAGCTATCAGAAGGAGGGCTCTGAGAGAATGACTGAGCTGGCAGAGGTGTTCTCTGGAGTAAAACCTCTCACCAGAGTGGAGAAAAATGGTATGAAATTTATCTCTGAGTGCTCGTACATGAAATATATAAAGCTAGTTTTAGTTGAGTCCCAGCAGAAATATTCAGAAAGTGATGGCAAGGCTTAATGCTTGCTTTTGTTTTGGCAAAGGAACTAAGCAAAATCTTAGTTCAGCAAAGATGATTGTTGGTCTTCAACACTGGCTCTGTGGACCTCTCCCTTCCTCTCTCCACGTATTTCACTCACTCCCTCACATCCCTGTCCATGGCCAATGGTCTCCTCTCACGGGTTTGATGTGGATTGGGGGTTGGGGTTGCATGTGAGGCAGTAAAGAGTTAGTAATCTCTTGATTGCAGTTTTTTTAAATAAAATGTAATAACAAGGATCTGCAGATGCTGGTTAGATATGCCAAAGATAGACGCCAATTGCTGGAGTAACTCAGCTGGTTGGGCAGAATCTTTGGAGAACATGGATAGGTGACTTTTTCAGTAATGACCCTTCTTCAGACTATCTTCTGCAAAGGAACATTCAGATCGGAGCAAGAAAAGAAAATCTAGGGAAACTAGGGAACTGAGATTTTAAAAATGAGGGAAGGGATGAATGTGCTTTGGAAAGGTTGTCCCCATGCTTGGTATGTACGTGATGGGAATAAAGGATGGAGCACAAGTATTAGAAAGGAAAAGAAAACCTTACAGAAGAGGATTGGTTTTCATAACGTCAGTTCTTAATTGGATGAGAGATAGTAACTAAAAGATTAATGTCACATAACATTTTCTCCAAAATTGCTCGAAGATTGTTGGAAGAAGTTCTCCTTTGATCTACGTTACAACTTTACAAAACATTGGTTAGTCTGCACTTGGAGCATTGTGTGCTGGACGAAAAATGTTGCACTGGAAAGGATTCAGCGTGAGGTCTGGGTTAGAGGACAGTTGCTAAGTGAAGAGATTGGATATGCTGGACTCATTTTCTCTGGTGTGAGGGAGGCTGAGGAGTGACCTGATAGAAGTATGTAAAATTATATGGGGCATAGATCAGGTAGAAGGTCAGAATTGTTTTCTCTTGGTATGGATATTGAAAAGTAGATGGCATAGGTTTAAGGTTAGAGGAATGAATTTTAAAGAGGATCTTGATGTACGTTTTTTTTAAACAAGGAATAGATGATAGAGAGAATGTGCTACAAAATAGACAATAGAGACTAGGTGCAGGAGTAGACCATTTGGCCCTTCGAGCCAGCACCGCCATTCAATGTGATCATGGCTGATCATCCCCAATCAGTACCCCGTGTGTGTGCTGCAATGAATTTGGATACAGTCACTATATCTCAGATATAGACATGCACCTGAATAGACAAGGCAGAGAAGGGTAATGGACCTAAATGCAGGCAAATTAAATTAGTGTAAATGGGCAAAAAGGCCAGCATGGACAAGGTGGGCTGAGGAGCTTATTTGTGCATTGTACAATTCTATGACTATTAATCATAAATAAATTTCAGTAATACCCTAGTTAACGTTAATTATCGCCTGAGGATGTAAAAATCAGGATTCTGACCACGTGAGTCAGGAATCTACAGGCAAAAGGTTAAGGGGTGGCACAGTGGTGCAGCGGTATAGTTGCTGCCTTACAGAGATAGAGGCACAGGCTCGATCCTGACTACGGGTGCTGTGTGTACGGAGTTTGTACATTCTCTCTGTCACTGCATGTTTTCTCCGGGTGCTCCCGTTGCCTCTCATGCACCAAAGACACAGAATTTGTAGGTAAATTGGCTTCTGTAAAATTGTAAATTGTCCCTAGTATGTTGGATAGTGTTAGTGCATGGGGGGGTTCGCTCAGGCTCAGTGGGCGGAAGGACCTGTTTCTATGTTGTATCTCTAAAGAATAAAATCAGCAAGAATTCTCCATTATTAACATACTTGCATATTACTGCGATGCAAGCAGATAGTTAACAATTCCTAAATTTTTCTTTGCTGTCAGAAAATCTGCAGGCTTGGTTTCGAGAGATCTCAAAGCAGATTTCTTCCTTGAATTACGACGACTCAACAGCAGCAGGGAGGAAGACTGTGCAGTTAATCCAAGCATTGGAGGAGGTAAGAAAAATGGAAGCTTTGAACAAAATTGGTCTGCAAGTTGAAAAATGAGCTTTGGTAGGTGTATTTAAAAATTCAGGCTGACTCTGAGAATGTCACAAAAAATGGTTGATGTGATTTCCTGGGCTTGCAATAATGAGTGCTTGCAAATGATCTTATTGTTGCGCTCCACCTGTGGCACCAGTTGTGCTCCAGACGGGGCTCCAGAAATGAGTCCCTTTGTGATATTTCACAAATGTATGTGTCGACATCAAAATGAGCTTTATCTCGTGCTTTGTTTTCTCCCCTGTGTCTTTGTGTGGGCTGCACAAAACCTTGGCACTTTCTCCATACACATGCTACAGCATTCCTCAACCTCTCTAAAAGGGGATGTGATGAGAATTTAATCAATGACAATAAAGTTGCAATGACTGTGTGATAAAAGCATTGCAATGACGCCAGGCAAGAGCTCGTTGCTAGGTGTTGACTCAAAACATGGCCAATTCCCTTTCCCCGCACAGATGCTGCTCATCCCATTGCTTTATTTAAGAATAAAATTAAAAAACATTGAATTTATGTGTATACATACCTAAAGCCATGGGCTTATAGGTACAATCAAATATCAATTGCTGGAAAATCTCCTGAATGCTAACATTTTTCCCCCCAAAAATCTACTTTATACGAAGACGTCCAAATAATCACATGTGTCACAAATCATGTTATTCCAGTAACATGGTGTTAACATGACATTGTCATTTATAAACATACTTGACAATGGTTGATACAGCACATGGAATGATGTTGGAGATTGGCATACTTAAGGGGATTGTACAGAATAATGTAACTGGGAGGTATATTTTAACTCTATTTTGGTTATATTGAGAACCTGTTGTTTCTTAAAATAGGTTCAAGAGTTCCACCAACTGGAAACTAATTTGCAGATCTGCCAGTTCCTGGCTGACACTCGCAGGTTTCTCCATCAGATGATTCGTACCATCAATATTAAGGAAGAGGTCCTCATCACCATGCAGATCATTGGGGACTTGTCCTACGCCTGGCAGCTAATTGACAGGTAGGAGTCTTCATGGATCTGAACATAGGTCTTAAAATCTGCTATGATGAAAGGATTTGGTTATGCAAAGTGAAACTCTAATCTCCTGTTAAATTTAGGAAACTTGGGCTGTTCTCAGTAGCAGAATAGAAACAGGAAAAGACTCAGCAGGTCAGACAGCATCTGTGGAAAGAGAAAAATTGGAGCCTTAAGCCTGGAACCATTCATCAGAGCTGAGAAAGTGACACGTTAGTCTAGGAAGCAAAGTGTGGGAATTTATCTGAGGGTAAAATAATTTGGTTGTTTGAGATAGTTTATGCTCCTTTGTTTATGAAAGGTGGTGTAAATGTTGCAAAATCTGTGTAATGCATACTTCGGCAAGTCAGAATACACAAATTACAACATGTCAACATCTTCCAAGCTGTCTTGAATATCTTTGTAATCAAAGGTACAAATTCTCCAACCCTCTTTAAATGTGAAACTTCAGCAATCTCTGTCATAGACTCATCAAGTCATAATGCACAGAAATAGACCCAACTTACCCATGTCGACCAGGATGCCTCATCTAAGCTAGTTCATATCCCTCTAAACCTCCCAATCCATAACAAAAACATCCACTAAATTCATAGCAGTCCTTTAATATATCTGGAACATAGTGTCTTTCTCATTTATCAGTCTTCAGGCTTATTAATCTCTGTAACTATTCATTTACTTGTACTTTTTTAAAATTCATCCTTTGCTAACCAGTATTTCTGTGAATTTTTTTGTCTCCTTCCATGATGATACATAAGCAGTATACATTTAATTTTTCTTGCATTATGAATTTTTCTCTACCCTGGGGACCCAACAATGCCCCACCGTAATCTTTTACTTTTTATATTGATAATTATAGTCATACAGTGTGAAAACGGGCCACTCAGCCCAACTCGTCCATGCCAACCAAGATGGTCCATCTAAGCTAGTCTAATTTGCCCACAACTGACGCACATCCTTCCAAACCTTTCCTGTCTATGTAACTGTCCAAGTGTCTTTTAAATGTTGTTATTGTACCTGCCTCAACTACTTCCTCTGGCAGATTGTTCCATAAATCTACCACCCTCTGAGTGAAAAAGTTGAAATGTCAAATTTTTTGAACCTTTAAGGTTGAACATGCTGAAATCAAAGACATAGAGAAATACATCAGGGAAACAGTCCCTTCAACCCAGTGAATCCACTCCAAGCATCAAGTATATTAATCCTGCACTAATCTTGTGCCCTTAATCATTGGGGGCATTTTACAGTGGCCAATTAAGATAGCAACCTTGATATATATGGTATGTAGGAGGAAATGGAGCATCTGGAAAAAAACTTGTATCATCACAGGAAGAACATGCAAACTCCACACACAGCACCGGAGGTCTGGTTAAAAGCTGAGTCTTTGGTTCTGTGAGGCAATGTCTCTGTTAACTGCCAGTAATTAACATGTTTTTGGATATTGGTATCTGGAGGGCATTTATCTTGCTCCTATGAAACTATTAAAGGTCTTGTGATTGGAAATAGTTGACTGATGACAGTTTCTAATTGAAATTATCATATAAATTATGATGTATATATTGGTGGTTAGAATATAGGTAAGGAGGAATTTCTTTAATCAGAGTGGTGAATCTTGTAATTCATTGCCACGAGCAGATGTGGATGCCAAGATATTGGGAATTTTTAGATTGGACATGAATAGGTTCTTGATTAGGTATGGTGTCAAAGGTTACAGAGAGGAAGCAGGAGAATTGGGCTGAGGGGAAAAAATAGATCAGCCATGATTGATTGGCAGAGTAGTCTTCATGGGCTGAATAATGTAATTCTGCTCCAATGTCTTATGGTGTAGGCTGCACAGGTTTATAGCTCACCTGAATTTCAGGAAAACCCCTCCTGATGTTGAGAAGGTATTCCCGTATATTCTGTGGGAGCTTTAGGCTAAAAAAGGGGAAAACAGTAAATTCAAATTTTGAAACTTTTTATTTTATTAATAATGTTGTGTTTAACAGTTTCATTGCCTGAAGCAAAGCTCAGTGAGTGTGAAAAAATATGAAAATTAAACTGTTGTGATGCGCCTTGCAGCAGTGATCAGGTAATGGTTACATTCTTTTTATCTGCAGTTACACGTCCATCATGCAAGAGGGGATCCGCGCTAGTCCTTCCATGGTAACCAAGCTTAAAGCAACGTTTTTAAAGGTGAGTGGAGAGGAAGGGGAAAGCAGTGGCATGAGATGTGGATAGCAGTATTGAGTTGACTGACCCAGTGTTTCCATTTGAGATTGAGCTTGTCCTAAAAATTATCACCAGTTTTCTCTGCCTAAATGCAACGGGAGTCTTGCTTTGCTGCCAATGACATAGTGACAAGAATATGATTTAGTTTAACTGTAAGCTGAACCCACAATGATCCATTTGTCTGATTTATTTATTTTTTTAATTGTGCTACATTTTATACCTGTTGGGGAGATGAGCAGAACACCTGGGCCTTGACTAGATATTGTTGCAGTTTATTTACACAGTAATGGTTAAAAAATGCTCAGATTCTGCAGCTGAGCACATCATGTCTGTAATGTGCACTGTGCTGTCATATCAGCTGAGGTTGTCTTCTGTTTATATGGTGAATCATCTTTGGCTCCATGCTGAAAAGATCATTAATGTTCCCAACATACTGTGCCGTCTTTACGCTGTATTCTTTATTATACTTTTATCTGGTCCTAGTTTATATTTTCTCTTTAGGCCATAGTGTCGCTCCAGTGAACATGCAATTCTGTTCTTCCAATCCTAATGGCATCCAATGTAGTACACTAATGGAGTCTAACCAGAGAGCTATGGTACATTTCCTCGTGTTTTGACTCCATTTTGTCAAAGAGCAATGTAGAAATAACTATATGCTGACATTGTGTACTTGGATCCTTAAATCTGTCTGCTTCTCCAAAGTTCCCAGCTCTTCACCATTTAGAAAATACTCTTACCTTTCTTGGGTCCAGATCTCCCACTTCCTGACATTTAAATTCAGCCTACAACTTGCTTAATCTCTCAGTTTTGCTTTGCAACGTTCACTTTCCATCTTGCTAAAAAACCTGGAGATATATCTTGTTCAATTCCTTTGTCCGAGGCCCATGAGAGCATCCAATAATGTGCAATAAATAAATAATGTGCAATAAATGGACTTCGAAACATAGAAAAATAAGTGCAGGAGTAAGCCATTTGGTCCTTTGAGCCAGCACTGCCGTTCAATATGATCATGCCTGATCATCTAAAATCAGTACCCCGTTCCTACATTTACCCCATATCCCTTGCTGGTGATGCTGACATGTCAAGAACAAATCTAAAATCAACCAAAGAAAATAAAATGTAGTTCAAAATATCATTCATAGGCTGAGGTTTTATGGCAAATATTGTTTCAAATTGTGTTTAATTTGTTCTTTTTCAGCTGGCATCAGCCCTTGATCTTCCATTGATGCGCATAAATCAGGCTAACAGTCCTGACCTTCTGAGCGTATCCCAGTATTATTCTGGAGAGCTAGTTGCCTACGTGAGAAAGGTGAGTGGTGAAAGCTTGCAATTAAATGCCTTCACCTGCTGGATAATTATCCAGTTTGAAAATACACTTTAAACTTTACTTGTATAGAGATTTTCTAACCCAAATAAGCGAGTTTGGTATTCCGAAAAACGCAAGGAATAATTGGATTTGTCAAAGGTCATTCGCCATAAAGAAAAAGCGAACGAAACGCTGGCTGTATAAACTGTGTATAGATACTTATCTTTATTCATAATTTATGAATAAGAATATATTTAATGTGAGGAACAGCGGTGCCAGGTTGTGGGGAGCAGGGTATACCAGCGAGAGACAGGGGAGAGACTGGACCGGTGGTAAAACATTCTCGGCTGCTGCGCGCACACACAGACCCGCGCCTCATCCGCAGCCAGGATTGAACCCGGGTCCCCCCCCCCCCCCCCAAGTGTCCCATCCCCCCGAAGGGACACCGGCGGCCCCAGGCCCACAGCCAGTACAGAGAAGAAGCGCTAACCCCAGCTCAACTACGCCTGGCCAACCGACAGTCCCGGACTGACGGGACACTGGCGGCCCCAGGCCCACAGCCAGCGTGGAGAAGAAGCGCCTACTCCAGCCCAACACCGCTCCAACTCCCGAGGAACCCGCTCCCCGATGGGCCGGGGACTGCCAGCGTCACCAGTGCCCCACCTAGCGGCCTCCGGCCAACCCCCCCTCCCCCCCCAGCGCCGGCAAACGCCGAGCACCAGCCGTGAACGGGGATACACACAAAGCACCGCAGCAACTCAGCGGGACAGGCAGCATCCACGGAGAAAAGGAATGTGTGACGTTTCAGGGTCGAGACCCTTCTCCAGAGATGTTGCCTGACCCGCTGTGCCACCGCAGCACCCTGTGTGCATCCACGCCGATGACTGGCGCTCGGCCCCCGCCAGCACCGATGGGACCGACCGACAGCCACTGGACAAGGAAGGAGGCGCAGCCGACAGTCCCTGGCCCGCCAGGAAACGGCCCCCCTGGGAGCCGGAGCAGAGCCGAGCCGGAACCAGCGCCACTCCTCCGTGCTGGCTGCAAGTCCGTGGCCACCGGCTCCCCGCCACCCCAGGGCCACACCAGACACCTCTGGCCGCCCACAGACAGGGACACGACTCCTGGGAGGAGACGGGGACGGCCCAGCAGCAACACAACAGGGCCTGCATCGCCAGAGACACAAGCCCGACCACAACCACAAACGAAACACAGGTGTGCACCCTCGCTCATTCACCGAAGCATAAAGCAATATAAACAACAAAATCATTGTAGCTTTGTAC